>CM075853.1:56841590-58116590 GCA_037975125.1 Latrodectus hesperus | reverse complement strand
GAGCGATGAGCAAGCCAAGCAAGATCCTGAGCCGGTAATGCCATTGACGTTAGGAGACAAAACACACTGTTACTTCTAAAAGGGGTGAGTCTGATCTCTCGTTTCTCATTAAGCTGGTCAAATTCAGTAATGATATTAATGTGTAATTGTCATAAAACAAATAATAATTTTAGAATCTCAATTATTTAATCAAGAAGGTTTTGATTGTAAATGTAAATTTCTCTTGTAATTAAGTTACTAAAATAAATTATTAAGTTTTATTGTATTTTGTTTTGAATTTATCTCTGTCATTCAATTGTTTAAAAAAAAGAATCTGGGTTTCCTCGGAATTCTTCGAAAATTACCGAGTAAACCACAACATTTTTAAGTTCTTAAAACTAAATATTGTTGATAGTAATCATTTCTTAAACTTATCAAATACAGATTTTATTAATATAAATACGTACAATAATATACCATAATATTTTTAAAACTTTGTAACCTAAATGAGAAAAAATTATGTAAATAATTCTATTACATAAACTGTTATTTTCATTCATTAAAAGTGGGTTCTTTTTTCAATTTTGAAAGAAAATAAATTATACTGCACAAATATCAAAAATATATTCAAACATCTTTGCAAAATCTTACTAGTTAAAAATTAATGACAAGAATATTGCATTAAAACTATTCCAAATTAACCCCTAACGGTAATTAACTGAAAATTTTATAATGCATATTATTTGAAAGGACTACAAAATATTAAGTATTATTAATACATTGCATATTTTGAAATTTATTTTTCAGGGAACAATAGATTTCTTACAGAAATACCTTTTGCATGTTTAATTTTCATATATATCTAACAATAGAAACTAAATTGAAATATTTATTATTCATCTCTTTTGTATGCACACATTCAATCTCTCGATAAATACACAACATATTTATCTTGTTAAATATTTAGTAAATATAACAAATATACAAATATTGTCTTAAATGCTTAATATTGTTCTATTTCATCGCTGAATTGCTGTCATTAGTTTGATTCTTTTTAAATGATTAATCTTTAATTTCCAAACTCTTTTGTTTAGAGTTTAAGATTTTAATTTTAAAAAAATAAGTTAAAATTAAATAAAAAAATTTCTTTTACATCAGTTTTGTTTTTTGTTCCATTTTGTAAATGTAAAATAGACATGCCTATATAACTGATAATTTTTCAAGACATTGAAATCAATTCCAGAAGGGTATCAGAAACTTATTAAAAAAGTATTCCGTTTTATCCAAACTTCTCTATGGATTTCTTAAGCTTTTATTTTGCAGAAACGTACCCCTTCTGGTCATCTATGACAAATATTTTCCGATGAAGCTCTCTCTCTCTCGTCTCTATGTAATATAATACCATTAAGACAAAAATTCCATTAAGCTCTGGTTTCTATCTTTAAGCTGAGTAATCAAATGCATAGGCAGATGCAAGTAGAAAAAAATTATTCTTTCATCCACATGTCGTTATATGAAATTCATTTTCGAGAATTGTTCTACTAAGCATCTTACTAATTAGTATTATACTGATGTATTTTAAAGAAAATGTAATCACAACAGAATAATATATTCTTTTTTAGTTCATTTAAAATATGCCATATAACACTGAAAATAAAAATTTTATTTTTATTTTTAAATAAATTTTATAACTCTCAAAATAAAACATAAAACAAAAGCTCCATTTATTAAAATTAAAATACCTTAAGACATTTAGAAAAGTTAAATGAATCTGTACAACATTTGATCTTAAAAATAAATATTTAAGTGTTATGCGTTTTCCACCTTTATATTATAAAAAAAATTACATTTTTTATAAAATAAGATGTTAAGTAAATATATTTCTTTCCTTAAGGCACACATATGAAAAAAATTAATAATTTTGTAAATAGCACGATGTTGGTTGCAGTTTTAAATTTTTGATTGCATTTTTTGTAAGTTACAAATTAATTATTTTTTTAGAATGCATTCATTAATTACTCTGTATTTGATGTTCTTCTGAGTTATTTCATGAGAATTTAATAAATGACATTTTTGTAGCTGTTTGTTCCAAAATTTTCAAATATGTTGTCTCGCAAATCAATTAAATGTTTGCTTAAAATTTATATTTATTAAATCTTTTATAGGGGAAATCTTTATCAAATACATTGATGCATTAATAAATATTTATAAAAAGTAATCTTTCCAAAATAATCAGGATTTAAAATAATACTCGAGTTATTAGTAAATAATTTCAGTGCAGACAACTATAGATTTTTTGAAGTTCTAAAAGTAAAACAAAATATCAAGTTTAGATTTTTTTATCATTCAACTATCGATAACAAAGAACACTTTTCATTTGAGTTGTTATTTTATTATTATGTCTGTTTAAAAAAACTTTTTACCTTCCAGTTATTTAATAAATTACATTTTCACCGTATAAAAGACTATTGCTTGAGTGAATTTATTTTAACGATAAAATACTCAACATCATTCCTTTTCCCAGAATAAAATATAAAATAATTTCAGTTAAAAATGTCATAAGCATCAATTGATCCATCTGAAAAGGAACAATAACAATGAAATTTCTGAACTATTTCACAAAAACGTTTATTGGATTATATAAGCAATATCTTTTTCTTTTTTAGAAAAAAAGCATCTTAATAATAAAATTGTAATTGTTGTTGGAAATAATAAAATTGACTAAGCACTTTGTTTTCCAAATATAATTCTTTTTGAAAAAGCTAATAAAATAATCGTTATAATTAACAAGAAAATATTAAACTTATTTACATTTTCTAGAAATATTTATTATATATAATATAATTAATTCATCATACTCTGAATGATTAAAATTACTTTCAAATTTAATTGATGTGAATCACTTTGATGTTCATAATCAGATTATTTAATATAATACTATGCATTTGTGTTGATATTAAAATAACATACAAGAAATTGTCTGAAATTACATGCTTAATATACTTCACACATAATGGATAATTTAGCAATTGAAGATTATCTTAAATTTTTTTTATATTGTTCGTTGCATTCTACCTATCAGTCAACTTTCCATAAATGAAATGGTTTATTTTCAATAAATGGCATAACAAAATTCCAAAACAATGCATATCGTTAGATAAGCAACTTCACAATAAATCCAAAACTGTGATAATAACTATTAAAATTAACTAAATACGTTGTAATCAAAATTTTGAAATGAAATATATTTTACGTTTTGAATTAGCCTGAGATTTTGATATACATTTGTTACATTATATGCAACTCTTTTCATTTTCTTCCCGAAAAAAATTTGACTTAGCTGGAAATAAAGTCTTTGTATTTAATTGTATTCCTGTATATAATTATTATAATTTTCAATTTGAAATAATATATTCTGGTTTTATGTTGTTTAACACATTTTTAAAAATTCTTTCATTCTTTAAAATTTTAAAATTCCAAGAATTTTTTCTCGATTAAATAAAAGAAGTTAGTTTTCATTGAAAACTAATCAATTTGAAATATTAGGACATAAAAAGGGGAGAATTTAAACATAAATACAAATATTTTAAAAGAAGCATCATGATCCATTATAATGACCGCCACATGTTTGCCCAAACTTCAAAAATTACGATAAAATAAGTAATACTGAAACATTTGTGTTTCGCAGGATTATGATCCTTTGGATTTTTATCCATTAAAAAAAATGAGTAATCAAAAATAAAAGTGGATTAAATTCATAGATCCACTTAGAAAATTCTTACACAATTACGATTTACAATAACATAACTATCTCAAAATGAATCTATTTTTTAATGCTGAAAGCATCCAATTGCTTAAATATTTTCAAGAGCATTGAATACAGAACATTTGCTTTTATAAAGTTTCACACAGAGAAAAAATCAAAGTGAGCTATATTTAGTTGATTAAAATATTTAATTTAGCATAAATTTCTAGGATGATCTTGAAAATGGCAGATTATCTGAAATCGTGGATTGTATTGCTGTTGTATAAGGAGCGATGGAAGATTTGGCAACTGAGACATCAAAAGTAGAAGTGTCCGGAAGCTGTCAGAGAAAAAAAGATTGAACAAACATCAATTCCATATTACTCTGCATTGACTATGCATACGTATATATATATATATATATATATATATATATATATATATATATATATATATATATATATATATATATATATATATATATATATATATATATATATATATATACAGAGAGAGAGACAGAGAAACTTTAAAGACCTTTGCAACATTACTGCTGTTACAAACGAAATGTGATCCAAAGTGGTTACAGCTCACTATACGAACTGATATTCTACTAAATGATGACTTTAATACCCAAAAATATATTGATTTTGTAAGATATTAAATCCTTGTGAGTGCACGCCCAAGTCATTATATTCTTCTCAACAAACAGTTTCAACCGCACCCTTCTCCTAGGTCCTATTTTTTTCAAAAGAATTGTTTTTTATCACCAGTGGAAAAACCTGTTCTGCACTTAGAACTTATCTTCGCTTTCTTAACACCATATTGTGCTTACACTGCAGAAAATATTTACGTTACTAGCAATCTTATACATGTAAAATGTAAGTACCCTAGCCTACGTTCCATCAAGACATTACTCCTTTACTTTTTCACAGAAAACTGAATGATAAATCAGAAATATAAAATATTATAGAATTAAGATTAAGTATTTGGCTTATATTATCTAAGTAAATAAATAAATGTAATGAAAATTTAATATTTTTATAATAAGATCATGCATTTACATTATTACTGTTAATTTCATAAATACTTAAATAACCTAGAAGTGTTTGAAATTTTTTCTAATGCCTTTACAGAATTACCTCTTAAAAGTTAAAAAAAACCTTGCAAAATAATCATGCTTAGAAAAGTATTGTTTGATTTTAAGAAAATTAAAATTGTGTCTAAAAGTATAAGTAAACAATATCATATTTACAAAAGTTCTGTTATTTGTGGAGTTTAGCTAACAATTTTTAAAAACATGTGGAAAAGTAATTATTATTTATTGTTTAAAATCAAATTTATCTTTTTTATTTTTCTCAAATGTATTTAAAATGATTATTCTGAAATATAAAGATAAATTTTATACGTTGAAATTGACCCAGAACTTCTTATTCTAAAATATTAATATTAGATAAATTACGATTATATTCAAAGAAATAAAACTTTTATACTCTAATTGTCATGACATTTACATGATAAGTTTTATAAATGTGTTTGAAGCTACATAAAACTAATCTTGGTTATGGAAATAACAGCTAACAGCTTAGTTCTCATTAATCATTACTTAATCTACACCATTTGATTGCACTAATTTTTTTTTATTTCAAGCAATCTCACAAAAAATTAATTACGTTTACTGAATTCCTATGTTTTAAATAAAGTAAACTTTGATGATATTGGAAGTTTCTTTAAGAAAGCTTGAACCTACTTACTTATAGAATCTGTTCCTGTAAATGTAACTGCTTTTTATACCTTAATTAATTTTTTTAACTAAAACTAAATTATTTGAAATAATTACCACCAAAAATTGAACACGTTTGCTGTAAATGGTGTATTAATTTGTAATTCTAGATATAATAAATTTCAATTCATTTTTAAAAAATTCCTCAAATATGCACATCATCAAAATATTTAACCAAAATATTTTAGCAAGATGAGCTTTCAATTTAATATCCATTTCGAATAACCAAAACTTTTAACTGAAATGAATAACCTATAATTTAGAAACATTAAATGTACATTAAATGTACAATTAATTATTTTTGTACATTTTCCCTGCAAACAAAATAATATATATTTTTCAGCTTGAAAATTCAGAAATATAAATTTAGGTTTCTCTTGATTTCAGCTTTCATTGAAAGAATACGCTTATGTTAATATTAAAGATTAATATAAACATAGAAAATTTTAATTTTTGTAGAATGAGATATCAAATGTAAAATCCTATAATGATATTAATTTCTTCAGTTTTGGGTCCTATTTTACAAATACAGAAGGCATTTTGAGCTAAAATGACTAAAGTGTAAATAGGAGGAACCAACGGGGACAGTTTTATTCACTCACATTCACACTTTCTTCATTTTTAACATATTTGTCAGACTTGTATTAACTCCTAATATTTACAAAAATTTCCTTTTTTACTCAATAAATATTTCTTTTACAATATAGAGCTTTTTAAATTAAATGATGCAAAATTTAATGTGTAAAGTTATTCAAAACACAACTCTTTTTTATTCATGAAAAGTATAAGATTAATATTTTCAAAAACAATAGATGAATTTTTAGCATTCTCTAAACATTCAAATTTTTTGAATAATTTTTTGTAAGATTTGAAAGGATTAAAATTTTAAATAAAGAACGGATAACAGAAGCACACTTTTTTGCAATTTCATTGAAAGAACATTAATATTTGTATGATGTAAAATTGACATTCTTCTCAAACATTAGTTTCTTTTCTAATTCCATTATTAATGTAAGTGAAAATTGAAAATTGTAAGACACTTTTTTTACTTATTAATTCCTTTGACTATATTAATGTGTTTTAGTGAGTTTTTATTCTTCTTTTTTTAATATGCAACAAAGAAGTAATAATATTTTTTGTCTTAATATCTTTAAAATTATTTTCTACAACATCATTTTAAATAAATATTTACATTTGATTCAAAGAAGAAATTAGAGTCTAAAAAATATTTGAATTATTTTCAACATAAAAACAATGTATTTGATTTATTATAGATGTTTTTATAATAAAAGTTTGAAACAATAATTATTAATTATGTAGAAATATTTATTCTCATCTATCTATAAGACTTTACTGTATAAACCAGTAACAATAACGGGATGACAAATTCATTCGCAATCAATAAAAATCCATTCAAAAATCCTTTCATCATTTCTTCCTAAAATGTAAAAATTATAATAAAATGAATGACACGATATTAATAATAAAATTAATAAAATTCCTTATTATTAAAAAAAGATATAAAAACACAATAAGATTTACACGTCCTTAAAAAAATTTATCATTTTTCAAACAATTTCATGGCATTTGGCATTGTTATCTCCGTAGTACAATATATATATATATATATATATATATATATATATATATATATATATATATATATATATATATATATATATATATATATATATATATATATATATATATATATATATATATATATATATATATATATATATATATATATATATATATATATATATATATATATATATATATATATATATATATATATATATATAAAGCACACATACAACTTCTCGGAAGAATAATTTATAATAGTTTACGTACAAAATAATTTAGGATATTTTCTTCAATTTTGATGCTTCGTTAGGTGTGGTCTTTAAATAAAAAACAATTTCTTTCCAAAATAATTTATAATACAAATTTGTTAGTAGTTTTGTAATAAATGAAACTTTTTCTCAATTCTAAAATACGATTTGGCTTATATTTTAATTTATAAGGGCCTTATTATGTTTTACGCAAGAAACGTCTCATTAGTATTAAAAAATATCTCTAACTTTTGTAATAATATAGTTTAAAATTTTCAAATACCAAAATATTGATGATGCCTAGTTAATTTTATTTTGAAAAATTCCTTTCTTATTAAAGGAAATGAATAGATATTTCATATTGCATTGTCACTTCAGCAAATATTTTCTATAAAATTGAAAAATGTACGTTTTAATATATTATCAAATACATACTTACTTGCTTACTTACACTGATTTCTGCAAAGTTACAATGCATGATACTTGTCATTTAGCAATTATAACACTTTCTTTTCATTTTCATAGCTGATATTGTATTTTTTGTCCTTTTTGAAGAAGAAAAAAACATGAATATGAAGTCAAACGGAGTTATATTTTTGTTGCTACTTACATTAAGTTGGGAATGTATGTGAGTAAAATAATTTAAAAAAATAACTTTTGTAGTACACTCAATAAATCTTTGAGAGGCTGAAGCATCGGTTGAAATCTGATTCTAATACTTTCAATGGAACAGCCGATATTCAACCAACTTGTAATTGCAAGATAATCGTTAGTTAACACATTTATTTCGAAGAATAATATCAGTTGCTCTAATTCTGCTGGCAAATGCCATGTCGAAAACATTTTCCCATTTTAACTATCACTAAACTCTTGAGTCTATCATCAGGTCTTAAATAGTGAATATTATAAACAGCTGATTTTAAACTACATATTTATGCAAATAAATTGCAGGGCTATTCTTTTATTTAAACTATTTTGAAATAATTTTTAACATATCCAACTTAGTGAATAATTTTTAACATATCCAACTTAGTAGAGAGCTTCAAAAGTTTGAACAAATTTTTAGTCTATTTATTTCCATATATTACATTTATGGATAACATAAATTTACATCATCGTAATATAGTTTATAAAATACTTTCTCTAAACGTTGCAAAAACAATAAAACTTAATAATTGAAGAACACCTCAATCATATTAAAGAGATTCAAAGAGTTGATTCAATTATTTAACATTTCTGGAATAATTTATTAAATGATTAAACTTTGATGACTATTTATTTAATGATGAATTCTTAAGCTATTACACAATCAGTCACTTTGATATCGCATCTTGAACACCCTGATCTGTGAAAGCTTTTTCAAGTGGCCATTTCGTCAGGAAGAATCTTTCGTTGCCAGTCAGTTATGTTCATGTGTCGCAAAAGAGAAAAATCTGGAAGACATCCAAATATTCACCCTGATAGGTGCTTATGCAGAGCACAGAATCGTAACATCCATCTCCCCATCTCCCACTGTTCAACAACAGCTGAAATTAATTCTTTGAAAAGTGAAAACGTTTAAGGCCTTTCCCTTCAATAAACATTGTCCAAACCTTAGCAGAGAATCATCCCTTAAGACTAAGCTCTGCACCGGGAAAATTTACTGTGTAATATAAGATGTAAATAACAGAAAATTATCGTGAATAACAAGGAAGGAAATATTCACTAAATGTGTGTTTCATATTTAGAAAATGCCTTTTAATTTTGTATAAAGTGCTTATGTATAAAGTGCTCTGTAATGTAAGGTCGATTATAATTAGACTGATTGTTTAAAATATAGCAGCTTCATCATGTTATTGTGATAAAATGAATTATTAAATAAGTTACCAGATTGATGTATTAGAAATTTTTTAAATAAATTTGCAAAACAAAATTTGTCATTGAATTTACTACGATAAACATGAAAAACATAAAGTTTTTGGAATTTGAAACGTCATCAATATGATTAATGAAAATTGTTCACTTCATCTGAACAAAAATGTGAATTCAATCTCATTTTGAATAAATTTTCAGAATTTTCAAAAGTGTTCACTTTTTTATTATTTTACGATAAAATAGTTTGGTCAGGGTATAGAAAAACAAAGTTATTCCAAAATGTTGGAAAAATATGAACAAGATAAAAATGAATTGGATCATGAGTGTTCTTCTTTACATTTAAAATGCTCTAAGCCTAATTCAAAGTACGAATTACAGTGACGGATTTCATTTGGCATAGCTATTGAGTTTTACAATAAAATGAAGGTTAGCTTACCTGATATCTGTAGCAAATATATTTTTAAAAAGCATATCAAAAATAATAGCTGCTGTAATGTATAACCGTATCAGGTGGCATTATGAGACCAAAAAGAAAATACTTAAATACATTTAATAATATCTTACACTAGAAACGCAAGACAATTTAAGTATTTTTAATTTTCGCAATAAATTACGAAATCATTTTAAACTATCTTAAGGTATTTGCTCAATTTAATACAAATCATAACAAGAATATTCAAGTTTTATTTCAGTTTTTATCACTGGAACTTTACAATTTTTAATATTCGAACTCTCAAAATATCATTAAACTTTTTCTTAGTTTTACGTAATTATTTTAAATTAATGTAATATTATGGTACATAAAGTTATCAACAATAATCTCAAAACATAATTCTAGAATATAATTATTTATATTTTTCAAAAGGAAAAATCAAATTTTAAGAAATTATGCTAATTCAAATTAAGTATAATATGCCTTCAGGCATTGATAATATATAGTTGTTAATAAATTTTAGCGGTATTTTTTTAATTTACTGTTTCCCATTTTATTTCTCGCTTTACACTATATCTTAATAATCATCGCTTCAAGTAAGCATACTGAATAGTTTTAATGACATCATCTTGCAACTAAACTTCCGGAATATATTTATATAAAATTTGACACTTGAATTTTACATGAAATTTACAAGAGTTAATTAAAAAAATTATGTTTTAAAAATTATTGACGGTCACACTGAAAAAATAGCTTAATTTGCAAACATGTTGAAGGATATAAATGAATGGTAACGTTCACAGCATGATATAATCAAAGTTATTCTATGAAACTTACTAATGAACACAATGGCAAAATTTGTTGCCTTAAATTGTTATTTCTACAAAAGACCGTAATTAAACTTAAATAATTTTTTCGCAACATTGGGGGCAAGTAATGATTCATTTTTATAGAACCATTATGTAACCCACATAATATTAAAGAATTTTCATAACTCATAACTCAAACATAGAAATCCTATAGTTTGAGATCTGACAACCTTGATGGTTAAGAATTATTAAAAAGATATTCATCTGAAATGAACTAAAACCACATTTCCTTTGTGGGAAGATAAGGCACTTAGAATCACACATATATTATTGACAAAAGTTTAACGTAATTGCTGCAGTTAAAATAAAAAAATATAGACCTTTTATCGGTAATGTTTGTAATGAGTAATATCTGCAAAAATATAATATATAAGAAATGATCATAAAAGAATCATTAAATTTCCATGAATTTACTTTAGATTTCAGAATGAGTACTCAATAAAATATGTAATGCATTGATCATTATCATTGCAATATTTTCACTTAACAATATTATCTTCATTGTCATTACTATTAACAATAACAAATTCAGCAAATTACACCAATCATGTATAAAAAAAATTTCTAATCTGATAACTTGTCAAAACTCCACTCAGTGGGAAAATAAATATGGTGTGTTATTCAGACAGCACAGTCTGTCTGATTAACACACCATATTATTAAACATATATTTAAACCTGTCAAAGCGACAAATAGACAGACTGTCTATTTGTTGATTTGACAGGTTTAAATGCTTTGATAATGAATAATTTTATATCGGTTTATAAAAATTCATTACACAAAACACAGTATCAATATATTTTGTCTGTTTATTGCTTTGTTGGTTATAAAATGTTTTGACATTAAGTGATTCTAAATCGATTTATAAAAAAATCCTTTTCAATGAAAAAATATAAATGTCTAATAAAAACTTTAAAGAAATTATTAATTGCAAATGTTTTAATTAATATTTAATCTTGTATTCATACAATTGAAATAGTTTTCAAGGAAAATTATGATTTATGCAGCAATGGAAATTTCTTTGGGAACATTCAAATAATGAGAGAAAATATTTTTAGAATATATTATATAAATATCTAAAAGTTAATCTAAAATAGCCAAATCAAAATACAATATATCTCTAACTATACGAATCGTTAATTATCCGAATCACTTATAGGATTTCAGAAAAATGAATTAGACTGAAGAAAAATAGAAAGAAAAATAGAAAAGCTCAAGTAAAGGAAGAGTATGAGAAAAGAGAAGGTGAAAATGACGTGCCACATGATGAATTCAATATTTTGAAAATTCTTAGATATTCAAAAGTTAGTGATGAAGATATAAGAGAATGGATTATGAGCGAGACACTTGACTACAAATTGAAAGTGATGATAAATTTATTTAAATTGTTGATTAAGAAGATGACATTAATGTTCAAGTTGAAGCAAGCACAAGACCATGAGCTGGTGAAGGATTTTCCGGATTTGAAACTGTTTTGTAGTAGATTGAATGTCAACCCTATTATGCCCACCTGCAAATCCTTAACTGTGAAGCGGATGCCCTACTTAACTGCCTAAAACTGATAAGGCAACGAAACAGCCTACTTTGATCGAGATATTTAGCAAGCCAATGACTTTCATATACTGCTCTGTGCATACATACATACCGTATTAATTAATTTACAGCACCTGTAAGTGGCTTAACATGTAAAATTATTTCATTTTCATTTAATTGATTAAAAGTTCATTTTCTTTAAGAATATGTAGCTTTTTTCCCATTTTCAAAGTACGATAATTACTTCAAATAAATCCTTTTTTCGATAAAATCAAATTATCCGCTTATTTAATTATCCGAACGGCGTCTGGTCCCATTTATTTCAGATAATTGGAGTTCTACTGTATAGAAGAAAAGTATATATTCTATCGTTTCGAATCAGACGTGATACATTTTAGATGAAGCAGATATTTTCCATACAATATCAAAACACTTCAGACATGGCAGTTTTCAAGACAAAAATTCAAGACGCTTAGACTAAATTCGGAAAATAAATGGAAGCTAAACTTACTCACACTTTGTGTAATAGAAAGTCATGAAGTTCCTTATTCTATTAATATTTTTAATATTAAAAGTAGAAAATATCTTCACATACAAATATTAGGCATTTTAAATAGAATATCGTACGTTCTAGGTTCATTTCTTGTTAAAGAGAAAATTATTTTGACTATTTCATCGACTGCTTTAAGTAAAAAAATATTTTACTCCTACGCCTTTATCATGGCATCTTATTTATAATATTTAATGAAGGGATTTAAGAAAATGTCCACAACCACGACAACCAACTCGAAAAATAATTTCATGTTTCTTAGTTTCCTAAAATGATGTGAACTTTAATGAGTTTATTCAATTCAGATAAAAGCAAAGTTTACTACATAAGGGATAATCTTCTTCTTCTTCTAGCTCTAAATAATCTGTTCCACATTTTTATTATTTTAAATTTTGCTTGTCAGCATCTCAAACTATTTTACAGTTTTTCTTCATAGGATAAAGACTCTTTTCTGCACTTCACATTAGAAAACTGTATGAAAACCGACTTTCGAAAAAATAACCAAAATCTTTTATATTAAAAACTTATCCTCTCTGCAACAGTTGAAGTACTTAATATGACTGATAATTATAACAGAAAAGTAAATAGTTATAGAACATAATAATTATAGATAGATAGATATTATTTACACTTCGTGCATTAAACATTTTAATTTTTTCGAATCGCTTAGCATTTTTGATAAAATCATCCTTAGCATTAGGATTCACTTCAATTAATATTTTTGAAGACATTTCCTAATTCCTTATGGCATTCTGTAGCCTTTAAAATATTTTGCAGGTTCGCTATATACTCGCGACTTTCTGTAAATTTTTATTTTTCAATTGATGAAACAAAAATTGAAAACTGTGTGTAGACATTGTTTGAAAATTCTCTTTTATTTCCATTTTATAATGAATCTATGTTCTTTTGAAGTAAAATTATTTATTTCTATCATTAGATAAATTAAAAATTAGTTAACAGTTTTTCTAAATAAATTAATTCTTAATAGATTAGTCTAAAAATTTATATATATGTATATATATATATATATATATATATATATATATATATATATATATATATATATATATATATATATATATATATATATATATATATATATATATATATATATATATATATATATATATATATATATATATATATATATATATATATATATATATATATATATATATATATATATATATATATATATATATATATATATATATATATAAGTATGTCAAAACAAATAAAAAAGGAAACTTATTTTTGTAGATGACTTTGGAAAACCATGCAAACAACTTTGCATTTCAGCTAAAATATTCACCAGTTTCTATTATAATGAGTCAGAAAGATATTATTCAAAAACTTATCTACTCTTAAATAAATATGACAGTTTATATCGACATTTTTTTGAGAAAACAATAAAAATTAAAATCTCCTCTAAAATTAAAAATTGGTACATTTTTGTGTGATAAATATTATGATACATATATTTCAATTAAAAATAAATTTCAGTATATTATGTTTTTCATGAAAAAAACTACAATAATATATTTGTATATATCACATTTAATGTTATTATTGTTTTGTTGAACTTGTTTCTCTAATCATGATTTTGAATAAAAAAATTATTTTTAATTCTATTTATTCCAAAAATAGTTCTCAGACTTATGTTTTTTAAGATAGTAGGCTCTGTGCTTTAAATAAAAGCAGATCAATGTAATCTGTAAGAAAAGTTTTCTATAATCTTTTTAAGTTTAAGCAGAAAAGTATCTAAAGAAAGATTAAAGAAATCTTAAAGTCAACATTTTATACAGTAGCTCTTTGTTTCAATGTCTTACTCTTTTGACGAATAACATCCGATTTAGAGTAAGAATATGATAATACAAAGCATTTCGTCTTTTGCCATAAATGATTTTATTTTTCTTAATACATAAAAAATTTACATGAATATGAATACAAAAAATATTTTACCCTAAATCTCGGATCACTAGTGCAGAGTTAAAATGTACTTCAAGGAAATAGAACACGTTTAACATTAAAAAAAGTTTGCTTTTAACATATTAAATTTCATAGTTTCTTAACTTATTGAGCCTTAAAAAGTATATCGGTATGTCACCATTTTCGAATATATGAATACATCTTTAAAATGTATGTATATTAAAGTCTAAAACTATAAATATTAATTTATAAATAAAAACAGTAGTTAACAATTTACTTTGCTTATAATTAAATACTTTGTTTTGCTATTTTTGAATTAGTGAAGCATACTTTACAGCCACAAATACATGGTACAAAGGAATGGATAGTTTAGCATTTGTCAAATCTTATTGTAAATTTCTTTTGATACTTCTAGAGAGAATTTGACAAAAATAATAGGACACATTCACATATCTCATGAATGAAACATGAGGTTTAAATAACAAGCTACCCTAATAAGCATTCATACCAAAATACAATTAATGCATTCATATCTAATTATCCTACAGAAATTGAATCTAGGACATTTAGGAGAGCAAGGATCAAAGTGAAAATAATAATATTGAATGACAATTCTTTAAAGTATATTAAAATGCTATTATTCATATTGAAAATGCAAATAGAAACATGTCGTTATACATAAGAAGGCTATAGCTCCTTAATTTTCAATTTAATGCGTATACCATAAATGCTTTTATCAAGACATCCTTGAACTAATGCTTCATTTCCGGTTTTTTCTCAGTTTGGTATTAATTGAGAACAAATGTTTCTCTTCTCATACTGCAGCTGCTTAAATCATGGATTCATTTCATTTCTCTAATGCCGAATATTATTATCAAGGAATAAAATAACATTAAATTCTTCTTTTTGGAACATAATATAAAAATTCATCGTGGTATTCAGAAAGTAAATACAGATATGTTTCTTTATTTTTTTATACTCTCATAATATAACAATATTATCTAATTTGTCTTTTACTGATCTAATAAGTACATTTTAAAAATAACTTGCATTGCAAAATGATAAAAACTGATTACTTTCAACTTTCCCGCATGTAGTCCTTGCAAACTACAGATGTAAATTTCACGTTTGTATGATAAATTTTCCTTACAGTTTTACACTATTTACAATATGAGTGATGAATTAATCCTGATAAGTAAGCTTTTTAATTAATAAAGTTTCGTTTTTTTAAAGTTATAAATTTGGAAAATTATATTTTCTTGACTTTCGTTATAGGTTTATATTTGTGCAAAATTAACTAATTTCTTAAGATTAAAATATGCTCTTTTTATAGTGTTGTATTTTATCTTCATTTATTGAAATTCTCAATGAAAATAATGATCATTTTAAAAATCTTACACCCACAATCTTGATCGTAATACATTGAATGATATAAGTTCAAGTTTGAGATATTGCTTCACTATTGAAGATATTATAAGAGATTATCCATATGAGAGTTTCAGAAGTTTGCAACTAAATAACTATACAGCAAAAAAACAAATTCTAGTAAGAAAACGAACAGTTTCATACTGAAATCAATCATTTTTTCACAGATCATAGATAAAAACTGCTTATCACAACACATGCAGAAAATTACTCATTGAAACTATGAGGGATTTTAATTCCTCTGTCAATCTGATGAGATGATCTTTCTCATACTATTTAAAAGAAAACCATGAGTTAAAATACATATTAGCTTCTGTAAACCAAATATAAGTAATGAAGTAAGACAGGGGAGAATGCTGTTATGTAACTTAGACATTTCAGAAAATAATTAAACATGCCAAACTTAATTACAGAGAAACTAATTTTCACAACTCTTTACAAGTACTGACATATACAAATAATAACCCTTTTAAGCGTTTTTATCTAGATTACATTTAATAAAATGCTTTAATAGAATTTTAATATTTTTTCATGCCTTTAGCGCAATAAAATCTATGTTTACATGTAGAATAGTTCAACAATTTAAGAATAAAATTAAGTATTTTATATTATGAAGACTTATATATAGAAAAAGAAACATAATAGCATTGGGCTTGCTAGATTTGGTAAATGTTAGCTTGTTCTTTTGGGAATAGCTACAACTAATAATAAGTTATGATTTGTTTTTGAAATTTTCCTAAATAGAAAGTAAGAATATATTAGTACACCTTCATTAAAAAATGTAATTCTCATAAAAAAGAGTAATTTTGAACACACCTTATTTCAATGCAATGCGTATTCCTAAAAGACGGTATTATTCAGTTTTATGAAAATTCAATGATTTTAATAATGCACATTTTTAATGCACATATATTGCACATTTTTTAATTAAATATGAGAAGTAGAATAATTTTATTCTATTTCCAAGCTTGTATTCTAAATTTTATGTCTAATGAAATATATGCAATTCGTAAAACATATGCTATTCTGTTTCTTAATGTGAAAGAAAATGGCAAGTTACTTTTGTAAATAATTATTTTTTAATTTTTAGTAAACATTGAAAGAAGTATAAAGGTCAAAATATGAAAAAATAATAACTGTAAGCTTTTTGACTTAATGGTGACTGTTATAAAATATATAGTTATAATTTTGAAAGAAACTAGTTTATGTTTTCACATATTCCTCTTGAAGAAGAATATGTAATGCTTTGAAATTGTATTAAACAAGTGCTTCAAAACATTATGAATTTCATTATACTTATTTGCTTTCCAGTAAATCTCATTTTTTAAAAGTTGTAACAAATGTCTATTAATTTATTTCAAATTTTTCTAAAATTCCATTGAAATATTTCCAAACATTTCATTTTTATTTTATAATTAAATAATTTTAAAAATACAAATTCAAAGCCAATGTAAGATATTTTAAAGTGATTAATGTTCATAAAATATTGTTTTTAGAAGGTCGTATTTGTCTGTCCTTCAGCTATGTAGTAAATCTAATTGGTTTCTCAAAAATACATGGAATACAAACTTGTAATAGCTTGGATCTTTTATTCATGATGAAAGAAAAATTCTTAATGGGTGAAGCTAGTAATCTCGATCAAGTGATTTTAACTGAATTTATTTTCTCTTTCCAAATCAAATCATTAGCATCAGTGGAAAAAAGAAAAATGTTTTAAAAATTTATCGAAACTTCAAAAGCAAATAATTTCTCATTTCTTTATTTACATTGTTAAAATATTAGTCATTTCATTTTAGTAAATTCTGGTCTGTATAAAAATTATTAAGAAGGAAATAATGATTGATAAAATTTCTAAAATTCACTTCATTATTTTTTTAAGAAAAAATCAACAAATTCTAAAATAAAAAGTAATTGTCATTCTTAATTACTAAAACATCCTTTTTGCGGAAGTTTAAAATACAAATAATATTTATTTAAGCTGAAGCATTTTTCTGTTTTAAAAATTATATTCTCGTTCTAAAAATCATTAAAATCTAAAAATCATTAAAATATCATTAAAATGCTTTACTTACTAAAAAATTAGATTTTATATAAAAAAAGGGAAAATATTTTTCTGGACTATATTTTCATAAAGAGATAATATTCATTTTCATGAAATCAATTTTACTTTAGTACAAACTAAAGATTATATATAATTAAATATTTGTAAATAATTTTTGATATTTTTCTTATAATTGGAATAAATATAATAAAAACTAAAGGAATGTATATGTGGATAAAAATTATTGAATAAACATTTTAACACAAACTTACTATTTAAAATTATAAATAATGACAGTTAAATAAATTTAAAGTAACTAGACTATAACTAGAGAAACCATCTTATTGAATTCAAACAGAAATATCTGAAAAATAAATTTATTTTAGCTCACAAGGAATACAAAAGGACAGGATTGATTGAGATACATTCGCAACTTTATCATTTTATGCTTATATTTATTGAGAATCATCGAAATTATTCATTAAATTAGACTCTAAATTTGAACGAAATCGTATTATCGTCATGGTTAAAAATCTGGAATTTTTTTTTACATCATACTGAAATCAACTAATGTATTTTGATATTTTGAAAATTTTTAACTTTAATTAAGTGCGTTTTGAGAACACAATACTTTTTCTTTGTGTCCCTTACTTCAATAAACTTCAACTTTAACAAGGATTTATGCAACTTTAGAATCTAATAAAACTAACAGAGACGTGTTTTAAATTTGATAAATGGATTTATATTTTGTAGGCATTATATACTTTATTAGTATGTTTTCATTCATTATTTTTATTAATAGGGAAATAGATTTACATTAGAAAAGAAAATAATTGATTTCACAATATTTTGCTAATGTGTTAATAAAATCAACTAATGTTCCGATGGTGTCACAATTGATCTCAAATCTTACCAGAAAATATGCGTTTTGCTCGTACACATTAATATATATTATTTTTTAATGTATTTTGAAATACCTTATCAGATAGTAAGAGGATAAAACATAAATTATCAAAATAAGTAAGCTGCAATCCAAGCATAAAATATATAAAATAGGGAATATTGCATGTTGCTATGCTTTCTGAATAATAAAGTATTTTTACTATTTTGTAAAAAGGAAATGCTCGTGTTGATTTATATAGATGCATTCATAAAATTTTACATTAAATATTTTCAAATGTTTTGTATTAAAATGATTTATTCAATCTTCAAGATGAAATATTCTTTTTGTGAGTTTTTCATTTGATACTTTTTATATAAACATATTGATTAATATTGATTAATACATTAACTAGTAAATGTATTGATTAATTAAATATCTGGCTTGAAATTTTAATATGGAAGTAAAACTTGCATAATTTGTGTAATAAAAAAATACTTTTAAAAATATTTTTATTTTTCATATTTTTTACATTTTAACATATGCAATATTATTAAAGTACAGATACTTTCTTCAGCGAGCCCAATAAAAAACTCAGTCAGGTGTTAAAAAAGCTTATAAAGTTGTGCACATGCTATTTAAAATTCAGGACTCAACCTACCAAAAAAAGACTTATACTAGCAATATAGAAGTTCTTGAAATTGAGCGAAGTTTATGGCTTCTATAAGGTAAAATAGTTTCTCCACTTTATGATATTAAAATTCTCAGAAAATAAATTTTGAAAAATATGTTTAGAATTTTTTATAATATATTCCACAGTTCTGATGAAATTATACATAAAGCATTATAAAAATAGAAATATTCGAATACTTTAAAAGCATAGTTTCTAGTTTTTTCTAAATAAATCCGATGTAAAAAGAAGAATGTCAATGGCTTTGTATAAAAATAAAGTACAATAAAGTTTTCTTTAGTTACTTATATTATGAGTTATGAAATAGTTAATTCATGAGATTTATGAAATAATTAATTTATGAAAAATCCAAAAATAAATAAAAGGTTATAAATCTCCATACACTGTAATAAACAAGCATACTAAGATGATATATTCATTACACCTTAACATTCCCACAGTTACTTTTGAAAAATTTACTTTTTTTTTCATATTTTGTCTTTTATTTCTTATATTTGCCGAGTTTTTTTAAAACGTTTAATTTCTTGAAATTTCCAGGGATTAATGTCATCAAACAATGTGAAAGTAGATTAGTTAAACTTAATATGATGAGGAAATAATGAGTACACAACTTCATTTATTGTATTCATATTAAAAAGAATAAGAAACCATAATTATTAAAAAACTTTAAAAAACATTCTTCACATTTGATACTTAAGGAAAAATCCATATTTCAAATTTTCTATCAAATATGAACCGAGGATAAAAAAAACAACTCTGAAACATTGCACGGGCTTAATTGTGAAATTACATAAAATTTTTACTATTGTGTTTTTGTTTGATATTATTAAATGGGGTATTTGAACATGGTACAAAGTGATTATTAGAGTATAAATCAATATCATTTTTAATTAATATGACAGTAAACTTAAAAAATTATCGTTTTTTTCAGTTTATTTTCGTTCTATTTTTGAGAGTTTTGTCAGCACGTTTTGGAAACTAAGTTTTTTTTAAAAAAATTAATTTTGACTTAATTTTAAAACTTTTTTACATAATACGTACATATTCTTTCATTTAAAATACATTTCATGCATTTTAACAATCCTTTAGTGCTAAAAATGAATTTTGAAAATTCTTTAAAAAATTTTTTAATTTTTAAAGTATTAATAAATGGTATAATATCATGCTAAATTAATAAATATTACATATTTGTATGGTATTTGGTTATTTAATTGTTATATTATTAGAAAATAGCATTATAGATCACTATTGTATAGTTATTTGTTTGTATACGACATTTAATATGACCTAGACCTACTGCATAAAATGGTAGATCTTAATGCAAATATCTTTGCCCAAAATGTTAGAGAAAACCACATAGCATAAAGTTTACAAATCCAACTTATCTATAATAATTTCACTCATTAAATTTCAATTTTACCATCCAACAATCAATTTGGCTTAAAATAACTAAGAAAAAGCAGCATTTAAAGTAGATATAAATTACACATTTTTTTAAAAAAATTATTATCTTTTGATTAAATATTGAAAAACAATTAATGATTGAGTTTCATAGATATTAATGCTTATTTCTCATTCATCACACTGTTATTTGGAATTTATTTTGTTTTCTTTACAAGCAACTATTCCTTTTGAAACACATGAAAGAACAGATCTAAAACTAAATAAATTTTTGCAAAAACAGATTCATTTGGTATGTTTATATATACACGCTGCAAATATTTTGATAAGGATGTTTCTTTTATAATGCACTCTTGGTAATGAAATCTTAAGAAATATTAAATTTGATGTCTCTGCAGTGTTATTCTCTTCAGCAATCCGATAACCAAAAATCAACAAAGGAAAGAAACTATTTACTATATATTTTAAATTCAAATGGTAAAACTTATTTCTTTTGATGACATAACTGTAAAAAAAATTAAAATAGCATAAATTGAAAAATAGAAAAATTAAAAATAATTTTTTATTATTTTTTCATACATGCAACCTGTTTTTTGGCGAAATCAGATTAAATGCGAATGGGAAAACTGATAGAAATTTACATATTAATGAATACGATATGAAATATTTACTGCTACGCGTGAAAAACTTAATAAAACTTAATTTTTACAATACCTCATTTTTAAACTTTGTTGTTCAAAAGGTAAAACAGGTTACTAAATAAATAAAAAAACTATTCAGATTACAGAATAAAATTACCTTTATATTTCAGAGGAAAAACATGCCAAAAGATAACTTATTAATGGAAAGGGAGAATTTAAAGTAACTGGGAATATTAATAAAATCTTTCAGATAAATATATAAATAGTAAAACATGGACCATTAGTTAATTTTCAATCATGATAGTTCAAAGATCTTAACATGAGTCATTACTTAAATTTCAATCATGATAGCTTAGAGATCTTAAATGAACATTTAATTATTTTTACTCTCTTTTACCACATAATAGTTTCCATAAGAATCCAATTAATTTTTATAAATTATCAAGTAATTTAGTTGGACAAAAACAGAAAACTGGCAGGTATTTTTATAAAGATAATAAATATTTTGAAGAGCATAATATATTTCCAGAAATAATGGAATGATAAATGCATTTTTTTAGCTATTTCTAATCATGGAATGATTGGGTGTTGTGAATATAAAATATGAATAAAAAAGCTATAGCCAAGTAGATAAATGAAGCTTCCATGTGTTAGCATGTTCAGTTTGACTTTTTAAATAAAAATTGTAATACATTTTAAGCAATCTGAAGATTTTTTTAAAGTTTAAAATATCTAAAAAATAAAACATTATTTCTAAAGTCTTTTAAATAATAATTACGCAAATACACGTGTGTACATATGCACACACACATATGTACATATATATATATACATACATACATGCATGCATAAATATATATATATAATACTCTGGTATTCAGAAGTAAGAGAATTTTCAGATTTAGTCAATAACCTCCAGAGCTACTGAAACGATTTTAAAGAAATTTGATATTTTTTTATCCATTGATACATTACAATACAAATAACCATGCAACAGTTAGAAAACACACTCATGATCGTGCGTAATACTCACTGGAGTCGAAAGAATTCCAACCACCGTTTCAGAATAGAACAAGAAAATTATTTAATAAGAGATATGGTCAATTCTAGCAGATATACAGGTCTCACAGCATGATTTCATACTTGAAATTAGATAGTTTATGATTTTCTGTGTCAACTGGCTCTCCTCGTTTAGTAAAGCTATTTTTAGGCCCTAGATAGTTCTTGGGAGGGTGTTGCGAGTATCAAATGCCCTCCCCAGAGCGTCCCAGACATACTCCATAAAGTTGAAGTCTAGAGATTTCCTTGATCAATCCATCCAGTGAATATTTCCACTTTCTAAAAATTCGTCAAAACCAGAAGAACTAATAATAAGAAAATTCATCGACTGTTGACCAGTCGACCAGCTCTATAAGGCTTCGCATTAACGTCCATTTAAAATGAACTCAGTGACAATTGCGTTCCTGAACAAGCAAGCAGAGAGCTCCAAGACCTCATCCCTACACCTCACAGCAGTTACACTGCCTCTATGAAAGAAAGACATGGACGGGTGTACGTACATCGAATCATGATGCCTGATCATATCATTAAATCTCCACCGTCATAAGGCTTTCTTTCACAGACATAGGAGGGTAGGTAAGAGGGTCTCTGGTTCTCTCCATATGAACATACGGCAGGATTCTATGGTTAGTCTGTACATGGACTATCAGTGAAGAGAAAGGACCCTCATTGATCTATTCACCAAACTCTAAACTTTCCACACCATGCTAAGCAGACTCTCCTGTGCGCAGAATTGAGAGGGGTGCAAATAGAGAAGATCTTCGTACAAACAACTCTCTCTAATGAAGTCTTCTGAAGAAACATCCATCCATGAAGCTCCGGTTCCTGTGGCCGTAGACAAGTCACAAGAGAGCTAAAAAAACTGTAACATCCCTGTTACGATTCGCTAAAATAGGCAAATGGCTATCATCTCAAGCCATCATGTTTCTTGGACGTTTTTGCCCAGGATTTCGCTCAATAGATCCGGTCTCCTCGAATTGTTTCCATAATATGCGCACAATACTGCCGTTAAATTGAACTTTCCACAAATCTGGATTTGAAGGTAACCTGTTTCAAGCTTCCGTGCAATTATCCACTTCATTTCATCATTTAAAAGGTGATATTAGATGATAAGGCTCATTGTGAAAGAAATTCGGTGGGGTGTGCTAGCGTACGAAAAGCATGTTTTATAGCGCGTATTTATAAAGTCTGTTCCTCTACTGGCTTCCAACCATACATAAGAGTACGCTTACGCATTTGACATATATAATATGCACATTTGTCTCGAAGTAGAGGTTTTACATTTCATTCAGCTCTTTTCAAGAAATTCGACAAAATTTTTAAATTCTCTTAATTTTGAACACCTATGTGAATAATTAACAATAAATTCTTTAAATAACACTTAATATACATGCATATTAACTGCAATTAACGAATTTTATTGCATGCAATATTTATTGTATAACTTGTAGAATTAATTATTTTATATCCTCAAAATGCCACATAAAAGTGATAAATTGATAACTTTATGTTGTCATTATACTTATAAGAATAATGAGAAAAGAAAACATACATGTTAATAAAAAATCTTCAGTCAAAAATATTTTAAAAATCTTTTTTTTTTATTTTAAACGAAGCAGATAATTAAATAGCAGCATAAATTTAAATTTTTTTATTACAATTTATTTATTTCTTTTTCCTACTCAATACAACTACAATGATATTTTAATCTCCTTTTAATCTTCACTTAATTAAAATGGACTAATTTTTACGTCAAAAAATACTTGGATTAATAACACTCATAAAGAAAGGATTTAAAAATTAAAATTAATAAGAACTCATGGAATTATATTACTTAATGTGACAATACCTTAACGTTAAAAGAAAAATAATATAAAAATAAAACGGTAAAGAAACATTTCACTTCTAAAAGCAGCATGCCTGATTTAATTTTTAAGAAAATGATCATTAAATAAAGAAGTTGAATTTTTCAAATACCAAATAAACGAATTTAATCTACATCCATATATTTAAAATTCTTCATCTCTTTTTAGGAAAACAAAGAAGGAAATTTGATTTTCAAATGCAGTAGTTAATTTTTTTTATAGATATATCTTTTAAAATATTTCAATCGGTTTTTAGTGTAAATATATAAATGAAGAAAACAATTATACCGTTCTACTACTATTTGGTTTATATTTGCATTTTATCTTAAAATAATATATTCAAAAAAGTTGTTAACAGAAAGAGCATTGTTTCTATCAAAACTATTTAAATGCAGTTTTCTCGTTCAAACAAATACGGTAATAATATGTAAATAAAATTCTGTATTATTTTAGCAATAATTACATTTCTATATTTTTCCCTTTATGACCTATAAAAAATTAATTTGGTCATAAATACATCTCTAGAATATTAATATCGTAACATATATGAGTCCAAATGCAATTAAATGATGACATTTGCAAATTTATTTGAAAAGGAATATATACTAGCATCTTAGATATTCTTATGAGTTAAGTTTATTTTTATTTAATGTAGTAATTAATTGATCCATTAGCTGAGCAAAAAGCATTAACTTTAGCTACTTCTCAGTAAAAATATTTTTAATAATTTGCTAAATGTAAAGCATGATAAAGCATTAAACATTAGTTTAAGTTAGCGAAATATTAAACATTTATTTTTAATATTTCATCAAAACACTTATTTTTTTATATCTTTCTGCATGAATAAGTAATAAACATAGTAAGCAATATTCTTCCAATAAAAAATTACTTACCTCCTTATGAGTTATTTATTAAGTTTTACTAAAATTATTCATGAAAAGGTGAATTTATACAGCAGAAAATTCTATTACCATTTTTGAATTCAATGATTTTTTCTAATTACTTATGTTTAAAATTCTTCAACAATAAACGTATAAATTATTTTTACTTTATTTCTACAAATTCACATATTTATTATAGTGTTATTTGTGGAAGAGAAATACATTGCATTATACATTATTAAGTCAAAATTAATTATATAAACTGATTAACATAATAAATTTTTCAATATAACTTTTTTTCAAATTTAGATTAAAAGTTAATAATAAAAGAAATTTCATAGTTTATTTTTAAAAATAAAATAAAATACAATCAGTCATTGAAGATGAACATTTTTATGAAAAGTTTCCCTAATACCAAGTAGCCTTGAAATAATATTTATTTTAAAATTTGTAAATGTGTTTCCAAAGTTTTAAGTAATCGAAAATAATTAATAGTTTCAATTATTAATATTTGACCCAGTATTATTTATATTTGTTTCAAACACACACACACACACACACACACACACACACACACACTATATATATATATATATATATATATATATATATATATATATATATATATATATATATATATATATATATATATATATATATATATATATATATATATATATATATATATATATATATATATATATATATATACAATCTATGAATTTTTAACAGAAATATCCAAGAAAACACATGTAATCATTTCCATCTTTCATTAAAAGTTCATTAGTAATTACTTTATATTCAAATATAAATAAACTACTATTAAATATCAATATCCCTGGAACTAATTATTCATCCGTAAACATAAAATTACATTGATTTTCTAGGAACCCGTTTGAAAATATTATTTGCATAAAATAATGAATGAGCAATATTCTTGATGGCCTTCTCCAAATAATTTATTTCTTCGGTTTGATGAATATTACAAGTTATATTGATTTCTCTTGATATTAATCTTTTGTCCTTTACTTATATTATGCATTTTTTATCTTGTTTATATGAGAATTCCCCCTAGTGCCTATTTAAAGTCTCGAGTGTGCATGATTGCTTGAATATTCCAACAGAAAAATTAATAGCTTTGCTAAATGGCTCTTGAAAATATATCTAAAAATTATTATTGCTAAGTTATTAGTTTATATTCAGAGTTGTTAATTTCAACAGTACTTGCTAACTCTAAGAGCTTACATTTTGTCATTTTTTAAATTATTGGAAAAAGCTCATTTTTACGAATAAAATTAGATAGTTCTCCAAGTGCTTTTGAAATAATAAAATGAACTCTAGAAAATTTTCCAAGTGTTTTTGAAAATGACGAAATGATAAGTTAAATTATTTTGAGAAGCAGATATTTTTAAATTAAACATTTCAAGGAATAAATTGTATTATAATTTACCTAACGTCTTATAATTTTTAGGTAAAATATATTTGCATTTTTAAAATATGTTTGCACGCTATATTTCTCCAAGACAATAATTTTTGCTCTTTGCTTCAAAAATTATTCTCTAATATATTTTTAAATTATTAGAGAATAATTTTGTTTTCAAATTTTAAGACGATTAAATATGATTTCAAAACTTATTTCAGTTTTTTTAATTTTCATATGAAAAAAATATACAAGAAATATTTTGAAAAAATAAAAAATTTATTAAAATATTTTTAACAATAATAGAAACTTAGACGTTAATAACAATAAATTAAAACTTATTTTATTCTATTATATAATCAATAATTATAATTTCGGAAAACATTTGAAGTAAATATTATATTTTAAATAAAAAAAAGCCTTTCTAAGAAATTAAACTTATATTTTTTATTTTATTACTTAGTTTAACGATAATAATTTCTTCAAGATTACATAGTGTTGAAATAAAAACCACTATTAATGAATATTAAAGAAAATATTTTCAAATTAATTAAGATCATCATAATTAACAGCGTGACTCAAAGAAATTAAGCTAAAAATAAAATTAAAAGATTTAAAATATTTCTGACTTCATATCAATTTAAAAAATTTGCCGTATTAATATATAAAAAAACTATTCAAAAAATGTGATAAAATTATCCGGGTAATTATAAGAATTTCGTCTCTTAATGAGAATCCATTTATTAAAATTAGTATCCTTAAATATTTTATTATTCTTTAAGACTTGTGAATATACGCTGCCCGATATTGAAAATGCAACACTAAGAAAGAATTAACAAGAAACAATAAACAATCTGTGTTTCTAAATAAAATGTATAACACAGAGCGAGGACAGAGTTGTGTCAGTAGGTTGTAAGATCACCGTGATCGACGATACACGAAGCAACAAGTTTAGGGACACAGTCAATGAGAATATGGATAGCATCCCAAAGAATGACTTTCCATTCCATGAATCACACAAAGTGAAGAATGAACTTAACTAACAGTTTTAAGTTACGTTCATTCTTCTCATTGTGTGATTCAGCATGTCGTTTCATTACACGTAGAAGTTCAGTTCAATAACAATCTCTAAATTCTTTTTTAATGAGCAGTTTTTATTTTTTGATGCAATGTTTCTCTTTATTGGTACGGATATTTTGCCCTTGTATTAATAATCATATTTTGAATGACTGTCGTTAGTTTACGTTTAAAAAAGGCAATTATGTTGTTAAATTTCATTTTACTTTCTATTAATAGTTACGCACATAAAAAAATTGAAACGTGCTCAAGAATCTAATGAACCACAGGGAAGGATCCTTAAAAATGCTAAGAAGGATCTTGACTTCGTTAACTCCTGCCATCTTCCTTTCCAATATTTCGTCAAATTACAAAATTAAAGCATATTTTTCTATAAAAAATATATAGTTTCCATCATTAGTCAGTACAATTTAAAAAAACTCGTTTTTAGAAAGAGGAACTTTCATAAAACTTTATTTACATAAAGAAGAGCAATGCAGAACAAACACGAGAGACATTTGATTGTCATGATTATACCATAGGTTTTTTTTTCACAAGCCTAAAGCAAAAATGATAAACTCCTATTATACAGTAAGCTGGACAACAATTATCTCATAGCACAAATTGCCTTCTCTGTCAACCATTTTCTCAGTCATTTGTCAACCAGTGCGTCTTCTAAAGGAGGCAGGGGCAGATTCTTCAAATGGCGTAGAATCTTATCCCAAACATGTTCGATTGCTGAGAGATCTGGTGAGTATGTTGGCCAAGGAAGCAGTTGTACACCTTGCATGTTGGCTGATGCGAGTAATGTGCGGTCGAGCATTATCTTGTTTATAAAGGGTATCTGTCACCCTCTGAAAGTACAGAAGTATCACTGACAGCAGTACAGAATCCACATAACGTTAGGCGGCCACAGTGCCGTGATAAAGACACTAGAAGTGATCTAGAATCGTCGGCAATGGCACCCCAAACCATAATGCCACGTTGTCACATGGTGGGACGTTAAATAATTGCTAAAAGATTGGACCTGTCTCCTCGTCGACGCCTCACTCGTAAGCAGCGACTATCACTGAAGAAACAGAAGCGTGACTCATTTGAGAAGACGATCCTATACTACTACAGCGTCCACACTTCGCTCTAAATATTTTCTATGAATTAAAGTTCTCTTAAAATATCTTTTTCGTTTAAAATATTTTAAGAGAACTTTAATTTGCTCTTAAGAAAGATAATTTATATTAATGCAGTCACATAAATAGATACTGAGCGGTGAAGAGAAGAATAATTTTCAAACAGAAAAGGAAAAGTTTCAAAATCTTTAAACTTTATATAAAACTCTAAAGTCCTAAATCCGTCTTTGGAATCTAAAGATACAGTAGCTTCTAAATATTTTCAATCTGACTTTTTTTCAAGTGAGTATTTACGAAATTTGTGCTTTTATTTTTGTAAATAAATAAATCTTCAACCTACTGTATCAGATTTACTTCTCTGCTTTAACATTATAAATATATAAAAAAATATCACACCATAACAGAAATGAAATAATTTTATTCAACTTTTCATATGTACCAGAAAATCCTTATAAATATGTGAACTCTCATATAGAAGTAGAACAATTTTATAATATTTCGTTAACCTTAAGGATATGAATATTTTTAAACTTTCTTGAATTTGAACAAGATATCTATCTGAATTTTATAGGAAAAAAATTGATTTGTCATATTTTTAGTAATTCATCATTTTAAAAGAATACTTTTTTTATAACATTTTGAAATGAGATTTGACTGCCTGCACTGTCATGTTGAGAATTCATGTATTCTAAGTTCAAATTTTTCTTTAAAACAATTTCAAAACTTGTACCTGTAGTTTAAATAGAAAATACTTTTAATTGTTGAAAAAACAGCTTCTGGTTTCAGTTTTATAATTGAATGTTGAAAATCAAATTTAAAAAATATTTTAAGAATACAAATATAATATAAATATTCTATAAATGTGCCTGACTTATAAAGAAATACAGACTACAATCTTAATTCATATTCATTCATCTTTTCTAACTTGAACTTGATTAAAACAGTTATTTTTATCTTAAAAGGAAAACTATACTTAAAGATTCAATGGAAATAATCAATATAAAATTTTATAGTTTTTTTCCTAATTCATTTTTTGTAATTAAGCAATGCCAAAAATATATTTTAAAAATATTTATCATTTTTGTCTGATTGCAATAGAGCATTAGTTAATTTATCATTCTTCTTTCCTAATGAGACTTTAATATTCGCATTACTATCAAGATCTAATGTTTAATAAAGAATACTAATGCTAATTTAAGAACTTCTCTCTCTCTCTCTCCTCTCTTTCACTTTTCCTTTCTCTCTCTCCTCTCTTTCACTTTTCCTTTCTCTCTCCTCTCTTTTACTTTTCCTTTCTCTCTCTCCCTCTTTCTCTTTCATAAAACAATAACTGAGCAATATTATTTCCTAAAAATTTTCAATACTATTACATTATTTATAAAAATATAGATTTTTAAATGAGCTTAAAATTAGTTATTTTTCTTCATATAAATACGTGTCTTCAAGTTTTTAATGTATAACTTTTTTAAAATAAGAAGGGGTAAGATATTAGGTTGATTTACTTCCGTGAAAAAGGATTGATTAAGTTATTATTTCTCGATAAATATGTAAATAAAAACACTAATTATTTTAAACTCAAAAAATTATTATAAGAACTTTTTTTACGCTTAGTAAATTATATAAAAATTATAATTCGATTGAATTATTTTTACTAAAATTGCGCGAGTATAATATAAGTAGTAAGGCATTCTAAAAAATTCCTGGATGTTGCTTACAATTTTTAGCAAATCTACAATACCTTATATATATAGTACTAATTTATTAAGAATAGAAAATTATATAAAAGTTGAATTTTATTTAAATCATAAATCATTTCTTTTTAATAATGATTAATTGATATAATAATTGTAATTGATGCTTCTATGAAAATGATAATTTGTATGACTTGTTACTTGATTTATAAAAAAACTTTTCTTGTAATAATGTGCATTTGATTGCTTGTCTGTTTCTTGTGGTTTTATGATTGCATTACCTTGTAAGTTTTTCGTTTTAATAATTCTGAAATTTTCGATTCGCATTCTGAAATTTTTATTTTGTAAACGAAGTTCTGTTATTTCAATAGTGTTAATTATTATATTTATAATTAGAATTTCTAATTAAAAACCTTTCTGTTTTTATCTTATACATATTTACCTTAAAAATGTCGGTGTATAGTTAGATGTGTCTACCTCTCTCTCTCTCTCTCTCACTACTAAATGAATATAAAATATGTAAGATTTTCTCTAAAAACTATATATTTTTCGTTAGTAATACTTTTGTCCTTTTTTCTATTTATAAAGACTTTCAATTTCTTTCTCTTTTTGGAGGTATAACAAATATCTTTCAAAACTACTATAACTCGAAATTTTGGAAATAATAAAGATTTCCGCTTACAAATTTAAAAATAATGTATTAAAAGTACATAAAAATTGAATATAATAAGATTTATTTTTTAATTAATATTTTATAAATACATAAAAGGTATTGTTTTTTATTTATATCCTCATTATTTGACATATTTAGGTAAAATATGTTGTATTAATACTTGCAAATAATATCAAATATATAATTGAATTATACTTCTGTTATAATATTTTTGACACATTGCCATTATGTTCATATTTCAAACAACTAAAAACATCATAGTTGAATATTTAACAAAATCATTCACTTGCGATAAGTTTTTTTCTCTAATTATTTAGCTGTAAAATATCCTAAATTAATTTATCAGAAGTACGTCAAATCAAATAAAATTATCGGTGAGTGAGGAGATAAGTCATTCTATTGTGATTCAAAGAAAAAACACTTAAGCGAAAAAACTAATCTTGCTCAAATCCTTAATTGGATTTATTTCTTCTTTACAACTAAAATCATTACCATTAATGGATGTGTGTCCATTCTTTAATCATTGAAAAAAAAGGCTTTGTATTTCTTGTGGAAGTTATCGAAATTTTGGCTTAAAAGAAATTAAGCTTCTTTTCGAAGTCTCGAAAACACTCCATTACTAACATTGTTCAAATAATGTTCATTTTGATGGCTTGCTTTAAATTTTAACGTCAAGGAATAACCAGAAATAAAATAATAACTGTAAAGTTTCTTCAGATAAAATTAGTAACTGGATTAAAATGAAGATCAATTTTAAAGAAAAAGTAAGCATCAAAGTGTCATTTCAAAGAAATAAGAAAATATATTCAGCACCTTCGCATATAAAATTTCATTATAAAAGATTAAATTTTATTAAACATTTTAAAAATTGAAGAATGCAATGTTTGCTTAAATACTGAGATCTAAAAATAAGAAACTTACATTTACTATATTCTGCATTCTTTTTTATCAGAAAAGAATTTAATTTAGAAATTACATATTTGTGTGAAACATTTTAGGAAAAAATGTATTTCTTTGTTAATTTTTTTATATTTCATTACAAAAAAATGTTGTCAAACACACATTTTAAGCCTTAAATAATGAATTCCAATGAATATTTAAAGTTATTTTTTGAATTATCTTCTTTTTGAGATAACATTAGTTTAAAAAAAGGCTTTAGTAAAGATAATCTTTCCAATACTTTGTTATTAAATTAATTTCATTAATAATATCTTCATCATCTCTATAATAGTTAATTAAGCAATATATAAGTAATAATATAAGCCAAAATTAATATTTAGTGTCATAATTAAATGTTTAAATTCAAATTCATTACCTACAAAAAAGAGTTGATAACAGAAAATTAACAGTTACATTGGAGTTTAATATACACTATAATTTTATGTTTGACATAAGAAAGTAAACTATGCATTATAATTACATTACATAATTAAATTTTTTGAATTAAGTTGATAATACAATTGTCTTACAAAATGTTTTGTAAATAAAAATATGTTCTAAAATTATTCAATGAAGAAATATATTTTTAAAAAACTTCAGAACATAACAAATTTTAATATGCTTTATTAAATATTTACTCTATATTACAAAAAAATCGTTTATTTTAAATAGATTTCAACTGTCACATTAACAACTTATCTTACGCAGCATTACAATTTTAAAGTCTTAGTAAAGTATTTAAGCTATAGAAATATTCTATATCAGATGTTAGCAGAATTATCTTCTTACATAGCGTCTTATACATCAGTTAAAAAGAATTATAGATAGCTCATTTCATAAATCATATAAACATCATTTATAGGATATGTTTGCATTTTTATAATAGTAATATTTCATTTTTATGCAATGCTTTCGTTTCATTCACTTTTATTAATGACCACCAAGAGCAATCTTTGAAGCCTTCATAATGAAGAATATAAATTTAAAATGAAGAGAATAAATTGTAAAATGCTTTTTATTGTTAAATAAATTTATTAAAATATTTTATTGACTTAACTCCATTGTAAAATGAGTTATGAAAAGAATTAACTAAAATAAATTATGCTGAAGTATCATCTGCATATCATTATTGGGATTTAAATCAAAACTTTCAAATAGAAGTGAAACTTCTATTACTATAATAGTTTATTGCTCGTAAAGTATACTCTTTCATATTGCGTTTATTATTATTTAACTTAAATATAAGATCATTTACCAAGATAAGGAAAATATCTGCTTATAACAAAGTAAGTATTAATAGATAATATTATAAATATACTATAGAAAAATATAAATATCAATAATAATAATAATATATCGCTTGGACGAAAAATATTTTTTAACTTTAAAATCTAATGTTATTATGGCATAGACTTTGGATAGAAGTATTTACATATTGGAAATTTTCCATTCATTACATTATATAATTTTCTAGATCGAAAAGCATTAAAAAATAAAATTGAAATTTGGTACCATGGTATGATGCTTCTAATTTGTTTTCTTAAAGAAAAACAAAAAAGCAGAAAACTATTAAAATAATCTTATTTTGATATTTTTATACACTCAAATCATATTTTTTTCATTAAATTACTCTCATTTAAACATCAAAAAATCATTTTGGTAGATTTGTAAAATTTTTAGTTTTAATGCTAAAAACTCTCATTGGTTTTTGGAATTTATTTGTTAACTTCTATGATAGAAATCTTAACCATTAAAAATAAGAATATATAGTAAGAAAATTAATGATACTGAAAACTTGTACGATTAATGTTATTTTGTCATAAATTTAATTAAATTTATGTTATATCTTTATACCATTCAAATCGCATTTTAAGATAAGAATTATTTTTTTATTTTATATAATAAGTTCAATTTTATTACAAATCTCCGAAGAATTCCATCAAGCAATAAAACTCTTGATGTAAATATGAAAGTATTAAAATAAGGTGTAATTTTGTAATCATTTATGTTATTGAAAAGTTAAACTTCATTCATCAATAATTTCCAAATAACATTAAAATCTACAGTTACAGGCAAGTAAAATAAAAGATAGTTTTTATTCCAGAAGTTTCATTCATTAAAATAGTTCATCCCTAAAATGGATAAAATTCAATATCATAAATTTCCTTTTGCAGAATAATCTGCATCAAATAGCTATTTTTGTTCTTGTGATAAAAACTAAAAATATTACTCATGTTCAAACTCTCTCTTAATTAACATCACAAGGAATTTAACAACTTTATAATCTTTTTTTTTTCACATTTTTAAAAACATAAAGTTGACTTTATTTTCCTCTATGAATGAAATTATTTTCTCTCTTTATATAAAAGAAGAATATTGTTGCAAGTAAATACCTGGTTACATGAATTTTAGCATAAAATATTGGCTTTTGCAATAAAAGTATTTGCTTTTTAACGGGTAAAACTGTTGCGAGAAAATCTTGTTGGTATAACTATTATCAATTTTATTTAGAATATCATAATAAAATGGTAGTCTAACAAATTATCAAATTAATTAGTATTTCTGTTAACATCTTTTTTATAAAGTAGAAGCGACTAATATTTTAATTTCCATGGTTGCAAAGTTTTAAATAAATTAGCATGAATAATCTTTTTAATTGCATTACTCATCATTGTTCGGATAAACTATGAAAAAAATAATCCCCTGAATGAAATGCTTCATTCGCTGGTAGATATTAAATCAACATCACTGCAGAGGTATGATATTATTAATGACAAGTTTGTTAACTGATATTGAAACTGCTGACAATGATCAAATTATAAGCAAATTCCTACAGCTGCATTTTATTCTTAAAGTATATTAATCATGTATAATAGTGTGAAGAAATCTCTGTAATTTTCATTTAAAAAATGATGGAGGCAGGAGATGAATTAATAAAATATTCGAGCAAAATATCAGTTTACAAGTTTAATATGTGTGATAGAACTGAACTTACTTTCTAAAATTAACATTTAAGAGAGTAAGCTAAGTTCACAAAATATTAAAAGCAGATTATTTTCACCCGCTAATAATTTTTGAGTTGTAAGATTTTTGGCCATTGGAAATAAATAGTTTTCATAATTCATGTCAACAAGTCTTCGATTTCATAAGCAGTACACGAAGTTACCTGATGCTTCGTTGATCTGGTTATTTACTGAAGCATGAAATTGATCGGGGAAAAGTTACCTGAATATTTAGTATAAATATTTTTGTCAACATATATCTTATTTTTTTCAGTCTAAGTAAATAAGCAAATAACCATTTTAAATTTAGAAACAAAGACTGAATTGTCTATTCAATAATTGTATAGTTAAATATATTCAAATCTAATTTTATATAATTTTCACCTAACACGATTTAATTCTAATTTTAAATTATTTAACTGTCTTCCTTACAATATTTTTAAATTATAGAACAATTAGTTTTTAATAATGGAATTATCAAACACTAACAGTAATATAATTTACAAAATATAGTACAGTTAGTATTTGATAAATCCACTTGTCTATCTTCAGTTTTTTAATTGCACAGTTCACTATAAATTGTACAACATAGTAAAGCCTAATATGAAGATAAAGATGTAATTCTAATGCAGAGTTAAAAAAAATATGAATTAAATAATTGAAGTTATTCTTAAACTAAAGAAGTTTTAATGAAAATTGTGAGAGAATTTTCAATCTTGGTTGGTAATTTTTAAAAATAATTAATACGTAAAAAAAATTCGCTCAGGGTGTCAAAGCTCTAATCAGCCAATCTTTCTTCCTTAAGAGCTATTAATTTCAACATATCTAATTCACTTTTAACACTCTTTATTATATAAAAGATTGCATTTCTAACATACATAAAAAAGAGTGACATAGGTTACTCAGAAAGAAATAGTTGAAGTAATATGTTAATTACTAGGTTTTAACAGCAATCAATAAGAGAAACCAAAGTCAGAGCTGACGCAATGATTAATAATGCTGCCGGATCACAAGCAGAGTCTCCAGCATTAATCATATGGTCCCCTATTTTTTTCATCAACGTAATCTTCCCTATATCTCCCTTACTAACAGGCATGATAACAGCCGACCTAAACATAACTATATGTGCGACTTTATAACTTAATGCTTGAATCTCGGTGTAAATTAAACATTTTCAACTAACTTCTTAGCATAGACATTGTTACCTAGATTAGTGGAAATCTCAGAAAAACTAAACAATGTTTGATTTGAAATATGTTAGATTTAACAATAAATACTTCTTTAATTTCAGTGCTGACTATATATATGCAAAAGAAGAGGAGATACGTGGTTTAATTCATCATTTGTTTCAAGGAAGAATATTGCTGTAACATCTGGAATGATAATTTGGATAATCTACAAGATAGTCCTGCTGCTTGTAAACATGTTTTTTACAAATTTTTTTCAGTTCCTTTTTATGCAGTCAAATACTTGTGTACTGTATGTCAACCAGATAATATTCAACTACAAAGTATATGTTATCTATAACAATATTTATATATAATTTTCTTACACATATAAGGATATAATTTGCTTGCATAATTTGCCAAATCATGTTAGAATAAAACAGATTGGTAACTATTAGGAAGCCAAGTTCAATTATTTCAGAATACCTTCTGAATTTGTCAATATTTTGTTATATTTATATAAGCATTTATTCCTTGAATTTCCAATATTACTAGGCTTTAGACTCAATATGGAATATTGACTTGTTTATCATTCAAAGAAGGTTGAATTATAACGATTAGCGTTTTTTACTGCTATTAATGAGTTTAACATTTTATTCATAATTTATAATCATTTTTATCAATGAAAACATTAAGTACATACTTAGTTTTATTGTCATGAATCAAGTTTTTCTGAGTATTATATACTTTCAAAATGCATGATGATACAGTTTAAATTGTAAGTATCAATTTTATATGCTGATTCTTACATAAACTTACCATTTTTTAATGAATAAATGCATTGTATTCAGTGTCTAACAATCAAATATTCATCAAATTTAAAATTTTACTATAAAGGCGTAAGCAGTTTAAGGAAGATATTAAATATTCCTTTCTTTACGAATTTAAAATTTATAAGTAAAACTTATTCATAACTAGGGCTAAATATCAAAGGTCAGTAAAATGTACATTTCTATAAAATACTTAATATATATTAAATAAATCTTATTTTCCTGAAAAATTACGAATTTAACCTCTTTATTGAATTTTTAAATTAATCAAAATAAAACATCTTGAAAATTCAAGATCACAAACATTTATAATGTCTCTCAAAATTGTTGACTACCTTCAGAAATGTTCAGAAATCACATTATAGTATTGAATCGAAATGTATTCAATAGTTTTTTTACTTAGCAAAACTAAAAAGATGTTATATAAAGCATAAATTATTTTTTGATATAAATGAATATACTATACATTAGAGGAAAGATATCCCAAAAGAAATCGCATATAAAAATATTTTTAAGACAAACTGAAACAGTTAAATTATCATTTGTCTCATTTCTTCTATTTTTTAGTTTTGGTAACTTTTAATAAAACTAACTAAACTCCATGGCACGACAGCCCATGTGGGGCAAGGCCTACAGTGCCCATACCTGTTTTCATGACCGAGGGCCCTGGGGTGCGAAGCATATGTCCCAGTTATGTGGTCAGCCTAGCGTGAGACCCCCAGTGTTTAGTTCCCAAGCATGCTTGGTACTCAGTTAATCGACCCACTGAAGGGATGAAAGACTGAGTCAACCTTGCCCAGCCCGAGGATTGAAACTCGGACCTGTGTCATGGGAGCGTGAAAAGCTGCCACTAAGCCACCGGGCTTCTACTTTTTATAAATTTGCTTTTAATATTTTATTTATTTAGTTTATTATATTAATTTATTAATATAACTCGTAGGAGAGAAACAATTTATGAATCCGATAACTAATTATATTTTATTACTATAGCAGCAAATCAATTTTAAATTGCTAAATTAGTAAGATTTTCAAATTCTACATTATACAGTGTTAGATAAATACCTAAGAAACGAAAATTACATCAAAGACAAAGTAGGAAATAGCTGACTAGCAGAGTTAATTTAGCATGATCAACCATTTATAAATAATCCATGTTGAAAGTGATGAAACTTTCTCTGGAATTTAATGAAAGGTTTTCTCCTTCAATTTCACCTCAAATTGCACGAATAGTGCTTATGTTTACTGGATTAAATGAGCTTTCTGCTCAAAGAAAACTTTTTTATAGGAAAAAATACAAAGTTCAAGTTTTCCTTTGGTAAATAGATGTTAAATAGACCCGAATCATTAAAACGATCTTTAATTTACCAATGAAAATAAATTCAACAATTTTGTTTCCGATGAGTCAATAATAGCATGAATAAGGAAAAATGAGGATTCTAATCCTACGAATTTAATTGAAACAGAGTAAAGTAAATAGATCGTGATGTCTTTGTGTGAAAGTATGTGTCTGCGTCAGGACTATATTTAGTTTTAAATCTGTTAAGATGATCTGTTAAGAATCATTCTCTTGATTTAAATATTTAAAATTACTTTTTAAAAGTATCAATTCAACATTTAATTGTTTGAAATAACTCTTTTACATACAGGCCACGACTCTAATATGCATCTCATAGAGTACTTCTCTAGTTCCTATATATATATATATATATATATATATATATATATATATATATATATATATATATATATATATATATATATATATATATATATATATATATATATATATATATATATATATATATATATATATATATATATATATATATATATATATATATATATATATATATATATATATATATATATATATATTTATATATATATATATCAATGATTTAAAGCTACTACGGAATTAAACTTAATAGATATTAGGGAAGAACTAGAGTTTATAATTAGAAAATATGAAATAAAAATAAAAACCAATCTATGGAACATTAGTTTATGAAAAGAGGAAAATTAGTGTCCCCAACTATGTACTGATGTCTAAAATCCTGTGTTATATATTTATACTTAATTTCGGATTTCCCCGTTTTTAAAGAATAAAACATCCATGAGAAATATTTTACTTCAAATGCTTACTAATTGAAAGACTGATTCATTAATTAGTTATTATGTTGATAATTATTATATTTATTAAGTTTATTGATTTTTTAGCTTAAACTTTTATCTTACATGAAATGTTTAAAACTAGGAGAAGGTTGAAAATCGGTTATAAAAGAGCAAACTTTTTGGAGTGTCAAATTGCAGCTGATAGATATCTTTAAATTTGTAAATTGAATTTTCGTTGTTTATTAATATATTCTTTTATGAATTGTACTATCTGTAAAAAAATTAATTAAATTAAATATTTTTCTATGTGTAAATATTACTTGAATAAGTCAATTGTACAGATATATGGAAGGAAGAAACCACTGTTATACACATCTTTAATTCATCTTTTTATAAGGTGCAGCATATTATTACGCAGAAAAAGAACCAAATTTATAAAGTAAAATACTATAACAACCAATTAATGAGTGTTATTGCGCAAGGAAATAACTGATCAAATTTTTTGCCCATTCATTTTTTTTGTATTTATGTAGTTATATGTATTAAAATATCAATGCTCATTATCGGAAACAAAAGAAATGTCATTTTTCTATTATTTTAAAAATAATAACATACACAAAATAAAAATGGTTTATTGCTCCACCTGTTTAAATAAGCCTTCAAAATCTTTATTGTAAAGAAATACAATTTCAGACAAGAAAAACTCTCTGTCATCAAAAAACCAGTAATTAAGGGTCAAATAACATAAAATATCAGCATAAAATTTAATACATTTTATAAATTAGTTTCCGATACAATTAGTTCTTATGTGTAAAAAGCGACCTAAAAGTAAATAATAAATTAAATTTTAGTAAAACTTCTTATCAGACCAAAACAAGTAACAAATTACAAAGTTAGTCGAACAAGCTAAAAAAAGTGTATAACTTCTCAGAAAAAATAAGCAAACTGGAATTTAAAGAGAAATATTAGCTTCACATATAATCGTTCCTTTTCCATCAAACTTATTTAACGAAAATCTCTTCAGAGGATTTGATATCTAACAAAACAGCATTCAACCTTATAATTTTTACTTATCATCTCTCGTTTTTAAAATTTGTTAAGCCCTTAAATCACCCATGGATTCACGGTATATTTTAAGACACCAGAATTTTTTGCAAAACAGAGAATGTGATTTGGTAAAGAAATTTAGTCAAAAAAAATTCCAAATGTTAATTGTTTAACTATAGTCAAAAGCATTTTAATACAGAAAAACACACATTTCAACAAGATTTTTTCCTCCGTATAAAGCAAAAATATGTTAAGGCAGAGCTATTTATATTTCATACAATTAACAGAATGGTAGTCCATTGCACTAAACTTGAATAGAACATTGCATATAAGAAACCAAAATTAAAAATTTTGAACAATATAAAAATATCGCCAAATTTCCGTCGAAATAAACGTATGAAATCCATAATTCTATATTTTGACGAAAATAAAATATCCGGGTAATTTATGACAATCAGCATCTAAGTTTCTGATTCATTTATAAATTTCAATATTTTAATTTATTAATCATGAGTTAAATAAATAAAAATTGATTTTTCAATCATATTTTAGTCTAATATAATTTGAAATTAATTAGAAACTCACTTAAAAGTTTAATAAACTACAATTATTTAATATCTTAAAAAATATCAACTTTAATTATTCTAAAATATTAATAAAGGTTTTAGTCATCATTATTTTCAATAAATGATGAATAATTGATTTTATTTAATTCATTTTAAAATTAAAAGTTTGGATAAAATAATAAAATTACAATAAAATTTAATAAAAAAAACTATTGTAAAATTCTAAAAATTCTGCTGTTATTATAAAAAAACTGTTGGATATTTTTACAGTAAAACATTGCTTTTCCATTACAATTTATAGTTGTTTGTCTCGTCATTTAGTTTAATGACCACATTTGTCTTTCTATCTCAACGCAAGATTTATAATAGTAATGAAAAGAGTTATATGTGCTTTCTAAGCTTTTGAGATGAATAACCAACTAAATAGTTAACTTTCACGATTCGTACGCTGAATTTTTACCTCAGGAAAGAAAGACTCTAAGGGCTCTGGAATTCACTTTAAACTATAATTTCGGATGACTGAATTTGCCCTCGAGTCCATTAAGTAAGTTACCTTAACTCTACTAAGCAGCCAAAAAATTAAACCATCAATAATACAAGGAGAAAAGATGAAATGCAGTACGAAAAATTCAAAAATTAAGAAGTGCGCAATGACATATTTCAAAACAGCGCTGTCATTTTATACATTAAAAAGTTTTCTCCTAAAACTATTTTTAAATAAGATATCAATCACAATTGAGGCATTGAAGATTTTTATGAAAAAATTAAATGAATACATTAAAATAATGAGTTATATTCCAGTGTTACTTGATGTTTTCATTTTGTTCAAAGTTTTGTTCCTTTATAAATATTCATAAACTATGTTTTATGAAAAAAGTTAGGAAGATCATCTTAATATCTGCTGCTTTTCTGCATTTCAGAATTTTTTTTTAATATTTTGCCTTTGAAAAACTATATATTTTTTAAATAAAAAGAGTTTCTTATTGTGTTCATTTCTTCAGTTCGAATAAATGTGGATATTCTGTGAGAAAAAGTAAACCTGTCAAATTCCAAAAATTATCACTGAATAAGGATAGAAATAAAAACTACTCGATTGTAACTAAGGCAGGAAAGCATTTTTGAAACTTCTATTGGTGTTGTTTTTGCTTCTATGTTCGAAGCTGCTAAAAAAAGTCACTGTAAGTGGCTTATTTTAAGTAGCTGTGGCAGTATAATAAGACATGTGAGTTAAACTTTTATGAAAGTTTCAGAAAATGCTCGCTTTTCTTACCAAGAATTCTTTTTAATGTAAACTTTTTTAAGGAAGATTTAAGATTCTAATAACTTTTTATTAAAACTGTTAACCTTATTTAACTGAAAAAGACATTTTAAATTGAAATAAAGTTTAACACAATTATTTGAGGATTTCATATCAAGTGAACTTGAGTCAACCTTTCAAGAGCTTATTGTGAAAATGTCCCATCTAGACTTTTATAAGAGAAACGTATTATAAAGCAGAAAAAAATTAAGAAGATTTTAAATTTGAATTTAGTTTATGTTTTTATAAGTGTGTCTTAAGAAAAAATAAATTTTTAAATGTGAGGAAAAAATTTAGAAATTTAAATTTTGTTAAGAATTACATTTTTCGGGCCAATTATGATTGAAAAGTATTGAATTTTATTTAAAGAATTTAAAATAAAATTATTAAACCATAATCTAGTCAGAAAAGAAGATTGTATATCTTTTACTTAAAAGATTAATAATTTAAAATAGCTATTTTTAAATAACAAAATTAAAATTAATCTGTCTTGAAAACATAATGTAACAAATATAAATTATTTTACATTTGACAATATAGTTTATCATGAACTATATCACAGCACATTCAGTCTGTAACGCATCATCCAGTTTCTGCAATTACCATTCGACTCTGCTTACAGCAGAGTGGTCTGTTCGCAAGATGTCCATTGCTTCGTCTACCCTTGACGCAGAACCATAGACGTCTTCGCAGACAATGGTGCGATGAAAAAAGGATGTGAACGGCAGAAAGGAATTAAATTGTCTTTACTGACAAGTCACGCTTCTGTCTGCAACACCACGATGGTCGCATTCGAGTCTGGAGACATTGTGGAGAGAGGATGCTGAACAGCTACCTTATGTACCGCCACACTGGTCCTGCACCGGTATTGTATATCACTCTCGCACTCCTCTGGAGCGCATTGCCAGTACTTTAAACAGCCAGCACTTACATTTCTGAGGACTTGGAACCAGCTGTCTTTCCTTACCTTCAGGGTTTGCCAACAGCCACATTTCAACAGGATTGTGTAAGGGTTCTTCTTCAATCGCCAGAAGGAATTTTTTTCCTGGCCGGCTCGTACTCCGTATCTTTGATCTATGGAAAATATGTGATCCATGGTTGCTCAACGATTGACCCAGATTACTTCCCCAGCTGGACATTGGTAATGTGTGGAAGCTGCTTGGTCTGCTGTACCCCAAGAACACATCCAAAGTCTCTTTGAATCAATGACGGCGGTGATCTCATACCATGGCAACTACTCTATCTGCTGATTTTGGCAGGAACTACATTTCACAGAAGTCTATGAATTTAATAATTTGATACTTGGTCAACATGTTATCTACAGGATAAATTTTGTGGTGATATCTCTTGTCTTTCTTGGTGTTGCAATTTGGGTGACCAGCAGTGTACATGAAACATAAATTGTTCCTACTAGAATGTTTGGTTTAATTTATAATTCAAGATTATCACTGTTTGTAAATTTTATTTATGCATATCTCTGTCATAGCATTAATATATCTTTTTATGAATACACTAATAATCTAAAAAGTTATGAAAATAAGAAAAGCCTTAAACAGAAATTTTTTAAATATTTCTACACTTTATACACACAAAGTAATGAATTAAAAGAATAACAAACCAAAATGCCTTAAAAATATTTTTCTCAAAAGTTATTGTTTTACACTGCATTTTATACATTTTGCACAATTTTTTAAATGAAAAATTCCATCACTACTTTTTATGATTTTATTTTTGATTCAAAATAAAATGTTTAGTATATTTTTTCAATGAATTATTATATGCTATCAAAACTAAATATTTAATTATATTTTATTCTCACATTGCTTTCCAAAAGTATCGAAACAATGCATCGTATAAAATAAAAGTATGTAAGTATATATTATTATATACATGCGTTTTTAAACTTTTTACAGTGGCTTAGCATCCCAGAAAATAAAAAAGATAATTTTAAAGGAAAATACATCATGCGAGCAGAATGATTAGGAAAATAAATTCATGAGTAAATTCAGAGAATCGCTTTCAAATTTGCAAAAAATTTTGTGAAATTAAAGTTAGTCAAAAATAATGCTACAATTATCCTAACAAATCTCAAAGATTCCCAAGAAAGTTAAGGTATTTAGTTTATTTGCATATCGTTCACTACCATAATTTTATGCTTCTTCATAAACATATCAGCCTTTTGCATGCCAAGGCTACAGGCGGATCCTCTTACATCTGACACTATCAGGGGCAAAGGCCCACCATCGATTGACTCCCAATACCTTGAGGTCCTTTTCAACATCATCTAGCTATCTTGTTGGTGATCATCCTCTTCTTGTTCCTTCGATCTTTGAGAAGATCGCCTTTTCGGTAGACTCAGTATCAGGCTTTTTGTACAGATGGCCCAGTCATTTGATACTTGACTCTTTGACTGTTCTTATAATCCCGCCAAATTTATTATATTTTTGTCGATCTCATCGTTGTATCATTAAAAAGTCTAAAACTTTTTCTTAGGACTTTTCTTTCAAAAATTAAGTTTTTCTTCCTCTTTTTTGTTGAGAGTGCAACATTCACATCCATACGTACAAATTGATCGGATTAAGCCTTATAAATGCTTAAATTTACATTGATAAATTTTAAAATGAATTGTTTTCGAAGGCATTTTTATACACGAAGTTTAAATTAACTAGTATTTTAGTTTGAAATAGATAAAAATTCACTGAAAGTATTCTCACCTGTCATGAGAATTCAAGATGACTAAATTAACAGTAAAGAGAATTAAGCAGAATCTTGAAACTAAAAGTAGCCTTTTATAAATTAACCAACAAAAGAAGTTTTAATATTAAGAGGAAATTTGTGTCTGCAAAATTATAGAACAAAAGATAAAATTAAAAATAAACAAAAGATAAACAAAACCAAGAATATATATATTTCTGCAAATTAAAACATTTATCTTCTACTACAAACAATATTCTATACTACTTTAAAGATCCTTCGGTATTTTTTTATGTTCCCTCAAAATAAAATTAAAAATTCATGATTTCTTATAATGTATTTTTATGAAAAATCATAACTATTATGAAAAGCTAAATTTTTTCCTCTTAATAAAATTGTCCTAAAAATGTTTAAAAAGTATGTATTTATTACTTTCAACGAGTTTTCGTACCTACAAGACCCTACAAGACAAGTAATTTTGAAAAACGTAATCAGAATTACACTCTCTATTTAATTGACAATGAAAAAAGTAAAGTTCTAATTCTTAGAAGAAACTCAATAAAATAATTTAGTTGTTAAATATGAATTTATATGCATTTTAAAATACATCCAGATGAATTATCCAACTGGGTACATAAGAATTAGATTCAAAATAATATTGGAGCTAAAAAAGAAAATTCCATATGTGCCTACAACTTTTCAAAAAGTTCGTGCTAATTTTATTTTCTGAAATGTTAATCACTTGTTATTGCTAATTTAAAGGAAAAAGTATAGAAATATGCATTCAGAAATCAAAATATCGTCATTTTAAAATGTTTCAATCCCAGAAGTATTATTTATAGAGTCCCTTATTTTAGCAACTTATATTTTTACTCTTTATTCTAACTAAAATGGTGGATTTTTTTGTCTGGAAATTCATGAGATACTGTTATTACAATTCTGTCTTTTTAATCCTGTGCGAAGACTTTTGGCACATGATGACTATTTCAACTTTTAAAATTAATAAAAAGTAAGCTTCAAATCACATTAAAAACATACCCTCAAAAATTGAATTGAAAAATAGAGGACTAATCACTCAACTATTTGCTCGGACAGCTCTTGTAAAATTTATATCAATCCTACAAAATTTTACTTTTAAGTGTAAATATACTTCAACACTTGAAGAAAAACGAGAATCTAAAAGATAGCTAATAAAATAAAGTTTTAAAAATGTCCCTCTAATGTAAAAAGGCAAAATTAGATATAAATAAATTCAAAATCAAATCAAATTAATTAAAATATTGTCATTTATTTAATTTAGTTGGAATATATTTAATTTTATCATTCATTTTTTTTGTTTGATTTATATTTTTTGTTTTTAGGAAATGATTGAATAATAAAATATAGTTTTTTGAAAATGTACATTGGAAATTATTTTGGGATAATCTGACATGTTGATGTAATAAGAATGCTTATGAATCCAATTAGTAATGCTAAAATAGAAAATATATAATTATATCAACCACTGAACCTCTATTTTTTAAATAATTAATTATTAAAATGATAAGCTGTAAAACAATCAACTTAATGCTATAGTATACGGTATAGTTTGGATTCATTGCTCTTATTCAAATCATTGTTATTTTTTGTCAATCATTATTCTGAAGATTGACAAAAATCTTTCAGCTACATTTCATCATATTCTGAGTACACCAAAGATAAAAAAATGTAATTTTAAAAATGTATTAAAAACTTAAAAATGTGAACAGATAACTTTAAAATTATCATAGTACTTCGAAACACATCTAATGGTCATTTTGAACATTTTACTCAATAAGAATTTCTACCAAATTCTTTTTAATAAAATAGAAAGTACAGAAAATAGAAAACAATTTTATTAAAAACAGACATTTTTTTCGTGAAATATTTTTTTTTATTTTGATGTAAATTATTAGTGGATTTAATAAAGATTTAAGATCCAGAAACATTTATTTTTGTGCTGAAAAAATCTATTTTTTTCAACTGTTTCTCAGTAAGAAAATGTCTTCCACCTCTGAAGAAATTGTATTTTTGAGAAAAACTGCATTGACATTTATATATGATCTTCAGATAAATACCACACGTAATAATTATATATAGTTCTAAAACTGTGTTTTGCTGAAACTTAAGGAAATTAGTTGTTTGAATCTATAAATTCAAACATATATATATATATATATATATATATATATATATATATATATATATATATATATATAGATATATATATGATATATATAGATATATATAGATAGATATATATATATATATATATATATGTATATGTATATAAGAAAGGTTTTAAAAAACAGTGAGGTTTGAAAGTATTTTTTACAAGAAAATATAAAATAAAACTTTTCTTTAAAGTAGTACTTTTCAGGAACTTTTTCTAAATTACTTACAGCTTGAAAATAACATTTATTTGGATGACATATTTTTTTCCCAAATTTCTAAAACAACAGTAAAACAATTTTGAAGGAAATTCTAAAACTAATGGAAAAACTTTTTCTTTATTGATAAATTCTTTGTAAAATCATCCCTTCGGTGAAAGTGTTTCAATTGGAATAGGAAAATGAAAGTGTTGAAGAAAATAAAAATAGTACCTTATATACCTATTTCCTTAAATCGATTATTTTCGAGAATCCTTAGAAAGTTTAAAAACTGTAGTTTTACAAAATAGGTGTAGTAAATAATAAAACCTGGATTTTCTCTTTGAAAAATTAAAACCAAAAAAATTGCCTCTAATGAATTCTACTCATTACACTTAGACTACGGAAGTTTTAAATTCTTTTTAGATGTTTTTTTTTCTGAAGAATAGTCGCTTATCGAATTTAAATAAAAATCTCAGCACTTAAACATTTTAACTATGTTACCTAAAATCGTTAGAAAATATTATTATTGCATATTTATACGCTTTAAAAATTCATTATTTAAAAAAAATTATATTTAGAAGAAATTCATACTCCTAAAGTTTTTGTTACAGAAGATAAATGATTTCTTGTGGCACATGTACTCTTTTTCGTTCTACTTTTATTTCTTTGTCTTCAATTTTCAAAGTCATAAGCTCATTTTATATAATATTTATATAAAATACATTACTTACGTATCATTTTTGATAGAAAATTTCATATATTCCTTTATCATATTATTTAATATTTTCAATAAATATAAGTGATTATTTATTGAAATTTTTAAGAATTTCAAAAGTTTTTCCTATATTTTTACAAGTACAGTTATCTTCTAGTCACAACAATTATTTCTAAAAATAATGGTAGAATTTGATTTAATTTTTTTAGCATTTTGAAAATATTTAATGTTTGTCTTGTACGAAGGATATTAAATACACTACATTCAATATGTAGGAGTATGCTGTCTTTTATATAATTTAATTTTCACTAATAGAAAATTAAAACGTATTCAGATTACAAAATCCTATGGGTAATGCAAATTTAAGATCACCTTTTCATTTAAGCATATTATCGATAATATTGTCGTACACTCTTCTGAGAAAAATTGGTTTTCTCTTTTATGCAAAAGCTGAATATTCTTAATTAAATTATTACGTTTCACCTGTGTTATACAATAACTTACTGTGGATTTATAAATATTTCTCTGGAATAATTACACAAAATATTAGAAATTTTAGAAAGTGCTAAAATTTCTTTTATAGAATATCCTGAAGCAATTAAAATTATATCTTCCAGAAATTAATCATGTTATTGAAATTTTTCAAAAGATAAAAAAAAGTTTAATTTATAGATTTTAACAAATTTTATAATAAGTAATTTTTTGCCATGAAACAAGCTGTAGTTACTAATTCAATGGGAAATGTATCACCACAGTAAAAATATATATTACGTAAAAGTAAAAATATATATTATATAAAAATACAGCACTGATGTGCAAAACTTCAAAAAAATGTAAATTGTAAATAGACATCCATAAAAAAATTGCAGAAAAGAGAGTCGTGCGGCAAGAACAATGAACACGGAATTCAGTAGAAAAGCATGCGTATGCAAATATCAAGGTCCAAACATCACAAGCAACATGAGCGTATACAAAATGCGTTTGATCGATGTGCATAACTTGAGTTTACATTAAAAGGAAGAAGTGAGACTCAATTAAAATGATTCGCCACAAATATTCTTAAAATATGGCAAGAAGAAATCATCTGGCCAACTTCACACATATAAGGAAGATTGGAAAGCCCTTAAAGTGTGCAAAATGACCAGTATAACTGAAGAGTTCGGAATGAACAAAAGGGTCGTTTCACTTACTTGGAAAATCTTCCAAACTATAGTTGTTGTTAGAAAAATAGTGGTAGCCGTTCTAGGAAAACAACTGCAGTAAATGAACGATATATCGTTCTGCTGCCAGAAATAGCTCTAAAGCTGGCACCAGTGATCAACAAATAAAATTGTCTAGGTTAAGTGTGTCCAGACGCAGTCACTCAAGTGGTGCCTGCCCCTAAGGTTTCAGATTCTTCATTGCTTTGAAAGTTAGAAATCAGCATTTCCAAAGAAATCAGTGGTCCAAGAATTAGAAAACTGCACTTATCATCAATGGGGACGTATGCTTATTATGAATGAGTGTCATTTCATGGACACAAGCGATTATAAAGTATTTCCAAACATTTCTTTTCTCAATAAGGAAGCAAAAATAGAAAAAATAATTTATATTCGTATTATCATGCATGTAAAGTACATTTATTACTTTCACAGATTTTTTTTGTATTAACCCTTTGACGCGCGCAATATTTTTTTTTAAATTTTAAACTAAAGAATTATAAAAATTGAATGTTATGATCCCACAGACAAATAATATATGAATTTAATAAAATCTACATCTACCCATTTATCTGTGGGTGGTGGTCGCATAGCGCGACCAGCGCGCGTCTAGGACCTTGATACTTACTGAGTTAGCAGGGGAAAAAACTTACCTTGTTTCGTACGCGCTTTCAATAAATGATGATTATTGCAAACTTCTTAGATAGTTTGTATTTAAAATGCAGTATATTATGTTTTTTACAATATTTCACAAAGTAAAGAGTAGTAAAAGTGAAAAATTAAACATTTATATAATTTAGTTGCTATAAAAACACGTCGATACTGAATTTAGAATCCTCATTTAGCAGATACAGTTTTTTTAAATGTCGATTAGAAAAAAGTTATTTCTTGTGAAACTGTTCAAAGCATCTTTTATCTTTTTGATACATGCATAAACCAACATTGCAAGTTTCACACATGTATCTTGTTCTGTGAAGTTTCTCCTTTGTGCTACAAAATGCACACCGCCGTGGTTTGCATTTTATTGGCATGTGTTCAGCATTCTTTAATCTTTTTTGTTCTGGAACATGAGGTTTGTGGCTTTTTATACATGCGGAGCTTGATATTTTTATTTTGGGAACAGATCCTTTATTTCCCATTGAAATCAAACTACTGATGATGTCCATTCTGAATAACTTTAGTACTTTTAAGTTTGGATCACTTTCTGGAAGCATTCGATATATAATAAAGGAATTTACAATAGTGACATCAATAAAATGGAAGAAATTCGATGCCACCATTTTTTACTTTTCCGATCAATTTCATATAAGCTTTTCAATTGATCAAAATAGTCCATATACCCCATATTTTGATTGTAATCCTTTTCTTCAAATAAAGCCAATGCCTCAGCTATTCCAAGCCCTTTGCGACGCATTTTAAATTTGAACAGTAGAAGAAAATATTTACACACAGTTAAAATATATTGCTATTAATTATTTTAAATTTAAATAAAACTTTTACGTAAATACTATTTTCGATAAAATATATATGTATATATATATATATACATATATATATATATATATATATATATATATATATATATATATATATATATATATATATATATATATATATATATATATTTACATTAAATTTAAAACACACAAAATACTATTAAATAAAAATTTCCGTACTAGCCTGGGAGCAAACGCAACATTCAACGCAAAGAAAAATGTGCAACAGAAATAGCGAAAGCACATGTTCACTGGGGATATAAATGCCACATGTTGTTTACAAGTAAAATGACCCTATGATTTATAGCCACATGTTGTTTACAAGTAAAATGACCAGGTGATTCAAATCCCCCTTCCCCACACTCCTAAACACTCTAATTCCCAATCATAATATGCCGGCCATGTTTATGTAGTCTGCTGTTCACGTAAGTCATGTGTTCTAGCTGCGCGGTGGTTGCGGGGTGCAACCACCAGGAATTTCCCTCAAAAAAGGAAAGTTTTTTACGTATCTAGTTCAAACTACTGCTGCATTTATATTGTTTAGGACAGACATGACGGGATAGGAAGAAAAAATTTCTGATATTTATTATTATTTATATTAAAAAAGTACGTTATTTTGTGTTGTTAAAAATGAACATTAAATAACGACATATTGGAAGGAGTCCGACCTGAAATTAATTCGGTGCTGTCATCTGTTAGTGTTATTTAAAAGTAAAAGATATAAAATCTATAAAATTTAAGTGAAAAATCGTGAAAAAGAATTAAGAAAAAATATTGAAAATTGGTGGTTTCATAGCGCGACCACCGCGCGAAATAAACAAAAAAATCTAAGAAGAGCTGAGAAGCATGCATTTTTAAATTAAATTATTATTTAACTTTTAAACGTTTTTTTTTAGAAAATATTATTATAATTCAAATTTTTAATTAATATTCCTAAATGTCACACTGAACAAAACTTAATAATAATGAGAAAAACAAATACAGAGAGCTCATTAAAAATTTTAGATGTGCTAAAGATAAAAGCTTTAAATTATCATTATTTTCACAATTCTCAATGTTTTTAGGGGGAAAATATATAGAGAATAAGAGGAATATATATTATTACCTGACGTTAAAATTTTTATTTGCTAATTATTACTACTTAAATCTAGATGGTCAAATAAAAAATCTAAGAATAAAAATGTAATTTTTGCATAAAATAATTCTGTTTCATTATAAATCTTCCTTATTTGCATATGTATTTTTAAGGTAATACTTAATGAAAAGCAATTTTGATTCATTTAAAATAATTATTTTACAATTTTTAGAATATTATTAATAGGAATAAACGAATTTCATACATTACACATTATTTAAAAATGGAATATCAAATATTTAGATATTATATTAATAGAAAATTTAATACATGGAAAACCAAAACATTTGATTTTTCAGTCTTTATTGGAGTTGTTTTGATCGTTATATTACATTTAAAATATTTCTTATATGATAATTATTACTGATTTTAAAATTTTTATAACCATTATTTTATATGGAAACTTGGGCTTGTATAAAAACATGTTTATATAAAACATGACATTTAAATTAATTTTTTCAGTTAAGATATTTAATACAAGTATATTTCCTTCCAACATCATATATATATATATATATATATATATATATATATATATATATATATATATATATATATATATATATATATATATATAAATCATGGTTATTAATTATGTAACTATTTCAATATAACATTTTTGATTACTTTTTTTATTAAACTTATGTGTATCAAAAATTCAAATGTGTATCAAAATTATAAAAAATTTAAATCACTACAAAATCAATAAAAGTGTATTCTTCACATTCTATAACTCTAACAGTTATAGTTTAATATAATATTTTGTATATTTACCGTTATATTACAATAACAACACAATTAATATCCAAAATAACTTACATATATATGCTGTGAGAATATCTGTAAGAAAATATTCATTAGTAATTTCTATTTCAGTAATGTTATAGATTCTTACTGTGTAAGATAAAATTCTATTATTTGCAGGGTTTCTTTTATTTGCAACCTGATAGCTTAGCTCAATTATTTTTCTTTCCGATAAATGAAATTGATTTCCCATGATAGAAAAGCAATTTCATTAAGTATACTTAAGACAATAAAATCTTTATCTGATATTTTCAATGTGCTAAAGCAAAATGTTTAAACCCAACTTTATAATTCAAAGGCTGAGTGATTTTCACCTTTTTTAAAACATAAGACACAAATATGGACATCTTTTGCTCTAAATTTTGGATTTAAAATTATTTTAGTCTTATGATTAACATTGACTTCTTTCTCAAATTATTATGATAGACATTCTTATTAAAGCAATAATTTATGCTTCTAATATGTTCTTCTTCAAAATCCCAACTAATTAAATCCAATTAAAGTAACTGTTTAAGGATCTATGAAATATTTACCCACAATGCTTTTTAAATATGCCATTTATTAATAATTTTTAATTAAACTGATAAACTGATACAATAAGTAATAATTTGAATGTACTTTTTGGTTTAATGTGCTATTATTTTAAATATGTAATTTAAAATAACTAAGTGACAATTGATGTGCTTACAACATTTTATTCATAAAGTTTATAGATAGCAACGATAAAGAGGGTTGCATTAAGGAAACTATTTCATCATCTAAATGAGTGTTCTTCTGTTCCCTCAATTGACTATTACTACAAAGCGTTTCTTACATAAGACAAGTTAAGATAGTAGTCGATAATAGGTACCGATAAGAATTCAGAAAGTACATAAGAAAAGACATAAAGTATACAGATAAGAAATGAAGTCAGAAGAAAAGTACTTACAGTTGTTATAATATAACATTTGTTAAACATTGTTTTAAATATATACAAAATATCCAACATCTTAAACGAATTTAAGAATTAAAATGTCGATGTTAAGCAAACAACTCTCACCAGTAAAAAATATTTCCACAATAATTTTTCATCATCTAAAAAAATGTCAAAATATTATATTTTCTGCAGCAAAATATTTTTAAAGGTACAACATTATTTAATCAATAAAATCATTTTAAATAATGAAGATTTTAATGCTGACTATAGTAAATTCTTAATGAGATAAATTTGAATCTTCATTAATGATATGATTCAATAGTGTCAAAAAAATTAAATAATTTAATTTTAAAAAATATAATTAATTTTCAAAAATTTCAATTTGTGTGTCAAATATCATTAATAAGCTCATTCAATGTAAATTCAATCTTTGCTTGCAAAGAAAAAAACCAAGAGAATGGAAAAAAATCAATTCAAAATTTCATAGTGAATGCAAGTTTGATGAACTTCAATATATTTAATAGACATTGAATTTTCCATTATATCATTGTTATATCTGTAAGAGGTTGAGAAGATACATTTTATTCTAAATTGGTGCACAATTCTACATGCTCGAGATGCTTATTTTCCTTGCAAAGCAGTTGAACAACATAGCCTTAACAATATTTTTTCAATAGCGTTACGAGTTGTTCATGAAAAAAATTAAACTTTCAATCATCAATTTTTTTCAAGACATTGTATCACTCCAAATTTAGCTTTGCTATATATTTAGATTCATCTGTCATAGCATGCTTAACTTTTTAAGGGTTCATCCCGATAAAATTTGAATAATGTACAAGCACGTATAATAAACCAAATGTTAATAAGTTATTTTATGCATGAATACTTCGTTTAACTTTCTTATTTATCTCAATCAAAGGAAAGTTTCCAGTAGATATTAATTTATTAATTTTTCTGTATATAAAATTTATTTTTCTTAATAACATAACATGAAGGTTTAACTGTGAAATTTAGACTATTTTCTTGTCATTTCACTTTTTGTTGTGAATTTTTAAGAGATGAAATATTTTTGACAGTTATTCTTGTGTTTTCGTTAGTAAAAAATGAAAAAAAGGCATAAACACAGCTATTTTTAACCTTTTTAAAAGTAAAATTATTATAAATAGCTTAGAAAAGCAGTTGTGGCGTCATAACAAACAAAAGAAGTAAAGAAATCATTATGCATGATGTTTTTTTACAAAATGTTACATTGAAAATTATATTATACATTTTTTACTTTTTCTTGTATTATATTTTAACATAATACATCACTTGAAATGCGTATAAAATGTTACATTTTTGTAAACATAAGAGAATCTTTTAAATAACTAACCATATAAAATGGATATTTTGATTTTTAAAAACGCTTTAAAATTAGATTATATTTTATCTTTACAAAAGTTTATTGTAGATAAGCTCGAAAAAATAAACAATTTTGAAAAGCAAAGGTAGATTTATTTAGAAACCACCATTCATGCAAAAAGATATCTGTCTGGGAATATCATTTTTTTATTTTTAACTAGAATAAAATTAAAATTATGGCATAATTTTAATGAAAAACGAGGGACATAATAGCATGGCACAATTTTTCAAGAAAACATTATAACTTAATGAACTGAAATTTGAATTTGTTTTATCATTTATCATTAAACTTCAAGACTATAAATTATCTAATCAAAAAGGCTTTGTCACTTTTTTTATTTTAGTCTTTATAATAAATGTCTGGAAAAATATTGCATGAATTTTTTAATGTTATTTCTAAAAACTAAAACTAATGCTTTGATATTTTAATGACCTCGTATTTTTAACGAAGAATTTCTAACGCGTGCAGTTATGAAACAAGCAATAATTTAGATAAGAAATAATATATTATTTACCCTTACTTAATTTTTAAAAATCTTAAAATATTTTGAAGCAAATTATTATATGGACCAGCATAGTTTATGCATGTATTTATGTAAGAACCAATTATTTATTCATAAATAAATAAGTTTTTAATTTAAAAATTCAAAAAATGTTTTTTATGTCATTTACTTATAGTTTTAATTAATTTTACTTATAGCAAAATAAACTTCTTTTTAAAAATTAATGTCGTTGTTATTTTAAAATTTACGTCTCGTAAAAGTGCTTTTCGTAAAATAGTTTTCAACTATAATGTTATTATAGTTTATTTTACATAAAGTAAAAAGAAACAATTTATGATATCTTATCTGTTTACAGTTTTTACTGCATTAGTTATATGATAAGCAATATTTTAAGTGATCATTATACACTTGTATCATATGATAAAATTATTTTTATCAGAAGGCTTCTGAAAGCTGCACCACCTTATTTAATCTTACACCACACATGATAAACAATCCATAGCTTTGAATTTTGAGAAAATTTTACATCTTTGAAATTGATATTTTTTAATTTCTTAAAGCATTGTAGAAGAAAATTATTGGTCAAGAAAACAAAATTTGAATATCTGTATAATTTATTTAAAAAGTGTAAACTTTTAGAATTGTGTCCCATCATAAACTGTGCCTTAATTTAAAAATCACTTAGCTAAATTAGTTAATTAGTCAAATTAATTTATAGTAAAAATCGCTAAAGGCAGTTTAAAATTTCTTTTACTGATTAACACATTAATGCATTGCATTGCATAACTTCACGATTATTATAACTTTTTCCTATATGAATATATTATTGAAGATCTTCATGAATTGAAAAAGTTGTCTTTATAAATATTTTTACCAATTATATAAAAAAAATTACTGAAACATAAATTCTTTAACTCAAAAATCCAATTTTTTTATTCTCAAATACATATAAGATTGTTTAAATCCCTATTTGATTGTTCCTAGTCTTTTAATAGGATACCCAAATATTATAATTTTACCTGAAATAATTTTAGTTTAAAAAATAAAATATTATTATGTGTCAAGACAATATATTAAGCACTTCCATTAAAAAAAACATTTTATTTTATTTCATTATACCTGTTTATATCTTAGATATACTAGTATATTGGCTGTTACGCCTTTTTTGTTGTCAATTATATTGTTTTGGAATAAAATGTTTCAAAAACGAATAACTTTTTGCAGGTTTTATAAATTTTTTTCATAGTTTATAAAAATTGTTAAAGACTAACTTTCAATATTAAGGATAATTGCTTGAGAAATATTTCAGAAAAATTTATACGCAAAAACGTTTTCTAACTTGAAATTATTTACTTTTTAGCAAATGATAGTTGTTGAAAAAAGGTCCAAGACAACAATCTTAATTTATCTCACTCTGATTGTATGCAAATAAAAATTCCTGATAATTGCATGAGATTTAATATTCCCTGATTGTTACAGGATTTGAATTAAGATTCTTAAAAAAATATTTAAACATAGAAAGGATTCAATATTGTTCATTGTTTAGGACTACTATTTTAATGAAACACTATATAAGAGATTAATAAATTACATATTGTTCTGCACCGACGCAACACAGTGTGAACTGGAATATGCTATTAAGTAAGTAAAGTATTAAGTAAGTAAGTAGTAAAGTATTTATGTAACATATGCCGTACAAAGCCTTAATAATATACTTTCAATAATATTATTAAATGTAATTTAAAAGAAAATTTACAAGTTTCAAGCATAAATTACAATAAATATCCTTTTTAAATTTCTTTTTGTCAATCCGTGTTTTTTATTTAAAAAAAGTTATGCTCGAAACTTATTTGTAATAATAAAAATTCTATTTGTAGAAATAAAAATATAAAAATAAATGTTGATAAGCAATACATTACTTTGCTTATTCACAGTTACTAAAGGTGATATTTTTTGTTATCATAAAAGCATATGCGATACAGCAAAATAAATATAACCTCATTTGCTTATATTCCAAGACAAAAATGAGAATATTTAGCAATATATAATGGAAAATCTAAAAACTTATAAAATTATTGTAAGGCCCTTAAGAAATTAGTGATCTTATTAGAAGCAGCATTCACGTATCATAAAGAATGAAACATAGAGATTCCCAAATTTCTTCCTCAAAGGCTTGCTATTGTCTAGTAGTAAGGTTAAAATATACTATAAAAACCACATTCAATTTAAATTACTGTTGTGAAAACAGGATACAAGTGTAGTGTTTCAATTTCCTAGATACACATCTATCAATTGAATACAAGGGAATCTCCAGAGTTTCTTCTGTTACATCACGAGAATAAGGAAGGTTGTAATACTCAGCGAAAATCTCAAGTCTTACAGCAGCTACTGGCCTGTAAGATACGGAATGTCAAAGTGGTGCATTGAATGAACAAAAACACTAATTTGCTGTCATTTAATTATGACTTCCTAAGATTTTCCATTGCAAAAAGTTTGGTCCTAGCACTAATTCTCAAAGAACCCTAAGATTACAATATTTTTGAGACATCACCTATTTTAATCGATTTAATAACTTTTTGATTGTATGTTTAAAATCAAGCATACACCAAAATATGATAAACAATGCTTCAAAGGCATTCAAATTATTTTTGTCCTAGCGAACAATCACTACAATAGAAATAAGTTAAACAAGTAATCTGGAATTACAAACTTTTAACTATATAGAAATAATAAAAAGTATGTATTCGTAAGCAAGGAATGCATTATATTATGTAATTTTACAAAATTTGAAATGGCAAATTTTTTAGTAAAATGCAGTTAATGATTTTCCTAATTCCCCTTATTTTATTTTTTATTAAATTAGAATATATACAAAAATTAATTAAAAATCTCAAATAAAATCTATGGAAAACTCTTCTAAGTTACCTTTGGTATAAAAAACAGGCTCCAGGTGATAAGATACCCTTACCATAAATGATGCTAGTATCATTCAGTCTATCTTTAGCAAGCTCGCAAGTGGGCACATCAGGTGTCTCTCTTTGGATCGGGGACAAAAAAAAACAATCCGAAATGCCTCAACTGCAGGCCTCTCCCGATCACATATTGATCTAAGCTAGTTATAAAATATATATATATATATATATATATATATATATATATATATATATATATATATATATATATATATATATATATATATATATATATATATATATATATATATGTGTATATATATATATATATATATATATTAAATCTATTTTTCATAAATTGATAAGTTTAATAAAGTAAGAAATTAATATAATATTTCAAATGTGTGAATAAAATAAATTCAATATAAACTCAACTTCAAGTCTAACAAGTAAAATGCTCATAGAATATATACACTCATTTAAGTATTCATAATAATCTGATGGAAGTTCAATGTGTCTCACATAGATTTCAATCTCAGATTCAATCCAATCCATTGATGAGTAACGATAACGGTTAATATATTTCTACTTTGTACATTCCAATGTGTTAAGGAAAATTTTTAGAAACATAAACTATTCAGTAAAAATATTCTGTAACATAATAAGCAAAAATCTGTTGTAACATAGTCCTCTATAGCTACTTTGTTCATTTAGTTTTATAGTATGCACGCATTTAAGAAATCAATAATATCATTTTTAATATCATATTTATCCTCGCACATTTTTCTCTGAATAGTTATCATTTTACTCTTTTATTGTTATTTATAATATTTCAGAAAGCGAAAATATGTTATATTTCTGCTAGAACGAAAATCGACCAGCAAACAAAAAATTACTCTTCGCTTCCAGAAAAAATAATGTGTTCAACAGAAAGCAAAAAGACGGTTACATCTCATTTTCAACAAAAGAAACATCTTCTCAAGACTAACGTGTTCGGTCCACGTGACTTGAATTCATGATTCTTTTTCCTGAGAGAATCAAAAGTAACGACTGATTTCTATTCTCACAGACGACAATTCGGAAACATCATCTCGAATTCCATTAAGGCAGGTCTTCGAATTCGATCAGGAAGCTCATATGAAGACATAAAAAGTAAAAAAAGTACAAAACTCTAACCCGGTGGATTTATCGATACCCTGAAAGTTAACGAAACCTTTGTTTGTAAGAATAACAGAAAACTAAACATGTAACAGAAGGAGCTATTTGTTATTTTAATTCCAAGAAAAGCGTCCTTTGAACAGAAAATCATTTTCCAAGCACATTTATATTTGCTTAAATGAATTGTGTCTTGCGGAATATCATTTTCTTGTTTATATAATTTGTCTTTAACATTTTGCTTTTATAAAAAGTATAAAGCATAAAAAATTCGCTATAATATATTGTTCGTTTTTTATAAAAAGCAAAAGCAAATGATTTTATATATATGTTTATATATATATATATATATATATATATATATATATATATATATATATATATATATATATATATATATATATATATATATATATATATATATATATATAAACTTTATAAAATAAAACTTTTCCATCAAATTTTGATTAAAACATTTTAATTAATTTTTATTTTAAACTAAATTTTATTAAAGGTCTGTATAAATTTTCATAAAGTTCCCTTATATCCTTATATATACTGTTGTAAATACTTTTATTGAGTACTTAGAACAAAATATAATTTAAGAAAATAATTTTTAAGCAAACATAACAAAATAAATTTATATAGAAGGCAAAAACTTGTCTTACCAAGAGAAATTTATTATTACTAGTTTTAAGAAACACCTTTTCAACAATTGGTAAGTTTACTAAGTTTTTTAAAGGCGTAAGTTTTAATAACTTTATAAGATTAATGAAGTTTTTTTATTCTGATGTAACTTTATAAGCTAAACATTGTGAAACTGATATTATGTACTCACAAACTATAAGCCATTCAACACACACATTATATATAATTCATTACTATATGTAAAGAGTTCTGTAACGTAATGTTAAAATACTATTTGTGTTGTCGCCCACCCTGTCTAGTGATGATCATGCTTGACTGTGGATAGGGAGTTCCAAGGTTAGAGTCCCGGTGCGAGTATTGACATACTTTCTCTCTCTCTCTCTCTCTCTTTCACCTGTCTTTGTCCTTTCCTTGCATGAATGGGTTGCGAATTAGCCTATAAAAGGATACCTATGGCACATGTGTACTGAGAAAGATGGATTCCACACCAAATAACGGTTCACTCGGAAAAGTGGAGCAGCACACCCCATATTGCCAGCCTAGCTGTGGCTCAAGACAACAACTATTTGTTTTATTATATTTACACAGTATTTTACTATTTTTATGCTGTCTAGCTCAACTGAACAAAATATTGACTGGAAAATATTATACTCATTTGACTGCTTACATCATAAAAAATTTTCTGTAATATATAAATTTTAATGATTAATTTTCCACTTAGGCAATACACCATGTCACAAAATGAACCCATTTCTACTTCTCGGATGAACATGTGCATTTTATGCGATTCAATTCAAAACTTAATCATTTATACTTTCAAAGGCAATTTTTTTGCAGAACTTTGCATTACAATCTATGATATATTCATTTCTAAAATCCTATGTAAGCAATAATTTCTTTATTGCAATGTGTAAAATTGGCATATTTTATCAAAAAGTTTTTCACAACTGGCTAAATCAATAAAGTATATTACAGTATTGAAAGATATCCCAGATATATTTCTCCTTTTTGCTTAAGGGGTTAAACATTATACTTGTATGTGTTATTATAGTATTAAAAATAAGAGTAATTATATTTGCGTTTTATCATTATCAGTTATCTTATAATAATAATTGATAATGATTAAACGCTATCATTATCAATTATCTTATTATAAAACGATTATGATTATTATCTTTTTTTATATTATTATCAATTATCTTATAATGATAAAACTATTGTTGTTGTTGTTGTTGTTGTTGTCTTGTGCCAGCTAGGCTGGCAATAACGGGTGCGCTGCTCCACTTTTCCAAGTGAACCATATTCTGGTGTGGAGTCCGACTTCCTCAGTACACACATGCTATAAGTACCAGTTTATAGGGTAGGCAACCATTCGCAACCCAATCATACAAGGAAAGGACAAAAACAGGATGGATAGAGTGAGAAAGTACATCAATACCCGAGCCAGGATACATATAATATATAATAATAAATAAATATAACACGTAATTATCCACCTTATGCATTATTCTTAGTTAGATAAAACGCGATTATAATTATTAATATCTTAATTAAAAATTCTTATTTTGTTAAATAAACAATATCTGGGTAAAAAAAATTATTCCAATCAAAGCAGAGAAACTAAAATATTCAATAACTTCTGATTTTATTCAGCCTTAGAAATATATTCAGCAAAATATTTGAGTTACATCTAATTTTCTTCTTAGAATAAACTAATCTCTTCCTTTCCTTTAATTTAGTGAATGTTAACTCTCCAGATCAAATTTAATGCACAGTATAGATTTCATCAAGAATAATTTTATCAAGTTTCTAATTCATTTTCAGTCCTTTCAACGACTGATTATTTCAAATTTAATCATTTCACTCATTTTTTAAGATTGCAGTGAAATGATTCTTTTGCTGCAGAAATCTTAGTCTTCAATTCAAGGTGACTTTATTAGCTTAAGCAGTTTTTGTATTTTGCAATTTTTAAAGTAGCAAACAAATAAAGCTATTCAAGAATCTAAAAAAAATATTCAGTATCTTGGGAAAAGTTTACAGAATAAATATCCATGATCCTTTAAACCAATTAATCTTTACGATGTTTTTTTTTAATTTTGATATTTTTTCAGATTTATATTTTATTTATCATTAACTGCATTATTTAAATTAATTCCTTTTTATCATGAATCAAAATAAAGTTGTTTTTAAATTAAATAATCTGTTCAAATTAAATTTTCGAAACTGTTAAACAAAAAAGTTAAAAACTATTTAATTTGTAAATACTTTTAAAGTACTTAATTCAACTTTATTTACAATTTCAGTTTAAGGAGTAACGTCTTAATGTGCTTAATAACTTAGTTGGCATAGTAACAGAATTAATGATAAAATATATTATGAACTTTACTGCAAATATATATTATGAACAATTTTAATTTTATTTTATGGCAAAAATATCGTTACTTTTTGAAAAGAGGTTGTATTAGGATGCATAAGTTAATAATAACTACCAATAATAGTAAAACGAAAAAAGTATTTTAAGTTTTGAAGCGGTAAAGTTTTGAAGAAAATAATATATTCATACATTTATATGTGTGTGTGTGTGTGTGTGTGTGTGTGTGTGTGTGTGTGTGTGTGTGTGTGTGTGTGTGTGTGTGTGTGTGTGTGTGTGTGTGTGTGTGTGTGTGTGTGTGTGTGTGTGTGTGTGTGTGTGTGTGTGTGTGTGTGTGTGTGTGTGTGTGTGTGTGTGTGTGTGTGTGTGTGTGTGTGTGTAATTACATGATTAAATAATAAATATGATAATAATAATTATATATGTTTCGTAAATAAGGAAATGTTAGAAGCCTATTCAGAATAGTATATACAGGTTGTTACCAAAGAAATGAAAATACTTATGAATAAAAGTGACATTCAAGAAAGCGCTTCCAAAGCATTACAATTTAATCCTTAAAATCTTTTTTAATATAAAAGTTACATTTATTAAGCCTCTTCATAATATTCTGTATAATCCTTTTCATGATATTCTGAGGTAGCTTTACTGAATTTGTACACTTGTTACTTTTTTTTATCAAGAATGCAATTTTTAATCCGTGAAGTGTCAAATTTCACGAATTTTCAGAGAAGCCATTGTAGGAACTATCTCATCTGGCACAACTGTTATCATAACATATCAAATTTAAAAGATATCATGTTTAATATCAAAATAGTATTACGCATAACGTGACAAGACAAATTAAACACACAAAATATTGCACTGAAAGAAAAGTTGAATAGTAGAGACCAAATGATATTAAAACGAATATTAATGTTTAGAAAAAAAGCAATTACAGCCAAAATGAATAAGCAGCTTTATCAGTAATTGAATTCTCCAATTTCAATAATTGCTATTATGAGGTCTTTTCATACACAAACTTTTTTGGGGCAGAGCAACAATTTTCAAGGCACTTATCACAGATATAAATTCCAAACGTTACTTACATTGGTATCACAACCACAAAATCATATTAAGTAAAAGTAGAAGAAAATTCGGCTCACTATATCTTAGTGATAGAATAATGTTCTTGAGAGCGAAAAGTCCCGGGTTTAATCCCAGCTTCTGTTTAACAATGGCAAAAAGATGTTTTGCTCTTTTTTTTCTGATTATGTACATCCAACAAACTGAGTGCTAGGGAGAGCTTTTCGAGTTTCTTTCATTGCGGCAAGTAAATAAACCCTTTTCCTATGATAAGTCCTTCCAGAAAGCTATTTATGATGTGGATATTACAAAATGATCCGAGCCTTAGGCCACAGGGCTCTCCCTTACTGGATGTCAAAAGGTGAATTGTAATTTAGTCAGATGAGTTATTCATATTTTTTTCCCACATCAGAACGGGTGCATGCTTTTAGAACCCGATACATGGGTACGCCATAATTGTCTCCTTCCACAATTGACAGGTATAGATGTAAATCTTTCAAGATTTGTTCAGCCATGCTGTATTTTTCTCCAACTCATTTTTATATTTCTTCTCAATACCTGAAAGGTAAGTTCACAAAGAAGCCATCTAAAAAGAGTTTAGCTGATTAGATCTGCCCTGCATGTAATCTCTATTTCTTGCAGGAGAGGAAATTTTTTAGAATGATAATACTTCTATCCATAAAAAAACATTTGCACAATTATAATTTGATGAACACGTTGATAAAGGAAAATATCAATATTGTCCCTCAGAGAAGGAAAAAATAAAGCAATGAAAAATACGTTAATTTCAATTGAATGCAATAACTTAACAAACTTTAAATTATGTACAATATTTCTTAGAGAATGTACTTTATTTGAAATTTCAATTCAAATTTTATATTTGTAAAGCATGCTTTAAAGAATACAGAGTTTAACAGTTTAATAAATTTTTGTCATTATTAGATTAAAACACGTTTATCAATAACATTATTTTTATATTAATTCATCATCAAAATTATATAAATATATTAATAAGACAAAGCAATAATCTATGCTTAAAATATGAAAAGCGTATTAGTCACTAACAATTATTATTTTACACTGTGGGAATGTCCAGCACAATGCTTATTATTGAATACTGTAGTTAAATAATTAACTAAATTTCAAGTTAACTCATTCAGATAACAAATGAATAATTAAATCTCATTGTCTCTCTTTCCCTGTATCTTTTCCTTATAATAAATAGTTTCAAATGATCCTTATATGTCAAATAATTGTCTCTCTAGGTACAAATTTCACTTGCATTTTATTATGGTTACTATTAATAGGAAGAGCTCCTTTTTAGAATTCCTGACAAAGCAGAAAAATAATTGAGTTCTAATGAATAGCAGATATTTTACAGGCTGTCTGTATTTTGCTTAACTGTTATTCAGATAGTTAGTTACAGAAAATGAGAGAGAGATTATCAAGATGCATATAACCATCTAGGAAAAGTGTGAAATGAAATTATGGTACTCTGGGAAAATCTAATTTTGCATACGTTTGTTAATTATGATTCATATTAGTTAAGTATAAAAGATGGTAATTTAATAATACATGAATAACATGGGAATCGTTAATAAAAACTATTTGTATTTAAAAGAATTGAAACAAAATTAGTTAACTACATAAAAGTAAAATTGTCAAGTGTCAAAAACAAATAATTCGGAAAAAGATCACTATCTCTCTTTTCCGTTCGTTGCGTTTAGCTAAGCGTTCAATTAAGCAATTAAAACTTAATGAGCAACGAAACTAAATAAAAGAGGAAATAACTTCTTACTTTATTGCTTTTTTTCATAGAAAAAATTCTAAGCCAATAAACCTGCCGGAAAGAATGGGGATATCAAAAATACAAATTAAAGCAGAAGCAAAATAAGTAATCAAAAAAATCTCAGTTCTTTGTTTAAATTTAGGATTTAAATGCATTTATAGAATTTAATAAAAGGGAATAAATTGTTTTCATTAGTTCAAAACAATTCTGAAATCATTCACGTAACCATTTGGTAAATGCAAAGAAAAAAAGAGCTACCTTTATCAAGAAGGCAAAAACATAGACACATAAATTATAACTATTTTTCCAAGTCTCTTAAAATTGATTAAAAAAAGAAATTTATAAAAAAAACTTTTCGGACTGGATTTAAATTAATGTCGCATTTCAGTATGAAACTTAAGTATAATGTAATTTTTAAATTGAAATGTAAGATAAAAATAACTAAATAGAAATTGATACTTATTAAGAAACTAAATGAAATCATGTATAAAATATATTTTTTCCTATGTGTAATTTATTATGCATGTCTGACACATGAGGTACTGTCACAAAAAAATTATTTATTGGTACACATGTGTATTCAAGTTCAGCTTATCTTCCATTGTAATTTTTTTGTTAAAATACTATCTACATCTGTGTACATCTGTTAATATACCGTTTATTATTAAATATTATTTTCATAGTAAATAACTTGTATGGTATTACTTTTTTGAAAAGCTTTAAGGAATTACAAAGAACATTGCTTACAATATCTCAAATAATATAAAATATGTTACAAGAAGGCCACATTAATTAATATACAAAATCTTACCTAAGCTGTAGTGTTAAATATGAAATCCGAGGATTGAGATTATATATCAAATTATTTTTTTAAAAATATTTTGAATATTTTCCGAAACATTATTATATACTTATACTCATAACAAATATATTCACTTTACATATTTGTGATTTATCTTCTAGGTAACTATGGGGGTATAATGATCAACAAATCAGAAATTCACATATATAAATAAGTATACATATTTAAATGTGTATATATATATATATATATATATATATATATATATATATATATATATATATATATATATATATATATATATATATATATATATATATATATATATATATATATATATATATATATATATATATATATATATATATATATATATATATATATATATATTTGTATGTATGTTTGTATATAGTATGTATAAATATAATATTGTATATATGCAGGATATTGTATAAAAATCCTATAAAACGACGGTATTAGTGGATTTTTTGCAGAAAGTGAAAGAAGAGAAATTCACAAACATAAGTATTTATTTATATGCTTCAATGCATGTAGGTTTTGATTTTGATGACAAAAACGACTTTTACAGCCACAAGTGAAATTTAATTTCATATTTACTAAAAGTTAAAGTGGAAAACAATCCTCGACAATCAATAAGTGCTTTAGGACAATGAGTATGGTTCTTTACAACGTTACTGAACGGAATGAGAAAATTAAAGAGTTGTTAGTCGGTTAGAAGGCACCCAAATATAAGCTGAAGTAAAAAAAGTTAGAGTTTCACAAAATGTGACTGATTTTCAGGTCTAGACTCGGTTTTTCTTTTTAGAAAAGAAATGCAAGCCGAAAACCAGTGCTTTCTCGTAGACGTGTAACAATACCAATAATAACTTTAAATATTGAACCAATGAAGTTCAATATTTAAAGTTAATGTCTTAAAGTAAGCGAAATATGAATACTACAACACTTGGCTTCAATAATATGTTCACTTGATTACCACTACCTCATTTTCGACTCAAATTACTCAAAACCAGTTCTACATATAGATTGCTTGTAGACTAAAGTTATGTGTTACCTAGACAGCAAGGCTTTGACTTCCGCAGGTAGTGGGCAACTGTGAGCGTGTGAATTGAAGTAGAAATGAATAGCGCATTATAGTTTTCTCTGATGAGTATGAACATGACACTAAAAAAGTCTTACAAGGAAGCGTTTGGTTTGGTAGTCGAAGAGTAATAGAAACCTCATTAATGAGCTCTAGACTTCGACATCATTTTAAATAGAGCTCTGACTGGTTAATGATGTTGGGATGAAATCTTCAAACTTATTTTACTCTTATATAATATAGAAATTCAATACGATTTCACGCTAATGAAAGACAATCTCTTTCAAAATTATGCTCGTATAGTGAACTAATTTACTGTGTTATTAGAATTTGGGTCTAATATAGCTTGCTTGAGGCAACAGATTATTTTCTGGTTGCCTACCACCTATAAGTTCTAAAAGAAAGTGCTCTTCTAAAAAAAGTGAAACAGATTATCCAACTCTTTATTAATAGTTCCACTGATTTCATACTTCAAGGGTGATCATTGTTACAGGACGTCCAGAGAAAACCTGACCTTAACAAAAACGTTTTTTTTAAGAAATACTTATTTTTACTCTTTTCTTTCTAAAATGAAAAAAAAAATTTTTTTCTTGTGAACCCAAATGTTCATAAAATCTACAATTTGGCAAAACATGTATAAATTTTTTTTCTTATAGCTATTGCAATACATGTATCTATAATTTGACATATTATCATCATATTTAATTCTTCATTAGAGAAATAGATTAATATTTGCTTCATCTACATCCATTATTTAATTATTTATTCCTTTTTTATATCATGGTAACAAATTTTTATGCATTTCAAAGTTTATAAAAGAGGAATTACATCTTTTGACAACAAAAATAAAAGAAATGGAAGCTTAAGAAAGCTTTAATAGAAGAAATTGTGAGCTATCAAATGTAAAATATTTTCTATAGTAAACTCATATTTATCAAAAAAATTATTAAAAATTTAAAATATATCAAAGAATGAAGTTGTTTTTCACATAGATAAAAAACTTTGTCATTAATTCTTAAAAATTTCTTTCCAAAAGAAATAAACTTTATATGGATTCTGTTTTATACAAGAATGATTATAAGTTAATATGATATATTTAGAGCCTTCAAACTAGCAATATATTTTATGAAACGAAATAAAATTTAGCAACGGAATATAGAAGTTTGATTTCTAATGAAAAAATTACTTTTAATGTCATCTCTAAAGAATACTACTACAAAATAATGTGAATGATGCATTAGCAAATGTTAAAATAAACATTACTTGTCTTTTTTATTAATAATGCATAAAAATATTTATAATTAATTTTGAATGAGATTTAGTGTGAGTATTAATGGACTGTTCGAAGAACCGCATGCCTTACAATTTCTTTCCTAGCACAGTTCCCAACATGTTACATATGATTATTTTCCATATGTAATTATTTAAAAGTGACGAAGACTTATTTTATTCTTAACGCTTTAAAACAAATTCTACAGAAAATATCACAAGTAATGACATTGGTTAATCTGAGCGGAGATATAGTAAGTAATATAACAACTGAGAAAATCAAAGAAATGTTTCTGCAACAGACACTCTACGCGAAATACAAGTTGAGATAATCACCATTTAATTTAAAAAACAAAAAAATGATTTTAGTTTTAAAATAAGATGTACTGTTTTTTTCTATAAATATGACCTTTTACACTTTTAAAATTTATATTCAGCTTATAAATACAACAACCGTGATTCATAAGCATGAATAGAAAATAATTCAACTTAACTAAAGTAATTTCTAATAGAAGTTTCTTTTAAATTTAATTTTAATTTTCAAGTTTTTTTTTATTATAAATTTTTTAACCAATTAACTACATAAATTTATGACTACATAATTTCAAAACTTATATTATTGATTTATAAATGCTGATAAATCTCAATTGTTGAAGCTTATCTGTTAATAAATTTCGTATTTCAAATTTCATTTTCAAAATATCAATTATTGTGTATACACTTAATTCTTTGTAAATTAAAATAATGGTATAAGCTTTATGTATATGAATTAATTCCGTTTTAACAAAATAAAGCTTAATACTGTATTCGTAAATTTCCAGACTTTAATAAATAACTCATTAATATCCCAACCTACTTTTTATTGCTCATAAAAATATTTTTATAAGATTGATAACTCAAGTTTTACTAACTTTTAAAGGTAAAACAATCCAGTAATAATTCCTTTATTTAGTGTTCTGTAGACATTACATGAAGAAATATCATATCAGTGTTAATGAAAATTAAAGTTTTATTACTTTAAGATGATTATAACTACTTACTAGCATACTGTTTTATTATTTCTTTCTGGAAAACATATTTTGAAATTAATATTCTGTATCACTTTAAAATTAAGGATGAATTTTCAGATATTTTACGATTGCTGTATAGAACTTATTTATTGTTGTAAAATATAATTTCCAACAGAATGGAATTTTTTTTTCATCAATGTGATACATAAATATCAAAAAAGTTGTTTAGACGCCAGATTGAATATTGTATAAATATAATCACTTGATAATCAACTACTAAACTTAGGTTATCTTAATATTTAAGTTTAAATATTTATTTACTTCAAAATTTTATAATTTTTAAGTAAAAAGTAAAATATATTTATAATTTAATTATGTTTATAATTTTAAAATAAATTTTAAAATCCTTAGGAAATTTTTACTCTTTAAAATCATTGTACAATATTTGCACATTGGTGTCTGAAAAAAAACTTTATTTAAATATACATCAGAAAAATATTGTCAACAACAAATTTGTGTTACATGGTCCTAAATAATAAATTGAAATTTACTAAAAGTTGAAATTTTACCCTTAAAATATTTAACTTTCAAAGAATATCTCCGACTAAAGAATGTTCTCATTATCTCTTTAAATAGAAAATGTAGAAGATTTTATGAAAGAAAGGCCCTAGATATATGAAATTAAATAGCGACATATTATTACTTGAATTAAAAAGCCACAAACTTTACTAGAAGTTTTGTAACTTAAGGCATTTGTGAAAAGGCCTTACATGACTGAAAATATTTCCTTAAGTTTAAATATATACTTAAAATTGTGTCTGAAGCACGTCATATTTACATATTTAACTATAATATATATATATATATATATATGTGTGTGTGTGTGTGTGTGTGTGTGTGTGTGTGTGTGTACACACACAGATGTGTGTAGATATATATATATATACACACACACATATATATATACACACACATATATATATATATATATATATATATATATATATATATATATATATATATATATATATATATATATATATATATATATATATATATATATATACATACATATATTATAATTAGTGAGAGTTTTAAATATAATAAATGTAATGTAAATTTTAACAATTTCTAAATTCAATTAATTAATTTTAATAAATATGTATTTAGTTTAAGAATATTATTTATGAAAATAAATATGTATATATATGAAAACACAATACGTTATATGATTTAATATTATAACGTATTGTGTTTTCATTCAGCTTAATCTTCAAAAAATAAAAACTCAGTTAAAATAATATTAAAAAATTAAATATTAAGATTGTGTCTAATTACATAAATTTCCCTTTTTCAATTTCTTAAGGCTTATATGAAATAAAAATTCTAGTTATATGGGTGACACTTTATTTTGGATTATGAAAAAATCTCTTTATTAAGAAAACTTATTGAATATTTATAATGAAAGTTATTTACTGCTTTTAGTGACAACAGTTAACTTTTTAGCTGATAATCTTCGTTATGAAAATATATTTTAGATCCAAAATATTCCAATTGAATAGTCATACCCTTTAAAAAATAATACTTTAAGACTATTTTATACCTTAAATATTATTTTCTAAGCATGCATCAATGAATATAATACAAAATAATTCATTTGATTTTAAAAATTAAGAAAATTACCGTAGTTATGCGAATCTAATGCGCATCCCGATTTTAAAACTTTAAATAATAAAAAAATTGTTTGTCGGTGAATGTAATGCGCATCAATAGTATGAGGAATTTATTGAATCTTATTTTATACAACAATAGATTTGTATATACACTATCAATCAAAGGTATGATTAATTTTATTTAAATTTAGATACCATATTTTATACAACAATGGATTTATACATAAAGTAGGAAGACATCGAATTAACCTATTAGTGGGCTATTGTTATGTGAAACAATCATTGTTAATTACCACTACCGTATATACGGTACCTATCGTAAAATATGAACAGGAAATAAATCGCAAAATTTCTATCTAGCTAACAATTTCTATAATCAGTGATTAATAGTAAACGTCTTTATTCACTAATGTTAGAATTAGTAACTCATGACTAGAATCCTCACAGCTCTCTTCGTTAGAAGCAGATTCATTTCTTCTTTCCTCATCATCATCATCGTCATCCTCGGCGTTCCAGAGTACGTTATCTTCACTGCTATTCAATGAATTTGAAATGCAACATTTCTAGAAAGATTTCACAATCATTGGTGTTTCGATGCTCTTCCAGACAGCAGAAACCCAGTGTGCAAAATGTGCGGTGCTGCACGCTTAATTTTTCCTGTCGGGATCAATTCACGGTTTGACTCATTAAACCATTTTTCGTACTCCTCCTAAACGTACCCCTTAAAAGGTTTATTTATACTAACGTCCAGGGGTTGTAACACAGACGTCATCCTTCTAGGAATGATAATAAGATCACTGCTTAGGTTGTGCATCTTTTTTTTTTTTACATCGTCGGTGAGATGACCACGAAATGCGTTCAGGCACAACATTGATGATGGATTGGAGAGCCCACCGAGACGGCGTTCCCATACATTTCGGAGCCAATCAAGCCTTAATGATTCCGTTATCCGCTTCTTCTCTTGGTTTCGAATCAGGAGATCATCTGGGAACAGCTTTTCATTCTTAGGGGTTTTAGAGCATGTTTTCCGTTTGAAGATTAAGAAAGTGGGAAGTTTGCACCCATCTGCTGTTATTGCCAGCATCACTGTTACACGTTATTTTTCACATCCCGAAGTTTTGATGATAACTTCCTAAGTCCCTTTCTCCGTGATGGTGTAGTTACGAGGCAAATCAAACCAAATTGGCGTCCGTCTCGTCAGCGTTGCTAATTTGCCCTATTGAAAAATTCTTTTCATTCTAAAGTGTGATGACATACTGCTGAAAAATTAGTAGTTTTCCCTCAAAATCTGCAGGAAGCTTTTGGCATATTGTTATACGGCGTCTTAGAGATAAGCACAACCACTTCATAAACCGATCCACCCATCCACGGCTAGCCTTAAACTCTTTTTTCGGATTTCCAAGAACTTCAGCCTCCTCTTTTGCTTTATTTCTTATGGTGGCACTAGTCACAGGTTGTCCATTCTTCCTCCTTTCACGTGAATTCCAAAACTTTTTCTTCAGTTTTAGGGTGTCTTCCTTTGCGAGGGCCGGTGAATTTCTTTCCACTAGCTTTAGTTGCAAACAGTGCCAATTTCTGCTGCCGCCAAAAGCGAACATTGCTCTCAACTTCGTTGAACTCTCTCACTGACTTTCTATTACCATTTTTTTCAGCATAAAGAATTACTTTACGTTTGAAAGTAGCGTCATATGACATTCTTCTCTGTTTGCCCTCCATTTCGTGACTACGTACTCTCCAGTTTGTATCCCTGTGCTATAATATATACGTATACATCAGCAAGTTCCCCTGTGCCTAACCCAAGAACGGTTCTAACAGTTTGAGTAGGAGTTGTGCAATAATGTGTCAACGATGTAGTCGAGACATACAGTAATCCATTGTTACAATTTAAATTTGATTGACGTCATCGGCGAACTGCTTACCTTGCACTCGAATCTAATTCGCCATCGAATCTAATGTGCACCCCAATTTTGAATATTACATTTGGCCAAAAACGGTGCGCACTAGACTCGCGTAAATACGGTAGTTTCACTAATTCCTTTTGGCATAATTTATAGTTTTTGTAAATAAAAATATAAAATTGAACTTCTCCAAACTGAAATTTGTGTTCTTTTATAGAAATAAATCTTATTTTCTGAAGACACAACATAACTTAATGTCTCACGCCTGATGCACATAAGAATCATTTGGGAAAAAATATAAAAAATGTTTTATGCGATAATGTAATTAGTAAAACTATATTAATTTATATTAACTAAATTATGATTGATAGAAGTTATTTATAAATGAGAAACGTTAACGTTTATTTTGTTGTTAATCATTTATACATTATTCTCTTATAACAGTTTTGATTTTATTATTATTATATTTTTATGACCTGCACTAGGTAACAAACCCTCCACCATAACAAGGCCAGAAACTGCTACATATTTGCCATTATTCTGTGGGCACCTGTGAACCAAGTCACGGATATGAGTAGGATTAACCACGTCACTTCACCACAAACCCGTTTATAGGGTGAGCCACATTTATTCATCATCCCATCGAAAAGGACAAGAAAAAAACAGAGAAAGAAAAGAACATCCATGCTTAGGAATTAGGAACGTGCACGATAATGTTATAGTATAATAAGCCATTGGCCGTCTTATTAAAATAATATTATCAAAGCTGTGATAAAAGTTCAAAGATTCCAATGCCTATAATTCCTATTCCTAAGATTATATTAAAATTTCAAAATACATACTAAAACAAGCACATTTAACAGTGAAAATTGTGAATCTTGAAATAAAATTTTCACAAAATTCATTATTAAAATCAGAATATAATTTTAAATTTGCTTCTACATTTTATTTATTCTTCAAATAGTACTTAAGCAAAATTCTACTCTAGTTTAATGTTTATTTAAAACCTATTTTAAATTTATAAAAGTATATTTCATCAAAGAAAATAACAGTAACTGCATAAAATTATTTTAGACTCCCAATTTCACTATTGACGAATAAAGCAAATTATTTTTTGAATATTGAATCAAAAATAATACACAAAATATGAATATTTTATTATCTTAAAATTTATTTCGGCATTATATAAATGTTTGATTTATCTTTAAAAAAAATAGATGGTCAATTTTGTTGTGTTTGCAATAAATATTTTTAATGCGAATAAAAGCAAATTATTGTCTTTAATATTAAAACTGAAACTGAAAAAATTTGAGCTGACAAGTTAAATATTTTTCTAAAATCCATTGCATTAAGTATTATTTGATTAAAACAGTATTTGCATTAGTTAATGAATTAAATATTTAATAGAAATTTGTAAATTTAATAATTTGTCCATGATAAATATTACGTTTTTGACAACCATTGTCTGTTTAATTTCATTAAAAAAATTCTCATTATATTTCTTAATTTTTTCTTATTACAAGCTGAGTTTACATGATATAAATTAATGTTTACTTTGAAATCATTAGCATTTAAATTTTAATTAACAAAATATTTACTTTATAAAATACATTTATGTAAAATCTTGATTACTTTCCAAACAAATAAAATGTCTTTATTAGTATTATTCCAAATCGCAAAGATTATTATTTTATTATAGGGGAAAACATGCGTAATAATTAAGGATTACATTTCGATTATCTATTTACTTTATATGCGCATTTAATAAACGTTCGAAACAGGAAAAGTATCCTTTTAAAACTTTTGAAGCATAAATTAATGACTGAAAGAAGCCAAATGGAAATATTTTCCTTCGTGAATAATACTCATTATATCACTTAATATTTAAATTAAAACTTTAATGCACTTATTGAAACTTCTCAAAGTAATTTTTATAAATTTCTTAAATTTAAACATATGAATATTTTTATTTTATGCATCTTATAATTTAAAAATTTGGTAATGTCAGTATCACGTATTCTAATTTTCTCAACATAAATCTCAAATTTTTTAATTAAAATGCTGTAAGCTGTTGTGTCAATGGAAGTTTAATTTTAATAACTTATTTGTTTTCGAAATTTGCTATTTTATGTGTAATTATGTAAATGAACTCTAGGTACACAAAAATTTAATAATTCCAAAATATTTTTAAATGGTGAAAGCTAAAAAAAAATTCTCATTTTAACACTACAAAGGTTATTTCTTTAATTCTGGTATATTTATGTTTCTAAGTTTGCATATATGTCTAACCATTTTCTGAAGTATGTGTGAGAATCGATGTCTGATAAATTTTGTATTATAATTATATGTACAAAAAATTTAAATTGTTTTGCAAAGGAAATTCAAAAATTGATTATCATTTTTATTGGGAATTTTAGTTTAACAGGTCATTTTTGTCATTCATAACATTTGTCTGCCACCATTGTCTCGGTCATTGTATTGAGAGTATTGAAATGGAATGTATCATATTTAATATAAGTAAATTTTTTTGACTTCAGTTGAACATTATATAGGCTTCATTTAATCTTCTCAAATAAATTTTGCTTCAATAATATATTCCTATCGTTGGCCATGTTTTTGAAGATATGAATGATCTATTTTTACCCATAAAATACGAAAATACATTTCAAAATGTAATGCAATTTTTTTGTGTGTAAACATGTTACATTAAAAACGATTGTGTTTATGAAATTAATAAGAATAACAAAATACTTTCGATTTTTAACTTAATGTACTATTTCTACTTGATAGTCTTCTTTACTATTATATTTAATGGTTCATTAAAACTGCATTAAGAAATATTTATAGTCAATTTCCCCTCCATGACATGTTCTTATTTACTTGCAGAAGTTTCTTAGAAATTTATTTTTACAATATTCTTTTATCTCAACATTGTTAGTTAATGCATGTATGTGCTTTGACTTCAAGATCTAAATTTCCTCTAATAAAACAAGACTTGTTATTCTTTTTAAAATGTGTATACAGCTGATTAAGACATGTAACAATTAATTTCTGTATGAAAATTTACAATCGCGAAATATTCAGGATTTATTACGATGTGACTTTCCAACTAATCAATCATCTGCAATATGTTTAATTACTAAAATGTTAAATGGTAAAATGAAAAATATGCAGAAACTTTTGTCTGGAAGATATTATTGTTTTGGAAGTTTCAAACTTACTCGTATAAAAGTTTTACCAAACTAATACCGAAATTGATATGATAGTTATTCATCTGAGATAACCCTCCAAAAAAGCATTATTGATTTTGCTAAATAAGAGTTAATGTTACTGATTGCTCTTTATAACCACAATCTTTCTTCTCGATTTTGGATGTCTTTTCTCTGCTTAAAATTTAAAAACAAAAATATTGATGAACATCCCTTTCCAATTACAGCATAGGCTAAATAGAATTGCAATGCTTATAGTAAATCGATACATGTTCATATAATAAAGTAATCAAAATTTAGCCTAGCATCTGATGATGATGCTATATTATTTGAATATTTCACTTATGCCTATTTTATTATATTAAATACTTGGTAACTATGTCACAAATGTTTAAAAGATCACTCACTTAACATTCTACTGAATGATAAAAGATATGATTTATCTCTTTTAGTTCAAAGATAAAACTTTTCTTGTCTTTACTCTTCAATGTAAGAGATTAAGGATATCAATCGAATAATCATTTGGTATCGTACAGAATTCCCTCTTATTGCAAAATACTGAATGTCTAAAACTTTCTCTTGCATTTAAATCTCATAACTCGATTTGTAAATCTTGAATCTTAAAAGAATTGATAAAATCTGATCAAAACATAAAATAATTTTGCAAAAAAACTATAAATTATAAAAAGACTTGTTTTAAATAATTATATTTTATTATAAAATTATATTTTATATAAGTATATTTTTACGATAAAAATTAAAATTTTCAAATAGTGTTTGCTAACATGAATCTTTTCTTTAATTTTTCTTTACATATTGAGGTATTTTTATTTTAAATCAAATTGGAGACTCAATAAAACTTTAATTTTAGAAATCATATTTTTCTGAGACAATTTTAATAGGGAAATATAATATGTGTACACACACATACATCTACATACATTTGTACAATTAAATACTATTAAATACGTTTGAAGTAATATTAATGGTATAATACCGACTGATTTTTATAAGTTTTTTTTTCTTATATTAGCAAAGGAAAAAGTAATAAGAATAAAATTTTTCACGAAATGCGAAACAAAATTTCATTAGGGGTTAAAACAAAAAAAGATAATTCTAAATAACGTTCGAGAAATTTGTTAAGTAAAAGAAATGAATAAAATTCTTTTTTAATGAAATGATCTCGTGTATTCTTATAAATATTCCTATAAGCCGTTTTGGTCATTCTATAAAGTCCAAATCTAAACTTCCATCTTTCATACACTCGTGTCAAAAAGCATTAAGGATTGGTGAAAGATGAGAAAAATTGACTTTCTAAATGTGAAAAGAATTAGAACTCAAACTTCAAAGATGGATAATTAACACTTCTTGTGTCCCCAATATTTTCCGCCTGATTGATGCAACAGATTAAAAGAAATGAGCCAAATTGATCATAAATTGATCAAAACCAATCCAATGAAATAAAATTGACTACTTATTTTCTCAGAAAAATTCAATAATCACTATAATCGCTTTTTGATATCCTACACAAATTAAGATCTTAGTATCTACTAATCGAAGTTCCTCAAAATTATTTATAACTATATAGATAGTTTTGAATAATTTTAAAGAATTTTGGCCACACACAGTCTATAATTGTCTACGTTTATATTATAATAAAATAATAATTAACAATTTCATTTCTAAATTTAACATTAATTACATTTTCATTGAATATTCGGTATGCAAGTTGTTAAATTCATGATAATAACATACTTTAAATATTATATATTATATTTCAGTTAATTATACTATTTTGTATTATGATATTTTATATTATATTTAATTATGGTTTTAAACATAGTGTTATTTTATTTAAAATATTTTGTTTGTTAAAATCAGAGCATTTAATAAACACAGCATATTCCAACTTTAAGTAATTTTAAATTTTTAACAAAATTAGGTTTCTAGCAACACATTATCTTTCAATAAAAGTAAGTTTTGCATGCTTTGGTCATGCAAGATATTATTGAGGATTTAAACTAATATTTCATTCAAATTATTTAGATTATTGAAGTGCTCAACATATTCAATGTATTATAAAACATTTTAAATATTAAATTTTAAAATATTTTTATGCACTGGACATCATATTTATAATATTTTAACAATATTTAATGTTCGGAATATTATTCAAAAACGCTACTTATTTTAAATAATTTAAAACTTTAATTTGAGATCATATATGAGATCTTTAAAATCTTTTAAAATAATTTTAAAACTACACAAAATAGATAGGAAAATCTTTAAAAACAAAAATGAGAAAAAATTTACAAATACGAAACAAATATTATTGAGATTTGTGTATCATGTAAATAATTTTGTTTCTGTTCTAAGAAAAAATTACTCTCAAAAAGGACGTTTTCTAATCAACATTTTTTCCTAATTTATGACTACTGGATGAAAAAATGCAAGCTGTTCTCCACTTTACAGCACAGCCTGTGCCGATATGTTTATCATAATATAAAAGCGTAGAAATATATTGTAAGTTACAAGCAACCAAAATAAAAATGGGAATAATAATGTTGATCATAGACGAGTACTATTTTGCAAATGTAAAATAAGGCGATATTATTATAATACTTAAAAATTCTCATGTTAATATATACTCACAAAAATGTAATTTAATACTGACATGAAAATAAACAAAAAAGTGTAAATAAGTATCGATATTTTCTTCCTAGTATAATGATGATAGAAGAGCAATCTCTAAGTTATGAATGGATAAATTCTGTAATTGATTTATTTTCTTTTTATACTTTTACGATTTAAAATCGCGAAAGAATTTTAAATGTAATTTTGAATAGAAATATCATATGAAGAGAACTAAAAATGCAATATATTTGTTAGACAATAGAAAGACAAAGAAAGAATGTATCAGTGGCGTGCGGTTCATATGCGCAGGGTGTGCAGTGCACACCCTGGCAAAATTATGAGAGACAATAATTTTCGGCCCCTATGTCTACCTATCTTTATAAGGTATATAATAAATATTATTTATATTATATTCAAATATTATGTTGATTTGCTTGCTTGCATTCCGCAGTCCGTGCTGTATTAGGTGCTGCACCACATAGCGCGTTCAAAAGCAAACGAACATAGGGAATTTTGATGTGTACGCACTGCGCACTAACAGAAAATCACGCTTTATATGTGTATGGGCTACTGGAGAAATACAGCATACTGTAGCCCTGAGGCAAGTGCAGCTATTTTTCCTGCACTTGGCATTCAGAATCATCCGAAGGTACGGTTTATTAAGCGTTGTATTAGAGCGGGAACTTATGTGCTGAAGCGCTTTTGGTTCTTTAACTGATTAACTGGCCATACGATTTTGCTGACGGTTAATGTTTAAATTTATACATTGTAAGATTCTGTGTTCATGGAAATATAAAAGAAGTATTTCATCAATATAAAGGGAAATATTCTAGTGGTAGAGTAATTGCGGTGATGTATTATATTTATAGAAATAATTCGCTGAAAAACAATTTTGTTTTGTTAGACAAAAAAAGAAACGAATTTTAACAGAACGGTCCAAATTTTACCATTCATTGTGTCTTACAAATAGTATATAAGATATATCTGTAACACGCTATCCTTGGTTTTATTTTTAAAATTGTCAAGATGTTTTTCGCAGAATATATGATTTCCAAATGTTAAAAACAATTAATATTATTAATTACGATTGTGGAATAATAAGTGGATAAAATTATATTTATTAACTTAATAAATATTTATTAATTTAACAAACATAATTTAATCCACTGACCGAACAAGAAACAGTTCGTTCTGTTGTGCCAGAGTGCAGTGAAATCTTCAACACGTGAAATAGACTTTCGGTTTGTAGGCACCAAGGAGCATCCTGATGAGGCACTGCAACACAAAAGATGAGGCGCCGTAATACAAAAGACATGATTTTTTGCTTCAGTGCTATTAGAATTCTCATAAGTTTAGCTGTTTTTATAGTTATACCTAACTACTCGTAGGTAAATATTTTATTTATTGTATTCTTTAAATTTATATTCATAACAAATAACCCATTTTAGAGTGGAGAGCTCAAATGTCTCAATAATTAAAGATTTATTGAAAAATCCTTTTTTGAAATGAGACGTTACTACAAAAAAACGAAATAGTTAAATTAAGTAGACCGATGCCGGATATAATTCTATCACAAAACGTTAAGATTAAAGGACAACAGTGTGTACAACATTTTCAAAATTCTATGTATAAAAAATTTAAATGGTTAACCGGTTGTAGTGTTTTGAATAAGCTGCACTGTGTTAGCCATGTTTACTTTTTGCTGTAATTGAAAAGGATTAGAATATTTGGACGAAACAAAGCTACAGTGATTTAAATCATCTTCATGAAGCTGCAAAGAAACATGAAAAAACATAATCTTACATAAATCCCGTAATACAATTAAAACATTTGGTATCGTCAAGATAGATTTAATGTTAGATCAACAAAAGGCTTCGTCGATTGTTCAACACAATAAAAAAGTAACAATAAATAGAAATATTCTCAAGAGATTTATAGATGTAGCTTGTTACTTAGCAAAACAAGAAGATGCATTTCGCGGATACTATGAGAATATAAATTTTCTTAATCGAAGAAATTATATAAAATTAATAACTTTAATTACTAAATATGATGACCTTTTAGCAACCCATCTAAGAACAGCAACTGTATTTCTGGAACCTCTAATAGAATACAAAATGATATTATTGCATCGTTAAAAAATATTGTAATTTCGGAAATTATAAATGAGGTAAATGAAACGTGCCATTCGTTGCTATTATGCTGGATGAAACATCTGACATGTCTCATAAATTGCAATTATCGGTTGTGCTACGATATGTTAATACACTACTGGCCATTAAAATTGCTACACCAGGAAAGCGGCACACCACACACGTGAAATTTGCATGACAGGTAGAACTTGCTGTGATATGCAAATGATTAGATTTTCAGCGCATTCATGCAAAGCAGGCGACAGTAGCGACATCTACAATGTGTATAAAACCAGAGATTTGACAGCAATTTTCTCATACTCAATTTCCGTTTCAACGTTGTTTTCGGCAAAAAAAAGTTGTTGTAATGCCTCGTGTAAGAAGAAGAAATGCCTATCAGCACGTGTCTGACTTTGATCGAGAAAGGATTATAGCCTACTGGGATTGCGGTTTATCGTACCACAATATTGCTGCTCGCATCGGTCGAGACCCCATGACTGTAGCAGAATATGGAATCGATGGGTTCAGAACAATCATACGGAACGTCATGCAGGATCTCAGCGACCCCCCATCACTAACAGCAGAGAAGACAGAGATCTTATCCGCATGGTCACAAGGGATCGTACAGCCACGTCACGAACCCTGAGTCGAAAAATGGAGTCATTTGCAAGACAATAAATTTCTGCTCGAACAGTTCGACAACGTTTGCAGCAGCATCGATTGTCTGCACGGCGACCATGGTTTCGGCTACCATTGACGCTGCGTCACAGACAGGAGCGCCTTCAATGGTGTGATCAGCGACGAACCTGGACGCGGGAATGGCATCACGTCATCTTTACAGATGAATCTCGGTTCTGTATACAGGACCATGATGGCCGCATCCGTGTTTGGAAGCATCGTGGAGAACGCGCATTGCCAGCTTGCATTGGACATCGCCATATGGCCCATCTACTGGAGTGATGGTATGGGGTGCCATTGGATATTCGTCTCGATCACCTCTTGTTCGCATTATCAGCACTTTGAACAGCAACCGTTACATTTCCGATGTGTTAAGGCCCGTGGCTCTACCCTATCTTCGAGGCCTGCCTAATGCTTTGTTTCAACAGGATAATGCACGACCGCGTGTTGCCCGTACTGTTCTGAACTTCCTTGATACAGAACAGGTTCGACTGTTACCCTGGCCAGCACGTTCTCCTGATCTGTCACCAATTGAGAACGTGTGGTCAATGGTTGCTGAGCGATTGGCACGCCATCACTCACCATCCACTACTGTCGATAAACTGTGGCATAGTGTTGAAGCTGCATGGACTGAGATCCCCGTACATGCCATACAATCTCTGTTTGACTCCATGGCTAGGCGGATAAATGCTGTTATTGCAGCAAGAGATGGCTGCTCTGGGTACTGATTTCTCAAGATCTATACATCCTAATTTCCAGTAAATCTAATCAATTGTTCTTTCCACTATAATGTATATGTCCAATAAATATCGTTCTATTATATGCATTCCTTCTTGGTGTAGCAATTTTAGTGACCAGTAGTGTAATTATAGTGCACCAGTGGAAAGAATTTTGTTTTTTAAAGATGTTAGGGGTGATCGTTCAGCGGAAACTTTGTGTAATGTTGTGCAAGAAACGATTTTGAATTGGGGGTGTGAGAATAAACTGATTGCTCAAATTTACGTTTGGGCGGCAGTCATGGCAGGAGCGTTGAATGGGACGCATAAAAAAGAAAAAGTCATTTTCCCAAAAGCTATGTTTGTGCATTGTTACGCACATATATTTAATTTAGTTCTGTCGCAATTTGTATTGTTTATAAAAGATTGTAAATTATTTTTTGCAACAATTTCTGTCATAGCCTCAATTTTCAGTGTCTACAAAATAATATTATGTTTTAAATGAAATTATTAAAGGAAAATTTCCAAAATTAGCTACAACACGTTGTAATTATTCATCTTGTTTGGTAAATACCATAAAAAGCGAAAGACTATCTGATTAATTTGAAAATATTATTGAGAATCCAGAAGGCTGGAATAACGATACAATTAATATTGCAAAGAGTTATGACATGTTTTTTGAACAATTTAACGGTAATTTTCTCCTAAATATTTTTTGCCAAAGTTTTATGTTATACTGATGTTCTATTTGATATTTTACAAAAAACTAACTTAGATATACCATATTCTAGTCAAAAAGTAGAGGAAGTAAAAGATGCGATTCAAAATATGCGAACTCCTGTTGCATTTGATGAAGTTTATGTAGAGACTATTTCTGTAGATGGTTCCCCAAATTTAAAAAAACGTCGTGTAAATTTATAAATCTCAAGTGTAGACCAACATTTTAAAAATTTATATTATGAAATAATGGACACTATTTATTGTCAGTTAGAATCCATAAAAAAATTAAATTCACTCAAATTTTTTTAATTATTGAATTTTAGTTTTTAAGAAATATCAAAATAAATATCTCCAGATGAATGCCTTAATTCATTAAAGAACGCATTTACAAAAGATTTAGATTTTATAAATCTAACCAATGAATTATGCGTCATTTATCGTAGTGAGTCATACCACGAAATTAATTTATCGAAACTTATTCAGCATATAATGCTGAATTATTTGATAGATGCCCTAAGCGAAGTAAATAAATTGGCACATTTAATTTTTACAGTTCCATTTTCAACTGCTTCGTTGGAGCGATTATTTTTAGCATTGAAAAGAGTAAAAAATTATGCACGCAATACAATGAGCCAGATATATTAAGCAATTTATCTCTAAGAACAATAGAAAAAGAAATGTTACACTTATTACAGTCAAAACCAGAGTTTATATATATATATATATAGATAGATAGATAGATAGATAGATAGATAGATATATGTATGTATATTATTATTATTATTATTATTATATGTACAGGAAACAACAAAAATATTTTTATTGCTTTTTTCAAGCTTTTATTTTAAAAGCTAAATTTGAGTAAAATTAATTTTGTACTTTAAGAAGGAAAAACATAGGAAACAAACTCAAAATTGATTATTTGAATAAATTCGAAGCAATTTTGTTATAAAGTTAATTTAGTTTTAAAACTGTACTCTCAAATAATTTGACTACAATCAGTAAAATGTCCACTTCCCTAAATTCTTGTTTGTTTTCACAGCGAAAATAGTTTGTGAATCTTTTTTATTTAAATAAAATTCTTTTTCCTTCTGCCGCATCAAATATAACACTTACGGAATGATAATGTTTTCCTATTTTGAAATTGATACCCGGGACACGTTCGAAATGTGGTTGAATTCCGAAGGATAAAGAGGTATTTGGGAAACTTAAACTATCTGCGAAGATTTAGTTCGGAAGCATGTATGAAAGAATTTTGTACATACTAAATAGTTATATTTTGGAATTTTTAAAAAAATTATATATATATATATATATATATATATATATCCATATATATATATATATATATATATATATATATATATATATATATATATATATATATATATATATATATATATATATATATACAGTATGTCCACTAGTATCCCTTGCTACCCTCTTAACTTAAAAACGGCTGCTGCTATACTCATGAAAGTGGTGTCTAGGTATAGTAAAGTAACCATGAGCTACTGAATAAAACCACCTACCGCGCCACCTGGTGGAAAACTGAAGAGTTAGCATTCTTATCTGGAAAACGGAACGAGATAGGTAAGAAAAGTGACTTTCAACGTTGTAAGAGCATCCTCGATTTAGTACGAAAAAGTACCTTGTAGGCATTAATGTGAAAAATACAACGGTTAAAACGCGCATTTGTTTCGTGCTATGACTTTTCACATTGTACGAGTGCATATTTGAAAAAACACAAAATTGTTTTCGTGAATTTATTTTTCACTTTTATTTCAAAATGGGAAGAACAGAAGTATTAAAAATAATTCCAATAATTTGTATGCAGTATGCAAATGCGTAAGAAACGTCACGCCTGTTCACCTGAGACAGCTATATAGAGACATCTTCTTGGTGATGTAGTATGTTGATGCTCGTGGTCATGACTGAGTATTCCAAAGCTGAGTAGTGTGAGATAGCTTTACTGTACGGTGAATGTTGACGCAAGGCACGATCAGCAGCAAGGTTGTGCCGCCAACGTTTCCCTGCTGGCCCGCATCCTTCTCATCAAACCATCCTAATTGTTGTAAAACGCTTAAGGGAGACAGTTTGCGTTTCTAGTCGACCTCGATCTGGCAGACCAGCTAAGCTAGGACGACAAGTTCAACCGGATGAGGTATTAGCATGTGCCCTCACATATCCGAAATGCAGCGTAAGAGGGATCAGTCAACACTGTGGTCTCTCCAAAAGTCAGGTTTGGAAAATCCTAAGCGAATCAGGTGCTCATCCATACCGACCAACGACTGAACAGGTTTCAGTTGACGGGGATGCCGAACGACGCTATGCATGGTGCAACTTCGTCATGAATCAGATACAGATCCAGCCAACATTCTTGGCAGATATAATGTGGAGATGAGGCATGCTTTTTACGGAACGGCATGTACAATAGGAAAAGCACCCATTACTGGGCGCTGGAAAATCCTAAATGTTTCGTCGATGTTCGACATCAAATGCGGTATGCTATTAACGATTGGTGCTCAATTTACAATAACAAGCTGATATGCCCAATATTTTACAATGGCACGTTAACTGGTGCATGATATTTACAATTGCTACAGAAGGTAATACCCGATTTTGTGGAGAACCTGCCGTTGTTTAATCTTAAGAATCTATGGTTTCAACATGAATGCGCGCCTGCTCACAAGACCTCTCCAGTGAAGCAGAACCTCGTCAAGGAATTTGGCAACCAAATACTAGGGAAAGGCGGTTTCGAAGAGTGGCCTCCACGTTCTCCTAATCTGACTCCACTGGACTTTTTCCTGTGGAGGTACTTGAAACAGCAGGTGTATGCGACCCCTCCACAAAAATTGCATGACCTTAAACTAGGCATTACGGTCGCGTGTTCCAACGTGTGCAACGTGATCTTCAAGCTAGGATTCCAATGAGCATTGAAGCTGACGGTGAGAAGTTTGAACACCTTAAATAAAGTATATTGTTATAACTATTTGCTTTTTCTTTCTTAGATCGTTTTGTCACGTCACAGCACGAAACAACAAATGCGCGTTTTAAACGTTGTATTCTTCACATTAATGTCTACAAGGTATCTTTTCGTACTAAATCGAGGATGCTCTACAACTTTGTAAATCACTTTTTCTCTCTAACTCTTTCCGTTTTCGAGGTAAGAATGCTAACTCCGAAATTTTTTACCAGGTGGCGCAGTAGTCAGTTTCATTCAGTAGCGCATGGCTACTTTACTATACCTAGACACAACTTTTATAAATATAGTAGCAACCGTTCCGAAGTTAAGAGGGTGGCAAGGGACTTTAGTGGACATACTATATATATATATATATATATATATATATATATATATATATATATATATATATATATATATATATATATATATATATATATATGACTGTAAAAAAATATATCCTTTTAGAAAATTATACTTTAAATTATATGCAATACAAATAATTTCTTTAATAATAAAAAATAATTTTCATGAAATCTTACCTTATGCAATATATCTTTAAATGTCATAATCATAGTTTTAAAATTGAAAATGTTACACAAATAATGAAAGTTTTTAAGATTTAAAGTTTCATGATATAAGCAATTCAAGCATCATTTTGTCAACTGAGAATGTATATAGTAAACATTGAAGACATCTGTATGATTTTTAATCTCGTATGGAAATATTTTAATTCATATAATTGCAAATAAAACGTTTTGTAATGATTAGTATGTATTTATGTTAACAATTTCAAAAAAAATCAATACAAATTAATTAATCAATGGATAAAAGTTTCTTTTTGTTTAATTTATTATTATAAGCAATAATTTTTCATTTAAAAAAATCAAAATGTGACACTTCTAAATTAATAAATAAAAATGAATTAATAATAAATTTTAAATTGTTAAAAAATTACCTGCATCTTTTTCATAGAAAATTTTAATTTTTATTTCATTTCTGAACTTGTTGCAACAAAAACGTTTCTTAACACAATTTTATCCCCTATTTAACGATCATTAATCATACGAATCATACTACTTGATTCGTGTTTTATATAGAGGCTCTTAGTTAAATAAAATTATGTAAATCACCAACAAAAACATTTATAAATATTTGTGCTGAATTATATATACATTTCACGAGCATATAGTTTCTTTAAATTCATGTTTTAATTAATTTGAAAAATCGCATATTAAGAAAAAATTACTTCCAGATTTTTTTTATTTCAATAAATTATTCAATCCACATTACTATACTTTCACATAATAAATCTTCCATGCATTTCATTTATAATTCAGGAATATTCATTTCATGAGAAAGAAATATTCATAGTTTTTTCTAAAGCAATTTTAAAGAAAAGCGAAAGTGTTTCATAAAAGTAATATGAGTTTCGCAACTTCAAAATGAAAAATAACTCTTTTTGAAAGAAAAACATTAACTTTAAAGGAAAAATATAGTATGTTTATTTTACGAGACAAACCTTTTAAATATGTCAAAAAAGATATTTATGTAAAAATAACTTCTCATTAAAATGTCAAAAAGCTTACTAACATACTTTATTAAATTTTCTATAATACTCCAAAGCAATTATAAAAAGGAATTCTTTTACATGGATTATAAATGATAAATTTTTTTATTGTTTTTACAATATTTTTTGGTGAATCACTTCATCATAATATTTACATCAACATAATAGGGATATTATGATAAAAATCTAACTAAATTGATGGTAAAAATAATTCTAAAAAACCATTTTAAAAAATACAAACTTTAATTTTAGAATTATCTACTACTAAATTCTTCAAAATATTTGCTTAATTCTAAATTTAGCATTCTTAAATGCAATTTTGTGTACATTTTTTATATTAAAAAGGGATAATATGGATTTAAATTAATGAGAAAAATAATAAGTAACAATGTTATTTTAATCTAGATTTACCATATGGACTGCTCAAGAAATAAAATAAGAGTGGATACAGTAAAAACTAATTCTCATATATTGCAGTTAAGAATATGAGAATTAATTTTTACAGTATATATTTTAATGCTTTTTATTAAAAAAATTATTTTCAAAAATTATCGCTTAATAAAAAAATATATCTAAAATGATAGTTTACTTAATTAGAATTACGTAAAATTGCAAACAAAACTTGGTTACAGTATTTGAGCAATATGTATTTAATTTTCTATATAATTTGTTTTCATTGTGACTTAATGAGTCAACTTCAAAATATAGTAAAAAAAACTTTTACCATTATCCTCTGAAGCAGGACTTTTGAAATAATGTACTAAATTTTATAAATATAGATTTTATAGTTAATTTAAATATTATTTACAATTCAGATAAACTACATGCTTTTTTGTGTGTGTGTTATTAACTTCAAAAGGTCATAAATTCTAACTATTTGTAAAAACATTCTATAAATTTTTTTATCTTCGTTTGTTTATTTTTCTGAATTTTTAAAGAATTTTTGGCATATCTCGCATTTACCATAGTTGGCATTTATGTGAAATTTAATATGATGTAACTCAATTGCCAACTATTTCAAAAAATGAATATTTTTAACCTCTCTCTTTGGCTTCAATATTGAAACATTTTGCTAATACGCTAAATGGGAAACATTTGCAGAAACTAAAAATTTCTCTCAATTTTGAATTTCTTAATTTTGATTGAGTTTTTTAACAAAATTTATATATTTGTAAATTTTTTAATATTAACTGTTTTAACAACTTTAATCACATGTTTACAGGTACAAATTTAATAGCTAAAATTTATAAATTTTTAAATGTTTTAAATTATTCCTATGATGTTTTAATGTTTTACAACTCGATATGACTACATATTTAATTTTAAAAGTGTGTGTGTGTGATCTCATTTTAGAAAACTTCTATTGAGTTCCTTCATGTTGTATTGCGATTTTATATCTATAAATATAAAATCGAATTTATTTTTGTTTAATTTAAAGAATAATAAATTTTATTCACTATAAAACACTAAAATTCACCTGAAATGTATGTTTAAAAATATTTAACGTATTTGAAGATTTTACTGTTGTTACTTATGACACTTGACAAGTCAAACTCGCTATGCCTTGGCTATGCGAATTTAAGTCAATTGGGAGCGTCTTTCGTTTAAGAAAGGTGAAAGTACAACTTTTGCTCATCAACTCCTCCGATAGATGGCAGCACCAGAGGATTTACTCCCTTAATTTTTGCATTGATCTGAAGGGGGAGTAAATTTCTCCAGACCAATTGGAACCATGGTAACTGCTTAACGACCGACCACAGGACTTTCGATTCCACAGATTTAACGAGCACGTATATCGCATGTACTCGGTGGGCCTTTGGTGACATTGGGAATCGAACCCCACCCTTCCGGATGTAAGGCCGATACCCTAACCACTAGGCTCTACCACGGCCTCTGAAGACTTTATTATATACTTAAGCACATAAATATGTATTTAATACTTAAATATAAATAAACGCTTATATATTAAAATAAATGCAATAGCAAAGCGTTTCCGTGATAATGAAGAACACAAGTTTAAAGTAAATATTTTTTAACTAAAAAATTAATGATACACTTTCGGTTAAAATTTGTAAAGACATTCATTGTGAAGACAACTCAGATTTTAATGAATTAATGTTTTTATGTCATAAAAAAATAGCAGCATGCTTAAAATCAAGTATTATAAAGAGACATATTTAATCAGCATTGGTTAGCTATAATTTTATAATACCCTTCATAAGTAATCAAAGAATATTTTTTTAAATTTATAGCTATTCCTAAAAACGTTTTATGTCAACAAAAATCTTTGAAATTAAATTAAGCATAAAATTTTCTACCAAAATTAATGAAGAAATCTTTTTAGAAATTTAAAACAGTTTGTGCATTTATTTAATTAGTGCTTCAAATATATTTAAAAACTTTATTCTCTGTCTCGCCTCTAAAATTTCCCTGCAGAGAGATTTTCACATCAAATACTATTTTTTATAGTGCAAACATCAAAATTTATTTCATTCCAACAATATTTGATTAAATTTACACTTACGAAAAACGGCATAAATTGCTTATATTTAATTTTCTACCCAGCATTTGAACATTGGTATCTAATAAGCCAAATATTTAATCTTTTAAGCAAATATTGATAATAGTGACAAATTAATTTCTTATTAAGGTAAGCGAAATATTCTTTTAGCTTCATTTATTATTTTACAAATATGATTTAACATATTTTTCTGTTTACTCTCAGATGCAAGTTTTAAATATATATTTATCACTTGTTTAATATAATTAAAACTAAAATTTTAATATTATGCAAATTAAAATAAAACCTATAAGAATACGATTATTTGAAAACTTTGATTCTTTTGTTTTAAGTTTTATAATAGTAAACAATTATTTATAAAAAAAACCTGAGAAAAAAATAGTAAAGTTTTCAATAATTGATTAAAAAACATAAATATGATTCGTATTACTGTATTCTCAAAATCTATCTTTAATTTGATAAGTAAAACATTTTTACATTTCCTGGTAAATAGATATTATAATAATTAGTTTTTGCTTATACATAAATCTTATAAAATTTTTAATTATATATATATTTTTTAAGAATGATACATGTAAAAAGAATTTGTTTAACAAAGTCATAATAGCACACCTTAAGGCCTTGCTACATTTTATTAGGAAAACTAAATATCATCAGCAAATTGTTTTGTATTAATGCTGTTAATATTAACTGAATACTTTAGAAACTAAAATGTCAGATAAATAACTTTCTATTTAATCTTTGTTTATAAATAAAGTTTAGTGCAATATTTTCTGCGCTCTTAAGAAGGCAGTCTGTCAGCCAAATAACTTTTGTAGAAATTTAGTCAGGAAAGAGTTTTCGTCTTAGAAGAGTTGAAAAGGAATTGCAAATGCTTCAGCAAAAATACAAAATTAATGAAAAGTGATTGTCTTTAAAATTCAAAATTGTCTTTAAAATAATCCCCAGATATCTATAAATGAATGATCGACTGAAGAGCTGTATTAAAATATTGATTTCAATATTTAGCTTTATAAGGTAAAAAAGAAACGCAATAGAAATAGTAGTAAAACTAAAAAACTTCAAGAAACTTTTTCATGAACAGCACTTCCTCTCGAAGAAAGACTTGATTTTTTCCTTGATAAATTATTTTCAAACAATAATCAATATTACAGATATTGGCCGACTATACCTTCTCGTCCATCGGTTGTGGTAGAGCAAAAATCTATTATCTGATGTAGTCCGAATAAAAATTTATAAAACTGGCAAACTTTTGGTAGTTGTGTGAGAGAGAAATTATTAAAGAGAAAGCAAAAATCTGTAAGAGATAAAATTATATAAAGTCAAAAATGTTAAAAGTATTGTGTTATCCTGAGCTACCAATCATGTCAAAATTAATAAAAGAATTTGCTAATAAGTTTGAGTTTTTCTTTTAAAAAAAGTGCGAAAGAGAAATTTTCGAAATTTCTTCTCATTTTGGAAGACTTTCCTATTACTTACTTTTCTCACTGGAACTAATTATTTAACAATTTAATAAATTCATTTTTCATAAATATTTCATATGCTATTTCATGAATATTTAATTACCTTATATTTTATAATTCATAAAATTGCGTAATATAAAATTTCCATTTAAAATAATGCTATTCATTGACTATTTTATTAAATGTTATATATAAGTTTTAAGAAAGTTTTTACATAAGCTTTAGGATTTTTTTATCTGAATTTTTTTACATATGCAGTGTGGTTCAATAAGTATGATAGAAAGAAAGCGATTATTGCGGAAAAAGACGACATGGGAGATAATGAGAACACGGATGAAATCTATATTTATAATAAAGGTATAAGTGTCATTTAAAATACAAGAGGCTGGAAATATCAACCATTTCAAGTTATAATGCCGTTTCCGAAACTGTCTTAACGCTGAAGTGTGTGGGAAACAATTTCATAAATCCCGCTTCTCATGGTCAATTTTAGGTTTTACAGTGTATCAATAATTCTATATTGCTCATTATGTATTTCTGGTAGTCAAAATTCGTTTAAAATGCCAATATATTTTTTATTATAATATGGGCGAACTACACTTATATTCACACCTTTGAAATTAGGAATTCAAACTAATTTCTATCATATTTTTTGACCCACTTGTGTGTGTTTATGTATGTATATTAATCATTTATAAATTTATAGATGAATATAGATGTATAAGGGTAAAATGTAGATAATTCATCTTATGAATGATTTTTTTTAATATTAGAAGTATTATATAAACTCAACATTTTGAGTTACGATGGATAGAATGAAAATACATACTTTCCGTTTCAATTCTGAAAAAAAAAATCAAGATGTATTAGATTTTTGAAAGTTTGACAGGTAAAACAAAGTTTTCTATGGTCTGATTGGGAAAAGTAGGGGTGCGTAAAGTATGTCTTGGTAGCAAATGTCCTTCCATTGATGGGTTAAGGCGAGTAGATTAAAATGTCAACTCACTTGAGTGTGGCTTAAAATTACGAGGTGTGTGGCTGTGCTTAGGGGCTTTTCAATCGTCAGGAATATGAAATTGGAAACGCATAACACAAAAAACATAAAACAAACACCTAATAGAAGTAAAGGAAATATCCTAAAATATGATATTTCTAGATTATTTTGGATTTAAAAACAAATAACAGGTGTTTAAATTTTGGCAAATAATACACTTAAATTGCACTGAATTCTATTTAAGTTTTTATTTGCCTAGCTCTAAAAGAAGTATAATTTAACAAAAAGTTTTCTATTCACAAACATGTTTAAAATTCTTCTAAAATACATCATATCATGTTCAGATTTTTCTACCAAAAATCGGAAAATGTAACAATTCAAATAAATAAAATGTGAGAAAATATGCCTTTCAATATTCAAAAAATTTAGCTATTACAAATAAAAACATATTCTTTTTTTTTTTTTTTTTTTTTTTTTTTTTTTTTTTGAATATGCGGAATTTTTTCAATCATTAACCAAGCAAATTTCTCTCTGTCATTGATACAAAAATAACAACTAATACACCGAAAGAGACTAGTTCATTTCTTCATAAAATATTTATACATGTGCTGTTTTGTAGCAATAATATATTTGGATTTTGCCTTATCTTTATCAATGTGTTTTGCAGGCTTTCATCTATTTCATTTATGTTTTTTCATTGTTCATTTACTTTCATATATTTACGTTGTATTTTCTAAATTGCTATGTATTAATGAAGTTGCTTCTGATATTATTTTAGTATAATAATTTTTTTTTACTTTTATATAACAATTGGCTATTTTTTGGGTCATTTTTAACTTCTTCAAGTTAACAGTAAAATGAATTGTTCTTTATGACGTGAATATGTATTAGTAAGTTTTGGACCCAATAGCGTAGATATCTTTCTGTGATTTCCCAGTTATAACTCATAGAGGACAATTTTCAGAAAAAGGTGAAAATTGCATGCTTTTTTCTTGAAGCAAGAATTCCGGTGCGAAAAATTAAATTAATTAGATTGCGCCATAAGCAACTTTAAGGGGAATTCAAATCAGAGTTAATTATATTTTAAATTAATTACAAACACTGTAAATAAAATTTCGAAAGGAAACTTAGTTTTTGTTTTAAAATAACTAGAGATCGATATCCTGATATAAATTTTATTTCATTCTTTGCATCTATTCTCAATTTTACCCCAGTCGATAAACAAAATAAGGATTTTATATATACAAATTGTTGTCGAGTTCAGGTTTTAATTAATTCTAATGAAATATTTCTTGTTTAAAAATTTCATAAATTTATTTCACATTTCTTGTCCATTCTGATTAAACACAAATTATAGTTTAAAAATATGAGATTTTTTATTTTTTGTATAAAAATAAGTTTGTAAGTTTCCGTTGAACTATTAATTTGAGAATTTTGAAGAAAAGTTTAAAATTATGAGGGTAAAATTTATTTGGATTGTCGACAAAAACAAATTTAGAGAATAAAAGTCATGTAGAATATAAAATCACTTTACAACATTGTCCCATATCTTACTGTTTGTGATTTATTGTAAACAAAAGCGAAATGCGCCATATTGCATCTTCTGAATTTCAAACATAACGCATATATTCATAATATATTTATAGAATAATTATACGCATATATATAGAATAATTTTAAATAAAACGCATATTTATAGAATTTTGAGATATTCTAGACAACTAGAGAAAAATAAACACATATTTAGAAAAAAGTGAAGAATCTTATGTGGCAAAAATATTCAGTTTATGATATCTGGTTTTAATGATGTACAAGTTCTGCAACACTTCTGTATTAGAAAATCTACTTAAAATTTTGTTTATAATAAGTAATATTGAATAGATAGCCGTGTGTAAGAGAATTTCAGCATATTTATATCGACCTTGATCTGAAATTCCTGTTGGTGCAAGCTAAATAAGAAAACATGATATTAGTATTAAGTTTTCAAAAGAAAAAAATTGTTTGATGCAATAGAAACAAAATGATTTGAAACGTTAGAAATATTTCATACGTCTTTCTCAGAAACCTCAACACATATCACAGTAATGATTGACGCGTGTTGTGGTGAAACTCAGTAATTCAGGAAAACTCCGGGGAAAACCCAGATTCGTTTTTAATAATTGAATGACAGAGACAAAGATTTAAAACTAATACAATATAACTTAATAATTTATTTTAGCAACTTAATAACAAGAGAAGTTAATATTTACAAATTAAATCATTCTTGATTAAATAATTGATGAAACTCTGATTATTAAGTTCTTGTGTGACATTTGCAAAATAATATATCATAACTAAGTTTGTCTCGACAGAATAAGAAAGAGAGATTGGACTCACCCCTTTTAGAAGTACTATTTTTGCGTTGTCTCCTATCGTCATGGCTTCTCCACTCTCCAGTGCCGATGATTCTCTTCTTTCACCACTTCTCGTCTCCTACTCGTCATCTTCACTTTTCAGTTCCATCCGCCGATATTTCAACATCTCGCTTGGCTTACTGCTCCGTTGCTCAACTGCTTAGCTTACTGCTGCGTTGCTCAACTGCTTAGCTTACTGCTCCGTTGCTCAACTGCTTAGCTTACTGCTCCGTTGCTCAACTGCTTAGCTTACTGCTCCGTTGCTCAACTGCTTAGCTTACTGCTCCGTTGCTCAACTGCTTAGCTTACTGCTCCGTTGCTCAACTGCTTAGCTTACTGCTCCGTTGCTCAACTGCTTAGCTTACTGCTCCGTTGCTCAACTGCTTAGCTTACTGCTCCGTTGCTCAACTGCTTAGCTTACTGCTCCGTTGCTCAACTGCTTAGCTTACTGCTCCGTTGCTCAACTGCTTAGCTTACTGCTCCGTTGCTCAACTGCTTAGGCTTACTGCTCCCGTTGCTCAACTGCTCGGCTTACTGCTCCGTTGCTCAACTACTTAGCTTACTGCTCCGTTGCTCAACTGCTTGGCTTACTGCTCCGTTGCTCAACTGCTTGGCTTACTGCTCCGTTGCTCAACTGCTTGGATTACTGCTCCGTTGCTCAACTGCTTGGCTTACTGCTCCGTTGCTCAACTGCTTAGCTTACTGCTCCGTTGCTCAACTGCTTAGCTTACTGTTCCGTTGCTCAACTGCTAGGCTTACTGCTCCCGATTGCTCAACTACTTGGCTTACTGCTCCGTTGCTCAACTGCTTGGCTTACTGCTCCGTTGCTCAACTGCTTGGCTTACTGCTGCGTTGATCAACTGCTTGGATTACTGCTCCGTTTCTCAACTGCTTGGCTAACTGCTCCGTTGCTCAACTGCTTAGCTTACTGCTCCGTTGCTCAACTGCTTAGCTTACTGCTCCGTTGCTCAACTGCTTAGCTTACTGCTCCGTTGCTCAACTGCTTAGCTTACTGCTCCGTTGCTCAACTGATTGGCTTACTGCTTTGTTTCTCAACTGATTGGCTTACTGCTCCGTTGCTCAACTGCTTGGCCTACTGCTCCGTTGCTAAACTTCTTGTCTTACTTCTCTGTTGCTCAACGGCTTGTCTTACTGCTCCGTTGCTCAACTGCTTGCCTTACTGCTCAGCATCTCGTTTGTTCCTCATGTGCTTTCTTTTTTCTTTGCTATCTGTCGTTAGAATTTGTTGTCTCTTCCTCGTAATTTCTTCTCTTTTATCCTCATCTATTTGTCAGACAACTTATGACTCCATTCAGTAAAGTCGAGACAGGGCTTCTTCTGGACAGGGCAGTTGCACTTCGCTTACGACTAAGATCTTTCGGCTCTTCTCATTTTTTTCAATGAGGATCCAGTCTACAAGTGTAGAATCCTTTTTTCTGTGTCTCCTTCTTTTTTAGATGCAATTTTCAATTCTTCATAATTCTCATCTTGGCTCCACCTTTTTACACCATTGGTTCTCTAAATTTCTATAGTACCTCCTATTCTTCTATGGGATAGGTCAGAAATCTCTCTCGCTCAATCCAGACTGATCAGTTAAATCTGACCGGTCGGAATATATTATATGTAATATATACCAGTCCGTAAGTCGTATATGTAAACATATAAAAGATATTATAAAACACAAACGTCCTTGAAATTTACTCAAGACCACCCATCCATTCTAAAAGGAAAATTTTATTCTTTTATTACACTTGTCTCATTGTCCTAAATTTTATTACATCCTTTCCTTTATTTTCCACCAGCATGGTTTGAAAGGAAAAGAGGAAAAGCTCTTAAATTTAAGGTGACAATATCAATATAAACATCTGTTTTCTCAGGGTTTGGTTATGTCGTTTTAAAATACGACAAAGCGCACATATGTGTATGTATTCTAAAGTATTGCAATCAAAATTACAAAAAACTTAGCTTTTATTACTATTATTTAAATAAGCCAGAGATCGACTTCTTATAATATAATTATAAGTTTCATTCCTTTTCGTTTAGCTGCTCTTCATAAAGACCAAACAAATTTTCGTAGACAAAACAAAATAAAGATTTGATGAAGATTACAGAAATAGTTTCGAAGCTTATTGAATATGTAATAATAAAGTTCAAATTGACAAATTTTTCAGTATAAGCATTACCACACACACACACAAATATTATGATTAACAACTAGTATGTTTTCAAAAATAAGGATTTTTTCCATGTACTCAAATCTTATCATGTTAACTAAGTAATGAATTTTTCTTAGCACATAATATATTTGGTATCTTAAATTTAATTGATATCATTGTATCATTTCTAGATAAGTATAAGAAAAATAATTTAATTAAGTTAACAGATATATAGTGAGATTAATTATTAATTCTGGTTTTAAAATCATTCACTATATTGATCATAATAAAGTTTATGATAAGAAATTTCTAAGTAAATTATAAAAAGTAATGTAATGAAGAATAAAATAGAAAACAAAGCAAAAAATAGAATGGGAAAACATAAAAAATGTGTATATAAAAAAATAGCAGAAGAGGAAAAAATCAAGAATATGGATAATAGGGACCAATGTTTCATGTTGGAAAGTTTCTTATCAAAATGCTGTAATAGAAAGCAAGGCTAAACTTCTGAATTCCATTCGCAAATTTAATCCCAAGAAAGTATATATTTTTTCTACTCTAAGAATATGGATATCATGCAGTTGAATTCCAAACATATATTTTAGAGCTATATATGTCGGAAAAGGTATATTTCCATATTAAAACATTTTTATGGAACAATAACATACTCACTACTCATGCAAACATTTGAGTTATAAATATAAAGAAAGTTTATAAAAAAAAGGTAAGCAAACATTTTTTTAGCTATAAAGCAATATGCTGAAAAAGTTGATCAAACGTCAAGAAACATGTGTTACATGAAATGAAAATTTAGGTATTTATATAAAATGAAGTATTAGGAAGCGGAAAGCATATATATTATATAATAATATATATGCTTTTTGTTTTTATGAAAAATAATTTAAAAAATTTTTATTTCAAACATTTATTTGGTAACTTTTACACACACCATCACTGTATAATGCAGTAATTCGCAACTATCCTACTGTTTTCAATTACTCTTAAAATTTAGAATAGTCTATATTCAAAACATTTAAAGCATTGATGTATTACCTGAAATTATTAAATAACGTGATTTACTAAAATATAAATAGATCTCAACAATTTTATTAATTAAAAATATAGAATGTGAATGGATATATATATATATATATATATATATATATATATATATTCTTGAATATGTAATAAATAAATGAAATGAATTTTTAAATATCTTGCATATATTAGGAGATTAAAATTGAAAGGTAGAACTTTAAACATAGAGTTCACAAACTGCACTGAAATTGAAGATATTTGCTATATTTAAAGAGAATGTGTGAAATTATTAATAAGTTTTCTAATAATTAAGGATTCTTTTTCATATTCTATAATCATTTTAACTTTTGTTAGTCATATATGACTACTAAGATATTAATAAATTAACATATTTATAAATATTTATAGAATTACTTTACATTACAATGCACTAATTCAACATGATTTTAAAAATTATTAACAACATATAGCTAGTAATCAATAAAAATATGAATTAAATTAATTTACAATAAGGATTTTTTAGAAAATATAATAATAAATTAGCTTTTATAAATTAAAAATAGCTTTAAGTAAATACAGCATAGGACGAAAATTTTAATTAGTCATAAATAATTTGTAAAATCAGGATCACACGCATGCAATCAGCAGTAATTAATTTAATTAATTAAATGTTCCTTCATATGATAGATTCTGACACTAGTTATGCAGCCTACATGATTTGATTAAAGAATTACTTTCGTACTGCAAATTGTAAACTGAATATATTTAACTATTTCAAATCTAGTCCAACATGATGATATTATTTACTTGGTAAATAAGATAACTAGTTAAAATGCTGGAACGAATATGTCGTTTCATAAATAGAATGAGATTCAATACGAGTAATTGTTAGTAGGAATTTTTTTTATTTATTTAGAAAATTTAGCTTGCAAATAGTTAGTTTCATAGTTTATGCGAAAAATGTTTACTCTGAATGTTTACATTGTGTACATCTGTTATGTGGTTTGGCACAGGTAAAATTCTCTTCAGTTATTATTAACAAGCTTATTTATTGTGCTTAAAAATCAAATATAATATAAATTTGCTCATTGAACCCTTCAATAAGGGTAATCTGAAACAGAATAGGAAAATGCTATTACATCTCGAAATAATGTTTATATCATAAAATGCTAAAAATATTTTACTTCAGAAAATTAGTTTAACCATTTCAGTCTAAAGAATTAAATTATTATATCATTATTAAATTCTCACGTTATTCACTAAACCAAAAACTTTTTAATTAAGTGTTTTAACATTTATTTTTTTAATAAAAATTTAAATGTGCTATTAAGTTCATTCTTATTAAGTATGGAATGCAACGTTTTTAAGGGCAAAGAGTTTAAGGCTTAATAAGAATGAAGTTAAAAATAAAAAAAGCTGAGGTCAATAAAGCATTATAAAATAATTTATTAATATTTTTTATGCAATTAACCCAAACTCAAAAATAACTACTAGAAATTAATTATATTTTAAATCACTATTCAAACATAAATTTCTAAAATATTTTTTAGAGCATTGCTACACCGTTTAATGCAACAAATGAAAGAGAAGAAATAAAAAATTCATTAATCTAATGAGAAAATAACTGTAGAAGGCAGCTCAGATCAATATGAAAACTACTTCTTTTAGAAATAAACATAGCAATGAAATAATAAGCTTACAGATTTTGAAAATGTTGTTCCAATGTTAAATTTGAAATTATAGTGAATCTTGAAAACTATAATAGTAATATTTGTGTGTAACTAGCTGAACTCTATAAATGAACAATTTTCAATTAACGAATAGTAAAGGAGTACATAAAAGATTATGAAGGTTTGTTCCAGTGAAAAGTGAATTAAAATAACTTTAAAATTAAATAATATGTCTAGACAAACTGAAAATAAGTTAAATTAGCTCAGCTTTTGTTTCGGGAAACATTCAAACAGAAGCTTTCTCATTTTACAGAATATTGTACAATTAATTCGTCTCCTGAATGACTGTGTAAATTCCTACTTTATTGGAAATTGATAAATCTTACGAATATTAAAATTTGCTTACATTATGAGAATACAACTTTTATGTAAGCTTCTATGCTGTGTTCTTGCACATAATAAATATAGAGAAAATTAATATTCAGCAACTACATCAAGTTAAGAATTTTCGCTTAGTGAGGAAACTTTGCATGATGTTAAAACTTCTGTAAAAGTTCTAATATGTATATATATATATATATATATATATATATATATATATATATATATATATATATATATATATATATATATATATATATATATATATATATATATATATATATATATATATTTATATTTAATATATATATATATATATAGATAGATAGATATAGATATAGATATATAGATATATGCATACATATATATACATATATATATGTATGTATATATATATATATATATATATATATATATATATATATATATATATATATATATATATATATATATATATATATATATATATATATATATATATATATATATATATATATATATATATATATATATATATACATACATATATAGAACTTTTACAGAAGTTTTAACATCATGCAAAGTTTCTCACTAAGCTAAAATTCTTAACTTGATGTGGTTGCTGAATAATAAATTTATAAATTAAATATATATATATATATATATATATTATACAATGTTAAAATATAAATAATAACAATAATTAGAAGTTTTACCTTCTCGCTATTCTCTTATTTTATCTACATAAATATTATAGAAATTTTTATTAATGCATGCATAAAACAGGAATTATTTTGGCAATGCTCGTCTACATAAAAATTTCTTTCTATTGCTAAGAGTTTTCATAAATTGTATGCAAAATATTCAAGAAATTTATTTTAAAATTAATTATTTTTAATGCAGCTACATAATATATCATTCGATGATTTCAATTATTGTAAAAGATTACATAATTTGAGAGTTCGATTATATATGGGGAGAGAATAAACTATTAATTAAGAAATTAAAATCAATGCATTTTATTTTCAAATTGTTACCAAGCAAAGTTAATGTACTTAATAGTCATTCAAGGAAATTATTATGATCACATTATTTAAACAGTGATTAAATTTGTTGCTCAATATATAATGAGATTGTTTTTAATGCGTTTAAAACGTTTAAGATTGTTTTCTTAATCTAAGTCATTTTTATTATTTATGAAGCGTAACAAATATCATCAAAATAATGTATTACATTATGATGTAATATATTCTTTTTATGATATTTGTTAATATCATTACAATAATTAAAATTAACATTACATCTTTCTAGAAAAGTTTTACACACAAGATAATTAAATAATATCATTGCTTTAACTGTTGATTCTTTCATACTAATGGAATAAAGAAGCGTCTATTAGTTTTTTGTACGCAAAAATATTGATTCATTTTACAAATAGGAGAGCAGGAGGATTTGTTTTAAAATTCTCTCTAAAGTAGTGAGTTCACCAAACTTTACTTAATTTTAAATGCTATTCCTTAAAATATTTTATATAACTTTTAATTACAAAAAATTTTAATAAATAAAGTAATTTAATAAAGTACATAATACTTTATACAAATGATTAATCATTTCAAAATTCTAGTTTAAACGAGGAATATAAATTATATTAAATTCCACATTAAAATTGGTTAGCACAGATCAATAAAAGTTTAATTACTTCAGATTTCCAAAGTAGTTCCTCACTGTACGAATAAATAATATTCTAACTGCTTAAAGCTGAAACGATACTTTAAGAATATCCTCTAATATATATTTTTCAATAATATTTTTCTTGTCAATATTAGCTCAATTTTTTGTACAATGAAAGGAAATAGGAAATATTTCTTCCGAGATTTCAATGTGTGGTAGAGTAATTTAATTTTGATGTGAAATACAACCAAATGTCTCTCAATTTTGAAATCAAAAGCTTGGGTTTTAATTTCAATCCTAAATTTAAATTTAAGTATTTAAATTATAGATTTTTAAATTTTATCGATTTTATTTAGGTATTATTAAAATTTTATTGCATTTACAAAGAATTCTAAACTTTGACTTTGCATGTGATTATTATTATTTAATATAAAATTGTTTACAATTACTTTTATTTTTATCATAAAGCTAATTTTCACACAAAACGACTTTGGCAATAATTCTATTAAAATATTCTTATTTTTATATCATTGATCCAAAATTTAAAATTGATGAACTTGTACAATTAATAATAAATGAGTAAATTGTTTAACAATCAAGTATTATTTCTGATTATAACGAAATTCTGCTTTTACTTAATAAAATAACTTGAAAGTTGTTTAGCTTCACTGTGACAGAAAATAAATAGGAAAAAAATGATTAAAAACTAATAACATGGACTTCACATAATCGTTATACATCTATGAAATAATATATTTGAGAATTCTATTTCCGTCTCGATTGATTGATTCTTAAAGCATATCCAGCTGTTTGGTATGCAAAATTGCATTAGAAATTCAGAATATAATGATGAACACATGAACAAATTAAAAAATATTTAATAAGCAAAGATTTATTAAACTTTAAACTCAATCGTATTGATTTTGCATGGAGCATTTGCATGTACTGAAACATTATTTTTAAAAGAAGTAAAAAATGGGAAAATGGGGGAAATGTAAAAAAAAAACACCTTTTTTACATACTCAGAATTATCACTTTATAATTCAAATAGCACATGAAGAAAATTCATATAAATTTTACAATAACATTAGAGGTTAGAAAAAATTTTAGTTTTTTTATGAAATCAATTTTTTTTAGTTTTGCAAGGCATAAAGCCTTCTAAAAATTTTCAAGATTTATTCCTAAGATTGTAATTTATAAATCAATAGATTAAAGATTTATAGGTCATAAGAAACACTTGCGTCTAGCATTCTTAATATATGAACTTTGTGGGGAAAGTATATCTGCGTGCGATTTCTGTATTGTAATAAATATTTTCCATTTTTAAAATGAGAAAATTGTATATCGACTGTTGCTCTAAAATATAATGACTTACACCCTACTGACAATTATATATTATTTTTTATAAAAAAGGAGAAAAAATAGGAAAGATATAATTTATAACTTTAAATAATAATTATTATTTCCAATTGAGAGAGAATGTTAAATAAATCAAAAAGTCTCGATACATTGAAGATATACAATTGAAAATATAAAATATATAAAAATTTTAAGCTACTTGTATAAATCAAAAGACACCATTAGTATAAAATGAGTATTCTTAATATATATGATATAATGAGAATATTTCATTTACGCATTTTTGTACAATTTAAATTTTTAATTCCCTGTCATTCATTTTACGCAGATTTAGATTATTAAATAAATTACTGCCATATTTCACAGCTTTCGAAAATTTTCATTATAAAGTTTTATAGATTTAATTAGTAAATGTTATTCAGCAAATTAGAATAAATGCAAATTATACAAATTTTAATAATTTATTCCAGTAATTTTAGTTTCATTTAAAGGAGGTTCAGGATAAAAATCAATTAATCCATTGTAATGCAGTGTGTGTGTGTGTGTGTGTGTGTGTGTGTGTGTGTGTGTGTGTGTGTGTGTGTGTGTGTGTGTGTGTGTGCGTGCGTGCGTGCGTGCGTGCGTGTGTGTGTGTGTGTGTGTGTGTGTGTGTGTGTGTGTGTGTGTGTGTGTGTGTGTGTGTGTGTGTGTGTGTGTGTGTGTGTGTGTGTGTGTGTGTGTGTGTGTGCATGCATGCTTGCGTGCGTGTAAATATTGTGTTATTCATGATATAGCGGACTAAATAAGAAATATTCTTTAATTCCAATCAGTAGATATGCCATGAATATTATTCGAAATTTTGTTTATGATCCAACTTGTCTTAGTATTTAGATAATCAATTTTTCTAAACTAAATTTTATAAACGGAACAAATGTTGCTAACAATTTTACTTACGCTAAAGATTTAATATTAAATTCCTTCTTTTTATTTTGCTAAAATATATCCAATATAAATTTGAAAGAGAAGTAAAAGTTGTCTTTCAAAATTTTATCGCAGAAATTTACTTAAAAGTAATCATTTTTACTGAAATTTTATGTGTTATATGATTCAAGACATGTAAAAAAATGTAAACAAATGAGAAAAATCGCAAAATGCAGAAGTTCTGTAAGCCACACTCCCTAAAGCGACTCATGCATTAGCTAAATAGACTTTTTTAATCCCTAGTTTAAAACAATGAAAAAACATTTCTTCAACTCTATTATTTTTAATATGTAGCATTTAAATATCTTGAATCAAAAAAACACTGTTTGAAAACATGCTTACAACAAGATTTAGATTTGTTAATCTACGGAATGATGAAAATTTTTCACAAAAAGATTTCGTTTAAAAGATTTGTCAATCATTATATTTCTAGACGAATAAAAATTTATTGAATCAAGGAGAAAACATTAAAAAAAATACTCCATAAAGTTCTTAAAATAATTTTGTCAAAGCATCTTCTGAAAAAGTAACATCAAGAAAACAAGTTGCAAGGATGTCAGTCACATTACTTGAAATGATAAAAGCTTTACATGTTATTTAGCGATTAAAAAAATTTAACCTATTGGGTCTGGCTGGTTTGATAAGCCACTTGTGGGACATGTGCGCAAAGATGCAAAATTATTTTACAACAAGTACTAAGCAAAATTATCTGTGGTGATTTAAGAAGATTTTTAGGTCACAGTTCAAAGCTTGTAAGTCTCGTAACTTTCTTACGTTGGGAACTAGAACTGGTTGCATAGTATGATAACGCTAATTTACATTTTGATTAATAGTTTCTATTCAAATCAGACCTCCTGAGCAAATAGCTTCTGTACAGAGAATAAACCAAATAAAAATTTTCTTGAAATGACAAGGAAAACTCTATTTCTTGAAAAAGCAAATTTTTGAACACAAAGAAAATTTAAAATAAAGCTTTTTAAATACCAGTTTTTCAATTCAATCTAAAATTAATATAAAAATATCTCATTGGTTATAAGGTGAATGCCGTTTCACCTATAAATTTAACCATTATTTACCTTTCATGTAATGTATGTGAAAATGTTAAAGGACGTTTCTTTGAAAAATATTTCCAATACACCGCTCTAAATGTGTGACATAATAATGACTAATTATCATAAAAATGTATACACTCAGTGAAAATTCAGTTTATTATTTTAAATAGAGATTCTGCAAATTAATAAGTATAAAATGTCTTCAAAAATTATTATTTTCCAAAATATCTTAGAACGCGTATTTTTTAAGTTTTGTGTTGCATTTGCTTTTATTTATTGCGCATTTAATTCATCGTATGCATTAATTTTATTTTAGTTAATTTTTTTTCAGATGTTAGCTATATAAAAGTGTAATCAATCTTTGCAATATTTTTGCAAAATTTTTATTTATGCATCTTATTTTTAAAAAGAGAAATATTTAAATATAAGAAGAAATTGTTTAATATTGATTATACCACTGAACGTTTTCTTAAAATTTCCAAAGTGTGATTTCAAATCTGTTGCATCTTGTTAAACTTTCATCATTTTGTTATGCGTGGAAAATATTTATTTGGAGTAACGGTAACTAATTCGGTTACACGGTATCTAATCTGCTGATTATATAAACTACTAACTGTTAGTTACTGCGTTAGAAATAAGAATATTTTTTATATTTTAAATAACCAAAAATATTGTGGAAAATATGATATAAAAACAAAATTAGTCTTTATTAAAAAATGAATCATCAATTAATTTATTATAAATTTATTTAACATTATCTTTAGCTTTTATGAATATTTGTAAATTTTGCTTTCATTAAAAATTAAATTATTTTAAATATTCTTCAATAAACATTCTTAATTATAAATTTAAACAGCTAAAAACTTTTTGGGGCAGTTTATTATTAATAATTTAAAAATTTGTTCCTCAAACATGCATTTATAAATATTTTTGTGTTTTGTTGCTTTTAATAAAAAAGTTCATCATTATAGTAATCATTTTTTAATGTATACACTTTTGTTTCAATAAATTTAATCAAATATTTTTTCAATGAAGTAAATTTTATCACCACTTGATTATTTTTTTAAGTTGACTGTGAAATGTTTAACAAAGATTTAAAAAAATAACGTACATGAACATTTTACTTACATTCTTTTATTTATAAAAAACATACTTTTTCAAATAGTTGTAACTTTTATTCTTTATTCACTTTATTAAAGTTGTAATAAGAAATACGCAAATTAATATTAATGAAATTAAAAAGTTTTCTGGCAAAGATACCATTATAAATTTCCAATACAAATAATATAAATTATTTTAAAGTTCAATCTTCATAAATTAAATATAGTTTCAATCTATAGAAAATAATTATTAGAAAAATTAGTTTGCTTTTAAAAATTCATCATATGAAAATGTATCAAGTCATTGCATTGCTTCAAATAAAGTTTTATTTATCTTAAAATTCTATTTCAATTTCAACAAAAATTTTAAATACTGATAGCTGTATTTTGATAGATTCACCACATTGAGACAGATTCTTTTTATTATTATTAAAACAGTGAAAACAATTTATTCGGAAAACCACAATATATGCTACAAAATATTCTACTTTAAAATATAATTTTCACATTTTCAAATATTATTTAATTCAACAAGTTTAAAAGCTATAATTTTAATAAACTGTCTGTGCAGAATTGTGCTTTTTTATCGATCTACTGAAACTTAATTAACACGCATTAGTTTATTATGCGAGTCAAAAATTAATTAATTTCTTTCAAAACTCTTATCATTCGACACAGCGTGGCTGAGAACTTAGCAGCAGAAAACTATCACAAAAAGTAAGAAATTTCTTAGGGTATTGATTTCCAAAAAAATTTTTTGTAGATATCTATCCGTGTTCAAATCTCTAAAGGGAGATAACAACCTTATTATTTAATATATGCGTTGGTCTAAAGACCTTCTAAGGTATTTCTAATTTAAGAAAATAATGATGGAAAATAAATGACTTTAATACACTTTGACGTTAAAAGCAAAATGCAATTATTGTTGAAGTCTTGAGCTAATTCATAAAGCAAATTTTTTCTATATCAAATATTACACTATAAAGTAACCAGTTTTTACATAATAGTATTATTTTACAATTATATTTATGTCTTTAACAGCTGATATATTTTAAAAATATATACAAGCTTAGTAAATACATTATGTTCAAAACATGTAGATATGGATATATATATTGATGAGGATATTATGTCCTTGAAACTTTTTATTTTAATAATTAGTTTTTCATGTTTTTAATTTTGATTTAAAATATTTCAATACATTGAATTAATTCATGCGAAAAATTTTCTTTTCATGATATTGTCCTTTTATGTGTCTACATTTATTGAAAAGGAACAGTTAAGTGCTCTTTACATTAAAGTTATTATTGCACATCACACTTATCATTTAGTCTTTATATTATTCAATACTATTACTAATTATATAGTTTAAAAATGTTTAATTTTAATCAACTTTGTTCTTAAATGGACAGTGCTATGAATTACTAAAATATTCTTTAATTATAATATTATTTTCAATAGAATTGAGAAACTTTTGATTATCTTTACAGATAGAAGAAAACTTTTGCAAAAAAGTTCATTTAATCTATTTATCAGTGCCTCAGAATATTTATTTGACCTTGGGACTTGAATTACTACTGCTAATTGTCAAAGAGGTAGGGTGCATTCTTAACTCAGATCCTATTTAAAACAAGCAAATTAAATTCGATATAATTCTAGATTTAAGTGTCAAAACATAACATAATTAATTTAGTATATTATGGAAGCGGTGCTAAAAGCAATGCTTTCTTTAATTCATACAATGAAAATCCGCATTTATGATGATAAACTTATCGATTGGTTGTCTACTTAGATGTTAAATCTAATATATATCTTCTAAATTAGACTCATCGCTTAAAAAAATACAGTAAAACTAGGCACATTAAAGTATTCCAACAATGACTTTACCAGTATTGATAAAAGAAATATGAATAAAAGCTATAGCTTTAAATATAGGGCAGAAAAATTCTCTATTAACCATTTCCTGTTTTTATTTTTATTATTTTTTTGGAGGCGTATAATGTATATTAAAGATATTATTGATAAAATAAAAACAATTTAAGTTTCCTTCAGACTTTAAAACTGAATTCTAGGATTTAAAGTTTTACTTTCTTAAGTTCTATGAAATTTTACTCAGAATCTTTGAAATATACTCCATAACTTCTTGTTTGTAAGAGATTTCTAGATATTTATGATTTCACCTAAGTTTGCTATGCAATTGTTCTGTTGATAATTTTTTGAGAAAAACTGTATCATTGTTCTTGCAAATATTTCGAATATTCCCTTTTATTACTTACCGTTGTTTACGATATCTACTATTATTTCCGTAATGACTTCTGCTCTTATAAATAACGTTTTATTCAAATGTATACGTAAATTGATTATAGTTGGTCCATATGCTCTTTCAGATTGAGAAATACAAAGAAAATAATAATCCCTGTTATGTTCTAACAATTTTATTGAATTTTGGACAGAAAAAAAGAAAAAAATATGCAAGACATTTTTTAAATACATATGCAACATATTTAAGAAATAAAATTTTAAAAAATATATTGTATGATAGGATTTATAAAACTATTAGTCTATCCTCCCTTAGCTATTGGAAGAATTTCTTTTCACAAATTAACAATATTGACTAGTATGATGGCTAGAAAAATTTATATTTTTTATGCATTGCAACACATTCCACTCACAGTCAAGGCATGCTGAGTATCAAATTAGGATCTTGAGGATCACTCAGCTAGGAATGCGCTCCAAAGCTCTAGTACACACATATTAGATGGTTGACGAGCCGTTATTCGTCTGCCAAATATGCCCGCGTCTGCCCTGTTGAATTCAAATCAAGTGAAAATGCTGATCATAACAAGCGGATGATATCGTCAGACTGAAAGCATTCTTTTAAAATCTTTGCCAGTTGAGGACAAAAAATGATATAATTATATTTAGCTTAGACTTTCAAGATTTTAAGAAGTTTTGTTATTTTTAATGTTTTTCAAACTTTAAATTATATTATGCAAACAAATAATAATAAGCATTCTATGACATATCCAACGGTGGAAGATACCAATATATTTGTGTCACTCCTTGAATAGATTTTAGAAAACAGCAAATATTTTTCTCTTGTAAATTCATTTTAAAGTATAAAATTTAAGAAAAATAAACAAAATTCTTTAAAAAAATTTATTTCAAATGAAAGTATAAAAAGTAATTTATTTTAATTATATTACCTAGCAAACTTTAATGCGTCAAACGAAATTAATGGAATTGGATAGTGTGTGACAAGAGTTGAAAACTGAAAAGGGGCAACAATTTTGTAATGAAATTATGTAATTATGTAGGGTTTTTATTAAATGTTAATAAAATAGAATTCTTGATCATACTTTAAATAAAAAATTTTAAATAAAATATTCAATATTTTCAGAAATTTTTTTAACTTCTAAGGATGAATGCAGAATTTCTAACTGGATGAATCAGGATGAATGAATTTCTAACTTAAATATAAGTAATAAATTAAAGTAAATGTGAGTCAAAAGAAAGAATTTAAGCTCATTTTAAATTTAAAGAAATATAATAAAAACAATTTTATTCTAAAGATAATTAGAATAAAATAAGGTTGTGGGGCATTACTAACTCAGAAAATTGAATAAAATTTTTACATTCAGGCATTATGACATTTCATGAATTTAATAATTTTTAAATTAATATATAAGGTCTTTTATATCTTAATATTCATAATAATTTCAAAGAATAATAGAGGCTTATAAAAGGAAGGCTCATTTAAATTATTTTTGAAAGTATAAAAATACGTAATATGCTTTTGTTAAAAACATAATTAAAATATATGATGATATTTCCCGTTATTGTTGAAATAATTCACTTATACATTAAAATAATGATTTAATAGTCCATTTATTAGTTTTAAAAATCAGCAAATTTTTTATAAGGTGCTACTTTACATAGTTTTTTCTTGAGGTAAAGATCAATGAGAAAAAAGAAAATTTCATTAAAATGACCATGAAAAAAAATGTTATTTTTGAAAAACAAATATGAACTTTTGCCCAAAATAGGTCTGATAATTATGCATTCAATTAACACTCCGTAAACGTTAATAGCATCAGTAAAAAAAGAGCACTTAGTATAATTAGATAAAAGTTACTTCAATAATTTAATTTACTGATGTATTTTCATTAATATTCAAGAAAAATATAGTAAATATATTTTATAAATACAGTTATTAAGATACATTTTTGCTTTCTTAAGAATTTTAAAACACATCTTTGGAAAATTGCAATTTAGAAGGTAGTAATCATTTTGTCTAAATCTTAAAGTTTACTTTTGTTCCATTTTAATTTAAAATGTTGCTCTGAGTTCAAATTGTAAAATAATGATTAATATACTTTGCTGAAAGCATTGTTTTCTTACTCAAAGTTTTAAAAGAAAATAGAGTATCAAGGTAAGATTTATTTAAATGAAGTACCCCACGGGGAGTAAAGTAAATCGTGCGGTGAATTGGAAATAGCAATCAATATACCTTTTGGAGGAACAAGTGGAACGTTTTGATTTATTTAGCTCTTTCAAAGAATGAAGCTAAGTTGTAATGAAATTTCTGAAACTTTATACTTCCTTTTTTAAAAATAGAAAAAGAAATCGGAGTGAATTGAATTTAAGCGAAAAGAAATGAAATTCCCCTCATTGAAGACTGGCTGAATAATGCATTACTTGTAAAGCAAGAAAACTAATTTTTTCATAAAAAATGATCAACTTTATGGCATAATTTTAACTGTGAACCGGTAGTTTCAAAAGCGAAACCCAAACAAAAATAGTTTCATCTACAAACTTAATTAAGAATATAATTCTATTCTCAAATTTTTATTTAATTTAAATCATGACATGATCGATATGTTTTTGTAATTATCTGCGTAAGATATCATTCAGTCTGTGACAAATATGTTACATTTTACTTTTTATTTCAATAGATATCTCCTAAAAATCTTGTTCTTAGAAATTTAATAAAAATATATTTCTTTAAAAACGGGGCTTTGTCATGCGTGGATCCTATTGAATTCTCATAAATTTTGTATAAATTTGTATAAACTATGGTATTTCATTCAGAAAAAATTATATATGATTGGCCTATTTACTGGTTTTGTTTTTCTAGAAATAATTTTATCAAACATTTGTTGTTAATAATGTATTATTCCTATTTTTAATGTTTTTTTAATGAAATAGGCTTCTTTTTTAATTTAATTTTTTGAAAGAGATACAAATTTATGTTCCGTTTTATTTACAAAATGGGTTTGATGTAGATAGTCCATACTTTTTCTTAATTATTGCTAAATTGTTGAAAAATAACAGATTTTCCATTTAATCACAATCCTGAATATAATAATAAATCATTAAAAATATTAAATAATCGCGTGTGTTGATACAAAAAATTTGACAGTTGAAATATCACTCACATTTATTCCTTTAATTATCAATATGTCTGGTACTTTTTAATATTTAAATAACATGGAAATTATATTATTTAAATATTAAAATTTTGATTTGAATGTTTAATTTATAGAAATTTTTAATTTGATCTGATATCATTATTATAATTCGCCAAAATAATATTATCCATATTCATAAAAAAAAAGAAAACTTCAATAAAATTATTTTCTTAAATTACATTTAATTTTAAGCAAACCTATGAATTCATTTCATTAATTTATGAAGGAATATTAAAGATGTTTAACTAATCTCTTTTAAGGCTTTAAACTTCTCTATATTTCCTATAACTTAATGAACAATTAATTAAACTCCTCATTTATTTTTCTATTTTTTTTTTAAAAAATATGGAAATTAGGTTTTGGTATTTGATTTCATTTTGGCATATTTAAAGACTGTGTGAATAAACATTGAAGTCATTTTATTTCAAATCAGATATATCTGCTCATTTCAAAATTTTTCAGTTTATAATTTAACCAAAGACTACTTTTACTTACCATTAAGATAAATTCAATATGGATTATTATGAAAATATACGAATTGTTTGTATCTGAAAATATATATATTAATTAAATTATTGCTAACATAAATTCTTGTTTGATGAGAAAATAAATAGAACCGTGAATTGTAACTCTGGTCAGAAAATTCGTTTATTTTAAATTTAAAAATATACAATATTATTTGTAAAAATATAAATAAATATAACTTATCCCCTTAAAATATTGCTAAAATTCGATTTCACTTGCTGTCTTAGACAGCCTTATCAATGAAAGCCTTGAAGAAATATAAAATTTTCGGAATGTCAGGTATATCATATATAGAACAGAGATTTTCTCTGAGACTGTCAAACTATCTGACTAAGCAGCAATACGAATAAGTCTTTAAGAAATGCGAACTCAAAAATACTCGACTAATGACATACCCATAGAATTTTTAAAACATAAAAAAAAGCAAATCACATTATGTATTGAACAAAATTTATACATTTCAAGCGTTAACAGGTATTATCTTGATAAAGTACGAATCTGGAAATATATTGCAAGAGCAGGACTTCGGATTCCATGAAGTTTTGTGACAGGGAATTCTGTTCAGTTTATTCACATTTCACAGTTGGCATAGGATCACCAGTTAATATTCAATAGTACTACAGATAGGATATTCTAATTCATTCAATGTAACGTTGAAAAATGAACTCTCTTAGAAAACATTCACTTTTAGTGCCTTGTGAAAACGCATTCATTTTAAAGGAATTAGTTAGTATTTATTTCTAATAATTTTCCCATGCAGAAATTTTCATAAATTGTATATTTTTTTATCTAAAATAAATTATCTGAGTTAATTAGTTTTTGATCAGAGTTGCTTTTCAAGATTCTATTTATTTTTCTCTCTAAACAATTATTTATATTAGCAATAATTTAATTAATATATATTTTGTCTGATACATGTAATTCATATATTTAATGATAATATAATGATTTCAAATAAATGGACTCTAAGAAAGAATTATTGCAAATCTGAAAGCAATCGGTGGTATTTTTTTAATCCATTGGCACAAAAGGTGTTGATAGTTTATTATTGAGACCATAGATGCTAATTTTTATGAATTTTTTAGGGACCCGTAAAATAGTTTTTAAAATCGAAAATTCATAAAACAGAAAAAATTAGTCTTTAAAATAAAGTTGTGTTTTTTATTTCAATTAAAAATCATTTTATATGCACGACATAAAAACAAAAAAAAACGCAAATTTATATTTATAAACAAATTTTACTTTCATATTCATGAAATATCATGCGAAGCAATTCCTTACTATTTGTTTTAAACTACATTTTTCCACTTTTTCCTATGTAATAAAAAATTTCATCGTTTTCTTAAAAAGTAAATTCCATCTACTTGTTAGCCATTCATCTGCTTGTTTTGAGATGGTCGTAACATTACATTATTTTCTTTTTGTTTGTGATATCTGAAAGTTCTTTTTAATTTTTATTTATTATTTTTTCAAACATTAAATCCTTGATTCTTCATACTTACAAATTACAACTGAATTAACATTCAAAATGTCCTGCGATAAAATTTATGACCACAACATACTTCTTTATCAAAGTTCATGGAATGAGTAATTCATCTTCACTCAAATCATCGTAATAATATACACAACACACTAAACATCTTTTTTTTCCTAAGCGTATATTTACAAAAGCATTGAGTCAAGAATGCAATTTCATTACGTGATTCCAAGTCACAAATACTCTCAGTATAAAAATGTCTTACAAATTTTACACTTGAAACTATTGATTATTCTCTGATTCATATGCTGTAAGACAAAAATTAAATTAGGAGAGAGAAATTCCACAGGAATTGCTTCGAAAAATCCGAGATTTTAACATCAACAGCACAAATAGCTGTTCATTTATGATTTATGATTCTTTAATAAATAATGTCAATCCAAATTCCTCAGTCATAAAATAAAAAGATAAATTGAAAAAAAGTCAGACGAAAAAAATAAGCGCAAGCAAAAGGGCAATGAAAATAAGTTCGCAAAAAAATGATTTTTCAAAATTTTAGTTCGTAAAATAAAATTAAAATTATCATTGTGACTATGCGATCATATTAGGGACAAACCACGTCAGTAAAATCTTGAGTATAATTAAATTAAAGATTCGTTAAAACGAGCGTCTACTGTAAGATTACTAAGATATAATATATTAGTAATATTCGGTATTTCCCCCCCAACGCACATTAAGAAAGTAGATGAAAACAATAACAAATGTGTAATCATGTTTCAATGTTGTGCAATACGATCCATTATCATTATGAAAATCTTATGTCACCGATTACTATATATCAATCATTATAATAAGATATTGAGTGGCCTACATTGACTTGTTCTATCCTCGATGGTCATTTCTTTTACCGTTAATTGTTGAAATACAATGTGCATGCAAATGTTGATTTTACGATATAAATTATCCAGTCGATAATGAGGCCTCATTCTGTTGCATGCATATGGCGAACATACTGAACTGTAGTATTTTTCACCATTTATGAAAATAATGGTGTTGATGCTAAAGGAATAACATATCACATACTGGATCACATATTTTGTTTCCTTTCATTTTTATAAAACTAAGCATTACGTTAAATATTTAACAATATCATTTAGTTGAATACTTAATAAACTAGTAGTAAAATACAGTAAAAAAATACTCTCTTAAATTCCATTAGACCATAAGAATTTTTCCATGGGAAAATTCTGCAAATTAATTTTACATGTAATATCAATATAGATCTATAATATACGCAACACAATGTTCCTTTTTTATTGTAAGAAAAATCTTACAAAACTCGTTAAATATAATATATTTTTGCTTTTTTTAGTCAGAATTATTCTAAACTTTATATTATAAAATTTTCTGGTTTACAGATTAAATTTTTCATACATTTTTATAAGGAATTGAAACATTTTTCAACGATTAATTTAAGACTTCTTTCATTTTCCCCTACGACATGAAATCTACGTGATATGAATCAAAATGAAACACCAAAAAAAATCAGAGGCATCGCATCAAATTTATTTAGCAAACATGGTACAGAAAGATCAAAGGATTGAAATTACTTTCAATTTATTAGGTTAATCATTTATTTCAATTAATTTCCGAGTCAGGTCTCCTCTATCAGCGTGAATATTAATCGAACTTACTAATTATAGATGTTTTCTTTACAAATCTTTTAATAGCATGATATGCTTTGCAGTAGTTGTTTCAAATGGTAAAATACTGCAATAGCTAACAACTTTACATAACCATTGCTGATTTTTTCAACACTTTTTTCTTTTTGTTTATACACATTGCTCAAAACAATTAAAGTGTATTGAGTTTGAAGGTTGACCTTTCATCTGGAGAATTCTTTAGTTAATTGATACATTATTAACAGATATAGTAGGATATGAGATAAAAGGGACGTTTAGCAGAAAAAGTACTTTTTATTTATCATTTAGGTACAAAAGAAGAAAAAACACAATTCGTATATATGAGAAAAACAAATGTTCTTAATAGAAAATCGTTTGTAGTGGAGGGTATGGTTTTCCTAGACAGACAGTAATGTTGAATACTTTTCAGTCAACGAGTCCAAGAGGCTAAAATTAATGAGGGGCTCGGATATTCTGTATCCCTCTTCCAATAGAGCACTTTCAAGTTCTTAGAGAGTTTGTGGGGGTGGTAGGCATCCTGTAACTCGTCTAGCTAAAATGTCTCAAACATGCTCTGATGTGTTTATATCCAGAGAACATGCTGGCCATTCCATTCGTCCATTCCTTCCACCAAAATGAAATCTTTCACTAAGTTACCTTGATATGGACTGCAGTTGTCATTTATTAAGATGAAGTCATCTCCAATCGCTGCAGTGTAAGGAGCTATAAACCATCTGAAGACCTCATCCCTATATCAGCGACCAATTAGAGATCTTTTTCGAATTATATGAAGATTGGTACGCCCATCAACGAAGATGCTGTTATAGTTTATCGCTCCCATACTACCAAATTTGATACTTTCGTGCACAAACAAAGGATTGTTTCTATAGAGCTATGTTCCCTCCAGATAAAAATACGACTATCAAGATGAAGGAAAAATGGGACTTGTCAAAAAAAAGGATACTTCACCATACATTTCTTTTCAAGTTCACATGCTCTGTGGCCCACAACCAGCAGGCGCAACAATGCCTTGCTGTTAACATGACAAACACCATTGGTAAGCCAGCATGTATTTCTACTGCAAGGCGGTTTTGGACAGTTTGTGTTGAAACTGTTAGCAGTAGGCAAGTGAAAGTGCAGTGAAAATAAGTGGTATTCACATTTTGGTGTCTCCAAACTGTTAGCGTTAAATAAGTCTTTGTTGCATGTTTACGACCTTGCCTTATCTTCGGACTGCAATTTCAGTCTCCAAAAAACAGTTCCAGATCCTGAAAATCCCTTTCGAAACTCCAATAGCTTCTGCTATTTTGGATAGTGTTTGTCTTTCTCTAACTAGCCAACAACTCTCCAAACTAACTTCTAATTTGATAAAATGACTTCAAAAACATTTCATTCATGAAAACAATGAGTTTACTGAATGACCATTATTTTTTCTGCTTTGCCTTGTATTAAATTAAAAGACAAATCTCATTCGCTGCATCTAAAGAATAGTCTTCGAAGCCAAACTCAAAATTTTCATACTGCAACATTCAGAAATAAAAAAATTTGCACATTTGTGACTATTTTATGGGGAAAAAATTTATTTTATCTTTATTTTATAAGACTTACAATATCCTTTAATTGTTGTGAGCAGTATACTACAGATTAATTATATATATTACTATATAATTACCTGCACTATAGATAAAAATAATTCAAGTGTTAAGTTTTAAACGACTACAAAACGATAATGAACATTACTTGTAAACGATTTTATGAAATAAAATTCCTATTATGTATCCATGAATTGGAAGCTATTGGAAATAAAACCCGAAATGTTCAGTCCGAGAACGGCCAAAAATCGCATCTTTGTGTAAAAGAACTTTCATAAAATATATAAATTAATAAAATACTTTATTAATTTGAATACTTACTATAAATTTCTTTTCTTCCTCAAGAGCCCTTTTTGAATAAAGGATATATTATGTGATACAACATGAGCGAGTAGAGGCTGATGCAAAATGGAGGCCATAATTACGGACTTGGAAGATTTTACACAACCATATCAATAACTTTGAATTGTTTATTATTTCTTTACTTGTTTAAAGAATTTACATAATATCAATGTAAATTTCCTATTTACTTCTATTTATTGATTATGCAAGATTAAGTTTTAAAATTATTTTTTACATAAAAATATTTTATTAATATGATTAAGTAGTTTTTGCATTTCAAATTTACCATCAGATACATTTGTTTGGTTATTTGATGCAAAATTCTTACTAGCATAAGTGGGCAAATAGCTTTAAGACAATTATAAAGTTCTATTCCAAAAGAAATACTCATATCACATGATCAAGACAATGACTTCATTATATTTTTATTGTACTGTTTTATTAAAAAGTATATAGAGTATATAGATATAAATTAATAATATAAATTATCATACTAAGTGTGTTAAATTGAAGTTTACTGGTAAATTCTTAAATGTTGATATTTTTGTTGAATTCAAAATCTATTCCCTTCATAACAAGTGAAATGTTTCAAAGTTTCATATTGTGTAAAGAATTAAAATTAAAACTAACAAATATGTACAACTTTATTTCTATACATCCATATTTATATATGTATATATTAGTAATTGTACCCTTTAAACCAAATAAACATATTAATAACAATCTTATAAACTAAGCAATAACAAATGTAACTACAAGCATGCTTAAAAGACATCAACAAATTAATAAAGAATCATAATAAGTAGAAGAGTTTCTTTCATTATATAAACTCATCTTTCTTATTACAAAATTAACAGTTTATAGGAAGACCAAGCTTACTTAAAATAAATAATATTTTTTATTCATTAACAAATATTCTCATAAAAAACAGAATTTTCCATTAAAATATTTTATAGTTAATATTGATACAGAGCAAATGTATGACTTTAAAGAGCTTTTACGTAAATGATTCATTGTGTGATTGATAATTAAAATATCATTTTAATATTATGCTATATAATTTTCATAAATCTTTCATCTTACCATCCAATCAATTGATTTTGAAGATATCACATATATGCTGCCAAATTATGTTACATTACAACAAATATATCGCAATCGTATTATACCATACATTGAGCAACACAAGCAAAATATTTACAAAACAAAGTCTTTTTTAAAAATAATTTTCTGTAATCACTTCTGCTCAATTTATATCTTAAAGGAAATACAACCTTCATAAAATGTTAAAATATTTTAGAAATGGATTTTACTATCTATGATAAATATTACAGATGATAGTAAAATGGAAGATTCCTGCAATTTCTACTAAAATAAACTTTATTAATGGACGTTAAAACAATTATATCCTGCATATGATGATGATGATTATATCTTAAAACCAAAAACCAGATAATATTTGAGCATATTAAAATGATTAAAATAATTTTAATAAATATTAGTATAGAAAATAATTATGAAATTTTCTAAACTCTAATATAATGGAACATTTAACAAAATTTTAAGTTAATCATAAGATGAGATATCCAAACATCCACATTTCCCAAATACATGCTGAATCAATTAGTATAAGTACGTAATACAGTATCACATTATATTTAACAAAAATAGAGGAAATCTAATAAATTTCTGGGCTACATTATTTAAATATAAAATTTAATTTTCACAAGTTACAGATTAAACTAAAAACTGATACAGCATTAGAAAACCATTATAAAAGCAACAGAGCATAAAAAAGGTAGGTGAGTTTGAACTTGTCAAAGTTTGTGACCTTCAAATATAAAGCTTCATTTTGTTCCATTTTTTATATAACAATGTTCAGTTCATTAAGAGAACTCATTAAAAAAATGACATCTACAATCTGGAGAATGAAAAAGTAGCATCTTTCTGGGGTTTCTCACGAGTTAGGAGCTAGTATTTATATCAATTGTGACACTTTCTGGAACCAATATCTTTAATAAATATGATGTTCTCCTTAGTTATGTAACAGATGTTATATAATAAACTAATTTTATGTGCCTAGATTGCCAGGACTATTAAACATTGGCCTTTGAAAAGTTACACCAGGGGGAGAAGTTAAACCTCCCATCATATTAGCAGTTACTGGATTTACTACATTAGGTACAACAGGGCCTGAAAAAGAAAAAAGTGAACTTTTTAAAAACTAAAGAATAAATAAGTTTAAATTATTGGAAACAAATATTACTGAAATACAATGCTTTGCAAAAAAGATTATCTTGAACAAAAAAAAATCATTTGTTATTCTAATTAAAAGGAATACTTGTAGTTTTCAATACCTTTTTTATAAACTATCATTTTTTGCTATCACATTATGACTTATGATTTTATATATATTGTTCAATTGCTCAACAGAGAAAAATAGTGAATATTGAGCAAAATTCCAATTGACATCAAGAATATAAGTGATTAAAATTTCATATTAAAGAAAACAATTTGTTGCTGTAATATCTATAATTATGGTTTCAGAACATTACGACTTCTAACACAAATGGCTGCTGAAGTGTGTGCTAGAGTTGAGCTATGGCAGTGTATATATAAATTAAACAGAATTTGCGTTCCTAAAACAAGTGAAAAATGAGCATTATGAAAGAACATTCCTTTCCTCCATGAATTAGGGATATAATAAGCTTTTAACCTCTCCCTATTACCTCATGAGCCAAGGAGAACAGAAAAGCTAAGAGGAAATCAGATATGCCAAGAAAAAATGCAATGATTGTCAAGACAACTTATTTAATAGTAGGACATAGATGTGTAGACATAAACAATGTGATAATAATATTCAATAGAAAACATTAAATAAATAAAATATATGTATCATTGATTATCTTTCACCAATTCTAACAGTGTGAACTGGATGACTTAGGCTACATTTGGAAAGAGAGTGAGATACACTTTCCATATAAGTATTTCTTCATTTTTCTTACCTCAGTATGCTTCTTTCAGTTCTCATCCATAAAACGAAAGAGGAACAAACATGTACTCTAAGAATCAAAACTTCGTTTGTGTTGAATATAAATTTTTACTTGGTTTAAGCACAAAATTATTTATTCATGTATATGTGATTACTCATTCACATGAAACAAATGCTCATAAGTTTATTGAAATTCTGGCTCTTCTGATCACATCAAGTTACAAAGGATCTGATTTGATACTTGCCATTGTTCAATAGATAAAGTTCCTAGTTTATGCATCACAATTAAAAAACTTGGAAATTTTCTAATATTTCTTTCTATAAAACATGAATACATGCTGCTTTGATGAAAAGTTCTTCAAAAACTTATAACATACAGTAAATATTTAAAATCTCCCAACAACTTTCAGCTATTAAATTACTCATGTGGTGTTATACTTTTCGTGTAAGTTACTGAAATTTTAAATAATTTCAAATGCACATGATTGAAAATGAAAATATTTAGTTTAATGACACAACATAGAAAAAAAAACATTTGCACTTTTCAGAATTACTAAGGTATTCCAAGATTGAATTATATTATTTTCAAATAATAAAAAATGAGTATTGAATTACATTTTGCTTGCATGTGCTAAGTAGATGTCCAAGAAAATTTCTGGGTTTTGTCCCCTTTCAACATAAGCCAGGCACACAAAATACCTATATTAACTCTACAACAGAGTAGTCGGATCTTAATGAGTATTGAGACAGACTACAGTCATTATTTGGTGCTTTACTTATATTACCAGTGAAATTTTTTATTAAGTACATAAATGCATGTACATTGACATTTTAAATAAATTTGCTGCTTCAGTTTGTTGTTCACTGAACATTTTTTGCATTGGTAGGCTAATTAAATATTCAATTAAAAAAATACTTATTTGCTTGAATTTGAATCTATTTAAGTTAAGGAGAAAACTATATTTCATATTTAATTTATGTTATCTTTTTAGCAACATAATCTTACATTAATGAAAAATGAAGCAAAATAATAACAAGATTCATGTAACTATCATTTCTGAGAAAATTAAGTTTGCAGTGAAGTATACTTAAGATCATATTAAGAAATCTTTTATCTGAATAAAATATTTCATACCTTCTTCCCTTCCTTATTCTAAATATTTATAATCTTACACTGGTAATACGGTAATACCTGTGTTCCATATTCACAATAAAAAGACTAAAACTGTTTTGTATAGCTTTTTCTTTGAGTGATCATTAAAAGAATGCCATATTTTTTTCTCTACCATTTTTCAACAATGCAATATATATTACCTTTTTCTGTGAAGTCTTAAAAAAATAGATACATTTTAAGACCTCATGGAAAAAAGGGCACAGATGTCATAATCCAGGATTCCAAATTCTGAATTTTTTTGGCGAATGAAGAAATGTTGCCAAAATGACATTGTGACATGCATGATGGCGTAAATACTAGGCTTGGAAAAATAGAATTTTCTGCATAATTTTTATAGGTCTCCATAATTATGATATAATAAAAACCAGGTTTTCACATATATATGAAAATCCACCAAAAAATCACCAAACTCAGAATTTGGCAACCTGCATTATATGGCATCTGTGCCAAAAAGAGTAAGACATAATTATAAAAAATAGTTTAAACAAAATATTAAATATTATAAATATAAAAAAATTTTAAGCTATACCTATAATTGGTTGATTCAGAGCTAAATGTTGCATTCCCATTGTAAGATTATTCATATTTACAGCATTTATATTGGAACCTAAAAATATTTATTAAAAGTAAGCACTAAAAATATGAAAAAGTTAAAATATAAAAACAACCTATTAATTTTCCATTAAGAAATACAAAGATTTTTATTACTTAAGTAATACAAAAATATTAGTAAATTTTTGTGCTTCAAAAATGCTTCCTTACGATGGATAAATAAATGCATATTATTCTATTATTTATGTAGCTTTTAATATGTAATTATTGTAATATATATACAGCTCTTAATAAGTACACAAAACTAATCTTCTTGAATAGCAAGAAAATCATAATATGTACAAATTAAGGATTATTATATAAATTATTTATCATTTTATGCCTTAAATAAATTAATTTATCAAATGCAGTTATCTTTTCATGATTCTGATTCCTAAATTCTGAACATTTCAATTATTGTTAGGAAAACCAAAGTACATGAGACTATATTTCAATTTTCTTTTCTTTTTTTTTAAAAAAAAAATTTGATTAGCTTATTCTAAAAATCATCTCCTGGCTCAGAAAAAACCACAATATGAAACTGGTCATAAATATTTGCAATTATAAAAGAATAAAAAAATTGGACTAATAGCTTTTTATTAAGAAACTACTTTAAACTTGGTATCAGGATCCTGAAAAATCAGTTTAGCGATTACAACAAATGAGGTTAAAACTTTAGGCACGAAAAGAAATATAAAATGGTCATAAAACTAGATACTGAATAATTTTACTATTTGTTACTATGATGCAAATGGGGGAGGGGGAATTATACAATAATTTGACAAGAACACTCAGTATCAATGATATCATACCTGCAAGTTGATTCATACTTGGAGCAGGCTGTTTATCATATTTACTTGCAGGAGCTAAATTATCAACATTGATATTTACAGTACCTAAAGCATCACTCCAGGTATTCCTAGAAGACTAAAGTATTTATTTATCATTAAATAATAAATACCAAGATATTTTTCTCTAAAGAATGAATAAAGAGATTGAAAATATATATAAATATATACATACAATATTCATACCTGACAACATTGGACCAAAAAAATCAGGAGATGCTACTAGAGATATTTTTGCTAGAAACAGAATGTTTAAAATGATAGTATCGCGAAAAGACAATTTTACTCTATAGATTATACATTCTGAGAGTGATTTATGTTAAAAATATTGCATTAATTATTGTGTTGAGTTTATAATCTTAATATAAAAATATTGTGTTAATAATCTTAATTTTTTAATAAAATACAAATCAAACTTATAATGGAACTATGAAATATAAAAGAAAATACTACATGTAATAAATAAGCATCAACATTTATGTCCCAATAATTATTTTATAGGCCAACTTTTACAATACTAGTGCAATTTATAAGTATTAAACTTATAAAATTTCATAAAATATAAAGTACATTACTAAATAATTGTAATTCAATGACAAATACTTTGATGGAAATTTTTTCCTAGTTAAATTACTAATAATAAGTAATATTCTTCCAAATTGAACTGCTTACGTAAACAGGAGTCTTGGCAGCCTAGTGGTTAAACTGTCATCCTCCCATCCTACGGTAGACTTGAAACTCAGAGGAACACATTTAAAAAATAATATATATATATTAGTGCACCATCTGTTGACTATTTAAGCTTCTAAAAATAAGACTAAAAATAGACTTATTTTCCCAGCAAAATTTTGACTGTTTTTAAATTTTTACTAAAATTGCCAAAAATTAGTATAGTTTCATACATTATCGGGAAATCGGCAGAAATGATGAAAATTCAGGAGTTTCCTGATAAAATCAGTAGAGTTGGCAGCTATGAATATTTATATATGCATACAATATATATAATATTAATATATATAATTACATACACACTGGCCAATGAATTAGAAGCATTTAAGATTTTAATTTAAATGCTTGCTAGGGATAAAGTATACAAATTTTTTGAGATAGGTTACAAATTATTAGAATGCTAAATAAAGTAAGAATGTATTTCACAATGAATGAAATAAAATATAAATTTTTTACCATTTGAAAAAGAAGCATATTGTTTGTGCCAATTTAGCAAGACTTCAATTTCAAAGATGACAAATCTCACCAGTTGCTCAAAAGTAGTCATATCAGCTTTCAAGAATTAGTATCAAAACCCAGTCCTTGTCTAGAAGACATAACTGGTTCAAGAAATTTTTCAAAAGCATGGTCGGCACTGTCTCTGGCAAATTTTATAGCATAACACAGACTTTATTTTGCTTCAAATGTGAAAAAATGCTCACCAAGCCTCTTACCAATAGATTGCAAATTGTATCTTGCACAGAAAACTATTTCTGCTTGAAGCGTAAAAATTCATTTCTATTAGCATTGGGAAAAAAGACACCGGACATGTGAGGATTTAAAATGGATAATATATCAAATGAATCACACAAGCCTTATTTTGCACTGATGGAAGACGTCAAATTTGACAAAAGCCAAGAAGTTATGAATCCATCTTGCATTACTTGCACTGTGTAAGAATATGATAGGATTACCATGATATGGAGCATTTCTACTGGAACAAAAGTGATTCTCTGTTGTTTAATGAGGGTAAGCAACCTTGAGAAAGCTAGATATACTGACAGATCAAGTGCACCCAGCAATGCTGCATTTTTACTCCATTATGGATACTTCATAAACAATAATGTAACTATACATGCCAGAAATTTTCAAAATTGGTTTTGTTGAACATAAGTCTAACTTCCAACTCCTTCACTGGAATTTGGTGCCCAAGGAAGGATCCCATAAAAAATTTATGGGATATTGTAAAAAGATGCAAATAAAAGCACTTTCCTCTTCCATCAAATTTATAAGATTTAAAAATCAGCATAGCAAATGCATGGTTCTAGCTCAGGACATAAATAAATCCATGAAAATTCAATGCCTAAATCAATAAGGTATTATCTGTGCAAAAAGAGGTCCAATGAAATACTGACCTTGGGTTTCTAATTCAATGTTGAGTATGTGCATATATACTATTGGGATGAGAGCTAATAAAAATAATTTACCCTGATATCTTGAAGTGAAGAATGATTAGGCACAGCAGATGGTGTAGATATAACAGGCAAAGAAGGCTGTATAAATACATTGAATCAATACTAATTCACAAACAAGAAAACATATTACTTTATTCAAAAAAACTCAATTTAATTTATACATTATACTTATACTTTTAGTATTAATTTCAATTTTTATTTGTATCTAACAAATCTGACATAGTAAAGAAATTGGCAAAATGCATTAAAATAGAATGTAAAAAATTTTTGATTTTTTTCTTAAGAACAATAAACTCTATCTTAATTTATTTTCTCATTTACACAGAATTCCAGGAATAACATATCAAATAAAATATTTCAATTAATATAAAAAACTTCAGTTCAAAAATTATTTTACTCCATTACTCCAAGATATTAAATGCATCCATAACTCCAAGATATTAAATGAAAATGTTTTTAACTTTAATAAAATATACATTTTTTAAAGATGTAAGTTAGCCGATTTTAAGATTAATATGTTTTTAGTTTCGAATATCAAAATAATTGTATGTATTTTGGGAATAGAAAATGCTTATTAATATATCCTGAATACCAAGGAACCTTTTCAGTAAAACATCAGGGTTTTTTTTTTTTTTTTTTAAAAGTTTTCTCAAATACTAAATTTTAATGCTGATTATAAATATTAAATGGGTTTTCATTTTAAATGGTTCAATTTATTAAACATATTTTTATAAAATAAAAACAATATTTTAATATTATATTCCAAATTCATTTACATAGATTGATAATTGATTTTACAATATTGTTAGTCAAAGATTTCTAAAGAAAGGTATTTCATACATATAAAATTCATAAAAATGTATAATATGCTTAAATTTAATTTAAAAAATCATAAATTAATTTTCCTGATCAATGTTAAAAAATCAAATTTCTTTTGTTTTGCAATTCAAATTTTCATACAATTTATTTAAATGCATTTTATGAAAGCAATATTTGTTTCTTAATTTGATTTTAAAAAATGTCAAGTGGGTTCAAATTAACCAATTAAACTAAACATACTTCATTAGAATATTCTTTTAGGCTTAGGAAATAAAGATTTATACATATAGCATTTATAACTTATAATGGGGGTATAAATCTGCAGTAAATACAACAGATTTATCAAAATTACATGATGTGTATTACATGACTTATGTCAATTACATAACACTAAAAATTATTTTAAATTGCAAAAATTATTATATACTCTATGTAATTTTTCTTGCAAACTTAATTTGATCTTAAAAAATACTGAACTGTATATTTGCATTTAAGTTTATAACAATTTTCACAATGAATTGTAATGAAATATTAGTGAATGATGTGCTTTGATTTGTTTAATACTGTACAATTATTTTGGTGCATGATGAATAATTTCCATAGGATCTACATAATGTGCTTGAGAAGCTTTCTAAATATTTTGTGAAAGATTTGAAAACTATATGCTAAATTGAAAAGGGTCAAGTTCCGAATGACATGATAAAATCTGTTTCCATGATCAAGGAATAACTAAGAATCTAAATAAAAGTACACAAAATAAAAAATATGAAAAACAGTTTATTAGAAGACTTATTCAATAAATAATTCTATTTATTTATTGAACAATTTTAGTTAATTTTTTATTGTATAAAATTTAATAATTTAGTAATATAAGTGTAATATACTGCTATAAAATAGATATATTACAAAATAATCTAAAAACTTTTTCTAATTATTATAATAGATAAAGTTATTGATAATAGACTTACCTGAGAAAACATACCACCACCTAAATAACCAACAGGATACATAACATTTGTTGGAGGTACAGTTGTCATTTGAGGTTGCATCATCATTTGGGGTGGCATGTTATTGAGAGGAGATGTAGGTATCATTCCAACTGGAGCACCAAGGACTGGCTGATAAACATTTCCTACAGGAGACATTATTGGTGATTGAGAGGCGTTAATTGTGGGCGTGATGGGAGGTGATATAAGAGAAGCACCCACAGGCTGCATTGGAGGAAGACCTGCTGGCAATGATTGAAATGCAGGGGTTGTGGAACTGTTATTCGTATTAAGGAAATTTAAGGATTCACTACCCGATGTCTTATTTGATGATGGAGTTGTATTAAATACAAAGTCAGCAAAATCATCTTGCCTGACAAAGCAGAAATAAAGATTATACTTATAATGCTATAAGTGGCACAAATTTACAAACAAATTAGAATTATTAAAAAATTAAATATACTTAGAATCTTCAGCACTTTTAAAACTAGAAAAATCAGCAAAATCCCCATTGGCAGAATCTGTATAAAAATAATAAATTTTAAAGTGTATTTAGGTCTATAAAAACATGCAAAGTATTTCAATAAATATCAGCAATGACTTTTGAAATTTCATTAAAATAGATTTATTATCGCATTACAACAAATTATGGTACAGATTTTTTTTTATTTATAACTAAGAAACTACAAAATTTTTTAAATAATAAAAGGAAATAAAAGAAATTAGTAAAACTGATTGAAATGTATTATAAATAAGAAAATTTAAAAGTAAGCATATGAAGATACTTAAAAAATGTCAAATATAAAAAAATTAATCATTATCAAAATCATACAATTCTTGATTTTGTCAAATTAGATTTTTAAAAAACTACGTTTTTAAAAACAAAATTTATTCTGTACCAATTTCACTCACACACAAATATTAGTAATAAATTTTAATTAAAAAATTAATTCTTATTACAGGGTCTGTACACATTCACAAAAGCAAAATCCAGGAATTTCAAGGAGTTTCCCAAAGTCAAACTTTTATCCAAGAAGTATATAACATTCATCTATCTAATCAGTAATACTCTACCAATTATTTTTAACCAAGTATATATACTTTCAAATGATGAAAGCAAGATATTTGTGAAAGCTATAAATATTGATTCAAATTAGATTTAATGTCAATTACAATTTCAAATCAGATTTTAATGTCAATGACAAATTTCATAATCTCACAGCTACATCGTGAATAATTTTTAAGTATTAAAAAATTTTTCATTAACTATTTAAGTATTGTAAGTAATAGATATTTTTATAATTTTGCTTACAACATTCGATCTTATTAATTTATTATGAGCTTTAAAAATGAATGAAAACAATTGTTAAAATAAGAATATTTTTTAAAACTTAATGACAAAATTTAAAAATATAATTAATGTAAATAATATGAATGATTTATTTTTCTTAATATTATTTAACAAATAAAAAGTTTTCTTATCTGTTTACTTAAAGCATTTTTTAAACTATCTTAACCATAATCTATGCATATTTTAGACAAATTTCTAATTACATTCAGCAGATTCACATTTTAACATTTTATAATGAATATATAATTTTTGATTTTCTGAAGACCCATGACAGCATCTGTTAATTTTGTAATTAATGTTAATTTGTTAGCCCTTTGTTTCTTAGGTAGAATCTCGGATTTTTCAAGTTTATCAATTATAAATATAAACAGAACTCTGACTTTCCTAAATATAACAAGTGGGGTCTTTTTAAAATTCCTCTAAATGTACTTTTAATTTTTTTTCTTAAAAGAAAAATTAATCATATTTTTGCTGATTATGATATTACATTTCTTATGCTTTGGAAGTGTTTTAAATAACAAGTTCAAACTCTGTTTAGTTTCCATCATTTAATTTTTGTTCTCAGAAAACTTAGGAAGGTTCAACCTTTAAAGAACAGCATTAATGTTATCTATTTGACAGTAAATTAAAGGGAAAAGAATCTGTTCCATATTTAACAAAATTAAAACAATTTTGAAAGTGTACAGAAGATTACAAATTCAAATTTTAAATTAATGAACTAAATCGTTCTAAGATTCCTTTCTGTAAGAATAAAAATTTTAAACAAAATTCCAGATACTTTAGACACTGATAAAAGAACTTACTGTATTTAACAGTTCAAAAACTAAACATAGAATATTTAGCAGAATTATACATTTTAATATACATCTTTTTAATTTTTTTGTCATTGACATAAAAATGATTTTAAGAATTCCCACTTCATATTTGAAAAATTTTAAAATCTCACTTTTTAAAAATCTCATATCAATACACATTTACAGTAAAACTTTTATTTGGAATGAAACAATTGTGATACACCTCTCTATTAATAAGTATAGTAAGGACAAATAAAAAGCTTATACAAATTTATATTAGTTTTACATTTCAATCAATAAATTAATGCATATAAAAAATGTGAAAAATAAAAGTATGGCAAACTAAAGAATGCAGTATTACACTTTTATCAATAATTTAAAATTAATAAAAATATCACACTTAGAAATAGAAATGAAAGACAGTAAATATAGTAAAAATACTTCCAGTATTGATCATTAATTTTTCCAGCATATCATTTAAAAAAATTTATAAAGTACTTGGATAGTTAGGAACTAATAAATATTTTTCATACTTAATTTGTAAATAATTACTAGTTGCTTCAATTTAACTGTTAAAGGGAAAAAATTAACATTAGCAAATATTCACTAATCTGAATTTAATATCCATATTTATGAAGTAATGAATTTTTGCTTCATTAAAAGTTGAAGAGCTAAAAAAATTTTTTATAAATAAAAATTTTAAGAAAAATTAGAATTTATAAATACTGGAAAAATTTACACTACTTTTATTTATAAAATTATTATTTTAATTGAGATTTTGGGTTTCAAATTAAAATGCAAATTTTGTTTTTGGGTGAAATTTTACATCATATACAAATTTTACTCAAATTACAGTATATCAATTACAATTCATTTAATAAAAATTCAATGTAAAAAATAAAATTTTATTTAAATTCAAATGTCTTTATTAGGTATTATTTCTAAGAAAAGAAAACAAGAATTGAAATGGTACAGATGCGGTTGGATTGTGTTTCTTACTTTCATGGTAACTTACACATTTAAAATGATATAATTTAATTTATCTTTTATTCATCTTTATTACCCTAAATCAATTGTTCAGTTGTTATCATCAGGATCAAATTAAATTAAAACTGGATGGAAATGGATTTTAAATTCACAGAAATCTGCATAGTTTAAAGCAAGATAAAAATTAAAATAAATCACTTTTTAAAAAATATATCAAACAGTACAGTCTTTTCTCTTTTTAAAACTTTTATATACAACACATACATTAAGATCACTAAATTAAGCTAAAAAGCTTTTTTATATTTAGACTAATTTTACAATAATGTAAATGTGCACAATTTTACTACTGATTATAAGATCTTCATGTTCAGCAAAAAAAATGTATATTGTGTGGCCAAACCATATTAATTAACAGCATATTTTTTGTTTTCTGGTCAAAATCTGTTAGCTTTGTATAATATAATCTATATCTGATAAGAATACATAATGTTTTTGATCTAATTTATTTGAAATCCACAAGAAAAATAAAAATAAATTAAAAAATGATACAATCTTGTCGCAAGATTAATGCTTAAAAAGTTAATTAAAATTTCCAGGAGTAATGCACTATTTTTAAAGAACCAGCTTAAAATTCCAGGAATTTCCAGGGCCATGAAAAAAATTAAATTTCTAGAAGTTTTAATAAGATCCAAGAGTAATAAAAGCCTTTTTAAACTATTTAATAAGTGCAATGTATAGTTGTGAATCTAAAACAATAAAAATAACATAAAACTAAAAAGGTAAAAGTAGATAGACATGCATTAATATAACTTTAGCAATATTTTATCTTTCATTGAAAAGTTACACAATAAAAAGTAATAGTTTGACACTAATAACTGGATAAGTTTCTCAGTAATTTATTTACATATCTCAAGCATAAAGCATGTACCTGTTACATTATTGGTTGGCGATGAGACAGATATACTTGCAAACAAATCAATTTCTTCTTTAGATTCTTTTTTAGGAGATGTATCAATCAAAGACACTGCTTTTGCCGGAGAAGAATTCTACATTTTTGTAAAATAAACACATAAATAAATTTATTTTTAAACAAAACGTTACATTAAGTGAAAATTTTCAGAAATAAAGCTTTTACATTTGAATTCTGTTCTTTTCCAAAATTAGCAGCAGCACCCAAGTCTATTTTACGATTACTTTTTGAAGCACTTTTATTTTGTGTCTGACTAACAGTTTTAAAAGTTTTCCCATCTTGGAATTCAGATTCTTCATCTTTATATTCTGACCGATCATCATTTTCTGATTTACGATCTTCATCATTGCTGAAAATAGCCATAATTTATAATATTGTTACATATAAAATCTCAACCTTGCAAATAAAAAGAAAACAGTATGTTAATTTAAATAATTTAAGTTAAAAACAAAAGAAATAAAAAATATTTCAATTTGAGTATTTTACCTCTGTTCAGGGGAATCTTCAAAACTTCTACTTCGTCCAAGATCAAATCGAGGAAGGCGTGATTTCATACCATCATGAAATTCATTACTTGAATGATCATCAAATTTATTACCACTAAGTTTTCCACTAAAAAAATTGTTTATATTAAAAAATTTTCTTAAAAATTAATATAAATATACAAATTTCTATTTTGAAACACAAGAATGCCGATTTTAATTTTAAACTAACAGATTAATAAACAATTTTAACTGATAAAAATTATTTACTAACCTAAATCCCATAGAATCTGATGACATGCCAATAAATTTATCTTTGGCCTTCTTAGCTTTTTTTCTCTCTTCCCTTAATTTATCATCATCTTGAATAAATTCTATAAGATCTCTTGTTCTCTGACGAACTAATAGGCAAAAGAGAACATTAAGTTTATTATGTTTATTAGAAGAAAATTGAGCAACAAAAAAAGAATCTTATCCCAAAGAAAATGCATTTCATAAGAATTATAGAATTAAATACAATTTTTACATGCCATTCAATGCAAAAATTTTTAATAGTTTCACAAATCAATATTTTAAAATATAAATCTAGTTATAAATTAAAAATTTTAAATTAATCTAGTTATAAAAAGAAATATAAATCTTTTTCAATCAGAGTAAATTTTTTTTAATTGCAACCCATAATATTTATTATACAACATTTGTAATAATATTTACTTACGTTTCAGTACAGGCAAAGTAAAAATTCCTTAAGTCAACTTAAATATTCAAAGATTTAAATAGAGTTAATTTAGTTTACTTGCTTAACATTCATAATAACCAAAGCAACTAAGTGATTTTTAAATTTAAGTTCACAGAATCTTAAGGTTTCACTTTTTGAATAGGTTCAACAAAGATATTGTATATCAAATGAAATTTTCTTTTAGATTCCAAAAAATAGTACTCCATAAACTAAGTCCTATCAAATCAATGAAAAATGTATCTACAAGTTAATTTTTCCATTTCTTTTAATATGGAACTTTCTTTTACTTGGCAAAAAATAATTTCTTTAATTTTTAAAACAAATTTAATATTAGCATAAAATATTACGTTAACCTAGCAGCAAAAAAAACTTGCATAAAAAATAATATCATAAAAGAATATGGTTTTTAATTATTTTCTCTTTTAAAGTTGAAAAAACCCCAGATAAAAGACTACTTATAAAAGACTACATTAGACTGCCAACCGATGGCGGAGTGGTTAGCAACCCTAACTTTGAAGCAGTAGGTCCCAGGTTCAAATCCTGATTTGGACATGGATGTTTTTTCTCTCATAGTGTTTTCTATCCTTTCACTTTCCGGGTAAAGATGACACACTCACTGAATAAATTGCCATCACTTTCAACCCTTGTAGCACTGAATGTATTAATTCTAAAATCAGATGGGCATTGGAAAGATAAAAAAAAGGTTATATTATAAAAAGTGTAGTCTGAGTAAAAAAAATATATATTCCAAATTTATCACTTAGATTTCAGTAACATAAACACTTAATATATTACTTAGTAACTTAATTTTCTGACACCTCACAATACAGAATGGATGTAATACTTTCATCAGTTTTAAACACAAAATACTAGATTTAATGAATGTGAGAATGTTTTGATTATATAGTTCTTTAGAAGAAATCTTAATTTTAAAGCCTCAAATTATTAGTTTATATCAGTAAAATGTATTCTTGATACTAATGAAGGTGCCATACAAAATGATTTGTACAACTTTAGTAAAAAATACAAATGCACTAAGATATCAGCAAGAATACTTGAATTAACTTTTCGATGAAACTTCATAAATAACAATGATTCCTATTGTTACTTGATATGCAAATATTTTCACCTTGTTAAATAGTAACTACCATATCTTAAAAACCTCAATGATTAAAATCAAAAAAAATGGAAATTTCAAATTTTTTTAAAAAAATATAAGTGCAAGATTCCATTGATTTACCATAAAATTTACAACAAAACCCATGAGATTCAATTTAAAAGCTAAATTGAAATTTGTGTAAATATTAACCTTAACAACTATTGCTGAAAAGAAGGTGCAGAAATTTTTACATTCAAAGTTAATTCTAACAGATGTACTTCCCTCAAATCAGAAATTTGCAAATTTATTCTTAGCTAGACATGTTATTTCTTTATTTAACAAAATAAGAACATAGAAATTATATCATTAATTTTTTAATATGAATATAAGCTTACCATTTTAAGTTCTAATAAATATTAATGGAAATTTTAGATTCCATGAAGTTAATGAATTAAAAGGGTATATACAATGTCAATGGTAAGAGAATTGCCCTAAAAGCACAAGAAAGTACTTATGGATATGTAAAAAAGATTTGAGTGTTTTAAGCAGAAAAGTTTGAAGTTTTGCTAAATGCAATACATGAGTGAATTATGGCATTTAAAGCTGAACAGAAATGGAAACACAAAATTAACAGATATATGATAGAATGCTGAGCAATCTAATCAGACACATGTTTGTACAAGAGGTCACATAATGCAATAATTACACAATATGATTGAAAATATTTTGAATTCTAAAGTAAATTTTAATTCATATTAAATTAAAATGTTATTTATTAAGAACAATCAAATTTTAAGAAAATGTGTAAGAAAGTCATTGGAATAAGAACATAATTTTCAAATAAAATGGGAGCTGCAATATTTTTGTGTTCAAAGCCATAATAAAATGCGTGATATGTAAAAATTCTATTTTAGGTGCTAAAGAATATAATTTTTAAAACCCACTATGACACAAATCATTAAATAAACTATGACTGTTTTCCTGAAATAGTGCAACATATCAAACAGTCAGAATTGAAATTAATTTTTTAAAACCAACAAAGTTTATTCCTTAAATATATTTTCTACTACAGATGCTTAAAAATGCTTAAAAAAACAGATACATATAATACAAGCATGTAGAAAACTTTTTCTGAAAAGTAACTTTATCAATTGCTTAATTAAAATGAAAAAAGAGTATTTGATCATCACAAATAATTCTAAAATTGCAATTCAAAATACTGCAGTTAGAAGAATTGATGAAATAGCCAAAAACTTGAGAAACCAAAACAACTTATAACATTAATTTTTTAAGAATACGATGTTGTAATTGATGAAAGTAGATATTCAAAATAGATATGAACTGGCCATTTTTATTTGTGGATCCAATATTTGTTTAAAACTATGCAAAGAACTTTCAGAAACTATTTTTATGCATAATAAAACCATTCCAGTTGATATTTTTTTATGTATTTATTTTCAATTTTAAGGAAAAATAAATTATTGTAGGAAAATTTGTCTTACAACTGATATTACATCTAAAATGGTCAGTTTTATCAAAGAAGTATTAAAAAGAATTCTAAGATTTTTAAAAAATCTATAGCATAATGATTTTGATCATTGTATAATTTTGAATATTTTACAGCATACTTTAGAGCACAGTTCTGTACCAGCAAATACTGTACTCTGAAGTTTAATATTTAATATTTTAAAAATAATCACCAAATTTGTATATTATATTCGAGCATGTCGATTTAATTGTTACTTTGCAATAATTCTAGAAGATACAGAATGTAAAATCAATCACATAGAAGTTTGCATGTTTCTGAATCAAATTACAAAAATAATTAAAATTATTGGACAAAATCCTTATTTTCTGGTTAACAAAATTAGGAATATGCTGAGTTAGAATTTAACAAAGATTAACTTAAAGAATTAGAAACTTACAAAGATTAGAGAGCATAGCTTTCTCATTTGATATTACAAGTCAAGTTAATCAATTTAATCTTTAGCTTCAAAGGAAAAATCTTCATACAACTGTATTTGCTAATATTAATGCTTACAAGCATAAAATATTGGCTAAATCCTAGGTGCCAGTGTGGGTGACAAAATGTGCCAAACTGGGTTACCATGTCAGAAAGTTTTCTTGCGTTTGTATGACAATTCATTTTATGATGTAATGTGATTGAGTATATGCGCAAAATTTGTTTTGTGTGTCAGTAACCCTTGAAGCATTTGATTAATAATTTGTTTTTATTTGATTAGAATTTAAGCTTTTAAAATAAATAATTTACTTTTTTTTTAAAGTTACATCTTTGAATATTAGTTTGTAGTGAATTTTTTAAGTTTCTTAAGCAAAATTTATTTTGAAAGCTTATAAAATAAATTTACTGTCATATTGCTTTCATTATTTTAAATTATTTTCCTCACAGAGTTTATAAGGTTATGTAATCACTCCAAGAACGTCATGGCACAATTTTTGAAAGCTAGCTTTGTTGTCTGATGGATGCTGATGATTCTGCAAGCAATGATTAGGTGAATAATTTTATGCATTTAATTAATTTTGCTGATTGTGTGTTATATATTAAGTATTATTTATAAATATTTCATATATTTATATTTTGGCTTATTCAGAAAGATAATGTTGATTAATTAGAAACTCTAGTTTCTGTAAAAATGTATGTTTACAATATAGGTTTAATTTTATTGCAATTTATATTGGGAATAAATTGCACTACATTAAAGTGTTTTTTTTTTTTTTTTTTTTTTTTGAGATGGGCACCATTGCCTGATTAAATAAAATTTGAGTTTTCATAAAAATACATTTTATTTACATAATAGATTTAGATTTATTACCTGGTTGTGACGCATTGTAGACAAGACAATTTAATTTGCTTTTTATTATGTAATCTTTGTGAATTAGTTTCTAGTTATTAACATTTTAATACTTCTGTAGTAAGTAATTATAATGAAATATTAAATATTTTTATATTTAAAATAGTGTGAATTGTAAAATTGAAGTTTAAGTGCAATCAGTATTTGGTAACTGGATTTTGCACATAGTGACATAATTTAGGTTGTAGAGAAAAACTAAGCAATACCTGGTGTGAAAATTTTAAATTATGGCAAAATTCTAGGTAACTGTGCGGAGTTAGAGTGAGATAAGAGTTCAGCATGCCTAGTTTAATTTTATTTTTCAATAACAGATTAAAAGTAAGCAAAAATAGTATCATTAAGAGACCTGAATAACAAATATATACGCAAACAAGAATTAATGAGTACAAACAGTTTGTAAAAAATGGTACAAAAAGTGACCAACTAGCAATTTTCTTTTTTCTCTTCTAAAAGCATACTGTCATTTTAGAAACAGAACAGCAAAACAGCATTAACAAATGTTCATCTAGAAGTTGGAATGCTTGACAATAACATATCAATCCAATTATTTACTTTTATTCTTAAAATTATAGCTAAAGTTTTAAAAAAAATAAGTAACTGGGGAAAAAAAACATTATCTTAAAAACACAAAGTTTCACAAACTTACACTGTATATCATAAAACTATTATGCTCATTAAATACTTACAGATTATCCTTTAAGAAAATCATCTAAAAATGGTCACTGAACATTTAGACATTAAGAACAAATGCCATTCATTATATACCTAGGTTAAATTTTAAATATTTAAGAAAATGATTAAAACTTACTTAATATACAAATTAAAAATATACATATACAAACAAATATACAATACTATCATCAATTTGAAAGGGCTTTCAAATAGTTTCACATAAATACTTAGGACAATAATTTTAAAAACGCTCTGCAAAATATCTGTCATTAGTTGCAACACAGAATAAATTGTGAAAATTAAATTACTAGGATAAAGTATAGTAAGTTAACATTTATGACAGCTAATCAAATATTGAATACAATGTTTATCTAATAAGAAAATTTTTCTTCACTTACCATTTATACCCTGATCTCTACCAAATTCATCTATATGACTATAATTTTCAAGGCTACGTAAGTCGTATATATGTTCCCTTGCACTGGTAACTACTCTTTCAGATCCATTTCTAACCAAATAACCTAATAACAACAAAGACTGAAAAAAAGGATTTTTAAAATATTTAAAAATGAAAAATAATTCAATTGCAATATAATTATAATAAATTTATGACTGATATCATAAATTAGTTATTTCATTAAAACAACAAATTAATTTTATTTAAGTTTATACATAACATTGTTTTTTAAAGTGTACTATATATACTTATATAGTTTATCTACGTTAATAAGTATCATATTTTAAATTCATAAGAAAATCACTTTTCTTGGAGAATAATATCAAAAAATCCTATTAATGATTGCAAAAAATATCAACTATACAAAAGATAATACAATTAATAAATTGTCCAATCAAATATGAAGGCAAAAAATATACTACATGGACGGGCAAAAGATCAGGCTTCATAATGGAGACAGAAATATTAAATCAGACCTCAATTTTTCCATGTTTTAGAACTTTTGAAACAATATTTTAAATTTATCATTCACATACTTAATAATGGCAAATATATTTTTAAATACATTTAAATTCAGAAATGTAATATAAGAAATCATATATCCATGATCTAAGACTGTAAATATTAGCAAAAATATTTAAAAATCCATGAAAAATTAAAGACCAGGAAGAAAGAGTAAATTTAATAAAATTATGAAGTTAGCAAATTAAACTGAAAATACTATGTTAGTTTCATTATGTAGTGTAATTTAGTAGTTTTATTTTGAAGATTTCTATAGTTAAAAATTATCTAAGCAACAAAAGCAAATTACGATAACTTAGACATCAAAATTAAGCATAATGTTATCATTTTATTCTGTATATTTTGCATACTTTGGAATTTTTCCCCTAGAATGTCTTTAGCTCATTTATAATTAAAAAGAAACACCTTACATATATAAAAGTAATTGAAAAATTTTTAAAAAATTTAACAAATGCTAAAAGAACAATAAAGCGAAAGTAAAGATTTACACGTAGTTAGCAGATGGAAAATATAAATATATAATTCAAAATTAAAAAACAGAAAAAAAGGAAAATGGAAACACAAAATAAATCAAATGAAATGAAGTATCAACATGGCTTGCTTTCTGTGTGTGAAGGGGTGTTGACCACACTGGCACAAAGTAAGGCTTTTTTACAATGGCTCCAGACTAAAGTTTTAATCAAGTCACTACACCCCAAAGTCACACTAAAATTTTTAATGCATTTACTACTACCAAGTCAAAATATCAAGTTTATAACTGCCAAAACAAAATATTAAACTTATAGTAGCAAAATCAAATTTCAAACTTGCAAAAATTGCAAATAAATACATAGTCAACCAAATACATAAATTGAAAGACTAAGTGTAAACACTACTAGCATTTCAAGCTTCTATAAGACCTTCAAAGGCTTGAGTGACCATTCTGTAGTTTACAACACCTTCCTTCACTCTTATAAGCAATACTCTACTAGCTAATATAGTATTTAATAAAATTAATTGTGGAATATTATTCTTAGTGAAAATATTTTCCAGTCTTTTTATTTGCTTATTGATACTATTAAAAAAATTATTACATATATATTATAAATTCTATTTACAGTTGATTGAAAATATTTTTATAAATTTTAATTAAAGTATTAGAATTTCAAAAAATTAGTTTATTCCCTTTAAAATTAAAATCATTGGTTTTATCATAAATGTCAGCGTATGTAAAAATTCAGTTTTTAAATTATCTTTATTTGTTTTAATTCTTCAGGATAGATAGTTTTGTATATTTTATCAAATTCTAAAAAATTAAAAAATATGAAGTCAATAATATATAGGCAAAAAGCATCTGAATAAAAGATTTTTTGCAATAAAGTAAAAACAAATTTACTAAAAGGCTTGAGAATTTTTAACCTAGAGAAATATCATTAACTTGTTAAAGCCTTTCTCCATAAATATTATTGTGTACGCAAAATGTACAGAGATCTTTCCAAAAATTTAAATCAATATTTAATATTGAACTAAAATCATAGAAATAAAATATAAAGTCATCATAAAGCTTATCAAGTGGAATGCTGGTGAATATATCCTTAAAGTCATACTGTGAAATATCATTAATTTTATGAGAAGAAACAAATTCAATAATTTTTTTATTATTTTTTATTATCCATGCATTTTGAGAATCAGTAACATTATTTAAATTGTAAGAAAATAAATTTCCAAATTTACCTGCATATGTGTTTGCATTCACATGTACATATCGAAATTTAACTGGGTTTTGATGGAATTTATGAGAAATTGTAATGTAAGGAATATTAAAATTTATGTTTTTAACTTTAAGTTTACAAAAATCAAGAATTTTTTAAACATATTTGTTTTGTTTGTATTAATAATTTTGTACGTTGTTGAATTAGAGATTTCTTCATTTATTGTTATTCTTTAAGCATTTGTTCATTTTTATAAAAAAATTTTGATTGCTTATATTTCAGTAATTCAATTTAAGCTCCTTTTGCACCAAATGTATAGCTAAATGTATAATTCTGTTTATTCTTGCATTTATTTAAAATTATCCTTATGATATTTCTTATCATGCTTTGTATATATATATATATACAGATAGAGGACAAAATAATACGAACACCTGTGGAAAAGTATGACGAATTTCACACCTGCAGTACAGCCGTGCCACCTGCAACAGAAGTCTGACACCTAGTGAGCGTGAAGGGGAAGATATCAGTCTCTCAACAGCAGACACCTGAATGGCATGCTTCTACCGAACTGTCTGTGATAAGTTGAGATGTCAGACCTGTCAGAGTTCCAAAGAGGAATGATAGTTGGAGCGTGTTTTAAGTGGAGCATTGGTTACGGAAACAGCAAACTTTTTGGGGTTTGCAAGGAGTACGGTATCAGCCGTTTTGACAGCGTACACGAAAGAGGGTAAGACGACGTCTTCAAAGCACAACAGTGGCAGAAAGTCAAAACTTGCTGATAGGGACAGACTCTTGAAGCGCATAATAGCCCAAAAGCACAAGCAATCGTTATTCGAGATAACATCCGAAATGAACAGTCATCTCCAGGACCCCGTTTCAACAAAAACTGTCAAAAGGGAACTTCATGCTGCGAACATTTATGGCACAGTGGCAATTTGTAAACCCTTGGTGACAGCAACTAATGCTTTCAAGCAACACCAATGGTGCACACACACAGAGATCACAAAGGCTGGTCTCCACAGCAGTGGAAACAGGTAATATGGTCAGATGAATCGTCATTCACTCTATTTCAGACGACCGGACGCATTTATGTCTGGAGAACGCCTAGAAAAGCGTTTCATCCTGAATGCCTCTTGCCAACTGTGAAGCATGGGGGTGGCTCCATTATGGTATGGGGTGCGATATCTTGGCGCGGTCTTGGACCACTTGTTATTCTGCATGGGAGGATCAAATCCAATCACTATCAAAGCATTCTAGGGGATCATGTACATCCTTTTGTCCAGACTGTATTCCCAGGAGAGCGACTGCTTTTTCAAGACGATAACGCCCATATCCGCACTGCTAGGTGCATTCAAGAATGGTTCGAAGAGCATGACGATGAAGTTGAACAGCTCGCCTGGCCCCCTCAGTCTCCGGACTTGAATATTATTGAACATTTATGGGAATATTTGGAGTCCAAACTTCGTTCCCAATTACTATCTCCATCTGGACTATCGGAATTAGAGACCGCTCTGCAGGAGGAATGGCTTAATATTCCTTTGAATATTGACCATGACCTTTATGAATCTATCCCACGTCGCATTAAATCTGTACTTCAGTCAAAGGGTGGTCCATTAATAAAGATTTTCCATTATTTCATAGGTGTTCGTATTATTTTGTCCTCCATCTATATATATAAATATATTTCTACATTTCTAATTCAGATTAATGTCTAAGTCTCTGACAATTAAGATTTATTCAAAAGATCAAAAATAAACAAAGTCAATGAAAAATATATATTATATATTCTGAATTAGATCCAATAATTATAATATGCAATGGTAAAAAGTATCAAAATATATGAATATTAAAAGCATTAAATTTAGAAAATTTTTATTTTCTTAATTACTTTCAAAACAAAAAGTATCAAAGTATGTGAATAATAATTTATTAGATATAATTTCTTTTTATTTGAAGTATTCTCATATACAATATAATTTATGAAGAAAAAAGTAAAATATAAAAGTTAGAATTAAAAAATTAGATAAACATGTGGATTTAATCTTTTGAAAAATATACATAAGGAACTGTACTGCATTTTAAATCGAAATTGAATTTGATTCTATATATACAAGCGAAACTCTATACAATACAAATAAATTATAGCAAAAGTAAAAGATTTACATGAAGAAATCCAGATATTCATTCAATTATTAATTCAGATTATTCAGTCCAAAGAATTAAAAAGCAATTTTTCGTATTCACATACATCTCAAAATATATAAATCTGAGTTATTTATATAATTTTCTACAATTCTTCAGTACATTTGTTCAATTACTACAAATATTTGAGATTCAAGGTTAAAAGAAATATTAAAGTTTCTCACAAAACATCAGATCTAAGTTGGGAAAACCTAAGTTATATATTGTAAATTCTCTGTCAACTGTTAAAAGCATTAAAATGCAGAAAAAATTTTAAATCCTGTAAATTTTTCAGGAAATTTTAAGTTTTTTTTTATTTTTAACATTTAAGTTACTTTTAAAATCAAAGATTTTAAAATTTTGAAGGTTGGTCATTAAAAAATCTACAACTGATTTATTCAAAACAGGAAAATTTTTTGTGAATCATCGGCTCTCTCTCTCTGTCTGTGTGTAAATATTAATTGTTTGTTTATTTTTAAACATTTTGCCAATGAAATTAAAGAGTATCAAAAAATATAACCTCACACCATAATTATAAAGTCATATTTCATAAAAAATATATACAGAAGAAATAATAGAATAAAATATATAAATTGGCAAATGAAATCTAAAAATTCAATGGTGAAGAGAAAGATTTTATCCCAGAGAATTACTTTTCTAGAACTAAAATTTTCTAAGTTCTTATTTTTTCTTTTTCATATCTCAAACTGAAAATTAATTTTTAAGAAACTAGTCCCTGAATATAGAAATAATTACAATAGAAATAAGCTATAACTAAAGAAACTATTCTATTTTAAAATGTAAATGATTAAAAGCATTTACCTTATATATTCTACGCCAATTTCTTTTGTCATGAAGCATTCGTTTCCACAGCATACCCATTACTTCAGGAAAATGTTCATATGTAAATGTGCTTTGAGCAATTTCTTGCATTAATTGACCAGTAGGACCCCAAGCATCATCGTTTGTTGCTTCTCTTACTTTAGCTTCAACTTCAGTATAATTCATCACTACATTAGTGCTACAAAAAGAAAATCCAAATACTTGCCTAATGAAATAACATACACATTATATATATATGTGTGTGTTTGTGTTTGTGTGTGTGTGTGTGTGTGTGTGTGTGTGTGTGTGTGTGTGTGTGTGTGTGTGTGTGTGTATATATATATATATTTATATATATACATACATAGATGTTTTAAAAAGTAAGGAAACAAGAACTCTGAAAAGTGTGTAAATTATCTGCATGAATAAAAATCCATTTTAAGATAACTAAAACAATCAAGGTATTTGATCAATGCTGGATAGATAGAGCTGGTTGTCCAATAACAAAACAAAATCTCAGCAAAGAAGATGACTATGTTAATGGAAACATGGTTCGCAATGAAAATAAGATTTTTATATTTAAAGAAACTCTCTGAAAACAGCAGGATTTCACCAGCAAGTGGTAGAAAAGCATCATAAATGTACGAAAAAAGGTGTGGTTTTAGTGCATGAAATTTGAAAATGGCAGAACATATTTGAGAGATGAAGACAGGATAGGACAACCAAATACCTTTACTGGAGATGACAACTGCCATGCTACAGCTTTAATTCAAAGTAATCGTCATATTAGTCTGACAGCAATAACAGAAAAGCTCAATTTCTCAATTTGCAGTGCACAAAATATTGTGCATGAACCGTTGAGCTGCAGGAAGACATGTGCTAGTTGGGTATTGAGACAACTCAAAGTATACAGCCAAACAAATTGTGTTGTTTCTCAAACATCTAATGCATTATCATCACCAGGATGATGTTACATACCCAGATTATATTGTTAACAGTGTAGAAACATGGGTGCATCGCATGATACCCGAGTAGAAGTATGCCTCAATGTGGTGGAAACATCCCTCATCTCCCTTTTTAAGAAATGCATTCTAAAAAATAAATTATGGTCAGTTTTTTGGGACCATCAAGGAGTGCTATTGGTTGATTTCCTCACTTATGGAACATCAGTAAATGTTGCCAGTTATTGCACTACACTGGTTTGATTTCAAGAGGCAATTCACCGTAAATAATTGTGATTACTCACGACAGGCATTCTGTTGTAGCACGACACCGATCGCATACAGGTGACTACATTGAGAAGTAATTAGGTGCATGTGCATTCCTACATTGTATTTTTTGCTGAATAAATGTTTTCTCTAAATGGGCTTGTTACCTTACTTTTTTAAGCACCCTTTCATACATATATTATATCATTTATTTGAAACTTAGGCCTTTATAAATACACATTTTCAAGATATGTAATTATTTAAGTTTTTGATTTCCTTTTATCAACAGCAAAATTAATTTATATAGTAGGTATATATAATATAAAAAAATAAAGTACAGTATCTTTAGTGATATAGTAGTGTCTAAATATAAAATAAAATTTTTAATTTCCGATTTTGAAAAATCTTTAATTTTAACTTAAAAAAATATTTCTTCCAGGTTATAAGATCATTATTTTTATAACAAGTATAAACCAGTGCTTTTCAGTCCAGACACTTACTAACTTTATCAATATGGTATTCTTTTGCATTTAATTATTAATATATAAACACATAAAATTCATGAAATTTTAAGTTTTCTTTTCAGTTGCACTTATGTTTAACACACACATGCTGTTAAAAGAAAAGTGCAAATATTTTACCAATGCAGCAATTAGGGGCAATCCCAGGTTTGGTTTGTTGTATAACGGTCATTTTAACTACTGAGGATTATTTAGACAGACCTATAGTTTAAAGTGGATTCTAAGCTACAACAAACATCTCCAATCCCAAGATAATATTCAAAACTATGAACTGTATAATATTAAACTTAAGAACACAAGTCATTTGGCTTTGGCTTTATTGAATAGTTGTCCATGACAGAATGCATTTATACTGAAGTTTTTAAGATAGGGATTCAGCTATTTAAAATTTGAATTTTACCAAAAATGCATGTTATTGATTTATATTTACTATGCATTAGTTAATACTTGACTGGTATCAATATATACTGTATTGTTTATAAAGTGTTTTTGTATTCCCTTGATTAATTAAAATAAAATAACTATAAAAATTTATAATGAATACTTTTTTGATTAAGTGGAAATTAATTTTTATAATTTTTTTATGTTATGCAATTTTTGAAAAATTTATGAAATGGATTTCTAGATATTAATTTTGTAATATTTCTGTGGTAAGTAATTATAATCAAATATTCAAAATTATAATATTTGTAATTGAAAATAGCACATGATTGCAATATTCAAAGTTTGAATTTAAGCACAATCAGGGTATTAAAAACTAGATATTGCAAGTGGTGAAGTAATATAGATTGGTGAGATAACTGTGTAACACTTGCCACGAAAATTGAAAATTCTGTCAGACCTATGCTGGCTCATTTTATTTTACCAAATATTCTTCCTAAGATGATGGCTCTTGGCTCTTACTCTTGTGTTCATCACTCTCAGTGATAATCTGAATGCAGACAATATTTTTTACTTCAGGAATTTTAACGGAATTTAAAATGGCAGATTGATATATCTGCTTTTATATATCATTCATATTCTGATTTTTTAATATACTTATGATTATAAATTATCACATAATAATGAATTCTGCTTGTAATAAATGCAAATATTTGCTTAAATTCAATTAATAATTAAAATACATTTTGTTTAATTTGTGTTTATTTTTTTTACATATTTTTGGTTCATTTTAGTAAAATTATAAGTTTGACTATAGTATTCTTCCTTTCCTTGATTAATCTAAATAATTTAGTTAGTTACATCTTTATAGTCAATCAAATTTTATTAGTACAGTAACATATAGCTATCCAACGAAAGAAATAAATGCTCATAATGCAAATATAAATTTGAAAGCTTCGTTTTGCTCACAGAAGGATTATATCTGGACTCAATTATTTTGCCTTAACATATCTGAAACATTTCATTAAAATGTATGTATATAAGTACAAAAACATCATTTATTGAAAATTATTTTGCATGTGTAAAATTAATAATTATACTATCTTACTTTTCTTATAAGTAAATGATGTAATTTTTATAATGGCATTCAATATGAATCTCAAAAATACTTGTACTATTTTGAGAAACGAATGGACTTCAAAATAAAAAAAATCGTACTGTATGGAAAGTAAAAAAAATGCCAATTTTAAAAAATCATACAGAAAAACAAAATAACTATTCAAATGTTATTCAATGCATTCAATAAATGCAAGATATTCGCTCATTTAATGAGACAGTTGATTTTCATTCTCGTGTTAAATAGTTTTGGATTGCTCCAATAACAGTTTTCAGAAAAAAATTTCCTGCGCTGCCTGCATTATTGCTAAGAAAATAATATCATAACATCTATGCTAAGAATTTGAGAGGAAACTGCGATACATATACCAAAAAGATATTGATGGTGTTGAAAAAAAGCACTGTCATTGGATAAAAAAAATTTAATCTTTCGCAAAATAATGAAACAGTGATTAGATACAAGTTTAAGAGAAAGCATAATAAATTAGCAAGCTTGAACAGAACAATCATAGTACTATAACAAAAACTTGAAGTAATTCACGAGAAAAAATAAAATTATATTACTATGTTTAATTTTAAAAAATGTATAAGATATGCATACGGAATGTACTTACACTTTATCAGTAAATTCACGTATTTTCCACATATTTAATGGACGGATTATGATAAAAAAAACAATGCAAATTTTCAAATTCCAAATAAAATCAGCACTTGATACATAAAAAAATGCCGATGTTTACAATATAAATCTTAAATAAATTCACACAGCTAAGTCATTAACTCAAACTTGACACATATTTCTACAGGAAAAACAGCCCACTTCTAAGCAAAATGAGAATTCAACATTGCCAGATGCATCCATGGATTTGCAGGTTCTTTCAAAACAAATTTTCTCCGAAATCATATATTTCATGTGTAATAAATTAGCCAATAGCAGCGTTTCTGATTTAAAAAAAATCTCTTGAAATAAAAACGATTGAAAAAGTTAATATTTTTCAAATAATTCATTATTTTAATGTTATTTTTATATTTTTTAATTATACTTACCCACACAAACATTGATATCTCGATATCCAAAACATATCTAATTTAGATCCAAATATCTGTTAGACATAAAACACATCTATTAAACGTCTACAATTTGGATATCCACGACTTAGATATCCATGAAATATCACAGAGGTAACATAGTTTAGATATTAACATGGAGATATGCTAGTGATATCTCATAGATATCCACAACTTTTGCAATGTGGATATTAGGGATGGGAAGAAATACCTGTAACAAGTATTTTGTAATCAGTATTTGAATGTAACAACCTGTAATCAGTACTTTTTTTCCAAATACTCAGTACTTCCAGTAACAAAGTCAGCGCGAGTTCGAGTATCCTCAGACAGTTGCAGATACAATGTACTTGACCAGTTTCTAAAGGCTTGTTTACACGGTCCGAGTTTCTCGTCCGAATTTGCAATATGACGTCATCAAGACCGAGAAACGAGTTTCTCGTCCGATCGATCCGAGAGTGGTGTTTACACGTTCCGACTTCTCTGATTCGATATTTTAACGTTTATCGTAGTTTCGCTTTTAGTTTTCATTTATTGCTGTTTTATTTCGCTTCCTTTGTTGCTGTTCAATTTAGTTAATCTTTATTTTTAATATGAATGAGGAATTAAGAATCGTAACAATAATGACGGTAGTGGCTATTGCTTCATTATTATCGAAAAAAAAAATAAAAGTAATAATAGATCAGTGTGGACTGAACCTTGGCTGTCAAATCAGCACAATAGATTGTCAAAACAATTTTTGTGATAGGAATTTGTTGATATTTTAACTTATAGTATTGTAGATCAAAGCAAAAAAAAAAATTCAAAAAGAGATCTTTCTTATTGAGTGACATTTTAAACATATTTAAGCAAATATGGATACTAAAAATTCTAAAGTAAATTATAAGATATTTTAAAAAGATTAGGTTTCATTTAGAAACATGTTTTTATTGAATTAGGGCTAAAATCTATATTAACCATTTTTGCCATCATGTGTCTGTATTAATAATTTTTGCAATTAAAACTGTAAACACTTTTACAATGAGAGCTCATCATTCCACTAACTGCATTTATTTTTGAATACAGAATCATCAAAAAATGAAATACAGAAATCAGTTTGTCTGCAATTTCAGCAGAATATGAAAAATAAATTTAAAAAATGTATCTACATAAATGTTATTTTTTTAATTACACATGAAACACTTTAATAAAATCAGACATAATTTAAAAACTTAATAAAATAGGCTTAAAAGTTTCATGAAATGTATAGATTATATATGTATATATATAAAGGAAATATCTATACATAATTTTTCCTTTCTTTTACATTGAGTATCTACTTTAATAAATAGCAGAGAACATTAAAAATCTTGAAACTAAAACTTGCTATTAAAAGTAAAATATTAATAACATTTTCAGTACACTTATAAAATGTTTCAATTCCTTCACAGTTATATTTTTATACAAAATATAATCAAAAGAATACTATAAATGCTTAAATAAAAATACACAATATATTATAATTTGCCCACTTATAATAAAAACATTTATATTGATAAGTTTTCAATATTATGGAAAATGATATGATGTAAGAAAGTAACTCATGAAATTATATGAAGAATACATTAAGAATTTTGATTTTGCTGTTAATTAAAATATCTAGCTGATTACACAAAATCTAGACTTTTAACATCTTAAAAGAAATTACTTGTGTTATAACAGTGAGGAAATTACTGGATATAAGACTGGTTTTATAAGAGATTTTAGAAACTATTTTCAGATAATAGAAAATTAATTTGCTTATATGAAAAGGATTAATAATTTGTCACAAAAATACTAGTTAATTTTTACAAAGATATAAAAAATATTTCAGTGAGGCCATTTGAATCATAATAATGTATGTATTACTGAATTAAGCAATATTTTTCTCCATTAAATTAAATTGGACAGAAAGTTATGCCTCTATATTAAACTTAATTAAATAATAATATTCTGTTAACAAAATTGATAAAGCCAATAAGTTGTTCTTAATGTATTTAGTTTTTTCAATTATATCTGCATGGAACAATTGCTGCTTATAAAAAAAATTTTTGATTAGAATAAGGGAAAATTTTTATTAGACTTGTCGACTTTTTAATATTTAATTATTCTAATAAACATGATTTATTAGTTTAAGAAAGAAACAGAAAAATCATAGAAATGACAATAATTTTCAAACAAAAGATTTTCATTGGTTTTCAAATCATAACTTTTTTCTAGAGAGTTCTTGTTAATGCTTTGATAAAAACTATTTTAAAACCAAATATTTTTTTTATCAAATCATTGGAATAATGTGATTCCCTTTATTCATTTTTATTAACCTGTTTAAAGCTTTAAGATTCAAGTTATTTACATCATTTTGAATTCCTTAAAATGTATGGGAGTAGAACAGTGTTAATTAAAGTCATCTCATCAGAAAATGCAGATTAATTACAATAATTTAAATCTTATTTATTAATCTTTTAATAGAAGAAAATATTTTTGTTCACATAAGAATAGGCTTCTTAAATTATTTTTTTTTTAAATTTCGTCTGATGATATATTTAATACAGCAGACAGCTCTACGTATCCTTTGTTTCTGAAATTCTTGTGATAATCAACAGAATTTACATTCCATAAATATGGCTACCCTTTATATTCTTCAATTAGAATTTCGATTTGTTCTTTTGCCCAATTCACTTTGTCAATGTCTCAAAAAGAAAACAACTGTTTGACGAAGAAAATTCTTCGGGTTGAAATATTCGATTTTCGTGTTCTTCGATGACGTCACTCTTCCATAAAGCTGATTGGCTGTGGGCGAAAATCTCGGATGGAAAAGTAGAACATGTTTTACTTCTCTCCGAGATCGGAGCTCGACATCCGAGAACGTGTTTACACACTCCGATTTCGCGATGGCAACGGGTTCCGAGAAGTTCGGACGAGAAACTCGGAACGTGTAAACAGGCCTTAAGACAGAGCGAGTACGTACTTGTTACAAAGTAATCAGCGAGTACGTGAGTACGTGGTTGTTACAAAGTAACAAGCAAGTACTTGAGTACGTGGTTGTTACAAAGTAACAAGCAAGTACATGAGTACTTGCTTGTTACAAAGTAATCAGCGAGTATGTGCGTACGTGCTTGTTACAAAGTAATAAGTGTACATTGCGCTCTGTCATTGGCCCTTCTGTAACAAGTACAGAACTGCCAATGAGAGAGCGAGTACAAGAAACAATATCATCGATATATCGATGCAAACGGATGAATTATGAGATTATGGTAACTTTATGGTAGGGAGGCTGGGTGGGAGAAGGGAAATGACAGTTGGTTTAACTGGGTAAATAGAAGAGGAATACTAAAGAATTGAAAGATCTCTTTGGGTTGGAGAGGGAGATATGAATTTATATTGCGAAATAAAATACGCATGTACATTTATTTCGTTTCAGTTATTTAGTGATTGTCGTTCTTTTTCAAATATATGACGTTTTTTTAAATATAAGAAAAGCATGATATTCTTGTTATGAATTTAGCAATTTTTATTAACTTTTACTTTTGTTATTATTTCTTTTAAAAATTTTATTTTAAGAACATATATAACATATTTATTTGAACATTAAATAAGGTCAAATTTCTTAAATTAAAAAAAATATTTAAATTATATAAATCTGCTTACATACTTCCATTGTTATTTTTAATATGCATATTTTTTATTATAATTCCATGTAAATATGTTTATTTTTTATTCAACCATGTTTTAGTTTCACTATATTTTACTGTAAATATATAGAATTTAAACTTTTAGAAAATATGTTCTTTTGTATTTTTTACCATACGATTTATTTTTATTCAGATAATGAGAATGTTGATTCAAACCTAATGAAGGTAGTTTATTCATTTTAGTTTAAAAATTCGAAATGAAAAAAAACTTTAATTAAGTTAATTTTTACCTTTTCTTTATTTAGACCATCATGTGTTACTATCATGTTTATTTCTTAAATTATGGATTGATGTAAATAAAATGTATGCATTTTTGTTCCTCCATTTTTTATTAAACGTTGTTTCTCAATATTTTACCTTAATACATTATAACATTTAGATTATTGGTAAAGCTATTTTATATTTTTTGATAGTTATTGAAATTTTATGCAACTATATCTAATATAAAATAATTATGTTTACTTAAACATTATTAATATATTAATTATGTTAATACATTAATAATGAAAACTATAGTTTTAGTTGCAAAGTTACTTTATTTAACCATAAATTGATAAAGTTTCAGGAAACTGAAACAAGAAGATATGTGAGATAATGCAATTTATATTTTAGAAAAACTGGTTTGTCTACTACATAAAAATATAAACAAGTAAACGTCTTTTATAATAAAAATTATTATCTATTGAACATAAAAAAATTTTTACTATAGTTGTCTCGTTAATGTTTAATTATAGAAAAATAAAGGAAATTAAATTTTAGTTGATTTTTCTGATCAATTGCTGTATTTTTGTAAGTAAAACCTCTTTGTTTAACGTAAAATAAAACCTCTTTGTAATTGATTAAACTTCCCACTTTACAATTCTTTGCAAAATATTCACAAGTTAATTATAAAAATTCATTTACATAATTGGAAAGTCTTACTAAATTCTAATAAAAAATTAAGCTGATTAGGCTGAAAAATTGAAATTATATTATCTCATCTAATTTTATATTTTAATTAACATTGGAAGTCTGAAAATTACGATTGAATAATTGGAAAATTTACTTAAAACAGATATAAATTCTGAAAATAAATGTAAATAATAAAATGTCATGATTTTTATATTGAATGAATTACATTTAAGAAGATTTAGAAATTTACAATTTTTTACAAAAAAAAAAAAAACCGGTTTGTAGATAAACAACTTATATTTCTTTGTCTCATACTAGAAATTAAAGCATTACAGGAAAAAAAAACTTGCAATTACTGAAATGTTGCATAAATAATAAGAATTATTTTTATAGATCTTTTCATTAATATTGTGGCGATCGCACATACAACATTAAATCCAGTAGCTTAGGCAACTGGATTTCATCGCACAGTTCTCCACCGATATTAAACATGTCAAGGGGTTGGAAAACGTCGTGGCAGATACCTTATCACGCATACACGACATTACCATTCCTTCTGCCATTGACTTCTCGTCCATTGCAGCAGCACAGGAGAATGACCAAGAATTACAGGCACTTTTGTCGAATCCTAGTGCCAGCAGTCTCAACCTTCAACCCTTGAAGTTAGACCCACAAACTTCAATCTTTTGTGATACATCTTAAGGAACTGTTCGCCCTTATCTACCTGCATCCTTCCGGCAACCTGTTTTTCAGCAACTCCACAACTTGTCACACCCTGGCATACGGGCGACGAAAAACTTATTCAACAACGATATGTATGGCCCTCTATGCTCAGTGATATAACTGCCTGGACTAAGGCATGCCTCTCTTGCCAAAAGTCCAAAGTTCAGCGTCACACAAAGAGCCCGATCCAAAAAATTCCGGTGCCAAACAAGCGTTTTGCTCATGTCCACATCGACATTGTTGGACCGCTATTACCATCAGAAGGCTCAAGATATATTCTGACATGCATAGACCGCTTCACCCGGTGGCCAGAGGCAATTCCCATAGCAGATATCACTGCTGACACGACTGCCAGAGCATTCTATAATCATTGGATAGCACGTTTTGGTGTTCCCGAACTTGTTACTACTGACCAGGGGCGACAATTCCATTCGAATCTCTTCAAAGCACTCACCAAGTTACTTGGAATTCAGCGCATCAGGACGACTCCGTACCATCCGTCATCCAACGGAATCGTGGAGAGATGGCACCGCAGTCTTAAGCAATCGCTCATGGCTCATATGTCACAGTCACAGCGTTGGACCGAAGCCCTGCCGACTGTCATGCTCGGTCTACGTTCTGTTTTTAAACCAGACCTGCAATCGACTTGTGCAGAGATGGTCTATGGAACCACCATTCGCCTTCCAGGTGATTTTTTCAACCCAGCATCGGTTAGGCCATCACCGGATACTCCTGACCATTCATTCTTACAAGATCTTAAAGAGCAGATGTCAAAGCTGTCACCAACCCCTGCATCGAGACACCTCTCTTCCACGCCTTCCTTTTTGTACCGTCAGAACTCTTCTCATGCACTCATGTTTTTGTGAGGCATGATGCTGTCAAGCGTCCTCTTCAACGCCCTTACGATGGACCCTTTAAAGTCATCACTCGTCACGAGAAAACTTTTCTGCTGGACGTCAACGGTTCCCAAACCACCATCAGCATTGACAGGCTAAAACCAACATTTCTTCTCCCACCTTCGTTCAACGAGAGTTCTAACGAGCAACAAGATGTTCCACACACTCCAAGTCCTGTTCAGAACAATACGACTGAGACGTGTCCTGTTCCCGCTAGCAACCAACCTCCAACTGTCATCACTCGTTCAGGTCGTCGTGTACGATTTAATCTTCGATACTCTTCTTAATCGTGCATCGCACTAGGGGGGGGGAGTACTGTGGCGATCGCACATACAACATTAAATCCAGTACATTTCACCAGATGGCAGCATAATACCAGGGATCTCACAAGAAATGACAAATCCAACAGAGACACCAGATGGCGCTACAGCACCAGTGATTCAGGGAAAAAATAACGAACTGTCAGTCGGACTGTTAACTCCGACCGAAGCTGTCGTCACTATCGTGCCTTATGTGTATCACTTTTGTATATAATGTAAATTAAATATCGTTTAAGTTTATAACCTTCTGATGAATCTTTTTCGTTTATTGGCTTTAGTTTTAAGATGTTATCAGGCCGATATATCGTGCATACAACAATCAGTCAAAATATTTAAGTGAATGCTTATTTATAAATGATAATAATTTAAATTAACATTAATTATATTAATTAATTTTGTGGTTTTATATAAAATATTATTGATCTACTTATTTAGTTTTAATTAATTATTAATTTATTTATTATTAATTTAGTTTTTATTCAATTTATTTATAAAATTTTAAAATATTTGTCATTATATTTTAATCCGATAGATGGCAGAACAAAAGAAATTGTAACAAGTATGAAATGTAATCGGTAAAATACTTGTTACTTTAAAAGTAACTGTATTCAGTACGTACTAAGTACAGGAAAAGTAACAAAGCCCCATCCCTAGTGGATATCTCAAAATCGCTTCACATGGATATCTATTAGATATTACTGGATGTACTTGTTACAGATGTTGTTTAGATATCCAAGCCTAGATGTCTCCTATACATCTAAAGAATGATATAATGTAAACACGAGTGAAAACAAGGAATTTTTATTCAAAATTTTTATTGTGTTTAAATCAACGACCAAATTAATAGACCAACAACTTCCCTATTGGCTGCTTCCAAAAAATGACACGCCATCTTGGAAGACTTTCCTGAACATTTTTGAAACCAGGTGGCGTAAAAAGCATCTCAAGTGCAAGTGATTGAATTTACTAACATTGTGTGTTGTGTAGCATTTTACAGTTGATACTTATTGTTTTTATAGTTTCTAAATACTTTTATTATAATAAAATGCCAAAATCATGCTTTTGTCCTGGCTATAAAAGCGGCTACATATCTGATATTAATCAAAGAAAGAGGAATGGGGAAAAACTACCAAGCCTTTTTAGTGCACCAAAGGTATACAACGTACAAAATATATTTCATCTACTTTTATTTTCAATGAATAATTTTTATCTTGATAAGTTAGTCTATGTTGTAAAATGAATAAAATGTATGCTTTTGTATAATTTTTTGCGATCTGGGATGCAATCGGCGATTGAATTTTGTTATCAAAATATAATAAATTATCTAGTTTAGTTCTTTTTTGTAATCAAATAATTGCTGGTTAATTAAAATGCAACCATTTCAGGTTGTTGATTGTGTTTTTCTTTTTTATTTCTGGATATTGTGCATTGTGAAAAAATTTAAAAATCCTTGTAAGTAATTCATCAAATATTTATATATCAATCTAACTTTACCCCCATATTTCTCTATTGCCTTGTTTATTTTAAATTGCCTTCTTTATTTATTGAATTATATTGTATTATTGAATTAAATTGTATTTATTGAATATAATTGTATGTAAATATAATTTAGTATCAATACAAAAGCTAAAATTAAGTAAATCACTTAAGTGACTGATTCACTGATTTAAATAAAACTGGAAAATATAATTATAACTTGGTATTAACAAAGCTGATATACTCATAAGTAAACATATAATTATAACTTTGTTCTTAATTTATTCTGCATATTATAATGTATTATTGATTTAGGATCCAAACTTGCTTGAAAAATGGAGACGGGCAATTCCTCGGGCTAATAAGCAACTGACTTCTTCAAATGTAGTGTGTTCTTTGCACTTTAAATAAGAAGACTTAAATACCTATTATACACAAAAGTTATCAGATGGAACTGTAAATTATTTGTGTTGTATAAATTTTTTGAAATGTATTAAGACATTTTTTAATGTTTTGTGAATATATGTGCTTAGGTGTAAAAATTGCCAAAAGGAAAGCCAAATTTGATGAAAGATGCTATTCCAAGCATCTTCCCAAATTTGCCCAGGTACTTTTCATCAAGCACAAGAAAAAGAAAACTGCCTGCTCTTAGAAATACAGCAAAGAAAGTATGTGACAATTTTCCAACATCAGTAAAAATGAGCAAACTTCTATGCATGGTAAGCAATTTATCACTGTCAAGAAAAATTTATCAGTAATTGAATACTTACTAAATGATTCCCAATCAAACTCATTCAGTTCTATAAATATTTTATAGATTATTATTCAAAGTGTATTGTAATTTACAAAATGAATCTCAATTGATTATTTCAGTAGGTTATTTTTAAAAAGTAATCTCATTCAAATTAACTGTTTCATCTTAGCAAATTTGTAATTTGCATTCATAAAAATTGTTACTATTTAAAGATTTGTTGCTTTTAGGTGAAAGTTTGCTACGTACATTTGATCAAAGAATGTCATTTGCTTTTATTTAAAATTTATCCAATAAACTAGAATGGTGATATGAAATATATGTAAAAATTTTGTTAGAATTTATGATCTTAGATTGAAGCATTTTTTTAGAATTTGTTTCTAATTATTTATTTAAAAATTAAAATAATCTTTTTAAATTCCATTACAGAAAATATTATAGAATCATTACCTGAAATAGACCATGATATACTGGAATCCTCATTACCAACACCTGAATTTAATTTTGAATATTTGAAAACACAGTTACACCAGCATCTCTTTGTCTGCTCAATGGTCATACTCTATCACAAGGGATTCTGTGGTTCTTTTGTTCTGGACTATTGATCATTGTTTAGAAAGGTGGATTGCAATAAATGAAAATCTTAATGTCAAAGTATGCTTACTATTATTCTATTTGTTTAAATTTTTGCACGGTTACTTATTTTATTTATTAAGAAGCTTTCAATTTTAGGTTTTCTTAAAAGGAATTTTATCTACAATTGGGAGCAGTTGTAGGCTAACAGGAATGGAAAGTATATGTAATTTGATTAAAAATGGGGAGAAGTATATTATCTGTGCTGATGCTAGGAATATGTAAGTAAAATAATTTTCTCATTTATTAAATACAAATAAATATTGTTATGTATTAAAATTACTTATTTTATATTTATAGAGGAAAAAACTGTTCAGGTTATGTTCCTAGTAATTTTTACATCAAGAAAACTGGTCGTTGTAAAAATTGCTTCCAACAGCAACCTAAAATTGGCCCTAGACATGCTTCCAACAGTTTTCTTCTTGAAAAACTATACTAACACTATTATTTAAGACTCAGAATATATATATTTAGTCACTGGGGTTTTAAGAGAATTTGTTTTTTTTTTTTTTTTTTTTTTTTTTTTTAAAAAAAAAACTATTCTACTTAAGTTTACAAAAAGGAATTCAAATTCAATCATTTCTGCAATTCTTTTAGCCGAGCTGGCAGCCGAATGGTTAGCGCTCTGGCCTTCGGTTCAACAGCTCGTGGGTTCGAATCCCACCTTGGGCATGGATATTTGTAGTGGTTCGGAATCCACTTTAAACCGTAAGTCCCGGTCTAATTAGCCCTCGTGTGCAAAAAATGACCGTTGAGCGTCAAACAAACCAAACCAAACCTGCAATTCTTTTAAAATTCAAACATTTGATTTTAGAAATCAGTTTATTACCATGTGTAAGCTAATAAATAAAATGATTTTTAGTTTCAAAAACAAAAATTTCCTTATTTAGACATCAAAAATATTTCCATTAGGGATTGAAAAAGAACATTCAAAGTACTAGCAGAGTAAGTAAATAATGTTATAAAGACCGTCTATTAGTAAGAAAAAAATACAAGCAATATTTACAAAAAATTAATTTAACTTTGGTTTAACAAAGTGTTAGAGAAAAAATTTGTCGATCAAATTATTTATAAAAAATAGTCAAAACATTGTAAAATTTATATTTTTTCATTCTGTGTAAAAATATATATTCAATCATTAAATTTTGAATGAGTTTGATAAAAATTATATATTTGTAAGCATTTTGCTAAAAAATTTCATAAGTAAAAAAAATACAACTTTATTTTAATTTTCTAACATGGAAAGTTTAAAAGTTCTGAAAAATAAACATAGATATCCAAATGACATCCAATCAGATTTCATTTAGATGTCTCATAGAGATCGTATTTAATTCCAAATGGATATCCCATGGATATCAAAACATATCTGAGATATCTAATAAATATCTAACGTATATCCAAGGGTTATCCAAAATATCTAAGCGACATCCACTAGATGTCGCAATATCCGAATATCCACTTGACATCTATTTGCTGCGACCCTTTGGATAACTGGTGGATATGCCGTAGATATTTGGATATCGTGTGGACATCTCAAAGACAAAACGATATCCAATAAAATGTCTAGGACATATCTCTTAGACGTTGTGTGGATCTTTGTGGTTGTTTGGATAATGACAGCCAAACGTTACGTAAATGATGTGTTGTGGCCGGTGACACTCCCTTACCTCTAGAGGATGCTTAATGATCTTTATCAGCAGGTCACACATTGCTCGCATCAGCCAATATACCCTATAAGGTGTACAGCTGCTATCTTACCCACCATGCTCGCAAATCTTTCGATAATTGAACACGTTTGGGACATGATTGTGCACCATTTGTTGACAAGGAATGAAACCCTATTCCTCAGGACTCTTCGACTCGTGCCTAAACGTATTGCTTCATGTATCACCGTAAACAGTGGTCCTACAACCATGTTCTCACTCGACTCAACCCTGTTCTCACTTGGTATTATGTATCTTTCGAAATACAGATTACTTATTGTTCATTGCTGTCTCTTTCTGTTTGCCGAGTTTCATCACTTTCTGAAAACTCCTTCTTGGTATTGCATTTTCCATGTCAGGAGTGTAAATTGGCTTACGTTATTTTTTTCCCCGAGTTGATAGCTAAATAATGTTAATCAAAGAATATCATATAGAATCAAAGGGATAAATCTTATCTTTGCAGCAATTTTCAAACTGAATAAAATTTACCCTTAAGCTAAAATATCAGCGGGGTTAACCTCCAATAATTACTTTTATATGGAACCAAAAATAACTCTTATTAATTATCCAATTATCAGCGAGTTGTTTCTGTGAACTGAATCACTTTTTGGAGAGTATGAGAGAAAAAGATGAAAATGAAGCTCAATAAATGAAAAACAAACCATATATTGCTTTATATAAAAGTAATTTTATTCACTACAATAATTTAATATAAAAGTAATTTTATTCACTCAAAAAATAAGTATAAATTGCAATATAGAATAAAAAATCGAGAGTTAAAAATTAAATTAAAGATCGACACTCTTAAAAATTAGCTAAAGGACAATAAATGTTGATACAAACTGAACGTATGTTTAACCACTAATGAGGATGACGTATCAAATTGAAGAATTTGTAGTGCTTTTGTTAATATATAAGCAATTTCCCTCAGCTAAGTAAATTAACTCAATTTTGAGAAGACCCTTCTCTTTGTCGGGTGAGAACCCTTTTCAAGCGAACATAAGCATTCTGTATTCAGCTCCCAACCGACACAGTCGCATATAAAAAACAATTCGCCACCACATAATATTTTAAGTATTCTAAATAGCTTGTTATTACTTATAGGCGATTAGTTCTTATTCACACAAGCAACCAACTACACCGTTATAAATTATTTATTCTCGTTTGCTAAAAATTTTATTTCAGATTATTTGAATAAATAAATATTTCATCAAATATTGTTGTATAAAACATTTGCTGCCATAATTGTATGTTATTTTTTTCTTTGTGGCTATAAAACTAGTATGATTAGATTCTTTTACTAGAGCGGTGTTCAATTTGGTACATTAAAATTTATGTATTTTATAAATCATAATCAACTTTAATAATTGCTAACATGCACACATAAAATAAATTCCAGTTAATTTAAAATTTCATTTTTACAATTACTTGTGAATATCACTGTCAATCACAAAACTCATTTATTATCCTAATATTTCCTTCTAGAAAGAATTTGATGTATGCCAAATAATAAAAAAAGTTTTCTATGAAATTAAAAATAAATTTGCTGTTAAATTTCTTCCGAATTTATTTACATTGTACAATGAATTAATAATTTTAGATTTGTTTAGTTACAACCATCTCAACATTTTATAAACAAGTATGAATATAATGAAGAAAAATCTTCTTTCATATATATATATATATATATATATATATATATATATATATATATATATATATATATATATATATATATATATATATATATATATATATATATATATATATATATATATATATATATATATATATGTGTGTGTGTGTGTGTGTGTGTATGTATGTATGTATGTATATAGTATATAAGGCGTAGTAATTGATTAAAAGAATAAAAAATTAAAAAGTTAAATTTAGTAATTCTTGCAAAATTTTCTTATATTAATAAAAAAATCATGTTCTAATAATTTCTTAATAACAAAAATTTTGATGTAAAATAGAAATAAAAAGCAAAATAAAAGATAAAAAAGCTTTCATTCGTGAAAAATTCTTATTCATTTAATTTAGTTTGGTAAGAAGAAAGACACATGGTTTACATAAAAAAAAGAAAACAAGTATTTAAAATTTGGAATTTCAAAATGAAATTAAATATAAAGACAAATAACTAACTTGTACACTGAAAAAATTGTGAAGAACTGATTCCATTTGTTTAATTCATCTTCCATTTATAACTAAAAAACGAAACTTATTGCAAAACTTACTTAATTTTTTCGTTACATAATTTATTCATTTATACTAAATATGAAATCTGGGTGTCATTTTTTTATTTATAAATTTTAAATCATTTAAATCGCGAGAAGGAAATTAATAAAATTTACATAGAAGAATTCTGCTCTGGATTTTAACACCTATAACCTTATGGCCGTTGTAAAACATTTAGCATCCAAATCGTAAATTGCCTTCCGTGATGATTTTCCATACATAGTGGGCCATATTCCACCAGGAAAACCTGGATTACTCCCAAGTACCCACCTTGATAGACGTGCACGCCGAAAGCAGAAACCGAACATCATTCATCTATTGCTCAACAATGCTTTGGATCGAATGAGGGACCTTATGTTCGGAAGAGTGCTCTCCTTCCAATAGGTCATGGTACTTTAGATCACACCCTTTTGTTCTACGTTTAAAAATTTTGTATTTTCAGTATTTTCACTATAAAAATAACTTTACATAATTTTTCTTCAATTAATGCATATATATATGGTTATCAATTACTATTATTATTAGATCCGCATATTTCCTTGTACCTAGTCTTGAGTTGGGCTCTACCAGTTACAGGGAAGTAGCCGGGTGAGAATTTGGAAACAAGGACATAGCAGAAATATCCCATGGCTTGTTATGCCATCTTCAGAGACAGAAGGTTTCCTCCTTTAGAGAAGACGAAAGATCTTTTAATAATTCGGGATTCAAATCCATTACCTTCTGATAATAAAATTGATGTCCAAATCAACCAAGCCATAGTGACCTTTCATTGGTTACTGTTAAATAATATTAATTTAAACATTCAAAGAAATTTGTGAAAAATTAAAGCATTTGGTTTTAAGCGATACAACTTTTGAAACATTGTATGCAAAACATTTATCATTTTTTACATGAATTTTGAAGAAAAGTCAGGAATTAACTTTAATTATGAAATCTTAAAGTTCCTTTCAATTGGCAACTTCTGACTCTATAATCCGCACAAAAAGTCACCAAGTTTGTTTCATAAAAAAAGAGCATCAAAATTAAATAGATAATAAAATCAAAATTAAATCACATGTGAAACAAATAAAAAGTTTGATGGAAAAATAATAACTTTTATCAATTTATAATGAATTTTCAAATGCAGAAAATAAATGAAAAGCTGTAAGATGGTATACTTTGATTTTAAATTTGTAAAATTTAGCTTGTAGACAAAAAATGTAATTTAATTTGTTACGAAATCTAAAGCCCTACTTAGAAAAATGTGACAACACTGATTTTAGCTGCAAAAATGATCTGCTATTTGAGTAAACACTGATAAATTTTAGAAAAATTGAAAAATCTTAAATTGTGACTTAATGTAAAATTTGGAAAATAAATGCAAATCTTAAATACACAAGTATATTTAAAAGAAATTCACTTGTGGATATTTTATTATTAAAAAAATATATAGTATGCTCTATTTATTATTTAAGTAAGAATAAAAGCTTTAAGACCAGGATAAAAAAATAGCACACAAATATAAGAATATTAACCCTTTTAGAAGCTTATGTCGGAAACGTTTATTCAAATTACTTTGTTTAAAATATTTTTCTTTTTATACTTGAAACTAATTTTTGTCAGTGTTCAGAGTCTGTTTTATACTATTCGCCTTCTATAATAGATTCAGATTCATTGATGTAGTAAAATGTCTTCCATTAGCATGAACTCTTTTTGCCACGTCATATTATAAATTCTTTATGATAGTGAGTTTTACATTCATGACTCGTCATTTTAAAAGTGAACATTGTTGACTTAGATCCAAATTTTTCATTCGTTTCTTTAAATACATTGATAATATTTTCAATTTTCCTTCACAAAAATTTTAATTTTATAAAAGAGATTTCTTAGTAAAATATTTCAATATCTTTGTGAATTAATTTTACTCGATACGAACTCAATTGAATCTTTATCATTATAAGCAAGGTATCACATAAAGTCATTATAGCATTTCCACTTATAAATGTTTCTACGACAATATTTATTTTTAATTTCTGTAATCACGTTAGTAGTTTTTTATCCATCTGACACATTGAAGTTATATATATATGTATATATATATATATATATATATATATATATATATATATATATATATATATATATATATATATATATATATATATATATATATATATATATATATATATATATATATATATATATATATATATATATATATATATATATATATATATATATATATATATATATATATATATATATATTGAAATTATATTTTTTGATCAGAAAAATTATGCACATTTTTTGTCAGTGCAGCAACAGAAACCTTGCTAATTTTGTTGTGCAAATCTAATTTCCAGATATGGTTTATATTCGAAAAACTTTTGAGTATTGTTTACGATCTTCCTACCTTTATAAAGCAATAGTACGATTCTTTATTCGTGTTGAACAAAATACCTTAGTAGGCTTTCTTTCACTGTCTGTTAGATTTTATCTTTCTCCATTTTCTTAAAAAGCATTACAAATCTGAATAAATGCATGACAAATTTGAAATTGAAAAACTACAGCAATCTTAGTAATTATTGTAACATTTCAGTTAGTATACGTAGATTTATACGTTTATAGAGAAAATTACTGTTAGTACTTTGTATATGTATCAATTCTTTCTAATAATTATGCATTTATAAATCCGAAGAGATACATGATAGTATAAAAAAGAGTGAGTTACTTGAATTCTGAAACATGGACGTGTAATTTTGCGATCCACTGCTTTATTCGCGAAAAGATCCAGAGTTTGAGCATGTGATAGGCAGAACAAGTTTCAAAGATTATTATTCAGGAAATTTTTAATGTTTACTCCTTATAATATCTAAAATATGTGAGATAAATGTTATGAGAGGATTTAAGAAGAGAAAACTAAATAATGTATAGATAATTTTCATCAAAAGATTTATCCAGTTTTTTTTCAACGGGAAAGGAACAACGATGATATAACTTTTGTTTCCACTTCAATCAAAGCTAATTATTTTTAAGTAATTTTTCATGGAAGATAGATTATTTTCCTAGTACTTAGAGGTCGAGTCGCTCAGTAGTTTCACATTGTTTCCCGTTAATACCAGCAAAGTGAAGCATCACTTACTGTGGGTAACTATTTGGAGGGTGACCACATTTGCTTTCACAGAGTTTCTGAAATTCTGCGGTTTGAGGATGAGTTCACATTAATTTGTGATGTCTAAAGTCCGTCTGTTGGTGCGGCAGGGATATGGAGAAAAGGATCCCAGTTCAATTGTTGACCTCTTCATTTGACCATGATTCAGAATTACGAGGCGCTTGGTGATAGGCGGATATTTCAAGCTTGTGTTAACTTTAGGTTCAGTCCGAAACTCATCTGCTCGGCTATGTATGTATGTCCTAATGAACATATCTATTATGCATCTCATAACTTAATAAAACATTAAAGTTAACAAAAATATCTTTAGATGGCCATAATGACTTGCACGTATTTTACAATTAAAAAAGGAATTTAGGGGAAAATAGAAAGGATATATTGGACCACTATACAAAATAATATGTTTGAGCAATTGATAATAGTTTCTTGTAAGAGATTGGTATTTCTCGATTTCACAAAACCTTATTAGTGACCAAACTTTAACTTTATTTATCCTCCTTCAAAAATGTTATGTGATTGGAATAAGGATTGATTCATTAGTAGCTTCTGATTTCTATTCATCGTAAGCTTCATCAATAACAGAAAATAATTATCCAAGTACAAACTGTAATCGAAAGAGGATATATTTCTTATTAAAGATATTATTCATCATGTTTTATGCAAAATATATGGTAAATTACTTTTGTTTCCTAAAATTGAGTATTTACAGAAAATATGTACCGATTTTGTGAAATTGAGTATTAATAATTATTTAAATAAAATATCCATTTAGTTTTTTATTTGCAATAACTGATTATTATTTAAAAAAAAAAAAAAGAATAAATAAAAACTTGAAGATTCACTAAAGAATATTTCCTTTTTTAATTTTTTAGTTTTTAAATTTTATTCTTAGAAAGCCAAATCTTATATCTTGATTTTTGAAGATAAGCTTATTAACACACGCACACATATATATATACATATATATATGATTTGATATTATACAGTAATTTTATTTATTTACGTATTAAAACGTAATTTTTTTAGCTTTACAAATAATCAGCGCAAAAATATAATATTTATCAATAATTTTTATAAGCAATTTCGGTAGGTTAATAAGATATTCCTGTAGTCATACAAATATTTATTTTCTCTTATATCTTTCATGTTTGAATACTACAGGCAAAAAAGTTATTTGTTTAATTTTGCTGGAATCAAGATCTATTCTTCTTCTTCTTCTTAGGGTTGGGTTTGTATTTCATTGAGCACCTCTGCTTTTATCAGCATTTTGTACTGTTAACTCCAAACCCAATGTTTCTTAGTTCCAGTTGCTCGGATCACCCACTTTATTAATAAAGTTTGATAACCCTTTAATAGAGTCTAGGTGAAACTCTCTAGTATGGATGATGCCTAAAGAGGTTAATCTAGGGAGGACAAGAGCCTCGCATTCATAAATGATATGATTGGCCGTTTCTTCTTGCATATGACATTTTCTGCAGATAGGGTCTTGCTTAAACAGTCCCATTTTATGGAGATGTTTTCTAAAATAGTAGTGCCCAGATATGAAGCCTACGATTAAACGTATCTTCTGCCTAGAGCATCTTAGAATTTCATAGGAAATCCTCTCTGATGATCTACAGATCATACTTTTAGCATGGGTTTGACCAGGAGATTTAAGCCAAGCTTCATACATCTTCCGTTTTTCCCATCTAAGAACATTGGTTTTTGAGGTCTTCAAATTGATCCCACAAAAAGGTTCTGGACCAATGGGAACAAAAGACGATCCTTGTTTAGCAAGCTCATCAGCCCTTTCATTACCTTCGATACCTTTGTGCCCCGGCACCCATACAAGGATCACCCTGTTTCTAGTTGCCAGTTCTGTAAGAAGGTTTCTACACTCCAGAATCATTTTAGCTTTCATTTCGAAGGAATTAAGCGCTTTTAAAGCGGCTTGACTGTCACTGAAAATGAGAATCCGCTTACCGTAGTAGCCCTTCTTCATATTCAGTCGCAGACAGTGGTTGATGGCCAAAACTTCTGCCTGGAAGACCGAAGCGTATCGCCCAAGGCTTACAGACAAGCTGATTCTTGGTGACACGCCACAAACTCCCAGTCCTGAGAGGCTGTTCTTCAGTGATCCATCTGTGTACCAGATTAGATCTCCTGTTTTAGTTTCAAACATGTTGTTATCCCATTCGTCTCTAGTTGGAAAAACTATATCAAATGTCTTATCAAACATGTATGTTTTTCCATGATGTCGGATGGCATCATGAAAGTAGGGTCTTGAATTTTCCTGGTGATGCCCTTGTGCCCTTTGGCAACAGGCTGGTCATACCAGTGGTTTTGCAGCTTCATTCTGTATGCATTCACTCTTGCAACGCTGCAGATGAAGATGTCCAAGGGAGTCAGATCCAACACAACCTCCAATGCTCTGGTTGGCGTGGTGGAAATTGCTCCTGTGATGCAGAGACAGGCTAGTCTTTGTAGACCCCCCAGTCTGTCAATCACAGTCTTCTGTTCCACCTTACGCCACCAGATCACACAGGCATATGTGAAAATGGGCCTGACAAAAGCTGTGTACATCCATAACATCAGTTTTGGATGTAAACCCCAGTTTTTACCAAGCATTCGCCTGCAAATCATAATGCTTTTCTTTGCTCTGTTGATCCTATCATCAATGTGCTTATTCCAGGTGAGTTTCTGGTCTAAATAGATGCCCAGATACTTCACCTCTGAAGCCACATTGATTTCAACATCAAAAAGTCTTGGTATGAAAAAACCTTTCCGTTTCTTTTTGCGTGTAAAAGGTACAAGGTAGGTTTTCTGAGGATTAACCATCAGGTCCCTATCCATGCACCATTGACCTACATAACTTAGAGCATCCTGCATGAGATGACAAGTTATGTCAAAATCTTTACCAAGGATAAGGATGACAATGTCATCAGCATATCCCTGCGTATAATAGCCCCTATCATTTAGATGTTTTATAAGGCTATTTACAACTAGGTTCCAAAGTAATGGTGACAGAATACCTCCTTGAGGACAACCTCTTGTAGTCTTTTTTTCAAATGATTCACCGAAGATGTTCATTTGTATATATCTATCCGAAATTAAGGCCTCAATCCAAGTACACAGGGTCTGATTAATCCCTGCCCCTCTAAGTGCATTGAGGATGGATGGATGGAAAGTATTATCAAAAGCACCCTGTATGTCGAGGAAAGTTGCCAAGGCAATATCCTTTTGATACAGAGTGGCTTCAATCTTGGAAACTAGCTGATGTAGAACAGTCTCAGTAGATTTGCTGGGTTGATAGGCAAATTGAAGAGCATGCAAGGGACTATTTCTACCCAAGTAATCTCTAATATGCCGATCAATGATTTTCTCCATAATTTTAAGAAAGAATGAAGAAAGACTGATTGGTCTGTATGACTTGGTCATAGGTGTCCTTGCCAGGTTTAGGAATGAAAGCAATCCTAGTCTTTTGCCATATCTTTGGTATGTAACCTAGTGCTAAGCTAGTTCTGTAAATTCTAGTTAGCACTGGTATGATAACCTCCTGTGCCTTCTGGATCATGATGGGCATAATTCCATCAGGCCCTGGGCATTTTAGAGTTAAACGCTAAAGATAATGCCCATTTAATATTGTTGTAGTTAACGATATTTTTAGCGATGATCCATTGATCGCTATTGACTCTTTGCAAAGAGCCAATGCAGTGCTCCCCTTCATTGCTATAAATATCTCTAGCTCCTGGAAAGAGGGTTTTGATCATTATTTCCATAACCTTTTTCCCGGAAACAGCAAAATTACAGTCTTTGTCCTTTAAGGTGCAAACCAAAATAGGTTCCATCCCTTTTGAGGAGTTTTTGGAGTCTAGCTCCTTCAGAGATAGAATCTATCTCGTCACAGAACTTCCTCCAGGAGTTAATTTTGCTTTTTCTAACAAGTTTGTTATAAATAGTGAGGGCCATTTTATAGTTCTCCCATTCACCATTTTTCTTAGCTTCGTTAAAAAGTTTTCTAACATTTGCTCTTTCGGCAGCTAGAGAATCATTCCACCAAGGGCATTGGAGTTTAGCTCTTCTAGTGCGAATGGGGCAATTGTTATGATAAGAATCTAGAATACTTCTCTGCAGAAGATCTGCTGTAACTTCTAGATCGTAGTTGTCTCTAATAGGTCTGTTCCCGAGCTCAATCAACCCAGTCAGTTCTTCTTGGAATTTCTTCCAGTCCGTCCTAACTGGGTCTCTGAATATGCGATCCAGACACACATTAGAGTGAATTTCAAAATGGATGTTTTGATGATCTGAACCAGAAGGTCTGTCATCTACTTTCCAGTATTTGATATTTTTACTAATCAGCGTGGTCGCTATAGTAATGTCAATTACTTCAGATCGATTGGAAGTAATAAAAGTTGGTTCGTTGCCCTCATTTAGAATATCTAACCCGTTGTTTAGAATAAATTCCAAAAGATACTCACCTCTTTTATTTGTGTCCGTACTTCCCCAGACAACATGATGAGCATTACAGTCTAGTCCTAGGACTACCTGTAAGTTGTTATCTCTGCAAAAGTTCATGAGCTTGTGCAGAGAATGGTCAGGTGGAGCCTTCTCTTCATAGGGTAGGTATCCAGAGCCAAAAACAATTTCCCTGTCCCTACCCTCTATGTTGAGTCTGACTTTCACAGCTGTCAGGTCCCTAAGAATAAATTCAGAGAGGGGAAGAACTTCAATGTTTTTATGTAAGAGTATACAAATTCTAGCGTTACCATTAGTACAATAGATAAGCTTACCTTTAGTTCCTTTGAGACCACTGATTCTCACCTTAACCAACCAGGGTTCCTGAATCAGGGCCAGGTGTATATCCCCAGCAAGAAACTTCTTACTGAGGTTAGTAGTACCACTTCTACTGTGGTGGAGGTTGGCTTGAACTACCTTCACCCCCATCAGCAGGAGCAGGTTTGTCAAGTACTTTAGCCTGCACTTGGTGAAGTCCAATATGAAACCTATATCCCCTTACACGAAGTGTGGCAGCATCTAATTCAGGCACACTAAGAACGATGGTCCGCCCAGATGGGACGTTCTTAATTCTAAGAACGTTCCACTCCATTGGAGTGACCCCACCATTCTGAGCCTCAATTTTTCTCAGGAGCTCTTTAGGTTCCAATTCACTACAGATTTTTGGCAGTTTTGCAATTATCATGGTGGTTCTGACAAGTTTCCTTGCCACACCTACCAAGAGTTTATGTTCCTGCCAAGGGCTTATATCACTGACATTCTGTTCCAACCACTTTGAGCTCTCCAGATCTGCACAGTTGATAATAAGAGCCCCGTTCTCAAGTTTACAGGATAGGAAGGTTGGGGCAAAACCCTCCTCATTCCTTCCTGTTTTCCTGGTTAACAAGAGTTCCAGGTCATAGGCCTGTTTCTCTATTAACCGTTTTTTCGGATGACCTTCTAAGAGCACGGCCATCTTGATCGCCATGAGAGCCACCCTGTAAGTAAATCCCTCAGGTCCTTCTCTCTTGGCAGCCTTTCCGACCTTGCCCTGGTTCATCCGGTTGGCAGGACGCTTCTCGCCTTTGGTTGCCTTGGGTTTTTCAACCCAAGTCCCCTCAGCGATTTTGTGCTCCTTCACCAGCTTCTTTTTCTGGGCACCAGATATTCTCTTTTAAGCTTGATTCTGGTCAGAGAGTCAGTCATGCTAGAGATAACTTCCTGACTCGCACCAGAAGAAGATGGTTTGGAGGTCATTTCTACCTCCTGTGAAGGTTTCATTGCTACCCCTTCATTAGATTGTCTCTGAGTTCCCTTGTCTTTTTCAGAAAGGTCTGCTTCAGAAGTTTCTCCTGCAAAAGCAGAAATGTTTGTTATTTTTAATGTCTTTTCAGCCATATAATAACAGTTAATAAACTCAGGTAATATGACAGTCCACCCAGCATTGCCTGAGTTACTGGGCAAGGCAATTTACTCTAGAAGTTCGCCAGGCAACTAGAAGCTCCGTTAAGACACCAATACCGCGGTGCCAATTAGCCCTAGGCACGGATCGCATAACACCAGGGTTTACGGGAGCTGGTTCGCGGCCTCTTATTCTATATTCAAGGCTATCCTGTCATTCCTACAGGACGTTCGGCGATTCACCACCTGCCGACCCGCCTGGTGGCTAGCTCAAGCCCCAGAGGGGTACGCATACCCCCTGGTTCCAGGAAGATCTATTCTTAGAAATGTAATTATTTATATTTTTTAATTCCTAGATATTTTGATTTTGTGTAGAATAATTTGCGGGTTTTATCATTTTTCCAGGTGTACATATACATCTTTATTTTTCATTAGATTACATTTACATATTCTTTTATATTTAATCTACCTAAAACTAAGTTAAAAATCAACCATTGTTTCTTACATAATTTCCAGATTGTTTTTCTCATTTAAACCTAAACTGATTTTTGACATAATTATTAAAATAATTACACGAACATCTCAGTAGTCACCTCGTTTTTATTGAAGAATATTTATCATATTTATTGAACTGAGCTAGATCATTTTGGATAATACACATATAATAATATTGCTCAACAAATCTTGAAAAATTTATTATTTAGGATACATTCTTAAAAACTAGAATCTAGGCTATGTTTTTTAATTTCAAATAGTATATTGTTTTGATGCATTTATACATTGGTCTAATTAAAAATTTTAAAGATATTGTTGTAATTTGTAAACTATGTTTGCCTCAACGATGTTCCTTGTTGTTGTCTTGTGCCAGCTAGGCTGGTATTATGGGATGCGCTGCTCTACTTTTCCAACTTAATCATATTTTGTTGTGGAATCCGACTTCCTCAATATACATACACCATAAGTACCCGATTATAGGGTAGGCAACCATTCACAATCCATTTCTACAAAGAAAGGACAAAGACAGGATAGACAGAGAGAGATCCATTCTTGAACTGGGATTCGAACTTAGGACCTCCCTATCCGCACTCTGACCACTATACAGGGTAGGAATGATGTTTCTTGGGATACAGATAAAACTTTCGAAAAGAATCCTAAAATATTACGGTACTGGATTGTCAAATCAAATTCATCACCTGCCAATAGTCATGTCTTTTACTTGAGATTCAAGATTTTAATACAATAAGACAGACTTTCCATACATTTGAATGATTGAAAATATTGAAATTTATAATTAGGAGTCAAAAGAAGGCTTTTCGCATTCCTTAACATTATGTTCGAGCAAATAACGAGTTAAATTCCCAAACATGCCCAGCAGGTACATTATTTGTTTTTTATTTGCTTTAAGATTTGAAATTTTGAAAAAAAATACAATAATTGACAGGTATAATAGGTATAAAATTAACAAATTGAATCGTCTATTTGATGTAGCAAAACTATCTCAATATTGAAAATCATGAAGGTGCTTTTTCTGTATTGAAAAAAGGAATAAAATATTTACAGAGACATCTAATACAACCCATAATGCGATATTTTATTATACTGTAGCAAATAGAAATGTTCTTGAAAAGAAAATATGACTATAATTAAGATCTGAAGAGGAGGACAGAGAAGAATGTACATATCTCTAAGGAATATCAAAAAAATATCGAATAGATTCATATCTTGTGCTTGGCGTTCCACATTCTGATTTTTTTGATGTTGAAAGCAACTATGTAAAGCTGAAATCCTGAGAGATCTCGCGCTGTCTTCCTGCAATACAAAATCATCATCTGTTATACTAGTATAAAGATGTATGTAAGCATCAAAGTGTTATTTTTATAAATTTTATCATGGATAGCGTTTAAGGTTCTAACTTTGGAAAACCATTATAAAGAGATAAAATACGAGTCATTGTAGGGTGATACCCTGAAAAAATAAATAAGCCCCTTTATGTTAATATAGACGCATCTTATCTGCCTCCTCTATATGATTATCTTTTGCGCATATTTGATGAACAATTACACGAGACTTTTACCACAGGTGCTCCAGATCTTGTATCAACCGAAGCTGTCCCCTTCCCCTTTACCATAAGCTTGTTTCTCAATGAAGAAGCTCCTTGGAGACCCCCTCTTTTTTTTTTTTTTTTTTTTTTTTTTTTTTTTTTGATTTTTTTGAGAGTGCATGGGCTTATTGATCTGGTGTAGCTCCGCTATTATGGACGGGATTTGTAACAACAATAACACAATTACACTTTACGATATACCATGTTTTCTTCAAAGCAAATCACTTTTTATTTTCACTTGATTGATTCGCAAAGATAAAAAGCCTCGACAGATAAATCACCTCGTAATCATCCGTAGTTTGTCTTCGATCTGACTTTGATTATATTTCATTTCCTTAATGCTTTTCCATAGCAGTTTTTCATTAAATATGACGATGATTTTGTTGCTATTTAATTATTCTTGAGGTCTAATTTTTAATATCACCACAAAATTTGCTGCTTCGATCTGAGAAATATGCATTTTTATTCCCTTAATAGATGACATGATTCATTGGTGAACATTACTATTTAACCCGCAGTAATTGCGTTTATCATTACATTTATTGGTTTATTTTCAAACAAATTATCGCCATTTTTATATTTTCCTTTAATTTTGGAGACAAAGACAGAACTAATATAATAAAATTGAATTTTAACAACTGGTACGGATCACCGTGGCTTCAATCTTTTGAGAGAAACGCTCTATAATTTAATATTAAAAGGTAGAGAATGAGGGAATATAGATAACTGGATGCAATGTCTTTGCTTTCTTCATTTATATTTATCAAAATGGGTACTTGATAGTTTTCCGAATTTTCATCTTTGCGATACTTGAATACGATCTACTGTATTAACAATGAATTTCATAGGAAACTTTTTTAGGAAAATATGTAATGCCTAGATATTTCAAAAACGTTAAAATCTGTCAGCTGCATATTATGCAAGCATTAAAACTTGGATGACATGGAAGCATTTATGAAAATTGGTTGCGAGACATATATCAACATTTTTATTGGAGTTCTTTTGATTGTGGATAACAGCACTGTGCCCACGTTGAAGTCTTGGATCTTGAATCGATTCGTGTGGACTTCTTCCCGCCTAATGCAATTTTTGCCTAAGAGTTCATGTATCAGATCATAATTAATAGCTTCAGGAGCAAATATTGTAGAGTACTTTTGCAAAAAGCGATTATGGCTGGAGCGTCCTTATTAAGTTAACCTTCTAGGTGAAATGTTTCGTTAATTAATGCTTGGAATGATATTGAAGGAAAGACATTATAGAGAGCATTTCAACATGTTGGTCTTATAAAAGAAACCACCATAACCGATGAAGAGCAAAGCAATTTACTGATAACTTGAGCGAAGGTGAGTCAATCATGCAGGAACTCTGATAAAGAATCCTTTTGCTGCCTGAAATTTCTTTCGAGGACTTATTGAAAGCAGACTTACATACGGAGTGTGCGGAAAAAATATCGGATAAAATTATTGAGAATATAATGAATGAAAACAAAAAAAAGCTTTTACATATAGAACAAGAAGAAAATGTTGTAGTGCAAGATCACCGGCAAAACAAATAGCGAAATAGCTAACAAAAATGAACTTTTTTTTAAGGAAAAAAACAGCGAACTGCTTTTATACTTTAAAGAAAAGGAAAAATTATTTTTCAAAATGCAGTGTTTTTTTTTTTTTTTTTTTTTTTTTTACAAAATGTAGTTTTAATGATTACTTTACCTGATTTTTCATGCATAAAGTGAATGTAATTACTGTTCCTAAGTATGAATCCTATTTTGCATGTGTTTTTATACTGCATTCTAAATGTTTTTTCATATAGTATTTTATTTATTAAAAAAGTAATTCCGTAAAAAAATCAGAACTTAATGCATTATTTTTCAATTTTTTGAAATGTTTTATAGGTCTTTATGTGTTTGTAAAAATGAGTTCCATTACTGTATTTATAGTGAATCGAAATCCATTTTAATTTAATTATCCTAGTAAAACTGACCATATTTGAAAACTATAAAACGATAAGAAAACAATGCCCAAAGCAGTAAATAAACTACTTTTATAGTTAAAATTTTTTGTTACATTTTAAATTAAAAGTTGTTATATTACAACACAACCAAAATGATTTCTAAACGATAAACAAACCACGCTTATATGCATTAAAAAATTGCCATATTACAATAATTGTTATATGTTATACAAATTATTTTATACTTATAAATAACTGTAAGAGCATTCTTATCCCAAACATTAATCAATATCCTTCAACATTTTTAAATCGAGACATGCGGTTTTTAAAGTACGAAAAAATTCACTAGTATTGAAATTTATGAAGTTGAAACATTTCTTAAGAGATATTGGCGGGCCCGTGAATTAATGGCTTAAGCGCTAATGTTTGACATTTGTAAAAAAAATAAATATTATTTCTTAAGAGTATTTTAATTTGATTATTTTTCTTAGATTCGTGTTCTTAGATTCATGCCTAAGATTCTGGTGTAAAATTTTAAATTGAGAATCAGTTTCCAAATTTTCTGTAATTATTTTCTAGAAGTTTTCTTCCATTATTTTCAATAATTTTAAGACAACACATCAATTAATATTTTATTTGATGCTTAAAAACTTAAAAACAATTTGAGCACGACAGTAAAAATTACATGAATTGGAAATATTTCAAATTTTGAATAAAATTTTAAATTAATAGAATTTGATATAAAATTTTAAATTAATAAAATTTGATAGTTTAAAAAATAGTTTCATTTTAAAGCTTAAAATTCCATAGCTATATATTTTTAACATTATTGTTTTCAGAAATTAATAATTCTCTTTCTTCTCAAACACACACATTTAAATGATGGAGCAATGATGAAAAAATATTGAAAACATTCTTTGTTAAATTTGACATTTCTCATTGTAATTTTTTTTGTTGTATGTAAATTTCATATTATAAAACTTTAAAAATTTAATTCATTAAACTGAATACTAGTTACGAACAAAACACGGTCAGGATTATGATTTTTCCAGATAATTTCTTTAAAATTAAAATTGGAATTACATTGGAACAAAAAAGAATTATAGAGCAAAATTTAGTTCAAAGATAATGAAAAAATCAAAGAAAAATACTTTACATTGAAAGAAGCTGAATTATCTATAATAAATCAGCATTTAATGCGAATTATTCAAAATTCGTTGAAAAATATTTTTCTAACTAAAAATGATTACAAAAAATTATCATATTCTTAAAAATAATAAAAATAATTTTTTTATGTTTAAAAGAGTAATCAATTTATTCGGAAAAATATGAAGGATAAACATGAATCTTTGATTGTTTGTATCCTAAAACAGCAGCACATATTATAATAATAAAAAAATTACGATAAAAATTTATGAAATATTTCCTTATTGGAACTATAAATTGTTATATTTACTTTAAAAATTTTAAAAAATCGTGTGCATAGAATTAAACTTTAAATAAATAAACGAATTGAATTCTTTAAAAATTGCGACATTAATAAATATTTTAAATATAAATAAGCTAGAAACTTAATTTAACATTAGATTATTTATTAAAATAAATATCGAAAGTAACATTTATTTACTTTTAGGTTGGAATAAAGATTTAAAAAAATCAAATTTTTCTGTTTAAAAAGCTATATTCTATATCATAGAAGAATTGGTTGAAAAATGCAGAATAAAATAATTTTATAAATAATACATTTTTTCACAGTTGATTAGTAAACTTTGTAAGAGATAAATTTTGTATCTAACTAAGCAATAAAATAATGAAAACATCAACATGTAATATCGAATTAAACTTCCCATGTTGAATTTTTATTAAAAAAAATTAACTAAATCAAAAGCTATTACGAAGTTTGGAAATCCTTAAAATATTACTGCATCAGATTTTAAATATTTATGTTTTATATCAAAATTTCAAAACTTTTTCCATACAATTTGATATTTTACAAGTGATGTCTTAAAATTAGCTTTCACCGATTGGAAAAAATCCTTATTTTAATATTTGCATGATATTTAAAAATAAGAAATTTTTTTAATGTATAAATAATAATTTAATATAGGTACATATACCTGAAAATTACTTTTTTAAATTTTATTCCTGGAAGTTTAAGAGAATTTATAAAAAATTATCCGAAAAACATTTAAAAATTAGTATATGTATATAAGCTTTTCAATAATAATACATTTATGAAAAATGTGCACGTATTTTGCCAAAAATTTTTTATACCTTTCTAATATTTTAAAAATATTTACGATTAATAAGAAAAATTATGCATTTATACTGGATTTCCTATAATTTAAATTAACTTTTAAGAAAATGCGTTATGTATAAGTAATTGTATGAAGTAAAACTAACTCACAGTAATTTATAAATATCATTTACAAAGATATGAACAAACAACGCTTAAAAATGATTGTATCAGCTTTTCATTTCGTTTCAAAACAAGCTTGAAGAATTTTTATCTTAAATTTCTTATACTTTTCAAAAATGTTATCGTTATCTATGATCAAATGAAAAATTCTTTTTAGTATTTATTTGAATGGCTCTCGATCAGGAAAACAGATATAAGCACAGTATGCTCTGGCCTACTTATGACCTGTGGTACCACTGGTTAAGTTTATTTTAGTTTATTTATTAGAATTTTTGTAAATTTATAAGCTAAGCTTAATTTTTAAGGTAATTAGTCTTGTGCGAGCATTTATATAAAATGAAATTAAATTTAGATATGGATACATGAAAATATTTAATCAAAAATAAATACTTTACTTTTAACCATTAACATATTCATGAAGAAAAAATATATACAATATCGTTACCAAAATATTTTCACATTTTGCATTCAATGCATAAGAAAATATTTGAATTTTTAATAGAATTATTTAACAAAAATATTTGACACTTATAATTTATAACATCAAATAATTTTATTTTAGTAATTACCATTTCCTAGTTTCCTTCAGATTAGAATACAATGTACTTACAAATAGGGAAAAGTTAATATAATTTTTAAAAGAATCGACGCGAGCAGTAATATTGAGACACTACATATCGTAATCCTGATAAGATATATTTCAACCGCTATCAATGTCAGAACATGCTGGTGAACATTTCTTTTTCTTTCCCGAAGAAACATAATAATTTTCTATGAGGTAACAGAGATAATATCAAATTTGTACATAAGTAACTTGCTGTATAATCTTTTAATTTAAACATATGATAAAATTCATTAACGCTGCCTTTTTTATGAAATACATTGAAAAGTTACTTATAATTTGATGTCATTATACCTTTTTATTGTGTGATTTTCAACTGTATTATCAACTCGATTTAGCAAATTTAATAACTAGCAGTGTATATATATGGGAAAAACTTGCATTTCTCCAACCTGATTATCTTGAAATTGAATTAAATTATATATTGTCAGTGGCTTACAGTGAAATAAAAAATAATAATTAAACGAAAAATTTTAAAAAAAGAATTAAACGAAGTATTAGATGCGATAAAGATAAGAATGACTATCGTTTGGTTTTTTAAAAAGTCTATAATATAATTTTTATTACAGGAAACATTTCTGTTACATACATGAAGCTTCCTTCACTCCTCTATGTATTTATCTCCTACATTTAACCAATTATATTCTGTACTAAAGATCTTCAAAATTCCTATACATCCAATACTTTTATCCAAATAATCATTGTATTTCATGCCGAGAAACATTATTATCAAGATCAATATTTGTTTTGAAATTGCCAGAAAATTACAGCGAGCCAACAAAAACAATAGTTGAGAATTGCTTTCAGGAGGTATTAGGCTTTTACATATGTTTTGCCCTCTCTTACTTTGCTACTGTAACTGAAGAATTGCTAAATTAATTCGATTTAGCAATTCTTCCAATGTTTTTAAGCGTTTGTACCTTTTCTTAAGACAATTTAATCTTTTATAATTTTTTATAGTCTTCAAGTAATTTCCACTCTTTAACCTAAATGGAAGAAATATACAGGAACTGTTTGGAAAACGATAAAGAGTTAGGGATCATTTAGTTTAATTTTTCCTGCAGGCAATGCAGTTATTGTATCATGAAGTGAATGCTTTAGAAGGCGAATGTGGTACGGCAGTTGTGTGATAGATTTCTTAACAATTTCGAATAATATAGACACTTTCCTTCATTTAAATTTCCTTTGGAAAGTTGTGGAAGATTTAACTGCCAAAAAATCTTTTGCATCTAAACTCGTAAATTTTAAAAGCAAAAAGGGTTGAGAATTTTGGCAAAAAACGGGTATGTTGACTCTTCTTTGGATAACAAGAAACAAATTTGCCTTTGTTTTGGTATATTTTATCGATTTTAAGATTCATAAAGATACTTAGACTTATTTTTTCAATTAATAAAACTTTTTTAATGGCGCGACATTTTTAATTTTTCACTGATAAGGGAATAAGAAAACATTTGATAATTCAGAAAAATAATTTATAAATTGCTGTGCAAATTCTTAGAATGAATTAAGGGATGATTTTCTTTATGATGATACAGATTTTGATTCATCAAAGTCATTTAATTTTGATTAGCCATAATGATACTAAAATTAATAAGTTTATTATGTTTAAATTTATGATAAATTCAATTTTCTTTACATGAATAAAATATTAAGTCTGGGGATTTAAAAAAAGAAGAAAAATGAATTAAAATGAACTGGTATTTGTAGATTATAATTAAAAGAACTTTTTGGGCTTATTCTTCCAATTAGGAGGATTGATAAAAATATCATACAAAATTGAAAAAAATCATATATAATCTTTCGATATACGACAGTTTGATTATCAGACAAACTGCCGTATGCCGAAAGTTTATTTAAAGTGACAGATTTTATAAAATAATTAGATTTTTGGTAAATAAATTTATCAAAATTGCAAGACCTTTTATTTCTGATAGGTATAAAATTTTATTGGTATAAAAATAAATCTTGATAAAAATAATAAACTATGAAAATTGCGTAGAATTTTTGATTTTTCAGAATACATATTTTTAAGGTTTTCTTTTAAAAAATTATAACTCTTCCGAAGAGTTAGCTATTGATGTATTTATATTGTAAAACTCGTTGGAAGTGTGATACTTAAATAATGTATTCATAAAAGAAAGAAACAAGGGAAAATAAGTTTTTTTAATGTATTATTTGTAATGAATGTGAATGTGAATTCAGAGTATATTTAAAGTACCTGCATTGATTATCACCCCATGCATTTTTATGTATATTGGAATACACTCACACACATGCAACCAAGTGGTTAAGATCGTGTATTTGAAGCTTAAATACATTATCATTTCTCTTATGAAATAAATAAATCCATTAATTTTAAAGCAAATTTGAGTTACCAATTTAACCAATTGAGTACCAATTTAATAAAACAAATCGATAATATTATTGTTAAATCACAACTTTTTTGGTATGACACTCCCAAATTATGGTTCGCACATCTCGAACCTCAGTTTAAAAATTGCAACGTGAAATCAGAACTAATAAAATATAATATCGTCGTTCCTGCTTTAGATCAAAAAAATTTTAAATATTATATGTGATCTAATTTTATCTCCACCCCAATATGAATCATATACGAAATTAAAAGACGCATTAACCACTACATTAAGTGAGTCTGAATCTACGCAAATCAAAAAACATTTTTCTGGTTTAGAACTTGGTGATAACACCTAGTTATTTATTACGTGAAGTGTGAAATCTAGCTAGTAGTAAAATAAATGACGATGTTTTGAAACCACTTTGGATTCAGCACTTACCGCATCCAGCACAGGCTATTCTTGTTGTTTTTTCCGAGTCCTTAGAAAAGATTGCTGAGATAGCTGATAAAATTTTAGAAACTTATAGTTATAGTCATATGGATGCTATTCCCGGAAAATTTAGTAATAAAAGAGCTAACACCAATGCACTGAATTTACCATTGCTTAAAGCGAAAATTGACGAACTTTGGAGAAAAATTCATGAGCTTCGCCAATTCCGCAACAGATCTCGAGATCACCATTATGATAAACGTCGCAGATCAAGAAGTAGATATAATCACAAAAGTAATGAAGGAGTTTGTTGGTACAATAAGCGTTTCGGTAAAAAATCAACAAAACGTACAAAACCCTTAAATTATATTGAAGATAATAACCATCAGGAAAACTAGAAGGTCAGTCATTAGTGGCGAATAAAGAGGTCTGCCAAAATTACAGTTGCTTATTCATTTATGATCGCTCCTGTAAACGACAATTTTTGATCGGTACATGAGGTGATATATCTGTTTTACCTGCCACTTCAAAGAAAAAAATATCTGCATAAAAACTTTCATTGTTTCCTGCAAATGGAGCTCGCTTAAACACGTACGGATCACATCGTTTAACATTAGATTCAGTCTAGCGAAGAAAATTTTTCTGGACTTTCATACTAGCTGACATTTTAAAAGTTATTATATATGCTGATTTTCTTAAAGAATATAAATTCTTAGTAGATATTAAGCTACAGAGACTAATTGATCCAAAAACATCGCTAAAATATTTTTGTAAATTGACCAATTTTCCTTCTACAGTTCTTACTATTGTGTCATCTAGCTTAAATGATCGAAGAATTTTTCACCTTTTAAATGAGTTTAAAAACATTACCGTTGAACAAACATGCATTACAGATGTTAAGCTTAGTGTGACATATCATATTGTTACATCTGGTACACCGGTAGTTTCAAAACCAAGGTGATTATCATCTGACTAGCTAAAAACTGCCGAAGCAGATTTGAATTTATGATGCAACAAGGAATATGCAGACCATCTAAAAGTGATTGGGCAAGTCTAATACACTTGGTACCCAAATAGATTGGTGACTATACACCATTTAGGGATTATCGTGCTTTAAATGCTATCACTAAAGCAGATAGGTGTACCCTTCCCAACATCCAAGATTTTAGTCTCTAACTATATAGATGCAAGGTGTTCTCCTCAATTGATTTGGTGAGAGTATATAATCAAATACCTACAGAACCTAATGATGTAGGAAAAACAGCTATTTGTACCCCATTTGAACTATTTGAATTCACCAGGATGGGATTTGGATTTCTCAACGCAGCACATACCTTCCAAAGATTTATACATTCAGTTCTACGAGGTTTAGACTTTTGTTTTTCATACTTGATGATCTGCTAATAGCATCAAAAAATGAAAAGGAAAGTTTAGAGCAATTGCCAAAAGTATTTATTCGATTGCAAGATTCAGGGTTGGTTATTAATGAAGAAAAATATCATTTCTTAAAATCTGAGACATTTTAAGACATCACATTTCAGAGCATGGTTTATCATCTACACGAAAACCAGTGAACGTTATTACAGAATATCAAAAGTCAGAAACAGTAAAAGAATTACAAAGATATCTTAGAATCATAAACTTTTATCACATATTTATTCCAAAAGCCACAGAAAACCAAGCAATTTTGTGTAATTACTTGAAAAATAAAAATGATATGTCGATCATAGTTCGGACAGAAGAGGCACTCAAAGTTTTTGAGAAAAGTAAACAACAACTTTCTTTTGCAGTACTACTTGTTCATCCAATGCACACAACAAAACTGTGAAGTTGATGCTTCAGACATCGAAATGGGTGGGTGTGATCAGCAAAATGTATCCGGCACCTGGGTGCCACTGAATTTCTTCTCTAAGAGGTTCACAGATACACAAAAAAGGTACAGCACTTATGATCAGGAACTCTTGGCTGTTTACTTTGCAGTTAAACATTTCAGATACCTTTAAGAAGGACGAAATTTAAAGTTTTATACGGACCATTGACCATTTATATATTCCTTCCAACAAAAAAGGAGAAGGCCTCACCTCGTTAAATGCAGTATCTCGACTTTATTGGTCAATTCACGACAGACCTGCAACACATTCCGGAGCGCAAAATGAAGTAGCTAATGCGTTCTCTAAGATTGAAGCAGCCATTAATATGCCATAATCCATTGACTACGTTCTAATGGCTGCAAGTTAAACAAATGATGAAGAACTGAAATATCTCATGGACTCTAACACAAAACCACAATTGAAATTGTTTCCAATATTTATAATAAATAAAGAGCTGCAATGTGATATATTTCAACAGGCTAACCAAGACCTTATGTTCCTGCTTGTTTTCGAAGGAAAGTTATTGAAACAATCCATTCACTAGTTCATCCTGGTGCAAAAGCCAAAGCAACAGCTATTTCTAAAAAAAATTATCTGGTTATTTCTAAAACGAGATTGCAAAAAGTGGGCTAAAAGTTGTTTACAGTGTCAGAGATCTAAAGTCTCCAGACATACTTGTTCATCCCTTGGTAATTATCTTCCTGTGACTAATCGTTTTGAGGAAATACATCTAGATATAATTGGTCCATTATGACCATCAGAAGACAATAGATATTGTGTTACCATGATGGATTTGGCCAGAGGTTATTCTGTTCCAGACATCTAAATTAGAAAGTAGCTGCAGCAGTCTGCAGTGGTTGGATACCACACTTTAGTGTTCCTAGTGTTATCGTTACTGATCGTGAAACACAATTCGAATCCGCACTTTTTGCAGAATTATCCAAAATTTTATGATTCACCAGAAAACACAAAACTGCATACAATCCTAAGTGCAATGGTTTTCTTGAAAGATTGCACTGCATATTAAAATCTGCAATCATTTGTCATACCAACCAACAGGGGACTAAAATCTTGCCAACTTTGCTGTTGTGGTTAAGATCCACTTTTTGTGAGAAATTTAATTCCACACCGTCAGAATTGGTTTATGTATCAACCATCCGTCTTCCAAGTGACTTTCTTCAATCTAACTCAGATAAACAGCGTTCTTCAGATTTTGTGAAACAGATACGAGAACATTTTAACTATATACGACCTGCTCCACCGTCAAGGCACTCTACACCTCAAGATTTCGTATCCAAAGGCCTGAATTCCTGTCCAGAAGTGCTTGTTACGGACAGATTCGGTAAGAAAACCTTTCCGTCCACCTGACAAGGGCCCCTTCCCTGTCGTAAAAACATATGAATATTAATTCATACTAAAGATGAATGATGAAGAAAAAACATTTCTATCAATAGGCTGAAACCATATTTTACAGATGATCCATCTACAGCAGATATGTCACCTAAAATACCGAATTCTATTTCAAAAGCTACTGCAAAACAAACAGTTGTAGACGCAAAGAAAGTACGATTCAAGATTGATGATTCACTTGTGACAGACATTCCCAAATCAACATGTAGTGGAAGGCCTATTGTTCTTCCTCAAAGGTTTATTGATAGCGTTCAGTACCCTTCACTGGAGGAGGAGGAGTGTAGGAAAAGAATGTCAACTTATAAACTGACTATTTTATTGAACTATTACAGTGTAAATAATTACTAGAGGTCGCTTTAGTGTTATTATTACTTAAATCAAAATTTTAGTTTATATAAGAGAACTACTCAACTTAATGTTTATATTCACTTGATTCTATTTGCTTATTTTACGGTGGATTTCTTTTATTTTTAGTCATTATTTTTATTGTGAACAAATGCAATTATAGAATGGTTTATGTCAGTCTTTACAAAATATGATTTGCTCCAAACTTAATATTTTTGCAAAGCTGTAGGTAGTTAAGAATACACCTACAGACATATGAATTCTGAAAATATTGAAATGGATGCTAAATAAGAAAATCATAATTATAGTTAAAATGGAACAGAAATTTTGCCTCTGAAGAGATCTCTTTAGAGTACCGTTACAGGAAATATAAAATTTATATTGAATAATAAAGCCAAATTTTCATATAGTTAAATATTCACTTTAAATACATATTGCTGTTGCATAAGTTTCAGCAAAAAATGTGAAATTTCTCTAAATATTTCACTTTTTTGTACTTATTGAAACAAAAACTGTCTTTAAGCATTGGTAGTCTCTGTAAATTAAATAAAATTAATGAGCAACTGAAGAGCGCAAAAATTTAAGTTACAAGTAACAATATTTTTAAAAATTAAAATTACCTCTATAAAGATTTATAATAAATTCCTCCTCTTCATTTGAAAATTTATAATTTGTTTCCATTTCAAATTTCTATTTCGAGGTGTAAGACATAAAACATTTGGTCGGATACTCCAGTTAGAGCTGGGTGCGCAAAGTTGCCAGATATTTCAAACCTGCTTGAAATTCAAAATCATCGTCTGCCCTACCCATTTTCTGATGTAACTACGACATAAACGACGTCTTCTTCTTTTTCTTTCCAATCCCCTTTGTTAAGCAGGGCTAAACTAGGTCCATGACGTCGTGAACCGCCAGAAAGTCTATGATTAGCAAAAGCGATTCGAAGATGTCCTCTTTATTAAGTCCCAGGCAAAAGATAATATGTTCCGGAGATGCACTCGCCAAGTTGCATTTGGGACAAGGCACGTAGCATTTACGTCCTTCGCTGAAGGAAATGGAATGAAGATGTTCACTTCGGAAGTGGGTGATGGTAGTCTGGCTCCGCCTGTCGCAATTAAAAGTGAGGGAGCCTCCCAGTGAGTAGCTTTGGTACCAATGGTGCAAGGGTGGAAGTGACCAAATGGCTTAGTTGACCCTCTTGGTACGGGAGTAGAGTTCAAGGTAGGTAAGTGGGCCAGATGGAGCCGAGGTCTCACTAGAACTTGCCTTTGCAAGAAAGCCAGCAGCTTCGTTGCCTTGCAGGTCAACGTGGGATGGAATCCACTGAAGAAAAATAAGTCGATCCTGGTATAGTTTCTCCAGCTTATGGAGAATAGAAATTCCTACAAAGTCACGAAATTAGACCTGCTAGCAAGATGTTGGATGGAACTCTTGCTGTCCGATAGGATCCAGATGTTTCTTTCTTTTAAGAATGGTTAAATGGCTTCGAGGGCCGCATCGATAGCAATTAACTCACTGCAGAAAACGGAGCAGAAATCTGGGTTTCCTCTTTGTATCTTTACACTTCAGTAGAGTCGTTAAGAATGGCAAAGATCCCACAGCCTGAATGGTCATAGCAATCCCTACTGCTATCCGTGTAGATCTTGATATCATTAGCAGGAATATCGTTGATGACCTCAAGGGCCAGTTGTTTTAAGAGGGCCGGGTGATCAGTTTGTTTTTAAATGGAAACTGGGAGGCTGGTGTGAAAAATGACATTTGGCAGTCATTCAGGTGGGTCTATAAGTGGATTTAAGTAATGCTGTTCAACAATGTTCTTTATTAACATGGTGGAATATACTTGGCTAAATGGACTGTTTCTTTTAAGACGTTGGTTACTTGTCCAATTCTTTAAATAGGAAGAGGTTCGGTTTTGGGATCCAAGACTGTAAAGTTTGTTGTAATATTTTATGAGGCTGGCTTTTCTTCTAAGGTTCAGCGGTTGCAGATCCGCTTTTTAGAGAACAATGTCATTGGGGCAGGAGTTACGAAGGCCTGTGTTGATTCAGGCTGCACTGAGCTGAACACGTTCTAATATCTGGAGACTAGATTCAGAAACACAGCAATAGATCGGGAGTCCATATTCCAAAATAGGTCTTATAAGGGAGATGTAAGTATTTCTGAGGTTAACAATGTCAGTGACCCAATCAAGACCAGAAACGTATTTTAATGCATTAATTCTTTTTCGACCTTTTTTAAACTAGATGTTCAATATGCTTATAACTCAAAATTTCTGGATCCAAAACATATCCCAAGTGTTTTGGATATTTGACAGAAACTAGTGGCTGGTGATTTAGAAGAACATTTGGGCAATAATTGTATAATTTTCTATTGGTTATAAAAAAACAGGTATTAGACTTTGTGGGGATGAAATTTATTTTATGTTGTTCAGCGAATCCACTTTCCATACTTTTTCAAGGCCAGAATTAACATTATTTCAAGATTTTTCACTTCATAGCCTGATTTCCAAATAACAATATCGTCTGCAAAAAGCCCTACTTCACAACTAGAAGAAATACTTTCCTCTATTCTGGAAAGGAAGAGTGTAAACAGGGTAAGACTGAGTACTGAACCTTGAGATACTTCATGGAACATTTTAAAGGCCTTTGACAAAGTGTTGTTAAATTTAACTTTGATAGCACGATTGCTCAAAAAGTCTTAGATCCAGGTTAATGCTCTACAACCAATTCTAAACTTTTCAGCTAGTTTAACGATGAGTTTTTGCTTACAAACCCTGTCGAATCCTTGGATAAATCGAGGAATGCAGCTACAGTGTGGTTTGCAGGCTTCTTGTTGTGTGCATCACTAATTCTTTGACATAGGTAAAGAACCTGATCAATAGAGCTGTGATTCTCCCGGAACCCAAATTGTTCCCTCGGAGGAAGATCTTTGGATGCCAAATAGTAGTTTTGTCGCTTTAAGATCATTTTTTCCATAATTTTACATGCTATACTAGTCAATGCTATTGGCCTGTAACTCTCTGGAGCGCTGGCTTCTTTAGATGAATTCCTGATAGGAATTATAGTTGACTTTCTTTCCATTCACGTGGAAGCTGACCTTTACTCCAGGAGCAATTTATGATGTCTAAGAATCTTTGCTTACCGGTATAGCCTAAACGACGTTATTCTGTCGGACTTATCAACACGCGAAGCGTAGATCATCGTGCAAGACACATTCGCCCGCGATAATTGGTGAATTTGCTCCCAGTCTAAAGTTTCGAAACGGCGAGAACATCGAAACCATGGAATCCACAATACAGTAACACCGAAACGATTTGTGCATCACGTTATTGCTAAAACTGAGTAAGCTATTTTTGGTAGAACACGTTATGTATTAAAACGGTAATTATTTAAAAACTGTTTATAAATTACAATTCTATTGAAAAAAATGATCATCTCTAGAGTGACTCTAGAGATGATCATTTAATTTACTACAGTCTAGAGTCTAGACTGCAGTAAATTAAATTGAAGTGAAGAGAGCTAAAATTAAGCGGAAAATTTCATTCAATTTTTTGTTGCTACTTTAAAAGTTTTGAATTTGTCACATCCAACTAGTGAACAAATATTGAACCTTTCGTAAATACTAAGTTTTCAGTCTTTAAAAAACAGATTAATAATAAAAATAGTTTGTTTCCAGATGGGTCACTTCAATACATTTTGAAAACAAAATAATCAATCTTTTGCTTATTTATACATTTATGAATAATTTTCTGTTCGTAATCCAATTTCTGAGTAATTATATTTACATTTCTTTAAAAACCCCAACTATTCCATAATGCTTAGAAAACATAAAATCTTCTTTATTTTTCATAATTTTCGGTTGCTCTGTATCTTAAAAGTTATATTTTTATTACCTTATTATATTTTTTGATATAAATGAAAATCAAAATTTTGGTATGATAATCGCCGTAACGAACAGGAAAAAGAATCGTTAATTACTGTCATAAATATTCCATTTACATGCATTGTGTATTACTCAAAATGGTTTATGTCTTTAGAAACTTCAAAAAAATAACAAACATTTTATATTTACATTTTATTAGCTAAATAATTATCATATTGACCAAACTTATTTAAACGTCAGTGTTTATTTCTGGCAGAAACTGTTTAGCAATTGCATCTTAGATCGATTTCGTGTAATGTAATACTATCTTTTTTTTCAATGAAACAAAATTTTGCTGTATTTGTCTGTTTTTAACCTTTGTGGTTTGTGATTTTTTCTTTGTAACCACTAAAATTACCACCGAGCAATCTTTTATACTAACTAGCTGTAACTTTGCTTAGCATTTAGCCTGTATATCAATATTTAGTCAAGTTTAGAACAAAAAAATTTGATTGGGATATATTAGAGTTAAAATAAAATTTTGAACCAATGAAATCTTCTTAATTACTATATATTATATTCTCTTCTCCATAAGAAATGTGCTATTTCTTTAGGATCATTAGCGGGGGTGTAATGGAAAAGTACCAAAATTTCCAATATACATTGCTGGTGTTTTATTCATTATTATTTTATAAATATCTATTATATCATATATAAATATATATATATATAGCTTACAAGTATGTTTAGTATATTTTAATACATAATTTGGCTTATAAAACATAATTTATTTGCATGGGTCTTTATTTTTTTGGCACAGATGCCGTATAATCCAGGATACCAAATTCTGAATATTTTTTGAGTGATGAAGAAATGTTGCTAACATGACGAATTGTGACATGTGCAAGGACATAAATACTAGGGTTGCCAAAATAGAATTTTCTGCATAATTCTTATAGGTGTCCATATCTATGACGTAATAATAACTGTTTCCAGAAACATAAAAAATCACCAAACTCAGAATTTGGCATCCTGGATTACTTGGCATCTGTGCCTTTTTTAAAAAAATGGTTTTTGAATTTGCAGATTATCATTGAAAGTAGTAGATACTATCAAATTAAATGTTTCCAGTTATATGTTATTTAATTTTGAGAATCCTAATTTTCATACAAATTAATTTCTTTTTCTTTTTTAATTAACTCTAAAACTGTAAGACTTTTTTCTAATATACGTGTTGTAACTTTCTCTTCAATAGTTCATGAGTTCACCTTTGAAAATGTAGATGCTTCTTTGTTGTTTGGAATCCACTTTAAATTGTAGATTCTTGTTTAATTAATCCTTGTGTGTAAAAAGTAACTTTAGGTAAGGAAAACTAAACCATTCTAATCCTTCTGAAATCGGAAATTTTAGTGCCAGTTCCAGAAATAATAATGTTTATAATTAGATTTAGGCAGGCATAATTTTTTAAATCTATAAAATTTAGAGTTTTTAACAAAATTCCTTATAACATAATCATTTTTTATTTTAAAATTTAGTGCACAAAGAGTAACAAACTTCAAGTTACAAATAAACCCTACTAGGAACTAAATATTTTGAAATTAATATTCATGCATGAAATTCTGGTTTCATTCTGAAACAATCATTTTTCCAATACTAGTTTATTCTTTCTTTAGCAGGTAATTTTAGCATGTTATGTGGGATTTACTGTTGTAGTTAAATTATTATTCCAGATTATCTGATGATTTTGTAGTACTTGATGATTGTCCTGTTGACCATTTCTGTATGAAAAAAAAAATGCTTTAGAAGTACACAGATTTAGCACTCAATATTGCAGTGTAGTAATCACACACACTGCCTGGGCTGTTTTGTAAATGAGCTATTTTGCATTAAACAAGACTTTTAGCTTTGAAAGACAACATTTGGTAACATTCAGCAAAATACTATGTAGATAATAATTTTTTTATTATGTTTTAAAACTGAATAACCAGTTCTTATAAATTACAAAGTATTTTATTAATTATTAGAAAAAAATAAATTTTCCAAATTTGAAAATTAGTTTGTATTTACTAATACAAACAAAATCCTATATCATGGGTGAAAAGATATTAAGCAATAATAACTTTACATATCATGTGCTGTATTAATTATAGAAATTAAAAGTTATGAGAAAAAAAATTTCCTTGATTTTTGTCAAAAATGTTTATAATATGTATTTCATTTATTTGAATATTTTTGTTTTGCAAAAATGCGAATAGGTGTATTAAAACAAATTATTGTATTTCCTTTTTAACTAATCATATTTTTTTAACAAAAAAATTATATTTAGTGTAATTTTCTTTTTTCTTTACTTAGATTAAAAAATATGACATGGCAGATTATTCTGAAAAGTCAGTTCCTTCACTAGAAGGTAGAGTTAACTATATATATATATATATATTAATTTATGCTTATATGTTTTTTCCGTAATTTAATTTTTTTATCTTTTACTAATTATTATAATTTTTCTTATTCTGAGTGCTATGAATAGAATGTGTATCTATACAAATGGATATATTTTATTGTTCATAATTAATTTTATTACCAAAAGTAAATTTCAAATATTCAGTTTAATTTTAGACTTGTGTAATTTTTACAAATGTTCAATATTAAAAATAAAAGTTAATATTAATTGTAACCTTTAGTTAATATTTTATGTTTGAATTAAATTGTGATATTATTTCACTAGGACTAAACAAAAAATTTACTAACTTTTATGGTGATCACTGTATAGTATATTGTTTAATAAAGCAACTTTTATGCTAATAAACTTAAAGTATTATTCATATGCACAAAAATTTCATCTTATTTTTATGGAAAAATTACTTGAGCATTATCTCAATAATACTAAGGATATTCTAATCAATTGTAATTGTAAAAAAAGAGATCAAAATAAGGTATTATTTAAGATATTATCAGTGAATTTGTGATATAAATATTCTAAAAATTTCAAGGTATAAAATAAAAGAATGCAGTATTTAATGACATTTTACTAATAAGATCCATATGAAAAACTGATCTAATGTGCAAAGATCTTAATAAGAGATTTCAATACTTCTAGAAAATGATTTTAACCATAAAGAATTAAAGTGATAGTTTAAGAAATAAATATTATGAAATTAAAATAAAAAGGAAAGTATATGTTTATTATAATAATTTTTAATACTACTATTTTGTTGTGTTGTTTCTAGTGACACTTGGACAAGCCAAGCTTGCTATGCCTTGGCTATGTAAATTTAAGTCAGTAGGCTGCGCCTTTCATTTAATCAAAGCACCACGATGGTGAAAGTACGGCTTTGTTTTTCAAATCCTCAGATAGATGGCACCACCAGAAGATCCACTCCTTCTATTTTGACATTGGTCTGAAGGGGGAGGAAATTTAATACTACTATTTTAATTTGTTTTATTATTGTGTTACAATAAGTATGACTATTTTATTATTTTGAGTTATAAACTTGATCATTGATTTGCGCAAACATATTTTTTTAATATTGTTTGAACATTTGTATTTTCTAAATCTTTGTGTCTCAACAAAAGGAAATTTCTTACTATTTAAAGTATGTTAATATTTCTATAGGAACTTCCTTGATGCTTAAAAAAAATCTTTTGTATAATGATTTTAATTTGGTACTAAGAACATAAAACTCTATATTATCTGCAATAGGAGCTATTATTAATTTTGAATCGGTTTTTGATCTAATGATATCAGATATTTTTACAATTTGTCCAGGAGTAAGTTTTGGACTGTTTTCATCGATGCAATTTTCATCTCTGATTGCATCTTAGCTATCTCTTGAAATGCTTTCCATTTTGAGCTTTTTTTTTATAATCACACCCATTATCTCAGGGTATGCAAATACTTGGTTCTTCTGTAACTAAAGAATGTAACTGTTCAAAGAGCTACTATATGTTTGTGTAAATCAGCCAATCAGCCAGTTTAAAACAATCAACTTTTGTATATCTAATTGTAAGAAGTATTAAAGTATTAATTGTTTTTTAAACCTTTTTTTATTTTTTATAAAATTTCATAGTATTTATTTAAATTTTTAGTCACCAATTAAATTTTTTAACCATTGCCAAAATTATTTACTTTTGTGATAGTTATTAAGAGAATTGTTCAAAAATTCATGCTATGTGCATATTCGTGTGAAAGATAGAAAAAAAATTGTAGTTTCATAATTTTAAACATTGGCAGTTATGGGATGGTGATATAATTGCAACCTTCCTGTCGCTTGTAATATATATATATTAATATTTACTGAGACTATTTACTTTGAAAAGGATATTTTTGGTGATAAAAATATCCTCACTTTTCCAGATTTACCTGAGCAATTTTTTTATAAAACTACTTGAAGTATATTTCTTTTCTGACATTAAGTTTATATCTGAAATAAATTTAATGACATCATAACCTAGCAACTTTACATGGAGTTTAAATCAATATTAAATTGTTTGAAATTAATTACAAATGTTGCAATCAAATGTTCAAAATGAAAAAGCTTTCTTTAAAGTTTAACAGACTGATAATTTAATAAGTTTCCATTCCAAACAGCTGTTGTCAGTTCAATCAGTCAAAAGTTTGATTGATAAACAAAATGATTATATATATATATATATATATATATATATATATATATATATATATATATATATATATATATATATATATATATATATATATTCATTTATAAAATGTATTAATAATAAAAAGAAATTGAATAATAAAATATTTTTAATTTATAGGGCAATATATAAAGTTTAGTTGAGAAAATTTAAATTTAGAATAATGGCATTCAAATCTGTCTATTTTTCAACTGTTCTTTTGTGATTTTTATTTTATTTAATTAAAAATATTATGTAACTATAAAAAATAACTTGGTATAATAAATACATAATAAATTATTGTAAATATTCTTTTTAACTTGTAATATTTATTTACAATTCATATATGATTCATATTAAACACAGCTGGAAAATTAATTTTTTTAAAAATATTTTTATTTTAATATTTGTTTATTTTTTCTGTGTATATAGTCATCATATGTATAATAACAATGTAATTGAATATCTTTGGTAGCCAAAAATGTTATTTTGCAAACTTTTCATGACCTTCAGAAATGGAGAGAAGAACAACTTAAAAGATTTCAAAACCGACAACTTGTTGAAAACAAAAAGCTTTTAGAAAGTTCCCTAGAGACTCAGAAAAATTTGGAGCGAGAACTTTTTGAAAAAACTAAAGGTATTGCTAATTCCTACTTCTTGCTTGAATTGAAGTCCAATTTTTTTACATTTTGAATAATATTCTTTTATAAGTTATCATTAAATTTTTATCAGTGTCTTATTTTTTGAATACAACTTTAATTAAATGCAACTAAAAAATGTATATGCATATGAAAACATTCGTATTTTTTTAGCTATAATGTTAAATTAAAACTAAACTCAGTGGCATGACTGTCCCATGGGACTAAGGCCTACAGTGTCTATATTTGTTTTTGTTACTGAGTACCCTAGGGTGTGAAGCTTATGTCCCAGTTAGGTGATCAACCTAATGCAAAACTTTCAGTGTTCAATTTCCAAGCATGCTTGGTACTCAGTTTTATGGAACCTGTAAAGAAAAGAAAGTCTGCTTTTAATTGGAACATATATTTGTGATTGTTTGCTAAATACAATTAAGAAATACAATTTTATCATTTTTAACCCTTTAACGCGCGGTGGTCGCGCCATGAAACCACCAATTTTCAATATTTTTTTCTTAATTCTTTCACGATTTTTCACTTAAATTTTATAGATTTCATATCTTTTACTTTTATATAACACTAACAGATGACAGCACCAAGTTAATTTCAGGTCGGACTCCTTCCAATATGGCGTTATTTAATGTTCATTTTTAACAACACAAAATAACATACTTTTTTAATATAAATAATAATACATATCAGAAATTTTTTTTCCTATATCGTCCTGTCTGTCATAAACAATATAAATGCAGCAGTAATTTGAACTAGATACGTAAAAAAACTTTCCTTTTTTGAGGGAAATTTCTGGGGGTTGCACTACGCAACCACGCAGCTAGAACACATGACTTACGTGAAGAGCAGACTACATAAACATGGCCGGCATATTATGACTGGGAATTAGAGTGTTTAGGAGTGTGAGGAAGGGGGATTTGAATCATATGGTCATTTTACTTGTAAACAACATGTGGCTTTGAATCATAGGGTCATTTTACTTGTAAACAACATATGGCATTTATATCCCCAGTGAACATGTGCTTTCGCTATTTCTGTTTCAGAAAGACTTTTCAGTTGCAGATTTTTCTTTGCGTTGAATGTTGCGTTTGCTCCCAGGCAAGTACGGAAATTTTTATTTAATAGTATTTTGTGTGTTTTAAATTTAATGTAAATATATATATATATATAATATATTTACATTAAAGTATATATATATATATATATATATATATTATCAAAAATAGTATTTACGTAAAAGGTTTATTTAAATTTAAAATAATTAATAGCAATATATTTTAACTGTGTAAATATTTTCTTCTACTGTTCAAATTGAAAGTGCGTCGCAAAGGGCTAGGAATAGCTGAGGCATTGGCTTTATTTGAAGAACTTCCTCCAGATCCAGAATCAGAAATCTCAGATGATGATAGTGACAAAGAAAAAAATGTGCAATTTACTGCTAATGATAATATTCAGGTGGAAAGTGATGAAGGATCAGATGATGAATACAATATCGATATAAATTTACCTGGTCCTTCCCGAGTAACCCAAATAAATTGGAATAGGAGACAGAAAGTGAAAAACTCGATTCCTGAATTTTCTGAGGAATATTGCCCAATAGAAGATATTACACTAATGGATGACATAAATCGTATCAATATATTCATGTCTTTCCTTACGATTACATTCATGGAGAAGTTAGTTTTTGAAACTAACTTATATGCGACGCAAAAAGGAAAACCATTCTCACCTATAATATTTCAGTATATGATGATTTTCATTGGCATAAACATGTTCATGGGAATAAAAAAGCTCCCAAGCTACCATGATTTTTGGTCTACCAACGAAATTCTACACGATTCATATGTGTCAAAGCAAATGGCAGTTAAGAAATTTACATGGAGGACGGTTGAAAACTGTACCTGCTAAATGAGGATTCTAAATTCAGTATCGACATGTTTTTATAGCAACAAAATTATATAAATGTTTAATTTTTCACTTTTACTACTCTTTACTTTGTAAAAAAATAATATACTGCATTTTAAATACAAACTATCTAAGAAGTTTCCAATAATCATCATTTATTGAAAGCGCATACGAAACAAGGTAAGTTTTTTTCCCCTGCTAACTCAGTAAGTTTCAAGGTCCTAGACGCGCGCTGGCCGCGCCTTGCGACCACCACCCACAGATAAATGGACAGATGTAGATTTTTTTTAATTCATATATTATTTGTCTGTGGGATCATAACATTCAATTTTTAGAGTTATTTAGTTTAAAATTTAAAAAAAAAATACTGCGCGTCAAAGGGTTAAATAAATATTTCTTTTAATATTTCTCAAAATTTTTAAATTAATTTTAGTGTAAATGTGAAGAATATCAAAGTATTTAACAGATTTCTCTTTAAATAAATACTGATAACTGTATCATATACCATGTGGTATATGGTACAGTTATCAGTATTTACTGATAACTGTACCATGTGGTAAGCAATCTCCTTTCATTAAGCAAAAGGTTATGAAAATTTTAAATGGCAGGTTTTAAAGAAATAATTTAGAGGGATAATTTTCCTTATAAATTTATGTAAAATGATTTACAATTGAATAATAAAATTATTTTACCAGAATTAGTATATTATAATATACTCTTTTTTTCAAATTTGTCACTAAGTTTATAATTAAATAGGAATGCTCTAGCCATTTATTCTGGAGCTTTTATAATTTTGACATTTTTGTAAGTATGTGTTTATAGTGGTTCAAAATTCATTTTAAACTTTGGTCCTTGTTGAATAAACCCTTCTGAAGACATATTGATTATAGATTGTTGGGGCGGGTTAATGACACATGCAAAATCTAATAGAATCTATATCAATTGAGCAAACTATTAATTTTTTATAGTTTAATGAATAAATTATTAACATTTAAGTAAGATATTAACAATATTTTGTTTCTCTTTGAATTGTGAATTTAAACCAATTTTGTTATAGTATCTTGGTAATCATTAAAAACATTTATTAATTCTTAATTAAATATTTATTAACAATCTCTAAATAAAATATTAATTAGTTTGTACTGAACTATACTTTATTCCAATTAAGAGTTGGGCCAAAGAAAATAAGAATAATGAATAAAACAGAAAACAAAAACAGTAAAAATAACAAATAAATAAAATAGCTAATTAAAAGCTTTATAAATTTTGTAGTCCTAGTTTGGTCTTTACAAAATAGCAATTATTTCAAGCTTTCAATACTCAAATCATTGATGTATAAACCCATTCAAAAATAATGCCTTCTTCATACAAAAATATAAAGGAAATAACTGTATCCACAGAATAGTTTGCTTCTCTAAAATTTAGTGTATCCTGTTGTTTTTTCTTTTTCACAGTATTATTATTTTTTTCATTTTTTTTACAATCAAAGGCCTCTGCTTGTTCTTCATGTCACCTCTTTATCCCAAGACTTATTTTGTTTTCTCCTAGTTGGCATAGAAATACTTGCTAGGTACATTCTCATGTACGGAGAAAATTCAGTTATCAATACTTGCTATGTTTAATTTTCTCTTTGTATCTAAGAATGAGTCTTCTCACTCCAAAAGATAAATATGTGGAAAAAAGTCACTTTATATTTCTGCTACTTGTATGAAATATTTCTAAAAATTTTTAGCTATTTGAAAAATCTACTTATAAGAAGAAACTTTGTGTTTCATTCATGATCAAAAAGATTTTTTGCCACATCGAATAATTTTCTCTTGTTTATTTTTATTTCTGAAAATTAACAAAGTAATTAAATTTCTTTTTCTTTTTAATAAAATTCATTGTCAGTGTTGGGGCTAGAAAATAATTTCTTCATGTATATATTTTATGGTTTTGTCATTTTGGATACTGAATTCTGAAATGTCCTAATTTAGTTTTTTAATAATGATATTGTGACCTACTTATTTATGTTTTAGTTTTAAGCTCACTCTATAATTCTTTTTTCTTTGTTTTGGAAGAACCATATTTTCTTACTTAGTTACCACTTAATCCATGGTTTTTTCATCATAATTTTCCTCAACTTTGAAAAAATGTATTTTTTTCATATGTGTATTTAAATGGTTAATATACTTGTTTTGTGAATTGTATGTGAATTTAGACTTTACAAACAAAAATTGTCCAGTTAATTTAAGTGATAAACTAAAGTTAACCTTATATACTTCCACAAGCAGGTACTGACTTTGTAAACTGTAAGTTGAACATGTAGAAATTATTCTGCTCAAGATCAAATCTCTGGTTTAGAACAGTGTTAAGAAGTATTTATGCACATTCTTCTTAAAATACACAGTTCAGTCCCTCACATTAATTTGACCACCTGTCAAAAACCAGAATAATCACATTTTGCAGATTGGACTGCTATGACGCGTACAGGAAGCAAATTAATTTAGGTTCCTGAAAGTGTTCACTGAGATGTTGAGCCATGTTGCGAACAATTCAGTCAAGATGTTTCCACATATTCTCAGTTAAGATTAAGTCATCTGAGTTTGCTGGCCAGGGGAGAATGAAGAATTCATGATAGTGCTCTTCAAACCGCGCATATACACTGCAAGCTGTATGATCTCTTATATTGTCCTGATAGTAGCAACCATCATCCTAAGTGAGGAACAATGCGCATATAGGGTGTGCAAAGACAGATGCGTAATTGTACTGATCCATCATAGCTTCCACAATAATGGGTGAATCCAGAGAATGCCAGGAAAACATTTCCCAGTTCATAATGCTCCTGCCTCCAGTCCCCCTCAGGGGGTTTACCTTCTTTAGGTAAACACGGGTGTCACAATCCCGAGGTACCCTAGTGAGCTGTCCTCATCTTTCTTTTCTTCACTCCTCTCCTCTTCTGCTTTTTCTTCCTCTTCTCCCTCATTGTGGTTGCCTTGTAAGAGGTTGAGGGCTCCTCTTGAGTAGCTATTGCCGCCCTGTTGCTATTAGCTTCTCTTGGGGACAAAATTACCCATGTGTTTGCAGTGTGTGGATATAGTGTCCTTGTGGAAAGGAGGATCCTGGTGATTGAGGCTCCCAGAGACCAACACATTACTTTGGCCTTTGCTTCAGGTAAATGGGAGGTGTGTTGTGGTCCTCAGTACATCAATCAGCTTCGATGGATCAAGCGATCATATATCTGCTGTGTGACTCGATAAGGGTGGAGGCCACGTCAGAGATATATTGAAAGCGTATAAGGTCTGGCTAGCACTGATGTAGTTATACTGCATCCTCTTGTTGGGCTCGGTGGTGGGTGGTGCAGTCAGGCCCTGAAGTAATTAACCTATTTCTATGGAATGTACTTCTAAATCTTTACTCCCTATGGAGCTACAAATGATACAGCGTCAGAAATATTTTGTTATTAATAGAACTGAGGGTAATTTTGATAATGTTTCCTCTTTCTTAATTAATAAGAGTCTTATTGGTACATTTGGAAATGTCAAAAATGTTTGCAAGATGATATCTGGTGATCTCTTACTTGAAGTTTTATCAATTGAACAGGCCAAAGCCACCCTAAAACTAAAATGCCTTGGTAATATAGATGTTATAGTATCTCCTTATAGTAGGTTGAATTCTACATGGGGAGTAATTTCAGCAGATGTTTCAATTTAATTGTTTCAATTTATTTAATGTTTCAGTGGAGGAAATTTTGGATAATCTCGTTGACCAAAAAGTAGAACATATGCAGTGCATTATAGTCAGGAGAGAGGGCAAAATTATAAAAACTAAGCACCTTATACTCATATTTACTACTCCTATACTTCTCTATCTATTAAAACTGGTTACTTAAAATTTAGTGTTCGCCCCTACATTCCAAATCCATTACGTTGCTTTAAATGTCAGCGATTCGGCCATGCAAAAACTACTTGTAGGGGACATTTGACTTGTGCTCGATGTGCATCTGTTGAAAATAACAGTAGTTATTGTCAATTACAAGAAAAATGTGTCAACTGCAGTGGTGAACATCCCTTGTACTCCCGGTCATGCCATAACTGGATATTAGAAAAAGAAATTATTATGACAATAAAACTAAACTTATCTTACCTTGAAGCCAGGCGTACAGTGTCATCCTATACCCTTAAAAAGGTATTAGCTATTCACAAGCAGTAAAAAAAGTAATGAAATCATGTAGTACCCAAAAAGATTTCTAAAATTTTCCAAACTTATTCTCAAATATTTCTAATTTGAATGTCTCAGCTATTCTGAAAGAAATTTCTCCACAATCTTTTGCAAAATCTAAGTCTCAAAGATCCCTAAAATTACATAATGCAAAAGAAGGGCTCCATAAATCATATTTAAAGAGTAAAAGAAGCTCAACTGCCTCTAAGACAGGTATAAAAAACGTAGACCCATCAGATGATGAAACACTCCTAAGTGGAGATTCATCTGAATCCCAGATGGCTTGCTCCAATGCTAGAGCACTCAGTTTAGCTTAATGGTAACCTTCGTTTCTTGGAATTGTCAAGGCTTTCACACTCATATAGAAGATATAAAAACAGTTATTAACATGTATAATCTAGTGTGTTTTGCCATTCAAGAAATATTCTTGAAACCTCAGTACTGTTTAAAATTGCATGGTTATAATTGTGTGAGGAAAGATATTAATCATGATTCAGTTTCTGGAGGTGTATGCATTCTTGTGTCTTGTAACATTCCTAGCTCTGTACAATCCCTTAAAACATCATTACAGGCTGTTGCAGTACACATACATTCAACATCTCTCATTACTATTTGTAGCCTTTTTACTTACCTTCCCATGCGATCATCCATGAAAGCTATTTAAACAGTTTGCTGGATCTACTACCTACACCAGTTATTTTACTTGGTGACTTTAATGGTCATAACACCTTATGGGGTAGTGATAATATGAATCCTCATGGCAACATAATTGAACAGTTCATTTCTATTAACAATATCTGCCTTCTAAATTCCACAGAAATAACCAATTTCCATCAACTATCAAGAACTTTTCATTCATTAGATTTAGCTATTTGCTCTCCATCAATTCTACCTTCGTTAAATTTTAATTTCGATAAGGATTTATATAACAGTGATCATTTTCCTTTAAATATAAATCAAACTGCTGGTATAAGCAAACCACAAGTCTCCCACTCCTCTTATTCTTATCATCATGGAGGCTGGCCTCTCTACACTCATTTAGCTGGGATTACTGACAGCATGGTTAGAAGGGATAATATCAATGATGCTGTGCAAAAAGTAACTGATACACTTCTAGATGTTGCCAAAAACACAATTCCCAAGCGCTCCCCAATTCCACGCAAATATCATAAACCATGGTGGAACCATAAGTGCCAAGTGTCATACAAAAAAGTTATGGACTGTTTTTCGCAGGTGCCTTACCATGGAAAACCTTATAGTTTTTAAAAAAGCTAAAGCTTTTGCTCGTCGAGTATGGCGAAATAGTAAAAAAGAATCTTGGATAAGATATGTTTCCACCATCACATCATCAAATTCCTGCAAAGAGTTATGGAAGAAAGTTAAAGCTTCCAGTGGTATATATTGGTTTTTCTCTATCCCAATACTATTCACAGGAGCTGATACAATTTCTTCTCAATATGATATTGCCAATCTTTTAGATGAAACTTTTGCAAGGGTATCTAGTCCTGCCTCTTATGATCCTAAATTTCTCAGAACCAAGGAGCAAGCTGAAAAGAAGCCTATAAAGTTTCATGATAAAGCCATACATATAATATCAATAACATATAATCATATAATCAATTTCTCTTTTGCTGGAACTGCAGAGAGCCCTGTCCCAAACTAAAAATGCTAGTCCGGGAGACCAGATGGTATCTCATATAAGATGCTTTGTCATCTTAATCAAGAATCTTTAATAAACATTCGTTTTCTATTCAATAGAATATGGAATGAACATGTCTATCCCAGTCTCTGGAGTAAAGCAATTATTATTCCAATTCTTAAACCTGAGAAAGATCCAACTAATCCTCAAAACTATCGTCCAATTGCTCTCACAAGTTGCCTTGCTAAAACTTTGGAGCATATGGTCAATGCCCGTCTTGTTTATGTACTTGAAGACAATCAGTACATATCACTTTATCAAAGTATACTCCTGGTGCAGGAGTATACTCTAAGAGTTTCAGGCTTTGCCAGTCTGTTGGGAAATGCCAGGGTAATGAGAACAACATAGTATTTTTTATAGACTTTCAGTTTCTCTCTTCAATTGTTCCTAGCAGTATTGGATCTGTTTATTTCTGTCAAATGGCAATTAGTTCTTTACTAGAAGAGGGACGTCAAATTGTGCTGCAATGGATACCCAGCCACTGTGGTATCGCGGGAAATGACGCAGCTGACAAATTGGCAAAGGCTGGCTCAGATCTACAACAACCTTCTCCAGCCTTGGAGTACCATACTGTTAAAAGGCTTATTTAGTCAAATATAGCCTCCTATGGTAGAAATGTTTACAAGACGTGCATAAAGGGGAAAGCATGGGCTTCCTTACTAACAAAGCCTATTCCGTGTAACCTCCACAGAGCTGTGGGAGTGGCAAATTTTCGCCTTAAAACTGGGCATGATTATCTGCAAAAACACCTTCACCATTTGGGTTTGAAGGACTCTCCGATTTGACCTTTTTATGGACTAGAGGACATGACTGGTGACCACCTTTACATTTGCCCTGGACTTTCGAACGTCGTAGTTAGAAATTCTGCAGAAAATGACTTTTCATTCACCTCAAGATTGTATTGGGCTGCCCGACAGAGACTGATGGTTGAAAAACCAAGGTTGGGTGTACGATAAAAAAAAATTTATCAAAGTGGATTCTAGAAAGGTCGAGTAACTCTGGACAATATTGCATACCTAGAAACACAAATTAGGAATGCCTTTTTACTGAGACATCATTTGGTGTCTATATTTTTTATTTTTTGACATAGAAAAAGCTTATGATAAGACATGGCATTATGGAATTCTTCGAACTTTGTATAATTTTAATTTCAGAGGAAATTTACCCATTTTTATTCAGAGTTTTTTAAGTTCTCGCATTTTTAATGTCCATATAGGGTCTGTTTTATCTAATCCATTTATCCAATGTGAGGGGATTCCTCAGGGAAGTGTCTTAAGTGTTACTGTTTTTAATATTTGCATCAGCAACATTCTTCATGCATTGCAACCATCTGTCCATGGAACATTATATGTTGATGATCTCCAAATTTCTTGCCAAGGTCCCAATATGCGACTGATTAAACGGCAATTATAAACTGCTGTCGATAATCTAGTTGCTTGGTGTAATGAAAATGGACATACTTTGTCCCCTTGTAAAAGCAATTGTATCCATTTTTGCAAAAAAACTGGGCCTCATCCTGATCCAGAAATTAAGATATCAGGCACAACTATTCCCGTAGTTATTCAGATATCATTTCTTAGGGCTTATATTTGATAAAAAGTTAACCGTCCTACCACACATCTTAGATTTTCGCAAAAGATGTGAAAAATCACTAAATATTCTGAAAGTTCTCTCTAATACCTCTTGAGGAGCAGATCGCAAAGCATTACTCCGGGTGTATCAGTCAGTTATTCTATGTCGAATTGACTATGGTAGCATAGTTTATGGATCAGCCAGATCATCAGTTTTGCACAAATTAGACCCTGTTCATCACTCAGCTTTACGAATCTTTCTGGAGTAGTCCAGATTTCACCTGTTCAGAGCCTTTATGTAATTTGCAACCAGTTACCTCTTGATCTGAGAGGTAAGCAACTCTCTCTACATTATTATTTTAAAATGCTATCAGTATCACAACACCCTTTGATATCGATGATTATTTGTCCCCCTTTAAGAAGGCTATATAATGCATGGCCACATAACATATTACCATTTTATGAGGATACAAATTCAGTCCTGTCTTCATCTGAGTTTCCCGATTTACATATTCAATTCACAGATGCTCTAAGATTTCCTCCTTGAAATATTCCTGTTGTCAATATAATCAAACCCTTTACTGGATACAATAAATCAACTACATCTCCTTTATTTTGCAACAGATGTTTTCACATATTCATTCTCATTATTCCTCCCACATCTCTGTATATACAGATGGCTCAAAATCAAGTGGACTTGTTGGTTGTGGTATTGTTGTTGGAAATATCGTTTACAGCTATAAGCAGCATACATCATATTCTGTGTATACAGTCGAAGCTGTTGCTATTAAACATGCTCTTGAATTAATACAATCCAGCTCTCATTGAAAATACTGTATATATACAGATAGCATGAGTATGGTCATGCAATTAGACCATTTTTATGATAAATGTCATCCAATTAATGTGGAAATATTAGATATTTTAAATATATTGAAGAGTAAAGGATTTGTGACATCTTGTTTTGTTGAGTTCCAAGTCATGTTGGCATTGCTGGGAATGAACTTGCATATAATGCTGCTAAAAATGCCTCTGACATTTTGCGTAAAGCATTAAATTTTTTGGCATTTAACAAATTATCAATGATTTCATTTCCTCCCACTGGCAAAAAACATGGGATTTGCAGGTGAACAATAAATTATATAGTATATCCTCCCACATTCTTCCATTCCCAGTTGCTCCCATGCGAAGAGTTGATGTAAAACTTACATGGCTTCGTATTGGACATACTAGATTTACACACAAGCACTTATTCTTGTCTTGGAGTTCTCCAATTTGTGACACCTGTAATGTACCATAAACAGTACGTCGCATTTTAATATTCTGTCCTAATTTCAATGATTTACACATAGTGTTTTTTAATACCACAAATTTAATTTTATCAGACTTGATTGGGTTTAAACCACATAGAAATTTGCTTGTATTTTTACATGCAATAGGTTTCTTGAATTCTATTTAAGATTTTTATCAAAAATAATCTTTTGCATATGCTTTTCTTGTACTTTTAATACATTCCATTGTATACATTTGACTAGTCTTTTAACACAGAATTTTTACCTATATTTTTAAATATTGTATGGTGCAGAAATGTCCAATATTGGACCTTGCATCGGTAAACCTCACAAAATCAAACCTGCCACCAGTCTGGACCATTTCGACAATAGTATCAGAATGTTTGCTTTCAGAGGTTTCAATTGTATGCATCAACATCCATGGAGCATAAAACATGATTCATCGAAAAATGCTACCTGTTGCCACTCAGTAAATATCCAGTTACAGAACTTGCTTGCAAATTCCACCCTTCATTGCCAATGAACAGCAGTCAGCATAATTGCATGAAACAAGTGTCTGCTTTGGAGACCAGATACAGTAATGTTTTCTGAACAGTAATTTGCAAGACACTGTTAGTAGCCCCTTAGTACACCTGGGAGGTCAGTTGCTCAGTGGTCGTGAATCTATTCTCCTGAATGCATGGCCACAACCATTGTTCACCTATGTCATCTGTGGTTCGTGGTGGACCACATTTGCTACATCACTTATTTTGAAAAGTTCCGTTTTCCAAACATTATATATTTTTACCTTGGTGGCATGTGAATACTTCACTAACTTTTCTATTTTGGAAATGCTTCCACCCTTGGCCCAAAAGACAATGGTCAGGGCTTTTTGAATGTCAGATAAATCACTCCGTTTCTGTGTTATGCCAATAATTACAATGCTTTCTAAAATCCTTACACACCCTTTATATATGCTTAATTGCATGGTGTTGCAACCTGCCTTCTGTCATCGCATATTTGATGTTGACATTGAAAGTATGTGTTGTTCACATTAATATGACTAGACTGTGTATCTCATTAAAACCATGCATTTTTTTTTGTTTTGATATTTTTGGAGGTTTTTTGCAACTGCTATTTTACATAATTTTTACTCTGATTTAGATAATCCACTTTCAGATTTTGATGCCTAATCAAACATGATCAAATATTTTTCATTGTCTATATGTGTTATTATTGTTATTTTCTCCTTTAAAAGAGTGTGTATAAATTTTAAGTTGTGTAACTGCTCAGAATGTCAACTGGCTTAGTTGTGAAGCCAGCTTATATCAAGTGTTCTATTGCTGAAATTCTTATAAGCTTTCATTAGTTTTATGCAATTGAGTTTTCAACTCAGACTGAAAGCAAATGTTTCTTTAAAGTAATATTTTGAAGTTTTGGGTGTATAATACAAACCTTAAATAGAATAGAGAGAAAAAGTTAACTTGATTTCATTAGAGTATCCCAATTATTTGCCTTGTTAATGGGTATCAAACTGCCTTAAAGGTTTAAAAGTCATAATTATTCCATATAAAAAGCTTTTCTCTCAATGGATTAATAATAATTTCACTATCTATTTTATAGAGGCTGCAGTGGCATGATTGGTTAGAGAGTTCGTTCTGGTTATCTGAAGATGGTGAGTTTGAATTCTGACCCAACCAAAGATCCGCTCTATCGCTGCAGCCTTGGAGCATTTAATATATCATGGTGGCAATGTTTTCTATGTGAAATGATACCTCTGGAGGGGGCAGGCCAAGTATTGGAGTCTTCTGCTTAATCCCAGCTTCTAAATTTCAACTACTCCCACTTGTGTGCTATTTTCCATCTAGTAGAGCAAAATTCAGGGTTAGGTTCAGAAAAGCATGTTGGTGTAACAACTATCCATTTTATATCAATCTTTTCATTCTTTTTTTTTCCATACTAAATATTTTCTTACTGTTTAATAATATTTCCTATATTAGTAATTTGCTTTCATAACCTATTTCTACATTTTTTATCTTACATTTCTTGTGTTCTATATCTAACTTTTTCGTGTATTTGCTCAAAGTTTTTTATCTGTCCCTTCTCTTTATTTAATTTCTTCTCCCTTCAACACCTCACATAGTTCTTCTCATTTTACATTCATTTATTTTATAAGTGGCATTTATTACTATCACATTTCTGACACCTAATTGTGCCATTATTCATTGATTAGTAAAAAATTAAATATACTAAAACTCCATGTGGGCCAAGGCCTAGAATGTCCATAAATGTTTTCATGACCGAGGGCCCTGGGGTGCAAAGCATATGTCCCAGTTAGGTGGTCAGTCTAACGTAAGACCCCCAGTGTTTAGTTCCCAAGCATGCTTGGTACTTAGTTAATCGACCCACTTAAGGGATGAAAGGCTGAGTTAACCTTGCCCAGCCCAAGGATCGAACCTCAGACCTGTGTCATGGGAGCATGAAATGCTGCCTCTAAGCCACCGGGCTTCTTAAATAATTAAATATTATATCAAAACAATTTCTCTGAAAACTTGTTAATGATATTTAAGCACCTCAGTTTTCTTAGTATAGGATCCTTACTCTTTTCTATCACAAGTATACAGGGGTGTTTGTGCTCCGGGGAAACCCCAGAATTCCGGGGATTTTGAACTTCGATACCCGGAAATTCCGGGGATCATCGTTCAAAAGGAAGTAGGAATAATAATGAATTATTTATTTTGATCTGGGTAATTTTGTTTGCTTTGAAAGCAGAAAATGCAATAATTACGTCATTCAACACTTCATAATTGTAATTTTTCATTTCTCCCCCCCTCCTTCTCGAAACTTAGAAATGTCGGTAGTAAGTCCGTAAAAGTTTCCGGGGATTTTTTGGGGTCCCACAAACACCCCTGAGTATATTAGAATGATTAATTATTAGGACTAGTATATTATTAGGATGACTATTAGGATTAATTTTACAAAATTTCTCAATTACTGTGAAGTTATGAATTCTAAAATCTTCCTATTTTAGACCTAGATAAAGAGATTACCTTAAAGCATTCAGTCTCTGAATTTACCAAAAAATTTGCTGATTTTAAAATTGTTGCCCAATTTTAAATTTTATTTAATTTACTGTATTGGTTTTTATTAAGTTTTTGTAACTTCATCTGATTATATAATGGAGTATTTAAATGTTATGAGTATCTATTTTCATGTTAAATTACATACGATATTATAGAAAAGTATTGATTTTACTTATTATGTTATTGTAATGATTGTAGAAGATATAACATAATAAATGAGACTGTCATATGTTTATATGGAAATGTCATTGAATTTACACTTAGATTACCAATTTTTATATAAACTAGAATCTAAAAATATGTTAAGAATGTTTTGCATTCTTAAAATTTAATATTTTATTATCTTTTGACAAAATTTGTATATTATACTTAAATTTTTTGTCAATTTTATTTTCATTCAAATAGCATGCTAATTTTTTTTTCTTTAGCTTGTCAAGAAAATGATTCCAATAAGGGAATTTCTGATGAAAATAGTTTTGTTTCTAATTCAACTACTAATTCAACACCTGCGGAGCATATATTGCGTTGCTTTAGTGATGTCTCTGGAAATAGTTCAATTTTCTCTAAAAATGAGGTATATAATCCTTCTTCTTATATACAGATTGTTTTAATTTTTAGATTTTTATTTCAGAATTGTTTAAAATAAAAAATTGTTATAGAGCTTTAAAATGAACATACTTAAAATGAATTTGTTATGATATTTTTAGTTGAATATTGAGGAGCGTGATGTACCAACCTTAAATGTTGTAAAACGACCTTTCCTGAAAAAAAGATCTGGTTTATTACGATACCAGCCAAAGTCTTCTCAACAATATCGAATTTCTAAAAGTACTCCTACATCTGAAATTCAAGTAAATTTTGTTACTTTTGCAGAACAATATATATATATTTTATGATATTTAAGTAAGTTAGATTAAGTTGTTTTTATCTAAATTTAAAGCTCAATTTAGATGCCATGAAACATAAATAGATTAATGTATTTTACAATATACTCAATATCAATTAATTTTAAATTTTATAATATCTTAAGGTTTTTTACTAATTTCCATTCTAATTACAGCATGAAAAAGGATATTTTTCAATCAGTATGCAATGAACTTCTGTAGTCATAATGTAGTATGATAAAATTCATAGATACCATTACATAGATGGACTAATAATATGTGCTGTTTTTGTTTAATGCCTGTTATTTTCTATTTTTTATTCCTAATATTTCCAATCTTTTTTAATGTATTTTATTACTTTATTTCACTTACTTTTGTTTTCTTAATGATATTTTTATAGTAAAATCAAAGGGAGTCTAAAATATATCCATTCTTTACTATTTTAGAAAGGTTAAGTATAATTGTAGAAATGTTGAAACTCTTTGTTGTTAAAGCATTCATGTAAAGCAACTTCTACAAAAGGTATACAGTAAATCACAAGCCTAATTCTACCCCTGTATTCTAAATTTGAATGTATTATAGTTTGAACATTTGGTTTTAAATTATTTTAGGTAGTAAGATTAATTTAAGTTTAAAGAAAATACAATGTTTGTCATATATGTTAGTAATAAATACATACATATGCCAAAGAAAATTAAATTGTCAGTCTATTATGACCAGATGAATTCATTAACAAAATTTATCATAAAAATGAAGTTAAATTAAAATTTTCCTTACTACCTTCATTGAGAAATGTCTTAAAGTATTAAATATATATATCAAATTTGTTTTTACAGAGTTAATTTTGTTAACATTACAGCATTTAGAAGAGGAAAAATAATTTTAAATTCTTCCTAGCTACTTAATTTTTGTCTATATAAAGTTAGATCTAGATTGGGAATAAATTTCTGATCAAAATATCTATTTTAAAATACATCAATTTTAATATTTTATAATTAGATAAATCATTACAAATTTGTATCATGAAAAATGCTCCATAAAATTTCGTGAGTCATCTTTCATAAATTCTGCAACCTATTCATAATTGAAACATTACTTTTTTTACTATACTTTTAAGATAATGGTCTGATAGAGCGAAGACAGAAAATTAAAATACATGAAATTGAATTATTATGCTTTTTAAAAGAGTTATTCTTTTTATTTTTTGTTTGATTTCATCAACTTAAGTAGTTTATTTAGAAAGAAAGGATTCAGATTACCTGTTTTGAAATAATTTGGAATATTTCTCAACTATAAAAGTTTCCTCCTTATTGATGAATAATCTTAAAATATGGAAATTCATAATAAATATTAAAATATGAAAAATAGTAGTAAATCTTAAAATATGGAAATTCGTAATAAATCTTAGAATATGGAAATTCATAGAAATTCATGTAATTTTTAAAAGTATGTGATCTAAGCCTATTTGAGATGTTATCGGATACCTATCAATAGTGAAACATTTCGGAAACAAAATTTTCACTTTTTTTAATATTACTAAAATATTGATTAGTAAGATTTCTTAGCGACATAAAAATTTATGTAATTTAATTAGATATTACAGTAAATCAAGAAAAAATATTTTAGTAACTTGTCATAAATTAAATAAAAAATAATAAAGAAATATGAATGTCATATTAGTTATTAATATTATATTTTTGTATTTTGCATATTATTGTTTTGATTCATATAAAATTTGGTTTTTTAAACTGTACTAATTAACAATTTCTTAAAATTTATATTGTTAAATAATAGTTAAAATTTTGCAAAAAACACTGCATGTGCAAAACAATTTATTTCTAAATAATTAGAATTAAAATACTACTGGACATTACATTTCGGTAATGTAAAATTAGGCCTTTGCTTTGGTAAGGAATAGTTAGCCCTAATTATAACAATCCTGTTGTTAAAGATACCTATGTTATAATATTAATAAATAGTTGGTCTTGACATATTTTCATAGGAAATGAAGTTGAACCCTTGTTTTTGATATCATAATCAAAATTTTTAACTTTGGTAAACGTCATTTTTTATGTTTTCCTTTTTTATTTTATGTGTGTTTTTCATTTGATATTATTCATTAACTTTAAGAAGTTGCTTGTTCAAGAATTTTTTTCTAGAATTGATTCCTTTATCAGGTGTTTCAATTAAGATTTAATATCATTCCTAATCACTTCTGATCATTTATCATCTATTTCCCAAATTTATTTTTGGTTCTCACATTCATCTACAAGTAAAGATTTGATTTTTGGAAGAAATGAAAGAAAGGAATTTTATTATTGTTCATTTTCAAAATCAAATTGATCTAAACAAAAACTTGTTTATTTATATTTTATTTGTTCTGAAATTCTATGACTAGAATGTATAACTCCAAGAATTCTTTCATTTTGAATTTTTCAATGTGAAAGAGATTAAAAAAAAATTTATGCAACTTTATTTTGCTGTAAGTTACAACAGTAAGAAGAAAGTTTTAAATTCAGATAATAAACTACAAATTATAATAAATTTATATAAATATGAAAAAAGGGTCAAAAGTTGGCATTTACTGAGAATATTGTTTTAATACATTGAGTAGTTTGCACTATAGGAAAAAATCATGAAAATTCTCTTTCCACATAATGGATCAAATATGTAAACATTTTCCAGCTGAATCAATAAGATTTAGATGTGGTATGCTTAAATGGCTTACAGCATAGTAAACTTCTAATGTTCTAATGAATTATCCTTTTTTCACATCAAAAACAGAAGAATTTAAACTAAAGAATTCTTACATTTTATTAGTTCGATAGATCATTTTAAAATTCCTTATAATAGTTTGTTTTCTAAACTATTCACATTTCTAAACATTTCACACAAAAGTGTTTACAAAGATGTTCCTATTGAATGGTTGAAATCAGTTTGAATGAAACATTAAGGCTATGTGAAGTAAGAAATAATTACAATATAATTAGTTTTTTCATTTAATTTCAGAAAGAACTTTAAAAATTAAAAAAGAAAATGTAAAGTTTGGAAGCTTTCTAATAATTGCTTAATAGTTTATTGATTGTTTGGGAAACCAAACTTTAACTGTTACTGGTAAAAGCAGTAAACCAATTTTTTAAAAATATTAAGATTCTTTCTATTTGGTATCTGCAGCAAAAAAAGCTTAGATAATATATGATTTATTCCAATCAGAAATGCAATCCTGGGATTGTGTATTACTAAGAAAAAAGAGAAATGCTTCACCTCTAGTTAATTGTTCAGCGCATTCTAAAATTGTGATTATTTGTAAAATATTAAGCTTTCATTCTGCCTCCAAATAATACATACTTTCTGCAATCTATGATCAATGTGTTATCTAGAATTAAAAATGCAAATATTCCTCTTATATTGTATCTAGTGTTTTAGTGGTTAATGAAAAAAATTCGGAATCTTTCCTAAATACTATATATATATATATATATATATATATATATATATATATATATATATATATATATATATATATATATATATACTTAGCTAAAGTTAATCCTCAAACTATTCCAAATAATTTTTAAAATGCAAGATTTTCTTCTGAAGTTCAAGAAGTAGATGATTCTAAAGACATACCTCAAGAGTTAATAAATTTGGGAATTTTATGGTTTCTATAAGATTGTGTGACTAAAAAATGTGGATAAAAATTTATGATATATTCAAGATCTAGCATGAACTGAAATAATTTAAAAAATATACTATTTATATAAAGCTAGCAAAAATTATAATAAAAAGAACAGATATACTGGAAGACTATTACTGTATGTCTTATGTATCATAAGATTAGTATCACATATTTACAAAACAATATTGTCCACTATTTTTGACATTTAAAATAATTTAGAGGTAATATAATTTCGTTCCAAATGCAACCAATCAAAAATTAGAAACTGTTTCTCATTATTAGTAAACTTTTATTATGATGAATAATTGAGTAAAAATTATTGATATATTATTATTTTGCATTACATTGGGTAATTTGTAAGTAATTGACTCCCTTTAACTATATTGTCAATAATGTTATGGTTTCTCCTAAATTGGAGTTAGACTTAAGAGGGAGGGATTCCAAGAGAAAACCTAACATTGACTAGAACTCTATTGTATTATACCCTAAAAAGAATGTTGTTTATTTAAAGAGACCAATAACTGAGGGAAAATTCATGAGATATTTAACTGGGATATCTTGCACTATCCAATGTTCAATTAAATTCTGTCTCAGATATTCAAATCTATGTTCAGAAAATGTTTCACACTTGCATAAAATAATCCAGAAATAGATAGTTCTTTAATTCCTTTTTTAACAAGAGATTGTAGAGGGGTTTCAATTCGTACTTTATCAAAACCACCTTAAATACCTAAGAAAACAGCTAAAACAATTTCTTTAACCTAAAGTTTTCTAGAATAAAGTTTGTAGATTGCACTTTCAGTGAATTTACCTAGGCACTAAGTTTATTGAGATTTAGAAAGTGGTTTATCAACTAAACATCTCTAATATATTTGTTTCATTTCAATTGCTTTTAATAAAAATATTAAGCTGATAGATTTATTTTAGTAATTAATTTTTCTTCTTTAAAGAATAAAAATTACTTTGTACACCTCCAAATAATAGATACTTGACCAAACGCTATAGATTCTCTCAAAATTTTACAAAGCAAGCTTACTCAACTTTTTCAATAAGAAGAGCTCATACAATACCATTCCCTTTTTGATTATTTATTAGGTTTAAAGAGTTCATAATTTATTTTTTATTATGAGTTTTATGATTTTTTTTGGCAGTATCTCATTTACTTCTACTACAGTTGAATAGAAAGAATGTAAAGGTGGTAGTTCAAACTATTTCTCTGAAACCTGGAAAATAAACATTGAAAAATTCAGACAGTCTCCTTCCCAGATTGTAAAACTGCCATTTTAAGAATGTTTTGACTGTAATTCCTATCTTAAGGCATTATTTTAACAAGTCTTGTAATAGCAGACACAATCCTAATATCAGTATAATTTCTCCAGGAATTCTATTTAGAATACCTGATAGTTTTATTTATATGGTCAGTGCCAGTTTATATTTCTGCCATTCGCAATTTTTTTAGCTGCATTAAAGTGTTTTCTATATTTCCTTCATAATTTGCTTAACTCTTTTGATCCCAAAGAACTAACCTTGGCAAACTGATTTTATTGACCCTACAATTTTGATAGTAAACTTAATGAATTCCATATTGCAAATGATCAATAACCAACTCCATATCTATTTCCAAAGAAAACTTACTAAAACCACCTTCATTGACTAGGGCTTCCAGGTCTATTTTTGTAGGAATCTCAATGTGTTTTTTGTGTTTCTATCCACCATAACTTGATTGTCACTGAACAGAAATGCTATTGCATTGGATATTAGGTAAACTTTAATCAGACACTTTCCAATCATTAATAAAGTCAACATGCTTACTGTTACATAAAATAAGGTCAGTTTCTTCTCTTCAGTTTACAGTAATAAAATTACTATTATAAAGAATTATTGCTTTCATTGAGGATAAATAAATTACAATATAAAATGTATTCATTAACTTTTCTGTCTCACCGTGTTTGTTGCAAACACTGCTTATCACATGGTGTGAAGAGCATTTACATCATATCCTTTGATGAAGTTTATACTGAAATTTCTATGATCTGGAAGACTAACAGTTTACTTATTGAATGTGTCTTTTTATCTTCAAAAGGAAGACATACATATGTATCGGTGCAGGCAATCCCCAAAATATACTTTTAAGTTATTGGGTTTGGAATACTCTCCCATCACCAAATACCTCGTAATTTTTAAGCATGGTCAGGTGACATCCTCCTCTCGACATCTATGCCATACCAGCAAATGGAAGGCAGAAGACTTGAAGATGATTTCATCTTTGATTCATTTCAATAAACAAGATATTTTTGTAGTAAACATTATTCTCATTCAACTCATTAATTCAAGTAATTAATCAAAATAAAGGTATTAAGTTTCTTGCTAACTGCAATACAAGCTACATAGCTGCCTACTCTACTGATTTTATTCGGAAACTCTTGATTTTTCACCATTTCTTCCGATAATGTATAAAAATCTACTAATTTTTGGCAATTTCAATGAAAAACTTAAAAACAGCCAAAATTTTGCCAGAAAAAAAGTCTATTGGGTTGTTTTATTAGCTTAGATAATCAACAGATGGCACACTAATATAATTAATGTTATAATATTATAAAATTATAAAAATGTGTTCCTCTGAGTTTCGAAGCCCATCTGTCCGCTGTGGTAGGTTGAGCCTTTAACCACTTGATTGCTAAAAACTCGTGCAAGTTAGCAGTCATATAATTAACATTCAGAGCAGGCACCAGGTGCCTATTTACACAAGCAAATCAATTACTAATTTAATTAGGAAAATATTTGTCACTGAATTAAATTTATTTAGTAATGTATTTTATATAATTTTATAAGTTTAATATTTATGAATTGCACTAGAGTAGTAAAAGTTGCCCTATAAAATAAATATTGGGACATAAACATTGATGTTTATTTTTTTTAATTGCAGTATATTCTTCTATTTTTCATAGGTAATTTATGAGGTTGAGGAATATTTTATTCAAATATTAGGATTAACGCAAAATATCTTTAGCACAAATCATTCTCAGAATGTATAATCTAAAGAGTAAAATTGTCTTTTTGCTGTACTATTGTTTTAACCATTCAAGCAAAAATATCGCTAGTAAGTGTCTCCTAATTTTTTCCCTCAAAATCAATAGAATCTAGTGATTTTTTTTCCTCCAAGGTTGGCAAGTATGAAACTATTATTCTTAAACAACATTCATCATAAAAGAGGTTAAAACTATGAATATGTAGATCCAAAACAATAGTTGTAGTTACGTACATCTTGAATTAAGGCATTTTGATTTATATTTTTCTGCTATTTTTAAGGGTTCTGGAGACTTGTAAAAATGTTAGCAGTTCAATTGGAAAAAATAGTTTCTGTTGAAAAATTTTTAAAATATGCTAATTTTTTTAATTTTAAGCAATTAATGACATTTAAATCTATGAAAATATGTAATTATTCCACTTGAGATTAATATGCTTATATAACGTAAGTGACAAATTCTGTAATTACAATAAAAATAAAACAAATATTAAAAAAATTTTTAAATTGTTTAAATTTAATGGTGAAAATCTTTGATTAAATCCACGAGAAATAAATAAAAATTGAAAAACTAATTTTTAAGCAAGATTTTATCTTTATTGCAAATTGTAATTCCTTTTAAATTTACAGACTCATTATTTACTAATTTCACTAACAGTGTTATAGTAAATTCATGAAACCTGCAAAGAATTTCTAACATAAAATGACACTAATAAACTTTAGATTGTTTATATCGATTATCTTATTAATATTAGAATGAAGAATAATTTATTTGATGTGAGAAAATGAATTACTAATAATATATTCTAATAAAGCTCATCCATCATTCTCAGCTCTACCAACAGAAATACTAACTGATAAAATTGGGCATGTTATAAGAATAGAATTGAACATAAAAAAATCCCATAGCTATAGACGATGTATACAGTGCAAAAACCACATGATTTACTTGTGTCTCTAACTTCAAAAATTTCCATAAATTTTTGATTTTCAGTGCCTTAAAAATTTTTTAAATAAAATAAAAATTAACTACACAATTGTCGTACTAAATTATTTGTTCATTTATTTAGCCAATAGTACATATACCTGTAATTTTATTTTGAAATAAAGCTCTTAATAAATAAGCTAAATAATGCTCAATTTTAAATAAAGTATACACGAAGCTTTTTTTTTTTCTTAATAAATGTAATTCAAACAAATGAATGAAAATAAAATCATGTTTTATAAAATTTGTATGTGTGAGTTAAAATGGGTTAAACAACATTATTTTGCTATTCAACCTAAAATTGTCCCTTTATTATCAATCTAAACTTTTATTATTTATAAAGTTTCTAAAGTTCTCTTATCTGACCTCAAATATTCTTACTTTTTTATTTTAATTTCATCAGTTAAAATTTGCTTGTATTTAGTTTCTTTGATATAAAATTAAAGAAATGAATATATATGTATATATATATGTGTGTGTGTGTGTATATATATATATATATATATATATATATATATATATATATATATATATATATATATATATATATATATATATATATATATATATATATATATGTATATAAAATGTACTTTGCAGGAAATAACTCCTGGTTTCCAAGTTAACTTAAAATCAAAGACAAATTATCATCCAAAACCAATTATTTCCCAAGTAAAGCATGCTGACTTACCAGAATCCAATATTTCCAAGCCTGAAAAGTATTGTGAAACTGAAAGATTTCCAATTTTAACTTCCAAGAGGAACCATGTTAACTTCAAAATATCAGATTCTGATGCTAATATTAACAATGAAAGTTCTTCCAAATATGCTGATAAAATTTCTTCAGAAACTCCTATTGAACATGATGCTAATTTAAATCAGGTGACTGTTATAATAGTTTCATACTTTGAATTATTTTATTTTAAGGATTTTGTTATTATAATAGAAATTATAAATACTATGATAATTTTTTTCATTTTATATTTCTTTCTCATCAAAAGTTTTTAATAATTTGCTAATTTTACACATGATATTTTTATTACTGAATATATTTTTGTAAAAAATCTTCTGTGAAAAATCCATTATACTAGTTTAAGAACTTAAAATGAATAAATGATGATTATTAGCAGGTATTAAATTTGATTTCTAATTGTTGCATGTAACTTGATCTGAATAATTCAATTTGATACAAAGTCTTTGGTCAAATACACAAGTTAAATAGTAGGAGACATTTTTTGCATTTCTATTTCCACATATCTTGAATTGAATGTAGAGAGGTTTTTTGTTTCATCAATTGCAGTATGACAATGTAGCTCTTTATTAAGGCCAAATTCTTTTGTTAAGCAAAATGTTAGAGTTGATATAATCTTCATAACAATTTTCATTTATTAAACTATTTTCTATGCCTTGTTAAGTATTAATTGTTGTTCATAATAAATGAATACCTACATATTTTTTATTGAGTAGCCTCTTCAGAAAACCTTAAATTTGCATTTAATTTTGTAATTTTCTGAGAACAAGAAAAATATGAAAACAGTACCAATATTTAAGTATTAACTGCCTATGAAAATTATAAATATTAAACTTTATTGATTTGACATTTATGAAGATGTCATTATTTGAAGAAAATTTCTTTTCTTCAAGGCAAAAATTTCTTATTGAAAATAAGATTTTAGAAATAAATTCAAGAGTTATTTTTCAAACTAAATGCCCATTTAATAATTTGGAATTGATGTGTAGCGTATATAGAGATTCCTATTATAAATCTGAAAATTTTCTATTAATCAAAAGAATTAGCTATGGAAAATTTTAAAAAAAATTAGGATTTTTAATTGAAATGTGAGAATGATGCCCTAACCAACCAGGCCACTGTGGCCAGTAGAAAGACAGTTACTGCAGTGGTGGAATAATAGTTTGGTCAGTCATCTCATTTATAGCTCACATTGACCAGCTTGTGTTCTAGGGAGGAACAGTGACTGATGTGACATATTGGGATAATATCCTTAATCTATATGTCCATCCATATGCTGGTACAATTGGGATTGATTTTATTCTGGTGGATAATAATACACTACCTGATCCAGTTGTAGTTGTTGAATACTTTGATAGTCTAAATTTAGAGTGAATTGAATGGCCAGATCAATTTCCTGGCCTAAATCCCATAGAGCATCTGTGAGACTATCTTGGGGACAAATTGCTGTGCTTTAAATCCTACACCAATGTCTGCAGGAGAGCTGTAAAACAGCTTACTCTGTGTCTGGTCTATGCTTCCCATTTTGATTACAAATAACTTGATTGACAGCATGGAAAGTCAATGCCACCAATGCATTCAAACTAGGAGTGGACTTATCCCTTATTAAAAATTTTTTTGTTATGTTTTTATAAGAACTCCAGTGACTCTGTGAAGCATCATTTGCTGCTGGCAATTATTGGGAAAGTGACTGCAGTCTCCCTCACTGGGTTGCCTGTACTCCTTGGGTAAGGGACATGTCCACGTTAATCTGTTACGTCCAAAGTCTTTCTGCTGGTGTGAAGAGGTGGTGGCTCAGGTGTGACCTCGTCACCTTATCATGTGTCAAAATTACAAGGCACTTGGTAATGGGTGAGTATTCTAAACCTGTTAACCTTAAGGTACAGTTTGAAGTTTGCCTGCACCACTTTTTATGTATATTTCTATGATATTTTTCCACATAAAACTGTAGTTATTCTTTTTCCCATTTTTGGTCAGTCAACACTTCAACGAAATCCATATCAACATCATCGATCCTTTACCAATCTTGGAAAATTATGAGTATTGTGTCACTGTTATACCGACAGGTACAGCCATTGGACAGAAACCATTTCAATGCCTAACATCGAAACAGAAACCATAACCGAAGCCCTTAATGCTGGTTGGATTGCTCATTTCAATGTCCCATCATACATCGTTACTGATCAAGGCACGCAGTTTGAATCACAACTTTTTCAAAAGCTATCAAATATTATAGGATTTCAAAGAAAGCACACAACTTTGTATCATCCTCACTCGCATGGTTTCATTGAGGAAGGGCACAGATCATTGAAAGCTGCTCTAATGTACCACAACAATGTGCTATGGACCCGTTCACTACCAACTGTTCTTTTAGATTTGAGAACTATCATCAGTGACACTTTTGGTATCACACCTGCAGAGATGCTGTATGATGAACAACTTCGTTTACCTGGCGACTTTATTCAACCTACACCAATATCAACTAATTCTGACTGATATCAGTCAGAATTCGCTACTCAGCTTAAAAACTCTTTTTCCACTGTTCACCCAGTACTAGCGTCTAACCATAGTAAAAATGATATTTTTATTTTCAAAGATCTTTCCACTTGTTCACGTGTATTCGTGCGTAAGGATGCTGTGGAAAAAGTCTTCAGCCACCCTACGAAGGACCATATAAGGTGATAAATCTCAGTGACAAATATTTCAACCTTCTCATTAAGGAAAAAGAAATAAAAAATTTCAATTGATTGTCTTAAATCTTGCTACCTATTAGCTGAAGATCCAATTTTAAATCAAAATACCAACATTTTATACGCTAATGTCACTTCTACTGACTATAAAACTAACAATACCTGTGAAACTAAAAAAGTTTCATTTTCACCAGTTAAGCAAATTTTTACAAGAAGTGGAAAGTAAATTCAAGTACCTACTAGATTTGAAAAGTCTTTACAAACTTCTTAAACTCATTTTACGTTCACTAGTTCACTGGTGGGATATCCTGTGGCAACATCAACTTGTTCAAAAAATAATCGAAATATAAACAATGCATGCTTGTGTTTTATAAATATTACTGGTTTTGAATACCTTATGATTTTGCTGTATACTAAGATGTGAATTATTGTGCTTCACACTTAAATATAAAAATATAACGTTTTATATCTCTTATCATGTGTAAAATAATTTTTTTTTCATAATGAAGATTTAAATCGAAACAATCTGAACATGCACACTAAAAACCTTATGTTTCTGTCATTGATATTTTTCAATTATAGAAATTTTAAATTCCTCTGCTAATTATGTAAAAACGGAAGTTTCCTTACTTTATGTTTTTACAACTGCAACTGAATATTTCTTTATCTTTTGACTTCAACATCATTTAGAATTATATACCGATGATAATTGTATTTCAGATACTACTGCTTGAAATGCCAAACATTTTAAACTATTTTTCTTACTGTATTTTTATTTGAATTGGTAAAGTTAGTTTTAATATTTCTTTATAATTTATAAATACTTCTTAACATCTGGTCACATTCCTTATTCATTTAGAAGATTTCTGTGATCAAAACTAGATAATTTAGTAGATAGCTAAATAATCATGCAGATGTATGTTGTTTCTTAGTAGGTAATTTGGTGTAAAAATTGTAGTGTGGTTTTTATTTACATTTTTAGAAAATAAAACATACTTTTTAGTTCTTAATTGTTATGTTTATTTCTTTATACTATTAGAATTTTTGTGTCTCTAAAATAAGAATTCCATGTATTAATATTTTATGGTTATCTTTTTATATATTTGTGTTTTACATTTAATTTTTGATTATAATGTTCCGATATTTTTAGGAATATGAAAAACAAGAACTGGATGAGTTTGAAATACTAGAAAGTTGTGCTCAAAACAGTTCTTTCAATAGTGACTCATCTGTTGTACAACGTGTTTTACGTGGAGAACCAATTCTTATAAATAATGTATGCATTTTATTATTTAAGCTATATTTTAAATTTATATATTTTATAATGCAGTAACCTATATCAAAGTTAGTTAGAGGAAAATTATTTTTTTTTACTGGCAATTAATTGATGTTTCTCAGTGGTAGAACATGCTTATTTTCATGAAATTATTTTTAATTTGTAATTATTTTTTCTAATGAAATTATTTGTTTTTCATGTTAAAATAAAGAAATCTGCAAAAAATATACTCTGATCAGCTTTCACAAATTTACAAATCTAAGAAATGAGATTATATTGTATCTAAACCTGTTTATTTATAAATCAAATAAAAAATTTTATATTTCTCATAATCAAAACAAAAAATTACTTAAAATGCTTGCAAAATGTGCATGAGATGCATGTCTATTATAAAAAAATATCACTAATAATATCTGGTAAAACTACATTTCTAGATAAAAAAAAGATTATGCAAGTATCTTTACAATAACCTAGCAGATTTTGCTATTTAGTTTTTAGTGTTGATAAGCATTTGCTGAACTTTAATTAATGTAGAATGAAAAAATTGAAAGCGTTCACATGATGTGAAATTTGATGCAATTATTTTTATTATCAAAGTAAAAATGATCTTTTCCTTATGCAATTTAGTACTTGGTTGTAAAGTGTTTTGCAATAAAATATGAGTATAATGCATATAAGGGTTACTATTTATATTTCGGCTATGTCAACAGTATGTTTCGCTAATCATCTGCTGATGTTTCCAAGCAATGTTATATTTTTTAACCATATTTTACTTAGAATTTTTTTTCTTTTTAATGTTTGCATTAACTCAAAAAATTAATCTCGGTTAAAAATGTAATTTTTGAATGATTGCATAACTTTTTACGTGGATTATCAAGACAAAAGTGCTTCAGTGAACTTTTTTATGCTGCAGTAAAGCACCCTCCAATGGCACTGTAAAAAAAAGAGAAAAAAATCAGTTTAACAAATACAATCACAGTCAAATCTACCTCCGAGGAAATTTTTGTCAAGGCCGTCCGGAATCAATTGTTGTAGCAGAAAATATCAAGACACATTTTCTTGTGTTTTCATAATGAAATTTTACTGATGTTCTTCAGAACTACCAATTAATCATTTTTTAACATTAATAAAACATTTAACAAAAAGGCTGTAAAGTAGAATTTAAGCAAAAATTGATAAATAATGTATTAAAATTTTATGAATATTATACAAAAACATTTGTGAGTAACTAAAAGAAAATTACCAAAGACTTACAAAAATAATGTTTCCTGTTATGTCAATTAATGTGATCAGTTTCCTAATTATCCAAATTGTAATAAAAGAGTTTTATTCATACTTAATGTGTAATTTATTAGTTTTGCTTATTAAATGTTATGAGAAAGATATTTTATTTAAAGGGTAATTTTAATTCAGTTTGAGTTAATAATATTGGGATGAAACTGTTAAACTTTGAATTAAATTATTTACTTATTAAAATAATTTTTAATTTATTTATTTTTTTTTAATTTCAGCCTTTACAAAATAAAGAAGGAAAACTTTCTCCTAGCAGTTCTCATATTAAAAGGTATATTTCTGCACTTTAACCAAGTATTCTAAATATGTATTCATTTTTTTTTAAATATTTATTAGATGGCAAATTTTCTTGTTTTTGATTGAGAGTTTTATGTAAATTAATATTTTAAAATATTTGAGATTTTTTTTTACATTTTGTGTTGGTATTGTAAAAAATTCAAAATATTGAAGAAAATGAAAATATATTCCTATTAATAAAAAAGTGACATGAATTATAAGTTAACAAATGTACTAATGAAATATAATTAAAAGTATGTCTTACCTCTAAATGGTGTTTGCGTGCACTGTTTTGGTCACATTATATTTTAATTTATGAACTAACATTTGACCAGGAAACTTAAAATTCTTTTTTCATTAAAATTATGTTGGAAGTTGTTTATTATTTATTTAATACACCAATTCTTATAAATAATATGGTGAGAAAGGTCATAAATTTTGGCTCTTATTTTTCTTCATTTGTGATCTTTGATACCGTTTTTATTAAAAATTTTATACTAGTTTAATCAGAAGTGAACTAAAAATTTGCATCCATATATCTCCTGTTTCAAATGACTTCAATATCTCTTACTTCAAATTATAATCTGATGTAATCTCAATATTATTATGAATGCATATATTTCCAACTATGTTTAATAAAGGTTTTCTATGAGTAAAGAGACTTTTTTGTTGAATCAGTCATTCATAAATTGAAAAACGCTCATTTTATACAGCAAAATTTTAAAATTACTACTTTTCATTCATAATTTACTAACATATGGAATTGAATAATTATAATTAATTGTTATTAACTAAACATTTGAAAATTATATTTTCTTGTTTTACATATGAAAGGGTGTTATTGCTTAAAATAATTTATTGGTTAATAATACTTTTTTGCCTGACATATTTAGTCTTAAATTGTTTAAATGATAAAGCAATACTGAAAGTTCTATTTTTGATCATTAATACTCAAGTTAACTTTATATTCATTTTATATAGGCGACTAACAAAAAAACTTTTATCACAACTATAAGATTTGCCTTAATATTTTACCATAAGTTTGCAATAACTGCAGTAAATGATAAGCTGAAAAAATTTCACGTAAATTAAAAATAAAAGGATTTTCTGTAATTTTTATTTAAAAATTGGCAGTTTATATTAAAGTTTGCTGATGATTTTTAAAGTATCAATTGAACATTTGGAAACTAAAAGTTTATTGGTTTAATTATAGTAAATAGTAATTAGGTATAAATTTATCTGTCATATGGTTTTAATTGAATTACTTAAGATAATTCAAATAACAAATATTTTTTTAAATTTTCAGATTTTGTTCCATTAGAGAATAATTTAAACAAAATTTCTGAGTTAAATGATGTTCATCGTACAAATATCCATACATTGAGTTTGGATATTTGTACTAAGAACATTTTTAACAAATTGTAAGAGTCATACATAGTCTTTTACATTTTTATATTAACCTGATAATTAATATATGAAATCTTAAGTCCCCTACCACAAACTTTTTACGTAATTTCTTGCTGAAGAATTGGCTAATCACACCTCACTGATTACAAATTTGATGAATTTTATTAATTCAGCTACAATGTTTATGTCAAAAAATTGACATCAACAGAATTTGAATTTTTCTAATTTAGAAAACATTATCAATTACTGACTTTTAATACATTAAGTATGTGTTTAAAATTTTGTACTCAATATATTGAGTAAATGTCTCTTGCTTTTTAAATTCTTGCATAAATTAATAGTTCATCTTTAGTACTTTTTTACTGTTATCATCAAAATTAATTACATTTACTGTTAGAATGAAAATTCTTTTCCTAGGAAGGAATACAAGAGTAAATGTTTTGTGTCTAAATTTTAAAATAAATTATTTACAGATATATATTTTTATAGTTTTTTTGTGCATGTTTTCTTTGCTTACTTACTCGAGGAAAGAAAGTTATTTTTCCATAAAGAAAATATTTCTCATTCTTTGTTCTTCATATACAAATTTGTCTTATATTTATTTGATAAAACAAATAAATGGAAATATTAAAAATGAAATTTTTAATTGAATTAGTAAAGTGAAAAAAATAACATGACTCACCTAATTCACACACTTATGACACCTAATTCTTTAATAAGAGAATTTTTAAACTATTTTGATAAAAATATTAAAACTCTAAAAAATGTCATTTAACATTCTGAAATTATTATTATCAAAGTATAGTAAATTAATTTCTTGTAAAATATTCTAATATATTAACTCATTTTTGTTTTTATACATGAATTTATATGCAATTCTATGTATTTTGATAGTTATTAATATATTTTATCATTTTGTACAAATCTATGCTTCTGGCCTATAATTTAGACTCATAATGTTTAAAATATTTAAAAGGGGATAGAAATTAAGAAATATGATATAAAAATTTGATTTCGAATTTTAAGTACTAAATGTATTAAATGTAGTTTTATTATTGTAAAAGTAAATTCATTTTTAATAAAATAAATAAATAAAGCAAAATGAATTCAACCAAAGGTTTCATTCAAGTAATTTTATGGTATGTGTGGTAAGATTAGATATTATATTAAATCCACATTATTAGAAAAATAAACTTTGATATCATAAAGATAAAATTATACCAATAAAAATAAAAATAAATACTTGTAAAAAATTTTACAAAAAGTACTCTTTAAGGGATTTTTCAATATTGATTTATATACAATAGTTTAAATAGAAGTTGAAATATTTGTTTATATAAATAAAATAAGATCGCATCTAAATTACTATACAGATGTCACTATCATATGGAGGAAACAGACTAATAAAATCCAAATGCATGTAAGCAAATCTTTCATCAGGCAAACCAAAAATGTTTATTGCAGATTTCATGTCTTTGAATTTTTGAACATTGATTGTTATAGCTAGATAGAAAATTTTTTATTAAAATAATCATATCATATAGGATAAATTAACATCCATTAAAACTACTTTTTAGATACACAATTGCTTGGATGAGAAAGATGAAGGTTTTAAAATGTTTTAAATAAAAAAAGTATTTGGAATATGTGGACATAGGTATCTGTAAATACATCACGATACAAAGTAACATTCTCAAAGGGCAAGTAATGTTATTTAAGTTGAAAATTAGTATTAGTTTGTTTATTTATTTATTTACCTAAGATGATCAGAAAATTTACTCATCTTAGGATAATGAACAATGTGAACTAGTGGCAAAGGGTATATTGCTGCTACTCCTGATATATATATATATATATATATATATTTGGAAAAAACTTGATAATTTTGTATATTTATTGGCAAATATTTGGGAATATTAAGATAATCAATCACAGTTCCAAATGGAGTTTTCACCCAAAAAGGAAATTGACTTGATTGAGGGCCACAGAGGCCATATAATCCAGGATGCCAAATTCTGAGTTTGGTGATTTTTGACTGCTTTTCTTATGTATCTGGCAACCTGGTTTTTATTATGTCATAGATATTGGAAACCTATAAAAATTATGCAGAAAATTATGTATTGGCAACCTTAGTCATTACATCATCACGCATGTCACAATATGTAATGTTTGCAGCATTTCTTTATCACCAAAAAATTCAGAATTTGGAAGCCTGGATTATGTTCTGATTGAGGACTACTTTTTGAATGTTGCAAACATGCAACTTCCTTTTGTGGCATTTTCACTTTAAACAGTTCATGATGCAACAAAATTTGGGATTAAAGATTCAGAACTAGTACTTGTGAATTAGATACATCCAGAATTTTATCAACACTGTCACTAGATTTTTGAGATATGAAATATTTGCTAAAATAGATTGCACATTAGAAAGCAACTGTTGCAGGAATGGTTCTAAAAGAAGTGTATCTGAAACATTGTTTTTTTGCTCATCTTTGCATCACATGTAAAAGTTTGGAAAGTTTTAAAATCACTCTCAATCTAATTTTTTTTGTTTTGAATTTTCTCCACATCTAAAAATTACTTCTGATTTCAGTTTGCTATATTGATCAGCTAAATCAAGGGAAGTAATATTGTCACTTAAACAACTATTCCAATAGCTAAAAGTAAAGGAACTATGCAATAATTGTTTAGCTTATGCGATAGCTTGCAAACAATAAAACGTTTCATGTCATTTAGTTTAGTATATAATATTATACTATTTAATAAAAAGGATTAATTTTTAAAAACTTTAAATAAATTTTTGCTGTATTTTTGTTATTTTATAATAAAAGCTAATATAAATTTCTTGAAAAATGACAAATAAATAAAAATGAGAAACTTTTAATCCATCGCAAGAAGAGAAAGAGCATTTTTGTACAACAAAATCAGCTAGTCCAATCATTTACTAAAAATTTTTATGGAAAGGACATTTTCTCATGATTCAACTATTTGAGGAGATTCCCTGACCCATAGAATTAAACCCAAACTGAATCATACATAAGAAAATTCCTGAATTACAGTTGCATTTAGAGTAACACTTTTGCTGTTTTTTTAAGAATAACAGGTATTCCTTTTCTTCATTTAAATGTAGTTGCAAAGTGTCAGATTAACTTGAGAGGAAATATCCCATTTCTCAAATCCATTTCTTCATTATCTGCATCAAGCAGAAAAATGAATTTCTAGAGAAACTATTCATCTGGCTCTCTTAAATATGTAAGCAAGGTACTAACATTGACACTTCAAATAATGCCCATGGTTATTAAAATGGGTTATGAATATTTACACAAATGGGTTGAAAATAGAGGATGGAACTAGAGCAAGCTATATAGCTTGAGTTAACTCCCAAGAAATCACTTGGATACAGAAACTGTGGATAGAAAATTCAGTTTTTCAAGCAGAACTTTACTAGTTTGCTTTTAATGTAGAGAATCCTGCTTTCATTGCAGAGAATCCTGTCCACATTGAAGAATTTCCTAAATACCTTTAAATTTATATTCTTTTTTAAGAATCATTTAAAAAAATTTTAAATCTTACATCTAATGACTGTCACAAAAAGCATTAAAGAAATATAAAATTAATTTTTGTATAAAATTTGGGAGTCTGTCAAATGACAGCATTTATAGATGTTAATGGCTGTATTCTTCCTAATTTTGAGTTATACTAGCTGTAAGATCTTAAAGCTACAAAATGATTTTTTTCCATATGTATCAAATATTTTTGCTATATTTTAATAATGTATTAATTTATTAATAAAAATCTTACATTTTACTTCTCTTATTTAGGTTTATATAAATTAAATTCAAAACTTCTTGCATCAGAAATTTTCCAGACTTATTTTTGATTTAGACTTTCCAGATTTTTTATGGATTATATTGTATTATAAAAATTGTTTTTTAAATCACATATAATTATAAGATAAACGTATGAAGTTCAAAGATAACATTTGAGGTGTTTTAATCCTTTTTTAAATGCATGTTGATGTTTTAAATTCTATCATCATAATTTATTTAATTAAATAACTATTATTACATTTGCATATAAAATCTGGAGTTTTAAGTAATTATTAATTATAAAAATTTATCTCAAGAAATCTAAATATGTAAAATTAACTCTTTTCATATAATTTTGTATTCATTACAGACTTAAGTGTTAGATCTATCTATATATATTAGCATTCTTCATCTTGCTAGATAGTTATCTTAGATATGAAAATTCTTTGATTTATTATTTTGCTGATTTAATACAATGAATAAATTTCCATTTTTAGTGTTCATTTAGATTATAAAGAATTGTTTATAATTTTTCTGAGTATATTAAAATTGTATTTTATTTTTGAAGAAATAAAAATTCTTTTTTTAAATTGTTCCATAATTTAAATTTTAAATATAATATAATTTTTTTAAATCTTTTTTAAATTTTTTTGGCTATGTCATTGTTTATTAAATATTGCTATTTAAATTTATTGTATAAGGAAATAACTTTAAATATTTCTTTAAATAACTTTTATGAAACTGTTGCAGAATTTTTCAGGTGAAGCCATTATTGAAAAAAAATTCAAATGATTGTGATTCTTCATTACCAGAAATATCAAAATTGAAACAGGAAATATGGAAAAAACAGCAACCAATTGAAGATATAATACACGACAATGAACTTAGAATAAATAATTTGCAAAAAGAAACTGCTCTAGAAATTTTTTTAGCCTCTGAAAGTGAATCAAATGAAAGATGTAGTACACCAGTTTGCCAAATTCATCAAAAAAATGTTCACTCTTCCATCACTGGAGAAGATGATTCTATTATTAATCATATGACTTCTCCTATCAAGTGTGATTTGCAAATGAATAAAGTTGATTCTAATATTGTTAATCAAGGTAAGAAATTATTTTCATTTCTTACTAATATATATATATATATATATATATATATATATATATATATATATATATATATATATATATATATTCAAGGTCTTTATTTGTTCATTAGAGAATAATTTTGAGCAAAAAATTAGTTTTCTATTAACTTCTTGAAGTTATGAATAATTAAAATTTTTTATAATATTTTCAGGTGAACAAATTCATGATAAAATGAAAAATTATGTGCCTTTAATAGATAAAATGGTATGTTTTTTTATTTCATTTTTTATTTATTATATTCACCTTATTGTTTAACAAAAATCCTAAGTTAATATGCTAAATTTCCTTTCTTGATTAGAAAATAAACGTTTCACATTTTTGTTTTAAATAAAAATTGTTTTTAAAATCCACTGATTTTAATTATAATACTTGGTTGGATGAAAATTCAAAAATGAGATACTTTTTATGCATTATTAAACAATTTAAAAATGTGAAGGGTTTATTTATTTATTTTATTATTTTTAGTTTCTTATCTATGTATTTATTTATTATAAATGTTTGAAATTTTTTAAAATTCAGAATTACTTGTCGGAATTATTTTTTATAATAATTTTTTGCAATAATATATAACTTGTTATAAAAAAACTTAACCATTTATTTAGAAATGTTTATTAAATGATGAATTATTTGTTCATCTCTGACTAATAATTTTGTAATGACTGTTTATCATAATTATCTTTTATTATTATTTTAGTTCATTTTTATTGTTTAATATGATTTTATTTAAATTTGAATAAATCATGATTTTTCATTTTTGCTTAAGAATTGATGCTTTAAATTTTATAAAATTAATTATTACAGTAATTTTTAACTTTCTAAATTTAATATTATGTTTTAATTAATTTGTATAATTTGTTTGTAAAATTTTTTTCAAAAAGGTTAGTATAACAAGTGCTGAAAATTCTGAAGATGTGCTTCAAAGTTCTATAGAAGAAAAATCTATTCTTCAAGCTAAAATTGAAGAATTGGAAAATGAAATTGAAAATAATAGAGTCCTTAATGTTCGTTTATCTGAAATATGCAAAGAAAGAGAGGAGGTTAGACTGTTATTGTATTAGTAAATTATATTTTTAATCAGAGTTTTTCTGTGAATTTTAATTTTTCACAAGTAAATTCATTTTACAAATACTAGATTTTCTTTATGTAGCCAAGTTGTTTCTTAACAAAAATATTATGTAACATCTTATTTAAATTACTTCATTAGTTTGATCGTTTACTCAAATTATTGTGGCAAGTTTTGATCATTGTAGTAGTTGTAATTAATATTCCATCACAGAAATATAAAAATTTCTGACTGATATCAATGTTTGTGAATTTTTATAATAAATTATAAATATTCACAACAATAATTTTGATATAATATTTTTATTTAAGTCATGAAATGTTTTTATTAAAAGGAAATTTATGACAATTTTGCAACTAATAAGACAACATAAAATAATAAAAAAAAACAATTAGGAAACATTAAAAAATTTTGCCATTTGTTCAAAATTATAAAGTTAACCTGAATTATAATTTTGAAATTGTTTTGTTTTAGTGTACTAGTAAGCACATATTTCACAAACAAAATAATTCCTTATTTCATGTAAGGAAAGTTTGCTCTCAGATATAGGAGAACTATACTGCTTGGTACTATCAGAATCCATACATAATTCCAGTTCTTCATTGCTATGTAATTTACTGTTCCCTTACTAAAACCAGGCGAGGATTTATTTACTTAAGAGAAAGTAATTGGCACTACTACCATCTCTTCTATGGTTTAGGTCCCTGAGGATTTTAAAAATTCTGTTTTAAACCTGTATAGCCACATAATTTGTCTTTTTGATAGCTTCTTTAGGTTCAATAACAGCTTCAAAGATCCATTGAATGGAATGTGTTTCTGCAGAGCTGTGGCATTCTGAAGACTTCAAATACAGGATCAGTCTTTTGAGCTGTTTAAGAAGGATGGCAGGATCCCTGATATAAGTGTCCTTTATCTTAAAGGCACTTTCACCAGCTTTTAAAGTTCATTGTTATCCAAAATTCTGAATCTCACTCCCAAATATATATTTGTTACCATGGAAGACTTTTTAATCCATTCCACAGTTTCAAAGTTGTCACATAAGAGGATAGTGCTCCAGATATTAAAATGAAACCATGAACCTCATGCATAAGATTTCACATAGGGACCTCATCTCATGGGGTCTCGGTAAGGATCTCCAGGCTGTATGGAGCTGACATCCTTCTTTTTAAGTGATTTATAAAAATCCATTCTTAACAATGGCTGTTTTAAAACATATAACCCTTGGGCAAAAGTCCCATCTCCTGGATTTCTTGGTAGCAGTCTGTTAGGAAAAGAGGTGGAATCCTTAGACCTAAGTCTTTTGGTTCATCCTGCATTTCAAGCAGTCTAAGCCTCTTCCTTTTACTTTTTCCAATGCATTAAATTGCACTTTGTGTTTTTGTAAGAACTTCCATCTTTCCAACTGTAGTCTCTGCACTGCCTAGTGACAATTCCACTTTCCTAATAGCTTCTTTTATGCTTGGAGTCTGTTCCTTCAGAATTATTTTACTTTGCTGATTGGTTATCGTCAGAAGGTGTGATCAATCCTTTTTTATTATTTTTATCTTTATTTTTGAGTCATTCATTAGTTGAACAGAGAACTGGGAAGAGTTTTACAAACACCACCTGCATATGCACTTTGAGCAGGTGGGAGGGAAACATATAACTAGGCTTTGCCTGTTTCCTCTAGGGGCTGGTTAATTACACCATAACTCTGGTGCCATTCATCCACTGGCATGGTGCCTAACATTTTGGATTTGGGTTACCTTTCTGTATTACCCAGGTGTATCTGTATAGCCTTCAAGCCATGAATGACCTTACCAAGAACCTAAAACAACTTTGGGTTCCATACGTGCATCACCTGTGCAACCTGTGTACACTTATAGTACCTTGAGGCTACAGAATAGGATTTCTGTTCGAATTTTTCTCTAAGATTTCATTTGGAATTAATAAATATTTTCAACTTTACATACGAGCGCTGAAACATGTGACATTATATAATATTATTTTTTATTTCAAATTTATTGAAAATATTGAGGTGTATTTCAATTAATAATGTTGTTTTACAATGTTAGTGATGAGCTTGTACCTGAATGCTTAGCATTCTGTTTTGACTTCTACAGATCGTGAATTAGTCATACATGTATATAGTCATTCAAGTTTCACTACAAAATACTGATCCATGTCAAATAAGCCCTATTTAGAAAGCATTAATAAAATTAAAAAATTGTTTTAAAATTTCAATACATTTTTTTTCTTTAGTTTTTGAATGTGAAATATTATTGAAGCTTTCATATGATTTAATTAAATTTGCACAAATATTTATAAAAATCTTAAAAGATAATAAAATTTCTTTCATAGTTTTTAAATCTCTACATTTCTAATCTGATTAATAAAAAAGAGATTTTCTTTACTTGCAATCATTGAATTAATTGTTGTTGTGGCTTATCCTCTTTAAAGATCTGACATTTGTCAGATCAACTCCAATAAATTGTTCGCAGTCAGAAAGTCGATGACTGACAGGGGATCTGAGGATAAATCCTCCTGAAAAAATCTGACATAATCCAGAATATCTTTTGGTGAGTCTAGATGGTCACAGCATTTTTTATAAGTGGAATAGTTTTTTGTACCACGTTCAGGCAATAAACATTTTAGATGTCCACTTAAAAATATGGCCAGGGCTGTCTGTGATTTTCGGTCACATTTTATGTCCAGAAGAGTTCTAGGAGATGTTCCAGAGTACCATTGGTGCATGGATGGACTTTGCCAGATTGAATTTAGTCTAGATTTTTCATTAAAATTCCTGGTTTGTTAGTGATGAAGTAGTGCACATATCTTCCTCACTGCCCTCTTTGGCCAGTCTATTCTGCGGTCTCAATATTACTAATATTTGCATGGGATGAAATCCATTGGAGATATACATCATAAGGGAGATTATTTTCAATTTGAAAAGAATAGATATACTTGTTTCATTGTTTATAAAAGACCAGTCACTGAGATGTAATGCATTGCGGTTGTCCAAAAAAATCCATAATTATCCAAAATCAATGTTGCTGTAAATGATAGCAGCAAGCCCCTCCTTAATTGCTATCAACTCACATTTGAAGACTAAACAAGTGTTTGGATTACTTTGCTTTAGCATAATTTCAGACTCAGGGGTTCCCCTCACTACGCTTCCTGTATGGTCTTTTGTACAGCTATCATCAATATACATTTGCACTGCATCGCAGGGGATGCAATTAATAATTTCTAGTGTTAATTCACCAAGATGATCTTCAATGTGAGTTTGCTTATTTGCAGTGGAATTCACATTAGAGAGGAAAATGACTCTTGCTGTTCCCTCTGAGGAATCAAAACAAGATCTTAATGTTTGAAGTTCAACCTTACAAGATATAAGGTTTTGAGATTCTGCCCGCCCAGAAGGGGTGAATTTCTTTAATCTTTGATTATTGTGCCAATTGTGTAAATACAAGGAAATACAATGATTCAGGCTGTAGCTGTAGATTTTATTAAAATATTTAACAAAGATAGCTCTTCTAATTGTTTCATCAGTCAACAGATCAATTGTAAAAATATCTAATGATTGTAGGAAAAGTAATTCAAAAATTTAATCATGTATTTATTTAGGTTTTTAAATAATGGACAAATTTTGATGCTTATTTAAGCTTTATAATGTAATTTAATACAATTACAATTTTTTAATTATTTACAAAAAATTTTTATCACAGATAAATTTTTTCTTTGCAGATCTTGAGAAAACTTAAAAAAGAATATGACAGCATTGAAAAATATAAAGAGGATGAAAAAAATAAATTAAAGACTGAAATGGAAAATGAAAGGCGTCAGCTCAAGTAAAATTTCATTACTTAATTTTTGACTTTGTCTATATTAGTCTAATGTGTTGATGTTCACCTTCATTTATCATAAATTTTAATTTTCTAAATACTAAGCTGCAGCAACTTCTTCACTTTCTGCTGTACTATGCCTATTGCAGTGACTTATAAATTGCTGAAACAAATTTTATAGCTTTAAACTCGATTTGAGATCCCTTGAGCATCTTCTTTGAATCTTTCAAAAATAGTTTTTCTTGAGAGCACACCATGTTCTGATCAACAGGATAATTTATCACTCTTACTTACTTAATACATCATATAATTTTTACAGTTTCGTTTTTAGCAATAATATGGGATGTTTAAAAAGAAATTTTTGAAGTTAAAGACAATATTTTTCAATGTCAAGAATTTTTTATTTACTATTTATGACTGTTCTAATTGCTGATTCTGTTAGATTAAACCTCTATGTTATTCTCAATTTTTTTTATTTTTGTATCAAAGTATCATTTAAATGCAAATATTAAATTTATATTCAAATGATGAAGTGTTTCTTTTTGAATATTTTTTGTTTGGTGCACAAAAATTAATTCTAATTCATTTGGCTTACATAAGTCACTCAAATCTAAGTGTATAAAATATGTAACTTACATAATTTAATAATTATAGTCTGTAATTTCAAACACACAGTCCATAGATAAGAAGTAAATTAAACCAAATAAATTATCATAGCTAAGTGTCACCTTTGTGTGATTTATCCAAATATAAGCATTAACTAGAAAAAGCAATGGTGAGAAATTGATTAGTGTGGCACTCAAACAAAAGATGCATCAACAAGATTTAAGAATCTTTTAACTCTGTGTTCTCATAAGTCACGATATTACTCATGTGTCAAATTTTATAGATTTAAATTGTCTTATTCCTTTTCCTATGAGATTTTTAATAGCTTGTATGATATGAACCTTATCATGTTTTATTGCATAAAATATATTACTCAAAGAAGCTTACTTTTATACAAAATGAAACTATACTCCAATACTGGGTCTTTTAAATATTGCTTTTAATCAGATGTGAAAAATATTACATTAAATTGAAATATCTTTTTACGTAATGATTTAAAATAAAATGTTTAAAATATTATAACCTGCAATAAGTAAAATTGCTGAGTGTCTTAAATTTATCAACCATTTAAGTTTATATAGATAAACTTTTTCAAGTGTTTGTATTGTAAAAACATTACAAAGCACATCATTTTAAACAATAAAAAGCACAAATTAGAACATCATTTTAAAGTACTTCAAATGAAATTTTATAAGTAAAAGAAAGAAAAAACAAATTCCATACAAATATTTTTCACCTCAAAAAATATGTATTTTATAACTATATTTCTTAAATTTATTTAATAATAAATAATAATTTACCTAAAAGTGAAGTCCTACAGGAATCATTAAAGTATAAAATTTCAGATAGATATAAAATATGCTTTCAGAGTCAACACCAAAATTTTAAATAAAAAATTTTTTCTTGTCTCAATGATTGATTTTTAGATACTGAAAGTAAATGCATTTAATGAGCAGTTATTGAAATTATTTTCTTACTTATTATAAATCCCTAATAATAAAAATGTTTTATATTTTATTTATAAAACAGACAAATAAATGTACAAGAATAAAAACATAAATAAATTTTTTCCTTTTTATTAATTTATTAATAAAAAGATCTTAAATTTATTAAGTCCCTACAAAAGATTTTTGATATTGAATATGAATTTATTCTACATTTTTTAAGTATTTACAAATATTAACAACTTTAAAACTGTAAAGATCTGTTGTAATTTATATTCAGGTTTATATGATAGTCTCTTTTATGATGATGTTTTGAAGTTAAAAATAGCCAGGCCACTGCACTGAGACTTTCTAACTTTTATGCTCTCTAATATATGATCTATCTGTATGTAAGAAATTTAAATGTAAAACAAAATAAAAATCTTATAAAAAAAGAAAGTAGAACATTATTTTGTTAACTGTAAAAGTAATAAAAAATTTTTAGTAAACAATTGTTTTGTAAATAAAAAAGAATTTAAAAATGGTAATAGTATTCAAACTATTTGTTTTAAAGTTTCCCTTTAAAGTTTGATTAAAATTTTTCATTTAATATCGAATAATATTAGTTACTGTATCTTAAATTAAAAAGTTTTCTTTTCTCTCTTGTGTGTGTGTGTGTGTATTTAGAAGTTTGTTTAAATAAAAACTTTTTGATCATTTAGATTTGTGAAGAACAATGTAGATTTGTAATTCATTTATTATAAAAACCTTTTATTATATGAGTAATATCATTATTTGAGGATATTTTAGCAGTGTATATTTGTGTATAAATATCTTTTCAATGAACAAAATAATTTTAGAAAATTTTTCTGTTAAAATGGCAGATGTTGTATTTTAATTATAAATATACATATATTATAATATTAATTATAATTATTTTTGTAATTGTGTATAGAGTATTTTATTGTATTTTTGTTATTTTTTGTCAAAATAGGGTTTGAAAGATTTTAAGTTTTTCAAAATAATCATATATTTCTATTTTTTATTTACCTAAAAGTTCCTTTTATTTTATTTTAAAATTTTCAGAAGGGAAAAAGAAACTTTCAACAGGTATCAAAAACTACTGAAAAATAATCCTACTCGAAAAGAACGAGAAGAATTGAATGCAGCACGACAAGAGGTAATTTTTTAAATTCTTTTTGAAATAAATTTTCATTCCTTTTTGAATTACCTTTTGTTATGTAAAAGATAATTTAAATTTCACCTCTTAATAAATCTAAATTTTATAAATAGCTTTAAATAGTTTTTTTATTTTATTATTTTATTTATTTATTTATTTATTTTTTTTTTTTTGCAATAAATTTTATTTTTTAACTTTGTTGAATTGAGAACTGTTTATCTTAGAAGTGTTACTTTATATTATCAACTGACAAATCAGAATAAATTATTATAGAAATTATATTGTTTAGCCATTTTTTTTTATTTTGTTTGAAATTGTAGTGTTTTTAAATACATATTTTTTTATTGTATGGGGAAAAATTGTTGATTTTACTATGATTTACAAAAGAATTTAAAATATTTTTTGTAAATTCTTGCTGAAAAAGTGTGCAGACCAACCGAGCTGGCAGCCATAGAGAAGGACTCTTGCCATCAGTTCAGCAATTTGTGAATTCGTATCCCGCCTTGGGTATTGATGATTGTTGTGGTTCGGAATCCATGTTCTGCCAATCAGTGCTAATTAGATACTGGCATGAGCCCCTTTCTAATTAGCACTCGTGTACAAAATACGACCATTGAATGACAAACAAACCAAACCATGTGCATAAAGTGGGCAGCAGAATAGTTTGCAGTCTGACCTTTCGTTTAATTCATGTTTTCAATTCCCAGTTCAAGATTAGATGTTTGCTGTGGTTTGGAATCCACTTTAAACTTTAGATCTTGATCTAATTAGCCCTAATTTGTAATAAATAAACCAATCCTGTATAAGTGATGAGTTTATAGTTGTTCTTTGGCTTGACTTTTTACGAAAATATCTGGCTTTCTTTATTTGTGATTACAATTGCTTAAATTCTAAAATAAATGTATTTTTTAGAAAGAATTTTAACTGTTAAAAATAGAAAACTCTTTACAAATGGGAAAATTAAAATACAAAACATCATTGAAAGATTAAAAATTAAGAAATATTGAGAATTAAATTACAAAGAAAAATATCGAATAATATTAGTTCTATTTATAAAAAAGAGGGAAAATAATAGTGCTTTTAGAAATACCTATATTAAAAAAATTATTACATAAAAATAATATATATAAATAATTTAATTGAATGGATAATGAAAAGCTATGTATTAGTATAGTTAAATTTAATTTCTAAAAGTATTAGTTTCTATGCTTTCAAAAAAAAATTATATATTTGTTAAAACTAAAGTCAGATAGAATTTTAGCTAAATTTTGCCTCATACTTTTTAATAATTCATTACTTAAAAATATGTAATGAAAATTTGATGTGAAAAATGTGCATTAGCTTTATAGATTACTATAAAGTAATTAACCAAATAAATTAATTCTGAAAAAATTAAATGTATATGTAGTATTTGTATTTATGATACTATTGATTTTCTACATTTTCTGTAAAAATATTTCCAGACTTCACAGAAAATCAAATCATTTATAATACTTCGCAATTTCATGTAATTGAATTACTTTGTAATTTAAACTTTCAATGTTTCAAACATAATTTCGTATAATTAGGTTATTCTTGGCAAAATAATTATAAATAACAAAAATGAAATGACGTTAATTTCAGATTTCTCTTTCCAAATTCTCTTTATCATATCAATTTACATATGCCAAAATAGCACTAAACCTTTGGTGAATATTTTTATATATATAAATTTAGGTTGAAAAGCTGCAAGAAGAGCTTAAGCGACAAAGGATTAAATTCAATAATGATACTAAAAGAATGAAAAACCAGTTAATTGCAGCAGAAAAAGAAAGAGATACTTTCAAGTTAGAAAATATAACTTTAACAGAACAGTGCCAAGATTTGCTTAATGCTCTAAAGGTAAGTAATAAGAAAATTTAATTTTTTAAATATATTTTGTTTGTTTTAATCTTTTATGGATCACAGTTCATTTTATTTCCAATTTTAAGATAAATAGCTTTGCAAATATTAGTATAATTTTTTTACAAATAACTTTATAAAAAATTTGAATTTTCATTTCTTAATTATATTAAATTTTAAAAAGTAAATTATACATTTTATTTAAACTTACTTGAAAAACTTTTATGGAATACTTTTCTATCACTTTTATTTGAAATAAGAAATAAAAATATTTCAATTATATTTAATAGTCATTGTGCCATTAAGAATGTGTTTTAGCACACATTCTGATGACAATGCAATGAAATATTATTTTAAACTAACTGAATGTAATTCTATATAATTTCTTGTGCATTGCATTGCATTATAAAAATTTTTGTTTATATGTGGATCCTATAGTGTACCATTTTGATATTCTATAAATGTAGAGCTTTTTTTTAACAACTTTATTTGTAAAAGTCTAGGCTGTCATAAATTTTATTTTGTAAAAATACTTGTCATATCAAATATTTAGAGTCTCATAAATATTTGATTATTGCATTGCATTATATTAATATTACAGTCTTTATGTCACTATCAATACTGCAATGTTAACCACTGATAAACTTCTTTAAATAAAAGAGGAATTATTTAAAGAAGTATATCAGTGGTTAAGTATGTTATGTATATAGTTATGTTGCACTTACATATACATATATAAATAATTGACCGCATCATCAAAAAGCAAGAAATGAGCGGATTGTTTCCAACTACATGACACTGTAATATTTTTAGTTAAAAAAAATAGTAATCAATAAAGTAAATAAATATTTGTGCTAAACACACTTCTTTCATTTTGGATTTCTTAACACATTCAATTTAAGGTATTTAAATATTTGTTATATTTCAATATTGTAAATATCTTAAATGGAAAATACTTGAATGTATATATTGAATTTGAATATTAAAAGATATAACAAATATTCTAAATAGAAAAATATTTATTTTCCTGTGATTTAGAAAAACACAAACATTTTCTTTTCAAGTCGATAATACTGATGATAGTTAATATTTTTGTTCATATTTATATAATGCAATGATTAGCTAATGAGAAAACATGTCGTTAAGAATGCACTACAGAAATTAGTTTTATGATTTAGAAAATGCTTTATAAACTTTGATATGGATAAACCTTGTATTGCAATGTTAAAGATCCAGATGTTTCTTTGAAAATATGTTTTAGAATGTAAATATAGTTAATTTATGTCAAATCAGGGTTGTGTGTGTGATAATAAGATGTTGAAGATTGAAGATTTTAAAAAAAAAACTTTTTGTCGGCTTTCAGATATCAGAATATTGGCTTTGTTGTTTCAAATCATTATTATTCTGTTTTATTTAATATTTAAACATATATAAGCTTGCCTTTTTTCTTTAATTTTTGCCCCTGTTATTACTGTTATATAGCAACATAACTTTTTTTAAGATAATCTCTTTATGTCTTTTAGAAAATTTTTTTATCTGTAACAATGCATATTCCTACATATCACTTACATGAATAAATCTTGGATTGAAATATTAATAAAGGTTCAGACATTTCTTTGAAAATATTGCAATTAACTGGTGAATTGACTTCACCATTTCGGAAAAATCATCTTGCAGTCAGTAATAAGATGTAGAAATTAGAAAAGGCTTTTTAGAAGCTTTCAGTTATTAGGATACCAGCTAGCTATGTCAGATTATTATTACTATGTTCATTCAAATTCTTAAAAATATATATTACAAAAGCTTACTGTAATTTTATACATGTTTTATTACTGTTTCAAATTTTCTTTACTAGGGCCACCATGTCTTTTAGGAAAATTTTTATTTTAACAAAAAATCCTTGCATATCCTAATGATGTTAACGTAGATACCCCTGATTCATTATATCAACTTTAAACTTAAATTTCAAATTTAAATCGGTGCTCTCAAATTGTATTTAAATCAGTAAAATTGTTTTCTCAATAAAAGCATTTTACATAGGAACAATTTGCTGCTTATAAAATCTTCCAATCGATAAGTATTCTAAGAAAGATAAAATTGGATAAATATTAGAGGGAGCAGAAAATATTGTCACTTTCTTACATTAAAATCAAATGAATAAATTTTTAATTATGTAATCACCTTCATAATCAACAACCTTTTGCCATCTATTGTGCAAGTTTTCAATCCCAAACCGATAAAAAATTCATTTGGTATTTGATTAAAATATCTCAAGATGACATTTTGGATATCATTTTGCCTCTAAGAAAATATTATTTATTAAAAGTGATACTGTAATGATTGGAATAACTGGAAAATTATAAGCGTGCAATATCATGGTAGTGTAGTGGGTGTGGCAGTACCTCCCATACCAACTCATTAATTTTTTCCATTGTTCACCTTGCACAGTGTGGTCTTGCATTGTTGAATGACACCCTTTCTGTTGAATATCGCCAAATACTTTTTGATCAAAGATTGTTTCATTCACTCCAGTTGTTCACAATAGGGATCTGCATTAATAGTTTGTCCAGGTTTCAGCACTACAAAGTGAATAATTTTTTGAATTCTTCTCTAAACGCTCAAAAGCACCATTTTGGGATGTAAATCTAGACTTACAGTACTTTGTGATGATTCAGTTGCAGAGTGTATCTGCATATTGCTTTCAAATTACTGTATAACACCCATTTTCTGTCTCCATTGATCAAACAAGCAAAAATTGATTCTGTATGGTGCTGTTGAATCAATACATTGCATGTGACTGATCAGTTGGCTTTATTTTCTTCGGACAGATTATGAGGTACCAAACTCTTGCTCTGTTCCCCCTCCCTATCTCCTGTAAACATTCCAGGATGTCTACCAAAATTCGTTAAGTTTGCTTGACAGTTCCACAATTGTTTGACATAGATTTGCTTTGTATTTGCTCTTAGCTTGTTGTTGTCAATACTGTTGGTCTTCTTGATCGTTAATAGTTAGAAAAAATAAAATTATTGGATCTGAACTTGCAAAATTATCTTTGCCATTTACAAGTATCTAATGCACTTGGATAAACATCACAAATTGGGTAAACATTGCATTTTTGGTTACAACTGTGGTTTTACTACCCTTGTAAAACTCAAAAAGCATGCAATGCCAGATGTACTCTTCTGGTATTTGGTTGGCTAACTAAATTGAGGGTAACTAAATTGAAAAAAGAAAAAGTTTAATGAATTTTTTAGAAGTGAACCAGCTGACGATATTAAAAATGTTAAATGAAAATAATCACATTCTCCAGGCTTCAGAAATACTGTTTTTAAAAAATATAGTTTGTTCAGAAGTTACATCATTAAGTAATATTTTGTGATTTTTTAATTTGGTAAAAAAATATTTATTGAATTTCGCTAAATCTTTTTAAATACCAACTTCACAATTTATTTGATTAAATCAGAAAAAGTGTTCATTTTCACTCTGCATCTACTTAATATTTTTCTTTTGTATTAAAGAAAATTTTGCAATACTTTTGAATGGTAATTTTAGCAATATTTTAAGAAATGTAAACTACATTAATTCATCTATAAATTTCCCATTAACTTTCATACATTATTATAAAATATATGAAAAATATTTATAATTTTGATAAAAATATAAAGAAAAAGAAAATATAAAGATCTGTAATTGAGACAAATTTAAAATATTTTATTAAATTTTTTAAAAAGACTGTTCCATATTAAATAATATAATTAAGGCATTATTTTGTAAGTGTTTTATGTATTTGCTTTTGACTTTTTGTCTTGTGACTTCTATTAATATATATTCTTTAATCTTTTAATTTAGACATTTATTAATTTATATTTCTCACAATTTAAATTTTATAGGCTAGAAATGTAAAAATCAAGAAAGATTTGCTTGTTTTGAAGAAAAAATCAGAGGTTGTTGAAAATGAAAAATCTGCACCAAATATCTTTACAAATATTACCACTGATATCCAAAATAGCTCTGATGAAATTTCAGAAAAGTAAGTGGAATACTAATGAAATTTTACTTGAAAGTTCTTGTGTTGCAGAGGCATATTATACTGCTTATGTCTATGAACATCAACAGCTTCTACATTATAACTCATAATATATGAATTTGCTGTAATCTACTGAAAATTAGTTGGTTGAATAAACATATATTCAACTATTTCTTTTCTTAAAGAAAATTGATTGCTTTTTAAAGTTTCGTAATCAAGAAAATCTTATTTATTCAGTCATTAGAATTTTTTATTGTACAATTTAATAAAAGCTATTACTTGTCAAAGTCATTATAATCGGTTTGATACTTCATTCTGGTGTTTGCATTGTAAGTTTCATAAAAGTTGATTTTCTTAATATTTTTAGGACTAACTTAATTAATAATTTTTTTCATTATTGCCATTTTTAATTCAGAGTATTTTATTCCTGTTAATTAAAAATACTAATATAATATTTTCATGATTTTGAGTTAAATTAATAATTAATAAATTTAATAATGAAAATATATTTATTATTTTTAAAAGAGATGCTTGTTATTGGAAACTTCTAGGATTCAAACAAAAAGTCTGTAAAATAGGGTAATAAATGTTACATCTTAAAATTTAATTTTATTACCAAATTATCCATTCTTTATAAAAAATACTTATATTAGGAAAGTTATTTTGTTCTATATATGAAACAAATGCAAATTAAAAATCATACTTAAAAATAATTCCTATTTTCTTTTTATTAAGGAAAAATCTTACCTTTCAGTTTCAAAAGTGTATTTTTATTGAGCATTTTTAATTTTTTTTATGTTACTAAGCATTTTACTGTTTGTTGTAAGTGATGAATAATTTGATCATTTAATAATTATTACAAACAAATTACAACTGTGACTACATTCAGAAAGTCCTGAAATGAAATTTTAGGTAGCAGTAGCCTTCTTTGTCAAAATTTGTCGATATGTTTCAGATTTTTACCCAAATTGTCTAGTAAATGTTCTTGACTTTTTTCAATTATAGTGGTAAAGAGAGACTGCATGTCAAAATGATTTAGATATTGTCTTCCGCAACATCATTCCAAGTTTAGATTGACAAAGGAATAAATATATTTTTGATCAGTTTTCTTGCAATAAATATATATATTAAAGATTATTGGGTTTTTTAATTTTGTTTAATCTTATTTGATTCAATTCTTTTGGTATAAATGAAAATTTTCAAGGTGTAATTATGCTTGTTGTTCTTAAAAGCTAAGTTTTATTGATTTCTCTTAAATTATTTAGGAATATTATACAAATTAATTTACTTAATTAGTTTTTACATGAATTTGGAATTATATAAAGTAGGTATCGTTGAATATAATTGTAAAATATAACTTACTTTACTTTTTTATGTAAAGAACTGGTTTTACTTTTCCTGAAAGGATTTAATTAAGCATAATTTAAGATATTATATTATGCTTGATAGAGTATCCTATTTATGACAAAGTATTTGAATAAGCACTTTTATTTTTATATTATTTTCTTAATTCAATATTTTAAATTAAATTCAAAATTTTAAATATATAACTTAAAATTTAAAATTTAAATAATAATTTTAAATATATAACTTTATAAATATATAACTTTAAATAACTTAAAATTTAAATATATAACTTTTTAAACTCAATATTGCTTCTTACTTTTTAGGAATTCTGTTGCTCCAAATAATCCAACTGATAATGAATGTGGTAAACTAAATTCTTCTTTAAAACCTAGAGTACGATTCAATTTAGTTCCACAATATGAAAAGCAAGAGATCCAACAAAATTTAGAAAACTTGTCTTCCAAAGAACTTAAAATTAATTTATTTAGTGCATCTACTAAAGATGAAAATGATGATTCTGGTGTGGAGAGTCTTAATGTATTTGAATTTAATGAACAAGCACCGAAAGAAATTAAGCATGGTGATAAAGTAAGAAATAATATTTTTGATGTATTTATTTATAAATCACTTTAAAAATAAGCATTTTTCTCATAATTGCTTTATTGCTTTAAATTATAAACATGCTGAAAATTTTTAAAATACAGTAATGAAAGTAGCAGTTGCTTGTAACATATTGATAGAAATGTGAAAAATGTCTTTTGTGGGATTCAGAAAAAACACATACCCATTTTCTTGTTTACAAGAAAGATTTCTGTATTTCAAATCTGTACAAATGGTCTCTCAAATTTCATGCAAAAGGAAAAAACCTGTATCTGCCAAAAAAAAGCAAATCCACTAATTTAAAAGAATTTTTCACTACAGCTGTTCCTGTCAAAGAATGTGAACACAAAGCATGCTCTGAAATTCTATGGATCCTTAAAGTTTTAAACAGTGGATTCCGCTATAGCTTTTGTAGCAATATAAATTCTTTCTTTCAAGTAATGTTTCCAGGCTATGCTATTGAAAACAACAATAGGGAGTCTTTAGTCAAATGTGAAAAAAGGTGCTAATTTAACAGTTTCTGAAATCGCTCTTTATTTTTCCAACTTATTCAAAGAAAAGAAAGCTAGTAATTATGTGCTTTTTTTGTAAAGTTTAAATGATTATCTGCAGATAAAATATCTCGATTGCCAGGTAAGAGTTTGGGATAATGATACTGTTAAAACATGGTAAAACTCATCAGATTTTTTTTAGGTTACTCAACTGGAGATATTATCTTAGAAAAAGTGAATCAGAAGTGCTTAGAATTAGGAACAAGTGGATTACTTCAGTTGCCATGTCCAGTTGTCCAGTCAGAATGTAAACTAATTCCTTTTCACTAAAATTACTGATTTTTTGAAAAGTGAACAGCATTAAAATATTATAATTGTTAGAATTTGCAGTCCACACATTCTACACAATTCTTACCGTCATGGATGTTCCTCATTTTCAGAAGTTGAGGCTGTTCCAGAAGCAAGTACTGTTTACAGACACTTTATAAGAACTTATCCACTCATAAAGGTGACTTTGGTTACCTTGAGCCAAGTTTGAAATTTCCTTTTAAGTTTTGTAAACATCGGTGGTTGGAAAATATGAGCGTTTTGAGCACAGATTTCTTGAAATAATTTGTTCATCAAGAGTTTTCCTAATTCTGATACCAAAACTTTTAATTTTGTGCTACAGAAGATATCTTTTTTTCTGCTGAATGCAATTTTTTTATATTTATTGCATGGGAAGTGAATCTTTTCTGACACTTTATCAAACTAATAAACTAATGATGCCCTTTATTGCAAGAGATTAAAAAGTTAATTGCTAAAGTTTTCAAAAGAATCTTTGCTGTGGGTTTCTTCATTTAAATTTATTTGTATTGATTCAACAGAAGAAGTAACTAGAGTATGGATGTGAAATTTTGCAGTTTTAAAAAAATTTTGAAAGTAAACAAAATTGCTCTGAATTACTTTTATTTAGATATAATTGAGAAAAAATGTCATTTTAAAAACTTTATCTAATAGTTGTAGTTATTGTGTTCTGAATAAATATATTTATTTGAAAAGAGGCTGTTATACACCTCTTGAAATGCTCAATAAATAATTGTAGGAATCTGATGAAGTTGCTTAAAAACTCTAAAATCACTCATCAATTTATGCAATGTATAGTTCAGTTATTAAAGAATATTATTTATTTATGAAAAATGAAACATAATGTTGTATTTGTAAATTCATTGAAGACTTTTGAAATAATCATTAAATATAATTCTAATGTAAATAAAAAAATATTCTCATTAATTTATATAATTATTTATTTCTATTATTTATAAATATAATTGAATAATGTTACATATATATAATTATATAAATATTTGGCTTAGAACAACTGGTAAAGTAAAAAAATATTTAATATGAATATCGATACCTCCAAGAAATTTTTGATTTGACTCCTGAAAAACTCCTTAAAACTTGCGTAAATCTGTTCGAACCTCATTACACAGAAATTATCTAATAATAAATTAGCTTTTTAAGACTTAAGAGGGTGAAAACTTCAGCATGTGGAATGACTCATAGTGTGGCTAAAAACAATAGGGAGTCCCTAGTCAGCAAATTGAATAATAATTTTCATTGAATATTGATGATATTTTATATAAAAGTCATAAAATGTTAAAATAATATTGTAAAATAGTTTTATGTGGAGAATAAATTTATTTTTGTGCACTTAAGTTCTAAAAAAGAAAAATGAACTATATATATATATATATATATATATATATATATATATATATATATGAATATAAAATAAATGAAAAAGTGCACTGAATATTTGTAAGGTAATAAGTTATTTATTCAATATTTATCCAATTATGTACTTATATTAGAAAATAGTGGGGAAAAGCTTTTCTTCAAAAGTATATCTTTTGAGAGGAGGGGATTTTGGTATAGATGGGAATATGGTTTTCTATAGTTTGCTTTTGGAACCAGAATATATACTTTGTACTCCAGTGCTCTTGGTCATTAAAACAAATATTTTCACTGTAGGCCTTGTCCCACATATGGGTTGTCACTCCAAAGGTTTAATTTTAGTTTATTTGTTAAACTGCAGACATAAATTGTATTCCATTCAAACAGCATTTTAAATTTTTAGCAAATTTAATTTATTAGATTTATTAACAATAGATTTTTTGAATATACTTCTGTATGCAAACGATTTCTGACAATGCATGATGTATTGATATACTTAAGTATTATATGTTAGAAAATTTCAGTGTATGGACTGAAAAAGAAGAGTAATAAGTCTACAGAAAATGATCTTCTAATATTATTATTTTTTAGTCAACAAGAAAATAATTTTTTAAATTTGTCATAAGTACTTCACAACACTTTAATAAATTAGTAGAATTTTTTAAGAGTAAAAATCCTTTTCTTTAGTCATTCATGTTCAATTATTATAAGAGTTTATTAAGCTTTTTTAATAAAACCTAAGCAGTACATAAATTTTTACTATCGTTATTTTGCTTACTTGATTTAACAAATGTTTCATAAGGATTCTTTAAAGCTATGGTAGTTGATAATGTGTATTGGTACATCTGTTTATCAAGTGCCGTAAATTACTGGAAAGAAAACTATATTTGTGGATTTAATAACTGTAGGGAACTCTCTGAACAGCTTATCATAAAGTAAATGCAAGTTTGTTGAAAAACTTATTTCAGGATAATAAATATTTATATTTTTTGCATTAAGTTCAAAATGCAAATATACAAGCTTATCAGCTTTTATGAATTTATCAAATCATATCATTATAGATTCTTGAAGAAAATCAGGTTATTTATTTGAAAAAATAAGAAGTTATGCAATACATGAAATAGACACTGTTAATGATATGTGCAAGGAGAATGAAACAGACAGAATTAATTTAAATTGTCATTCTCAGATCTTTAAAATAATTTAAGATGAAATTATAAAATGAAAATTTTTAACTCTCAGTGAAAGCTGTTGTTACCGCATATTCAAGACCTTCCAATATTATACATTTTGTTATTACCAATGAAAGAAGAAAAAAATTATGGTATAGTATATGTTAGCACAATCCAGTATTTGCAAAATCAGAGCTTTTGAAAATAAAAGTGGTCGGAATTTTACTGTGTCTAAAAAAAAGAGAGATAGTTTTTTATTTAAAGAATTATTGAACAATATGAATTAAAATATTTACATAAATTATCTGTGAACAGAACGATATATGGAAAAAAATCAAATTTTGAGTCTAATGTGAAAAAATAGTCTCTCAAAGAAAACTAATGTTTTTCAGCATAATTTACAATTGTTTTCAAAAAATATTGAGCTATAATGCAAATTAATAATACTGTCAAACTACATAAAATAATTAATAAATATTTAATTTAAAATTTCCTGTCTTGACAATCTAATGGTTGTACCCTGTGTATGTATCACCTATATCAGTAACTATAAACTAGCTTTATTTCTTTTTAAAACCTATACTATTGTACAATAACTCTTAATTACTCACGAAATGTTGATTCAAAACAATTTACACTATATAAAAATAATTTTTGATAATATATACTATTTATCTCATAGACTGAATGGACCAAATGTTGATACTTATAAACTGTTGATACTTATTAACAAAATAACTCAGAAGGCTGTTAGAATGTTTGATTCAAAACAAAAGCACTTAGAACAATTCAATATTTCCTTTATTCTGGATGGAACTGCTATAATAGCTATAGTTTACATGAAATAATTTCTTTGTTTTATATTTGCTGATCCATTCTTCTGAAAAGAATTTTTGTCCATGTCATATGCACTTTAATAATAAGAATTAAAATATTATAAATTTTTTTCTTATAGAAAAAATTGAGCTTTGAGGTATGTATCCAACTTGTTTATTATTTTAATACATAAACAAAGATTCATTTTGAATTGATATTTTTAATTCATTTTAATGACTGATTTTCATTTTTCTAATAAATAAATGAGAATTAAAATTTAATTTTAATACATTCTTAACAATATGTATAACATTATATTTATACAGAAAACATTCGTTTTAAAGATAATGTAAATTAAGTACACACACCACAAAAAGTATTTACTTTTGTATTTATTGCATGTATATATGATCCTTACAATTAGTTATTTCATATGCAAAAATATTTGGAAATATTAAGATAAATTTACACCATATAACTTAAATGATAAATTTATCTTTTTATTTAAAAATTTATATTTATGGTTATCAGTGTTTGATTAATCATTTTCTGAATATGATTTAAACTTTTAATTTATTAGAAGCCTGTTAACACTTTGTTTTCCCATGTACACTCCTTGAATTATATATTTACCTTGTTTCTCTTTTTGTTGTTGATAAAATCTAAATTATAAACATGCTTTTGAACCACATTCTAGTTGACACATATCAGATTTCACTAAATAATTGGAGCAGAATCTGTATAAAATATTTGAATTCAATTATTTAATGAATTGTAATTCTCGAGTTTTGGTCTTGAAATAATTTCTGCCTGTGAATTTAATTTTCTTAATAATCCTTAAAAAGCATTGTGTAGTCATATTTATGTATAAAAATCTAATCTTTATAATTTTTAAAATTTCTTTTTGTATATCAGTCAAAAATATTGTTCCTTTAAAAATGTTTACATTTTTTTCAATAATTTTTATGACAGATTGAAAAGATTTATCCTTCTGGAAATAGAGAAATAATATTTCCTAATGGTACCAGAAAAATAATCAACATTGATGAAAAAACCATAAAAATAATATTCTACAATGGTGATATTAAGGAAATTTATTCTGATAAGAGAGTGGTAAGTTTTCAATATTTTATTCCTCTTCATTTCAACACAAAAAAGTTATTTAAGCAATTAATGGAAAATTACATTCATATTTATTATTAACAATGTAAATTTTTATTGAAATAGAAATAAAATTATTATCATTAATGATAACAATCATGGAAAATTTACAAGTAGAAATTATCATAGTTAAGAATCTTTCATTTAAAATATATAACTATATTAAAATATATAACTATTTGAAAATTGTTGAGTTAATAAATGAATATAAATATGAGTGTCATAATTCCTAGGTGCCACTATTTTGTTGTTACCTTTTGTTTCACCTCTTCTTTTATAAATTGTTGATCTCCTAATAATTTATCATTTTTATGATATTAATTTTTTGTTATTGACTGCTTGCTTTAAAGAATAAGGTAAATTCATATATTTATTATATTAAACTTGGTTTTATTTTCTAGTTCAGAAAAAATATATTTCAAGTAATTATTTTTAAAAAATTCATTGCATTAAATATTTATTAATTATTTAAGAAAATATTTGTGAGAATGTACTTATAATTCAACATTTTGTCTTTATATTGCAAAAAAAATTTTTAAATTCTTTTCATTTTTAGTGGCAAAGCACTTAAGTTTTAATTTTAAAGGGGAATGAATATATATATATATTATTTTGAAGTTAAAAGTTAACCAATATCTCTTTTTATATTATAAAAAACATGCTTATTTGAAAAAATAATTGCCTAATGTAATGTAAGTAATCTTAGATGTGCTGAAATTTATTTTTCCAGTTGTAACTGATTTACTGAGATCATTTTGCAAGGAATTAGGTCCTAAAAGTTTTTTCTGTAAATTATAACTATCAAATGTTTTAATTGTTTGTATATAATTTACTTGTTTATCATATATTTTATATTTGTTCTATATTTTCTAACCATGATCAAACATATTTGATTTAAAAATAGAAATGTGTCAATATAATTTAATTTTGATAAATAATGAAGACACTTATTATTTAGGTATTTATTTATGTTTCAAATTGTAAGTTAATTTGTTTCTAATTACAAAAAGTATTGTTAAATACCCAATTGCAATAGGTGGTTGTTTTTATAAACTTGTAGAAAATTGTACTTAAAATCAAAATTTCGTAAAATAAATGTGTTAGATCTTAAAACTAATTATTTAATCAAATTGTCCCCTCTTTATAAATAAAACATGAGAAAAAGTTATTTAGAATACACTAAATAAGGAACACATTTTATTAATAAAAATATAAGGCAAAATCTTTTTTTTTTCTGTTTTAAATTACATTTTTAAAACAAATATTTCCCTTTTTTTCAATGAAGAATCTTTTAACTCTGTGTTTTTCTCAAAAAATTACCTCATTCTTGTTATTATTTGTCTTTTTAATTTGCACGTGGTTCTAGCACTACATTATTCAAATTTCAGTTCTTTTATATTCTCATTTATTATGTCTTCAAACATTTGATTGTCCAACATTTCTTATGTATGGTTTGTATCTGAATCCACATATAGAAAGTCCAGAAATGAAATGTCTGGTAAATTTTCTTCTTTCTTCAGTTATAATAATTTTTTGATAAAGTGTGAATGTTAAAATAACTTAGGTGTTTTTTCTTTCAATATCATTCAAAGCATTGATTGATGTGTACATTGTGCCTAGAATTTACTTTTATAAAACAATTCCAGTCCATAATCACTCCTTGTAAAAGTACTTTACAATATTTGCACTTGAAGTTATTGACTGATGTGTGGGCTGTAAAATGAAAATTAAATTAGAGAGAGATACTACATAAATTTCTTAAAAAATACAAGATTTCAATGCCTGCAATGCGATTAGTTATTCACAATTTGAAAGATTTATGATTCTTCAATAAAAAATGTCAGTTGAAATTTCTTAAGCATGAAATAAAAAAACTAAAGAAATGTTGAAAAAGATCAAATGATAGAAAATTGACACAAGCGATAGTTGCATGAAAATGGGTTTGTAAAAAATGATGTTTTAAAATTTTAGTTCATGATTGAGAATTAAATTATCATAGCCTCTTTGGGATCAATATTAATGTTAGGGATCAATATTAATTTAAAATTGCGAATGCTTGTTCATAGAAGCTCATAAAAATGAGCGTCTAGTGTGTACATGTTTATTATTTTGTTTTAGATGTCCTTTTGTAATATAAATGCATTTATTATTCAGTAATGTCTAGGTAGGCATTAACAAAACACAAATTTTATTTGTAATTTAATAGCAATTAAAGGAAAAGCGTATTTTTATATCACATGTTATTTTAATATCAGTAAAACTTTAAACTTTCATAATAATGTTTTTAATATTGTGTTTAAAGATGCTCATTAGACATCATCTTGGCAGGACATGCTTATTTGTGCTCTCTGCATTGCAGTTCTTCACAAGAGGAAATACTTGTCAACTGTCATAATGTCCAGCCATTTTTTTAAGGTTTCCTCAATAGATATTTTAAAAGAATCATCATAATAAAAGGGACAAATAAATAAGTCTGAGTCTGCTTACAAAACTCAATCTAAAGTTTTGTAAGCAACTGCTGCTAAAATATGTCACCAAATTATTTAACATATAATCTTTCATTTCCCTTATAAATTGAGAACATTTCACTGTATAGAAATCAAAACCAGCTTTTTATCCAGTATTTGAAAAAATACTTTCTTTTGAATTGAAAGTTTAAGGCTTACAAATTAATATCTGAAGCTTCTCATAAAACCTCTTTCTCCAAACATAGCTTAATTTTTTGCATTAGCTAATACAGTACCTTTAAATCAATCAGATAATTATGTGTCATTTAAGAAATACTAATTTCCCATCCAGGGTAGAAATTTTCCAATTTAAGTCTTAAATTGTCATAGTTTACATTCTTGTCTTGATGGCATCAATGAAGGGTTGGTAAAACTTTTGCTAATGTTTCAAGCTATGATTCTTATTGTTTTTATTTTAAAGAGTCATGCTAACCAAACACCCAACACTTTTCATCATTGGCAAGATTTGCATTGCAACTGTGTATATTTGATGTTAATATTGAAAGAAGCATTACAGTAAGCCAATAACTCCAGTTCCAGGCCAGATAGATCAAGAGCCAGGCTATCAAATGCTTTGATGTTTAATTTAGATTTCCTATTGGAGTTACTTATCTTTTTTTAGTAGGATCTAGCATTAAAATGAATTTCTAATTCTTTGAAAATTATTCAGTTTTAAGTCTGGTAAAGATTCTTCAGCTACTTTGAATTATCAATTATTAACTCTGTAGAATTACATATGTAAGACTCATGAGCATAAAATCCATACCCATTTCTTATGTCTTAGAAGATAATATATTCAAGTCTGTGAAATTGTCTTGTATAAAGGAAGACACATTCTTAATAACATCTCTTATTTGGAAACCCAAATCTGCAGTGCCTTTGTAGGTAGACTTTATTTGGTTCCCATTATTTAAACATTGAGAAAAAATATATGACTGTATTTGGTGATATAAGATTCTCTGCACAGAATGATTTTGGCTTTCAGGATAACCTTCTGCTTTTTTATAGAACTTTCTGTGCTATTTAGGGTTTTTGAAAATTTGTAAATAATACTTTTATTCTAATTCAGGGTATTCTTCAGGAAAATACTTTACATGTAATGTATTTCTTTTAACATCAGTACTATTCTTTATCAACTATTACATTTTGTCCATGTATTGTTTAGAGTAAAAAAAAGTAACACATATTTATTATTTTTTCAACAGCTTTATTTGCCTTTTTGAAATGGGTATGTGTGTACACATAATCATTCTTACTAGGTTCTAAAACAACAGAATATGTTAGTTATGCATTCTCTGCTGAAAACTTTTTGAGAAACTATTTAGTATACTTAACATGTTTTCCTTTTAACTCTGCAATATTTTATCTGCACATAATTAATTGTTCTTATATTTTAGGTTTATAAATATAATAGTGGTGAAACTGAAACTCGATATCCATGTGGTCTACAAGTTACTGAATTTCCTAAGTGAGTAAAAAACAACTATACAGAATTTTGTAATTGAATTCAGTGGTTAGAATTTTACATTGCATCATGAATGATGTTTTTAAAGCTTATGAAACTAATAATAAATGTTTGTCATGTATATAAATTTATAATTTCTGTAAAATTGCCTGTATCCAAATTTATGATCAGTAGTTATAACAAAAGATTTGTTTGTAAATGAATAAACTGGATTCATTTACAGTTGTAGAATATTTTGATTATTATTAAAAATTATTTGTTTTCATTAGAAAAGATTTCAAATGTGTAAATGTTTCAAATCACAAAATTTGCTCCATTTTCTTGTGGGAAAATATAATGTAAGAGTTTAAAATTTGTGAATAATCGTTAGATTTTTCAAAAATCATTGTATTGCATATGGTACTCTTTCTAATTCAATATGTTGTATAAATAAAAGCTTAGTTATGAATTAAATAATAAGCAATTTATTTTGTTGATTTTTTCTGATAAAGGTCATTTAAAATATTTTATCAATATACCATAATGTGTTTAATTTGTATGTTTATGTAGAGAAAGCAGCATAGTTCTTTTGTATTCAAGACATTTTTAAATGATTTTGCTATTTAATTTCAGTTGCATTTGAGATTTTGTCAATTTTTATAATATTGTTTTTGATGGTTTATTTGTTCATTTATTATAACGGCTGCTATGTAGGAATTAATAGTATTTAAGATGACTAGCAGGAGAAAATTGAATTCATAATAATATACTCTTCCAGTTATACTATAATGTAGCAACCATTTTGTTCTATTTTGTAGTGTGAAAGCATAATGTAATGTTAGAAATCTTTAATAACATTAATGCATAATTAACATGTTATATGTATATGTCAAAAAATTTTTTAAAAGTATAAAAATTATTTACCTCTATAAGATTTATAGGTGTTTAGTTAAATGTATTTGGTATAAATTTTACAACATTTGTAATTCTCTTTAACATGAATAATTAACGTTTTCATTGATTTAAAAATTTATTTTCAACATTATTTAATGAACATGTAAAACATTTCTAGAAATGAAGATATTATTTCTGTTAATAATTTGCTTTCACTAAGAAAATTAATGAATTTTTAAAGCTTTTGTCTTCATTTGTATGAAAATTTTTTTTTCTGAAATAATCTAAGTATAGCATTTTATCAAATTGGTGCTTTATTGGCCTAATTTTTATTTAAGTAATTTAAATAAAAATTGCTGTATTGATTAATTGATTGAAATATCTTATGACTTCATTATAATGACTGTTCAAGTAAAAAATCAATATACCAATTGAAGTCTTCAGATATTTTTATGTCTTTTTCATTGTGTGGAACAAAATCAGTGAGTTTGATGACGTTTCCAACTTTATGGTATTATCACATTGGAAACATCAGTTGGTTAAAATTTTGTCCCTTGAAAATCATTTAATTTTTATTTAACATTTGATTAATTTAATAATTGCAATTCACACAGTTATAATTCAACATTACATTTATTTACTTACTATTCTTTTAAATCTCTTAGCTCAAAATGGTTCTGCGCTTACTGAATAATGTAATTCCCATTTGTCCTGTTCTTGGTCTTATTTTCTCAATTTTTTGTTTGCATATTGGTTACATCCTTGTCCTAACATCGAACATCATTTTTCAGGTTTTTCTTCTAATTTTGAAGTTATATTTAATAATTAAAAGTAAAATTGAGAGAGAAGAATTATAAACTATCAAAAGCTTATATTTTATAATTCTTCTTAATCTTATTTTCATTTATTTTGTCAGTGTGATTTTTATGTTAAATATCAAAAATTCTTTATTGTTTCTGATTCTCTACAGTGAATTAATTTTTACTGATGCAAAAAAGTCATTAAATTTCTTTTCTAAGATTAATAAGTCGCATTCTTTGTTATTCTTAGTCTAAGGGTCCTATCATATTTTACCATAGACTTTATAATTGTTTTATAAATAATCATTTAAATTTCTTTAGTAAAGTTTCAATCGCTAATTATTGAACCAAGATAAATAAAACTGCATACCTGTACAAAGTTAAAAATAACCTATGGTAAGCTCAGATAAAAAGGGGGGTATTTGTTTTGTTTCATAAATTTTGTTTACTTACTCCTTAATGAATTTTTTTACTATTATATGAATTATTTTACAATATTATAATATTTATACCTTTTAATGTAATGATATCATTTAAATAAGTTAAAACAAATTTTAAAGAATTACTGTATTTTTTTAAATAACAATGTTACTACTTATCCATGTATTTCAATCAAATTTTTACAGTGGACAAGTATTGCGTCAATTTTCTGATGGCTTACGAGAAGTAAAATTCCCTGATGGATCTATTCAATATATTCACAATGATGGTTCTGAAGAAATAATTGCTAAGGATGGAACAAAAGTGACCATTGGAATTGATGGAACAGAAATTATTGAATGTAAAAATGGTGAAAAAGAAATCAGAACAAAGACATTTAAAGTATAATTTTAAAAATATTTTAAATTTTTAATACATATCTGTTGAATACTTTGGAACATTATAAGTTTTTCTGTATTTAGAAAATACATTACTGTATTAATTCTATTTTTACTGTCAGTTTTGACAATTCTTTAAGTATTAAGAGTAAAAAGAAATTAACATGTATAAAAAATTGTCATATTCAAAATAATTCATTTTGTTAATTCATGAATGTGAAGCATTGAATTAACAGATTTAATTATTTAATCAAATTTAAATATGTAGTAATAACAAAAAACTTGTAATCCAAGAAAAATTTTAAAATATAAAATCTTATTTAATATTTTAATTGAATATTGTAATGATAAACAGTCAATCGAACAGTAAAATCAATGATTTCTTGAAATCATTGATTTTCAATTCTTTGATATAATTGAAAACATAAAATAATATTAAAATATGCAAAAACTGAGATTTCTTGAAATCATTGATTCTTAAATTCTATAAGGTTCTGAATGAACTCAATGCCCATCATCTTTTCCATTATGTTTTCCTAACCAATTATACATAAATTAGAATTTAAGTTTATTGTACTGATATAAATTTAATAAATCTAATTTCTACAATTATTGCTAACTTAATCTCATCTTCAAAATTTTTAATTTATTTATATCAATTTATTGTACTGACATAAAGTTAGTTCCAAAATTAGAGTAATGAAATTTTATTTATTTAGAGTAAAGAATTATAATTAATTAGAGTAACAAAATTATATTTCCAAACTGAAAAACTGATTAAGGTCATCAATTGAAATTTAATGGATATACTGTACCATGTAACAATAAATTTGTTGAGTTTTAGCTGTGTGGTTAGCATTCTTGCCTTTGGTTCAATAATTTGTGGGTTGGAATCCCATCTTGGGCTTGCATGTTTGTAGTAGCTCAGAATCGACTTTGAACTGTAGGCCCTTGTCCAATCATGGGCAAAAAATTACCATTGAGAGCAACAAACCAAAGCAAACAGTAATAAATTTTGCATCTCAGTGTTTGCATATTTTAATATTATTTTATGTTTTCAATTATATCAAAGAAATTTTTTTATTACTTGAGAACTATATACCTTATTGATATCAATCAATCCTGAATAATTTGAAGAATTATGTTTTGTAAGAAAAAATTTTGAAGTTATATTGTCAAGTTATATATTGTATAATATCTAGATATGTTGCTTTTTCATAGCATTTTTATTTATTTCAATCATTTTATATTATACTCTACTTTTTTATAATTTCAGAGAAGAGAATTTCTTGATGGATCTGTCAGAATTTTATATGAGAGTGGAAGAAAGGAGACACGATATTCTAGCGGGAGAATTAAAATTAAAGACAAAAATGGCAAGGTTGTTGTTGATACTAAATATTTAAAAGGTAAAATATATTTTACAAATGAATTTGAATAAAGAAAATATTTCTGTATCCAAACTATTTGACAATATTTTTTATTAAATTTTTTTATTCATATTTGTATTTTTATAATTTATCTGCAAATATATATATACATTATCTACTTTTATTTTGCATACTAAATATCATGTTATTCATATTTGTCTTTAATAGTAATTTTTTGGCACAATAATTTATAATAGCATTTTTTAATATAACATTAGATATTCAACTAAATAAAATTTGACTTTATTATTAGAAAAATAGAGTTATTTAATTAAGTATATGATGATGGGAATTTTTTAACTTTAAAATACAATTTTATCATGTAATTTCACAAATCTTATCTAACATCAATGTAATACAAAACACTTAGCTTCGACTTCATAAAAAAAATCAAAACGTTTGCTGTTTTTTCCATGTTTTCATTTTTTGAAATTAGAATATTTGTTTTTCAATTAACCTTCAGTCATTTTATTTCAAGGTAACTTTAAAGCATTAATATTTTCATAACAATGGTTTTAAAAAAAGTCAAAATGTTGTTTCAATCTTTACTAATGACATAATTTAAAAATTTATTCATTCATAGCAATATTATTTTATTACTGCAATACATACTATACCTAACCTTAAAAGATTTTAGATATAACTATGCATATTAGCAATGCAAATGTATTTTGACTTAATTTATTTGTCCCTTAACATCTCGGCCAATTTTATAAATGGCTCGTCTTCTGTACAAATTGCGTATCTTGATTTCTCTCTTTAGTGATTCTCTTGATTCTTTCTTTTAGTTTTTTACTACTTTAAAGAGAATTCACTAAAATTTAGTTCTAAGAATGAACTTAAGTTTTCTTTTTATGAGATTTTCATTTTATTACATAATTTTTAAATCTGAATTCCAATAAAAATTATAATTACTTTTAAATGTATCAATATAGTTATTATTAATTTAAAAAATTATAAGTAGGGGTCCAGTATGAAAAATTGTCTAGTTAATCTGTCTCTGCATGAATGATGTATAAAAACTTTTTTATTTCATGATACATACATGATGAAAATTTTGGATTTGATGTGCCAGACTTATTTTATCTTAATGCTTAAATTTTAGTATTAACCTTAGCTCAACTCTAGTGTATCACTTTTCTGATGTTTTTGCAATAACATATTGTGTGGGACTTTTTCATTTACCTACTTATTACTTTCCATCTAAACTTTTCGCTATTTCAGAGGAGCACTCTAGATTATAAAAATTAAAACAGAAATTTAGTTTATCAAACAGTATTCGTATTGGTAATATTAATTTCGCCATATTTAATAATAAAGTTGAAAGAGCAAAATAACATTAAAAAAATAAAATCAAGTAAACATTGCATTCAGCACAGAAATAAGCATTTAGACAAAGAAATATAAGTGAATTAACTGAACCCCAATTATTACTTTTTAAAAGTTTTTATTGGTAAAACATACTATGTATTTAAGATAAAATATATAAATTATATATTAATTATAATTAATATACAACTAAATCTGTGGTGAATAATCTATAGAAAATTCTCATTTTAAACATGGAAATCCTTCATTCATAATTGTTTATCTATCCATTGTACAGAAATTCAATATAAAAAAATCATTATTGAAAAATATTTTATTAATTATGAAATAATTCAAAATTTTTTAAATTTTAATATTATTTTTTATTATTAATTGTAATTATTTATTATTAATTGATATAGCAAAAAGTAAAACTGAACATCCAGTTTTACTTTTTGCTATTTCAATTCCGTCAATGTATCTTGTGTTTAAAATTCTAATTTTATTATTATTATTACTATTCCACTTATCACAGGCATAGTTATCAAATGACTTTCTAGACTCCAAACAAAATATTATCAACTGAAATATTTTACCATCAATTTCTGAAACCATTTGCTGCTTTATTTTATTTTTACATAAATTTCTTGCAATTAACAAATGTATTTTTTTACGCATCGCATGTATTGTCCCCTAAAATATTGGTTTTTGCTAACTGACTTTGCACCACTGAAAAATGGAATAGTACCAATTAATACAATTATAAATATCCACCTCAGTTAGTACAGTTATAATTCTAGGTTTGTTTGATTACATTTAAAATAGTTTTAATGCAATACCATAAAATTAATGAGTATGCAGTTTACCAATATCATTAATTAATAATATTGCATAATATTTTATATTATTAGTTTCAATTTATGCTATAAAATAAATATACTTATAATTGTATATTGGCTTATCCTAATATAATGAAGTTTTTTCCCCCTTAGGATAATTAAAGTGCTGCAAATGAAGAAGATGGCAGAGTATTTTTTGAAGATGGCAGAGTAAAAATCTATTGTATTGTAAATTTATTGTACTGTATTTGTGTGAACCAAAATTTTTTATTTTAATTAAAAATGTAAATTTTTTTATTTTGTTAATTTTTCAAAATATTTTTTAATAACAAGTAGGATATACAATAAATATAATACAAAAATCCAAATTACAAGGGCAAGTCAAATGAAAGTGAGCCAATGCAAATATATCACAAACAGAGTACTTTATTTAAAAGTAGTCTCCTTGAACATTGAGACATTTATCCCATTGACAAATGAGCCGCGTGATCCCTGTCTCATAAAACTTCTTGGGCTGTCGATTCAAAAAGTCTGTAACCGACTCCTTCACGGCGGCCGACTCAAATCTGGTACCCTTCAGATGTTTTTTCAGTTTCCCGAAAATATTAAAGTCGCATGGCGACAAATCTGGGCTGTATGGAGCATGTTGCAGCGTTTGCCAGTTGTGTCTTAACCACATCAGCGACGTGGGAACGAGCATTGCTCTGCCAGTTCATCAATGCTTATCCTCCGTTCTTGTCTAATCAGCTCATCAACATGTGCAATTGTGTCGGGGATGATTGCAAGGTGGCTTTGGCCCGGTCTTGGATCGTCTTTGTAACTTTCACATCCTTCTCTGAACCATTTGCTCTAATGCTTCACAGTGGCCAATGCGATACAATGTTCACCGTACACAGGAGTCATACGGCGACTAATTTCATGTTGGGAAACACCTTCAGCTGTCAAAAACCTGACCACACCATGTTGTTCCTCTTTTGGAGCGTCCATTATGTCACGCTACCGTCTTCAAGCCAGTGTAAGAGTGCCTTAAAGAACTTTAACCTCACACTTTCGTAAATGAAGGCTGTCTCTGTGCTACGCGCATGCACCGCAGATGATGGACCGAACCATTCTTGCTGAGGAAGGGTTGGCTCACTTACATTAGTTATTGATTTTCTATAATTTAAGCACAATATTTATAAAGTAAACTTAATAAGGATTAAAAATGCTGCATTATTTTTCAGCTTAATTTTTATATAATAAATAGATTCCATCTTATTTACAACCTGATGTTAAATTTTGATTATTGTTTAAATATTGAAATGTTATGAAATTAGCATTTATAGAGTGAAACATGCACAAAAATTCACATAAAATGGAACATTAAATCAATATCCATTAATGCAAAGCTAAGTTTTTGTGATTTTTAAATTAGTGTGATTTTTTATAACATGTTTATAAGGGAAACTCTAACTCTTAATGGAAAATTTCACATTAAAGTTACATTACTAAACTACTGTGAACAGTGTACCTTATTACATTGGTAACTAATATCACATATAAAAATTTGACTAAAAAAGAAAATTTGATATTGAATTTTAAAAGTACAGAGTAACTGAATGCTGTAAACCATATGAAATTTTTAAGAAAAGCACAAGTTAGATTAACTAGTGTAGCTGAAGAGCATGGAACAACTCTGTAAGTGTTATAAGAAACCTTATATTCTAACTCTCACTTTTTTATATTAAAAAAAACTTTTTAATTTTTTTGTATGTATGCAGATAGGCAACTGTTCTACTTAAAGCCTCTCACTATACTTTCTTTGATTGATCCATCAGCCTCACTGATTACATTAGATTGTTTTTTATTTTATTTTACTGGTGCAAGATCCTCAAATGGGATAGGCTGTACTGAAAACCAAGTACTCTTTGATAAAATTAAGTGTTTGAGTAAATCTTTGGATTTCGTCTAATTTAAAATGCTTAGATGAATGACTTAGAAGAATAGAGATATTAAAACAAACTCTCTTATGAAAAACAGAAGGATGATACAGCTAGGTATTAAGAACTACAACATCTTTCAAATATATAAAGAGATTTGAATAGGGAATTTCACCCATTAAAAATTCCAAATTAATGCCACTTGTGTTAAACTACTTCATCTGGTAATAATTAAGAGTAGTACAGTGGATCAATATGTATCTCACAATTTATCACCACAATGACTGCAATTCTGGAAGATTCTGCAAAGAGCAAATAATTATTTGTTGAGCATGGGTGTTCTATCAGAAGTCTCTTTAACAAAACATCACAATGTCTGTTCATTTTGCCTTCCATGGTAAGAGAGTTGGTTTTATGTTATGGAGTTTATTACTGGTTTCTTGATTTCATTTTTCCTGGCAGTGACAATAACACAAATGATTGACGGCAGATTTCATGTCAGCATAAATAATTGGTCAAGTTAAATATTCTAAAGCTGATTTTGCAGTGTTGTATGCCAATTCATTTCCAATAATACCAACATGAGATGGAACCAATGAAAATAAAATCTGAGTTTCTTTTGAGCATAATTGTCAATGAATATTTTTTATTTCTTTAATATCAATCAGTAGTTGAACTTTGTAAAGATGCTAAAAGACTCATAGAATTTGTGTATAAAATGGACTTCTGAATTTCATATAAATCAATATATTTAAGTCTTGAATAAATATCTGTAACTACAGAAGATGAAAACAAAGGTAAAAGATTGGAGTCTAGTTGAATATGTGGTTTTTAATAAGAAATGTGCATATCCCACATGATTTAGAGATTTTGAAGCATCTGTAAAAACTTATTCATATAATTGGTAAAATTACTGATGCTCATTAATAATAGATTTTAAAATCGAGTTATCGAAATCTGACTTGCTAAAATTCCCAAAAGGAATTCAAACAACAAACGTAATGTAAGTTATACACAGTCTTCTATTCATAAGGATAATCGAAAAATTACTTCTGTAAACCTCTACATTACCAAAAGCATCTGGAAGTTTGTTTTGCATTCATATTCCAAAATGAATAATACATGATAGATGAGCTTTGAAGAGGCAATTATTATATCTATTTAATAATTTCTCATGTATTGAAAGTTTGTAATTGGATAAAATCTGACCATATACCACACTTTCATAATCTATTATAGATTGTGTGTTACTTCGATAGACATGAAGTAAAGATGAACGGACTGTCCCTTAGATGTATTGGATAGAGTTCTCAAAATATAAAGTGAAATTTAAATTCTTGAAAGTGGATAGGTATTTCATTCAGAATCAATTTTGAGTCACGATGAAGAGGTCGTTTGCAAATGTGTATACCAACTGTTTTTTGTGTAGAAATGGTAAACCTACTTGTGTTTGACCATTCTACAATACTGTTAATAGCTGTCTGGACCTCAATGAGATCCATATTTGTAGCATAACACAAAATTTGTAAATTGTCAACATAAAGATTCTTTTGTACAGTTTGTGGGATTACTTATAAAATTGGGTTGATAGCTAAAACGAAAAGTGTCCGAGGGACTCCTTCCTGACAAAAAATATTGTAATAAATGTTTCCCAATCTACTTTTAAAGATCTTTTCTTTAAAAATGTAGAATAAAAATTGATTAATTTTCTCTAAAACCAAAATTTTAGAGATTTTTGTAAGATACCATATTTCCAGGTACAGTCACAGGCTTTATAAATATCGGAAAAATCGAAACCAGATAAACCACAATAAATTGTCACTTGTTTTTGTGACTTTGTAAAGTCACTTTGAAAAGGAGAAATATAGTCATTCTTTTCCAGAATTTTGACAGTCGTACATTTACAATTCTTTTGAAAGGGTATGCATTGGTTTCTAGTTGAAGTTATTCAGCAATTTCGCAAATCCTTTGGATATTTACACAGTTTTGGTAATGGAATTATAATGGCATGTTTCCAACTATCTAGAAATACAGTGTTCTTTCTAAATACTATTGAGCATGTAGAGAATATTTTGAGGAAAAATTTTATGAAGATGTGTTATTGCATAGAATAGGTTATCCCATCAGAACCAGGAGAAGTATGCTTGACAATGGATAATGCACAATGTAATTCAAGAATTGTTAGGTCAGTGTTGTTAAAAAGATGCTTTGTAGTCTGTTTCATAAATCAATGTGTTAGATTTTTGTGTGTAAGAAACAGTTTGGTATAATTATTTACTGAGCAAGTAGAAACAAAAGCTTCGGCAAGAACATTTACTATTTCTGAAATAGTATAAACTCGATCATTTTTCTGTGGACCAGATATTCGTTTTACAGTGTATATACTGCGTCTTTCTTACATTATCCCACATTTCTTGCTGAAACAGAAGAGTTTATACTGGATACGAATTTAATCCAATGCTCTCGTTCATTTTTCCTTCTTGCCCAGCGTCCAATACTTTTAACTTTTAGAAAAGCTTTTCGATTTGCCTAAGTGGGAGATCGCTGGAAGCCATTCCTGGCTTTTCTTTGGTTACGATACCAGTGTAACATTTATTTCACCTTGGCTTCCTATTTTTTGGAAAGCTTATTCCCAATTTTTGAATACTGGCATCTGCAGCTGTAATAATGGTTTTACCCACACAACCACAAATATCTGTGAGATATTCAAATGTCCATGGATATCCAAAACTTGGATGTTCATTAGATATCATAAAATAACATTTGAATTTTGCTGAGATATCTCATAGATATTTAAAATTCTAGCAAATTGGTTATCCAAATTTCGTAAGGCTAGATATCTGACAGACATCAGAAATCTAGATATTATTAGATATCTACACTTTGGATATCAATCTCTGGATGTCAACTGTACAATCATAGAAAGCTGTACTTTCATGAACAAAGTTAATGAATTCTGATTAATATAAATTATATGGTTATTTTAAAGTAAGATCATCCCATTATTTATTACAGACGAGGTAAGTGGATTTAAAACTTTTTTGGAAGTGTTTGCTGAGTTCACCAGTATTTGAATATTTTATTTTGTTTTGAATGTTATAATTACTGGTTAAATAGATTGTTTTCTTTCTCTTCAAAATGATTTGTTATTAAGAACAAAATATTAATTGAAAAACTTCGTAAAATATAAGCTATGAAATCGGTACTATTCCTTAAAAATTTACTTCATTATTAAAGCTAAAATAAGTACTATATAAATGTTAAATTAGATTTTTAACAACAAAAAAAAGTCTTTCACAGAAAAGTACCAACTTTTATTGTTTGTTTTAATAGAAACAATTATACATTATAAAGAACTAGTGTATGCTTTTTCAATTATGTTTATGTTTGAGTTTTGTTTATTAGGCGGTGGAAATAAAAATGAGCAAAAAAATTTTAAGGCACTCATAAATTAAAAATTCTGTATACTAGTAAGTATAGAGAAATATTCTTAAAATCTATGTTGATATTTAATTTCTTCATAGATTAAAGTATACATTTAAAATTTTATAATTATACTTTCTTTAGCAAACAAATTGTATCATTCTCAATGATGAAAATAATGTTTAGTTAATTATTACCAAGTTTTAAAATCAATATATATATATATATATATATATATATATATATATATATATGAAAATACAGAGAATTATATGTATAAAAATTTTTAAAAATATATTTAAAAGATCTGTTGTGAAAACTTTAGAACAAAAATTATTACTATTAATATTCTCTATCATTGTTCGCATGATAGTAATTCTGTGTTTATTATTGAATTCAATCTACTCGTGTTTTAAGTACACATTAAAATACTTGCGGCCTTAAAAGTTGGTGCAAATCCGCCAATTGAAACCAAATCATTTCATTTTTGTACCTTAGTACATATTTAATGAAAAAGTAATTTTAAAATGTATGATTAAAAAAAATTGTGCTACTGTTTATTTGCTAAAATAACTAAATATGGATAGTAAATTTATCATTTTATAAAAACCAAGAAAAGCTTTTTAAATGAACAACCCAAATCCCAAATTTAATATTATGCTACCAGCTAAAACAGTTTCATTCTGCTCTGTAGAAGGTGTCTTAAATTTTTATTATTTTATGGTACAAAATCTGAAAAGTTACTATTAGAACTGATTTGAAAAGTTAAAAGTGTAACATTAAATACATTTGTAAATTCTTAAAATTATATCACATTTTTTTTATACTTTTAATAATAGAAGAGACATATTACAAAACATTATTTCTAATGTTTTTCTTTTTAAAATTAAGTATTTAGTCAATAAAGAAATAAATTAACCTACAAAAAATATTTGCAACTGGTATGTAATATTTCAAAATAATTTCTAAAAATTATGGGGAAAATAGTTAGATTAATGATGAAAATTTCATTAGAAATGTGTTTTCAGCTTTTAATAATTCTGGTATATTTATATTTATTAAAAAATAACTAAAATATTAAGATATCTAAAGCATATCCAATAAGATTTTATCTGGATATCGTATTTTATTTATATAGATATTTCATGGATATCAGAACATCCCATAGATATCTAGGAATCATCCAAGGTATATCCATCAAATGTCACAATATCCTAATATCCACAAGATATCCATTTGCTGCAACCCTTTGGATAACTGGTGGATATAATGAAGATATTTGGATATTGTGTGGATATCTGAGACAAAGCAATATCCAGATAAATGTCTGAGATATATCTAGGATGTTGCATGGATTTTCGTAGTTATTTGGGTAGTAACAAAGTTTACTACTTCACTAACATTTTCATGTTAATAAAGGTACTGAGGAAGTAGATATCACTTCGTGATATGAAATTTATGCAGTTAGCTTTGTGAAACAAGTACTGAGGTGGATATTAAATATCACTATAATCGACACATGATCCAGAAAAAGGGGGAAATGGTCGATATCTGGGGGATGCGTGACTTAATTGCACAAAAACGGATAAAAGTAGTGAAACAATGGATGAAGGTATACACACTCTGATCAAGATTTTCAGCAAGCAATGTCTTTCATTTACAGCACTGTTCATACAAACTGAATTAAATGTACAGCACTTGTAAAGTACCTTAATGTGTAAAAATGTTGCATTTTAATGTAATTGATTAAAAATTCTCTTTAAAAATATGCAGTTTTTTCTCCCATTTTCATCATACAATAATTAGTTAAAATACACTCTTTTTAAAAAAAATCCAATGATATGAATTTTTGATTATCCAAATGGAATCCAGTCCCCAATTGATTTGGATAATTGGAGTTCTACTGTACTATTGTATTGAAATTACAACTGTTGTAAATAATAGTTAAAAGATAAAGAAAATTAGTTTTGTTAATTAAAGAGTATATATTATAAAATTTTATATCCTAATAATGTCTCCATTTCTATTATATAAATTAAATTCTACATAGAGCTATCTAAGATTGTTTATTATTTGCATTCTAATAAAAAACTAATATACTGATATCTTATATTAGAAGTAATAATACTCTCTCTATAAACTATGATTAAAATATTTATCCTTTGCACATCATGTGATAAATTTCTTCTACATAAATAACATCATTTTTCATGTTATCTCATTCATTTAATGCTACTTGATAATCAGCCAAAAACACATTTTATATATGATCTTCTGAGATATTACTAAATGTATATATGTATAGGTCTTTGATTTACTCTTTCCCATTACAGAATCGTTTCAACAATACTGTTTAATTATTGCAATTAGAGTAATTTGCTACAAGAAATAAGTTTTACATGCAAGTTTAGTAGAATAAAAAATACTTTGATTTTTTTACTGTTGGAATAAAAACATTTTCACTGTTTACAAGACACTACAAATATGCATATAACTTCAAATTATAATTAAGAAAATATAATTTATTCAATTATATCAGCTTATAAACTTTTAGTTGATAATAAATTGATTTTCATTCAGTTCAATTACAGGTTTTCATTTAAAATTTTCGAAATTTTAAATACAGAATTATAAATTATTTAAGTGTAAAATAAAACTTATTTTTCACAAATAATTAAGTGTGACTTTAATAACTTTTATTACATTACACAAATTTGAAGATACTGTTAAACAATGGCAAACTATTGACTATTTCTTTTTTAAAGATGTTTTTTCACATTTCTAATAATCATTATCCTCTTTCAGAATCTTCTTGTACCAAAATCATTTTTTCCTTCTTTAAGCATATATATTACAGTACAAATCACACAAAATGTCGTGGCCATAACCACAGGAACTGTATCTTTTCCTTTATGGAACTCCTTTTCTCTTTCAAAGAAGAACCTGAAAGCATTTTTAAAAATAATTTGGAACTTTGATTATTGAAGTAATAGTAGACTAAAATAAGGAAGTACCCTAATAACTTAATTTTTATTTTAATTTCCCAAATAAACTAAGTAATTTAATGTAGCTTTCATTACTCAATAATTTATTCATAATATCGGATAGCATTATATTTAAATTATTTCCCTAAAAAAGCTTAATGATGTTTATTATATTAAAATGCTAACTAGAAAGAATGTTTCTTTCTTTTATTCATACATATTAAGTAAGTGATTCATTTATTAAATAAGTGGTAATCACACAACATAAATGAAATTGATCAAAAAAATTCATAATATATTTAATCTAAGATTATTCATGGTAAAACAATTCTGCATGTAAATCTATACTGTTTGAATGATTATCTAAAATAATTTTAAAAATATATAATTATGAAAACTTAGTTAAAATCGACTAATGTATATATTGCCAAGCACCAATTAAATATTGTCTTACAAAGCAGTTGAATGTCCAGTTACATGCTATATGAGCAATTAATGAGACCATGGAATATATATTAAATATTCAGAAAATATACATTTAACTTCATGAATATTATAATTGTATGTGCACTTATATTTTTGCTATGTAAAAAAATTTAAATGCTTGCTTTAAAACAAATTAAAATTATAATTGGATAGTTAAAATATTTTTTTGAAATTCAAGTTACAACCCATTAAGAAATCAAATTAATATTTTATGAGCAAAGAAATGTTTGTGTTTCAGCAAAAAAAATATTTGAAAGTACTTAAATTAGTGATAGCTACTTATCACACTTTGACTAATTCCTCCTGGAAACGAACCCTTGATTTCAATCATGGAAAAAATTCTTGATAAAAATACAATTTTTGTTGAAGACTTTAACTGCCATTCTCCAAGATGGGAATACAAGCAAATAAATAAACCTGGAAGAACTCTTGAGAATTTTTTGGACTCTACTGCCACTACAATCCACACAACAAATATGCATACTTTTCTCTCCTTTAAAAGGGAAAGAACCAGCCCCGACCTTGTAATATCCCACTCAAAGTTATCTAATAAAGTTTCTGTCAATCTACTGGAGTCCTGTAGTGGCCATGGCCACAAGATATTGAGAGTAAACCATTCTAACAAGACCGTGCATACCAGCTGCCATGAAGATATGTACCCTAGATGGAATTTGAAGAAGGCAAATTGGAAAAATTTTTCCTCCCTTACCAATAAAATCCTAACAACTGACGTTTGCAACAATTTCATTATGGAGGCTATTAGAGAATGTGCTCAGGAATCCATTCCTAGAGGAAAGATAAAAAGATTTAGATCATTCTGGGCAGACAAACTTGCAGTCTTAAAGGAAAAACATGATGAAGCACTCTTGAAAGCTGAGCTTTCAGGAAACACCACAGATAATGTTGCCCTTCCTCATGCACACTCTGTCTTTTAAAGAGGCCAAAAGGAAATCTTTTAAGAACTTCACATCAAATCCGTTTTAGAAAAGATGGTGCTCGGACCCATCTCTTTTTGCCATCATTAAACAATGAAAAAAATTTAAGCAAAAATGAGCCACTTATGAGCAGTGGAAAAATTTCCTATAATAACAAAGAAAAGGCCCTGGCCTTTGCTAAGCATTATACATCAGTGTGCAGGCTGCCCCACAAGAGGTGCGCTTCACTGCTTAGATTGCTACTAGTTGGTAGTCTGAACCGTAGTGATGAACACCTTTTTAATGATGATTTTACCCTTGTTGAACTTTGCAGAGCGATGCACGATACCAGTGGTGGGAAAAGCCCTGGACCTGACGATCTTCCAACTGAATTCTTTTTAAACTTAGGTGAAAATGCAAAACAAACACTCCTTTGTTTCTATAACATTATTTGAAAGATTCATGTTCCAGCCAAGTGGAAAAAAGCTACAATTGTCCTACTGTTAAAACCACAAAAACCAACAGAGAGCCCCTCTAGTTATAGGCCAATTTCTTTGACCAATGCAATATCAAAATTGATGGAGATAATGGTGGTCAATAGACTTAACTTCTATCTTGAAGAGAAACTTTTATCTGACTATCAGGCTGGTTTTAGAAGGAAAATAAGTACCATCAAACAAGCAGCTTTCCTGTCCCAATCCATCAAGGATGGTTTTCATAGAAATCAATCTACCTTGGAAGTTTATGTGGACTTCAAAAATGCCTACGATAGAGTATGGCGTTAAAAGCTTATTGAGAAATTGATTCTCTTTGGCATCAACAGCATTTTACTAAATTGGCTAAAATCCACACTTTCTCAAAGAATGGCCAGGGTGAAGTATCAAACAGCCTTTTCCGAATATGTCCAGCTTCGTAATGGTTTACCACAAAGAGCAGTCACAAGCTGTACACTGTTTAATGTCATGATCAAGGATCTTATCTACAGCCTAGCTTACATACCTGGAATCAAGTGCTTGGTATTTACTGACGACATAGTAATCTTCACAACTAGTACTGATGCTGGTACTTTAAACACCAAAATTAATGATGCTTTAAGGGTCTTAGAGGAATGGTGCTCCGAAAGTCAAATGACAGTTAATATTGACTAAACAGCTTGCCAACTTTTCACTTGGTCCACTAAGGAACACCAGATTTTTGTAAATTTTAATCAGCAAATCTTACATCGACTGAATTCCTATCGTTACCTTAGACTTATTTTGGACAATAAACTTTCATGGAAAAAACAAGCAGAAGAGATGACGAGAAAAGGCACCGACAGACTAAGGCTTTTGAGGTGACTTTCTGGTATTATTTGGGGATCCTCTTCTGACACACTTTGCACCACTTATAAAACGTATGTTCGACCTGTTTTGGAATATGGGGGAGAGCTCATTGCCACTACATCAGAAAGTTACTCTAAAATAATGGACTTAACTCAAAATAAGCCTCTTAAGCTCATAACTCCTGGAACCAGGGGGTACGCGTACCTTCCTGGGGCTTGAGCAGCCACCAGGTGCGTTGGCAGGTGGTGGATCGCCGAATGTCCTGTAGGAATGACAGGATTGCCTTGAATATAGAATCAGAGGCCGCGAACCAGCTCCCGTAAACCCTGGTGTTATGCGATCCGTGCCTAGGGCTAATTGGCACCGCGGTATTGGTGTCTTAACGGAGCCTCTAGTTGCCTGGCAAACTTCTAGAGTAATTTGCCTTGCCCAGTATCTCGGGCATTTTATTAATTTAATGACTACTTGAATTATGTTGTAATTTTGCAGCATTCCATTTTTCGAGTTTTGTGCAGAAAAATTACAAATTAATGAATTTTTCTAAGATAATATATTTCAACATATATAGAAAATATGAAAATTGGTTGTAATGCTCAGTCAACAGGCAAACATCAGTTGAAAAGGATTTTACTATAAACAAGAAGTTGAGAATATGAAGGATCTTTCAGTATATTGTACAATGACAGGTGTGATTATAGTTCCTAATCAATTGCTTATCCTTTTACATTTACAAAATAATAAAGTACTATCATAATAAAAGTAAAAAACCTATCTTATGATGAATACAAGAACAAAAAACTTAGATGCCTGGAGGTTATATAAGGTCTGTGGATGAAGTTGTAGAATAACATTGTGACTTTAAGTTGCTATCTAATAATTTAAACAGATCTGCTTTAAAAGGAAAAGAAATTATTGTAAATAAAATGAAAGCAATAGAAAATTTTGAAAATAAAATTGACTGAATGGTCTTTATTGCCATTCAGTCAATTTTATTGAATGGATGTTAGTGCAATCATTTTTTTGAAAGTTTTATTACTTGATGAATCATTTTTAAAATACAATTTTAAGAGTTTAAAATATTTGTGACATGCTTCATTTTAAATATTACATTAATATCTTAATTAAATATATTATAATGGTAAAATATGTTTTTATATTGTTTTGTTTTTTGGGGGAAAATATTTATTAAAGAAAAAGTTAGTCATTCATTTTTTTCATTTTCTTCAATATTAAAGCTTGTTTTTGTTTCATGCAATGAAACTAATACAACTTTACCATTACAATTGTTTATTACACATTAATAAATATTAAAGTTTACGATAATTTTTTATAATCACTATTTATATTTAATGATCATTTAAGTGTTTTATTCCCTTTGTTGTGAATTTCATATCACATAGTTATTTATGATTTATTCTATATTTAGTATTACATTCCAATAAATTGGAAAAAAATAGTTACAAGTATTTTTATCAACATTTTTTATAAAAGTTGTTTAATAAATTGAAAGAAATTTGAGACTAAAAGTCTTAACTTTCAATTATTTCTTTTTACATATTTTTTAATTTAGTTTTTTGAGCTGCATTTGTGGGTGAAGTTGCTGAATGTGTTCGTGTACTCCATTCACAAAACATTTGTTTAAAATTTAGAAACATTTATTGTTACATAAAATGAATAGTCATTTTGGTCTGTACTGACCATTATATGTAATACCGTAGAAACTGTAAGGCATTATCTAGCACTGAAACAATAAATAAATAGTTCTATTGATATTTTATCATTGTAAATTATTATACATAAAGATTATGCAATTAGATCTATTTTTATAGTTAAAATAATTTTTTTCAAAAGTAACTTAGATTAAAAAATTGATAATCATTTCATTACTAATTTCAAACCAATAAATATTTTTAAAGGTAAATACTCATCTAAGAGTATCTCATAATAATTTAATTTATGAAAAATTGACTTTAACTTCTTCAAATCATGATTAGAATGTAATACTAATAAGAAATTGCTTTAAAATAGACATTTTACAGATCCTACTATATCCTTCACTATGTGTCCTCACATCAAAAATATTTTCAGTTCTGTATGTGAATCATGATAATAACAATAGCACAGAATTAAAAGAATAAATAAAAAAAATTAATAAAAGTTATTTAATTTATAAATTAATTAATATTTTCTTTTATAATAGTTTTTAGCAAGGCAATCATGCCAGTTTCACTGGGTATAATAGCTTTGTAATCAGCCTATTCATCATTATATGTAATTATAATAAATTACAATATTAATTATTAAGGAATGAATAAATAATTTTATAAAAAACATAATTAATTTAAGACAATAGAAAAAACTGAATCTTTTAAAGTAAGCAAATAAAATTTGAAGTGACATAGTAAAGTATTTTTTGACTAAGAATTCTACACCTTATCAAAACTAAAAACTATAGATTTAACTCTAATCATCAATAAATAGCCTATTTATTCATAATAAATTTGATTTAGGCCAGTCATATAAAATCTTATAGTAAATTGCATTATGTGAGCACAACTGTTTTAAAATATACCAAAAAGAAATAATTTTGACTCAAAGTTTATTCTGAAAGAATGGCTAGAAGGTAAAATATGTTGCTTTAGATAAGTACATTTAGAAAGTTATTTGTCATTCAGATGTCATATACTGCACCTAAAGACTATAGATCAGGATCTACTGTTTAAAGTGGATTCCGAACCCCCAAAAATTTCAAAAACTGAGATGAACTCAAACCCACAAATTACTGGATCAAAGGCAATACTTATATAGAGCAGATACATTTCCAGATTTTTTTCAATTTAAAAGAATATTCTTATTATGAAAAGTTATATGCAAAATTTAACTAAAGCTTAAATTATTCATTTCAAGAAATAAATTTTCAATATCATTGCTTTATTTACTTATCTTTCCTAAAAGTTAAAATTTTAGCTATCATAACTTGAATTTAAATTTTTACATACCATTTATTAAAATGATCCTTGTTTCTTATGATTATTGTTCAATTTTTTATCGCAACTTCCTTTAACAAAATTTTCATAATTAAATTTTGAAACCTGTTTAAATATAAGAAATATGTTCATTATTTGAATTGATAACCATATTTTCCACGAACTTTCTTGTCATAGTAATATGCAATACTGATAGAAATAAATAAGCTAATCTGCAAAATTAATTTTTCTTTCTGCTTATCAAATTCACGTTCTCTCTGCTCAAAAAACCTGAAAATAAGCAAAGTAATTTTGAAAGATGAGTAACTGAGTTTACTTAAGTATTCTAGCACTTGAATAATATATCAACTTCAATATAATTCCATTAAAGCCATAAAAAATTTCAGGCTAAACTGAGTATTACGGTCTCACTTCACGGAGCGCAAAATCTCGCCAATGTCTTATTTTGCGAAGCGCGAAAAGTCGCCAAATCTAGATTTTGGTTACATCGCCAAATTTCACCAAAAGCGATTAGTCGCCAAATGTGTTTTCCGTGAATAATCCTGGAAGACACCATGAGAATCGTGGTGTCTCGGAGGATGCCCTCCTGCACTTCCCACCCCCAATTTCTTGGCAAGGCAGGATGTCATCCATCAATTGTCATCCCCAATCGTGAGAACAGGTTGCTTACAATGTGAAAATTTTGCCATTTTCAATTTGCAAGCCATTGCATGAGTAACTCGCTGCGTTTTGTTAAATCAATCGCCTTGACATGCAGACTATGAATTTGCAAGAAATACATTGTTTGAGTGATAAAGGTAAAAAAGAAGTGACTATGTGGTGTATGAATGTTGGATTAATTTCTAAAAATTATTTATGTTGCAAATGTGGTGTGGAAATGAAACTTGTTGATAGAATGGATGTGAGTGATAAGTATGAATGGAGATGTAATGTGAGAGGTTTTACCATTTATTTATTAAAATGATCCTTGTTTCTTATGATTATTGTTCAATTTTTTATCTCAACTTCCTTTAACAAAATTTTTATAATTAAGTTTTGAAACCTGTTTAGATATAAGAAATATGTTCATTATTTGAATTGATAAACATATTTTCCACAAACTTTATTGTCATAGTAACATGCAATACTGATAGAAATAAATAAGCTAATCTGCAAAATTAATTTCACTCTCTGCTTATCAAATTCACGTTCTCTGTGTTCAAAAAACCTGAAAATAAGCAAAGTAATTTTGAAAGATGAGTAACCGAGTTTACTTAAGTATTCTAGCACTTGAATAATATATAAACTTCAATATAATTCCAGTAAAGCCACAAAAAATTTCATGCTTCATTTTGAGCTGTTTATTTCACTCCAACTTAGTTTGCCATCTATTACAGTCTATAGTCATGAACAGAATGAGAGAGCCATAAATCAGAAGTAATATACTTTAATGGAAAAGTACCTTTATCTTTATCAGAAATTTAATATTTTTTAATTAACTTCTTTCCTCAATTAGAAATCAGTAATTTAAAAAAGTATTAAATTTATGAAGAAAATTCAAATCATTTTAAACTAAAAATAAACAGTGCATTATCAATATTTTTCCGCATTAGAAAATTTGATATTTTAATATTAAAATTAGATATTAAATCTCTAGCAACGATAAGCAACATTACGATCAAAACAAAGGGCGCCAGATTTGGCGAGAAATCACATAGATGGGGATACAAAATTTATACTTATTTGTTGATACATATTCCTTTAATGTTTGTACATGAATTGTCTAAACATGATAGTTTTGTCAGATATAATTTTAAAACATTATTAAACGTACATAAAAATTTGATTTATTTAATTAAGTTAGAGAATAAATGAAATATTAAAATTAGAATAGAGTTTAACAAATTTCATTAGCAGAAATCAGAAAATGATAAGATAGTTATTCATTTAAGTTATTTAACAAATATTTCTCAAGTAAATTTATATGAAAATGAAATTACTAACTTCCGTTGAGGGCAAAATCGCAATAAATTAAGCCTCATTTTTTAATATGATATATATTCTTAATACACAAAATATTTGTCTAGCTGAAGGACATCAAATTGTTTACAAGCAAATTTGTCGTCATAATGTCAAATTTCGAATCCCACTAATGGACTTTAAAAATAGGTTTCTTTAAAACTTTTGATTGGTGAAAAAAGTCACGTGAAGGAAATTGCAGGAAGTTTCTGCACTTCCCACAAAATGACGTCATTAAAACCAGAGAATGTGGGTACAGACAACACCTAGAGTAGAAAGCCGTTGCAGTGAAAGAATGAGTTATGCTCTGGAGGCCGACCCGAAATTCCCTTACTCCTCTTCTTCGAGTTTTTATTCACTTAGATGAGAAAAACATTTGGTCTTAAAAAGGTTGTAGGAGGTGTTGGTACAGATCAGGACAATTTTGTATTTTGAGCAAGTTGGAAATATTTCGCAACATTCCGCTCAACAGCGTTAATTTGAGTTTTTGCTTTTCCAAGAACAAATTTAAATTTTATATCTCGAGCTAAAAACTTCTATTTCTTATAAAATTGTGAGTTTATTGAATTTCAGAAAAATAATTTACTATAAATTTTTATGGGAGTATTTATAATTTTTAAAATATATAATTAAAGATAACAAATTCATGTAGTTATTAAGGACAAATATAATTATTAATATTTATTATTGTTAAGGATGATAATGCGTTCTCTTAAATAAAATCTTTTGTAAACAATAAACATATAAATTAAATGACAAGCATTAAAAAACCATTTATAAGATATATTCATAAGAATATAATATTTATAAGTATTATATATGAAATATATTTATAAGAATAAGTAATTTTTAACTTTATTGATGTATAGAGAATTCTAGCAATAAATTAAAATATATTTATTTTCTTAAGAAATCGTAAATAACTGTGGTAAATATTTTCCATGCTTCGTGTAATGCTTACAAAATGCTTACATTTTTAGAAACTACTGAAAAATAAAACAAACATTTTATTTACATTTTATAAATTAAATAATTATCAGTAATCAATAAAACTTATTTGAGCATCAATGTTTATTTAAGGTGAAAACTGATTAACAATCTCCTAGTTGATCAATTATGTAACAGTACCTTGTTCTCAAAGAAACATAATTAAATTTTGCTGTATTTAGCTATTTTTTATTCTTGGAAATTTGTGATAATAAGGCTGGAAGCAAACGAGCGCGATGATCGGATACACGATGTTGTCAAGGCAGTCGGATGATAGTCGTTCTTAAATATGTCGCTGTGACTATGACCTGGAAAAAACGTGTTGTCTGATGTTAGATATTTTAAACAAATGAGAATTTACTTGTATTCTGGTTTCATTTCCGATAGACTCCCAAATCTTGTTTAATTATTTTTCATTGCTTACAAATATTTAATTTCTCTGTGCAACACATATCATTTAAGCAAGTGTCCTGAACAATATAAATAAGAATGAAAATTAATTTTCTTAAATTAATGGATATTATATTAATAGTAGATTTCAAATATTTATAATATCAAATATATTTGCGTGACTAAGCAATTAAAATTGTTAATAATTTCATAGCAACAGCACTATTTATTTAAAGCAAACATTTAACTATATGAAAATTTTACTTTATTTTTATGTATATATTTTTTAATTTTATATGTATTATTAATTTTATATATTTATATGCTGTCAATATAAATTTTATAATTTCTGTTACAATCTTTTGAAAAGTTTCGGCAAACATATGTGAAATTTCTTTATTTTGTACTTCTTTTTTACTTACCGAAATAAACTGTTTTTAAAGTCCCAAAGCCATTGATGGTCTATATAAATTAAATAAAATTAGTGAGCAACTGAAGAGTGCAAAAATTTAAATTACAAATAACTATTTTTAAAAAATTAAAATTATTGCTATAAAAATTTATAATAAATTCCTCCTCTTCAGTAGATATAATATATTTCTTTGTCAAATTTCTAGCACGAAAAATAAGGACTAAAGGCCTGTTTACACGTTCCTAGTTTCTCGTCCGAACTTCCTCGGAACCCATTGCCATCGCGAAATCGGAGTGTGTAAACACGTTCTCGGATGTTGAGGTCCGATCTCGTAAAGAAGTAAAACATGTTCTACTTTTCCATCCGAGATTTTCGTCCACAGCCAATCAGCTGGAAGAGTGACGTCCTCGAGGAGCACGAAAATGAATTTTTCAACCAGAAGAATTTTCTTTGTCAAACAGTTGTTTTCTTTTTGGGACATTGACAAAATGAATTGGGCAAAAGAACAAATCGAAATTCTAATTGAAGAATATAAAGGGCGGCCACATATCTATGGAATGCAAATTCTGTTGATTATCACAAGTATATCAGAAACAAAGGATACGTAGAGCTGTCTGCTGCATTAAATATATCATCAGACGAAATTTAAAAAAAAATAAATAATTAAAGAAACCAATTCTTGTTTGAACAAAAATATTTTCTTCTATTAAAAAATTAATAAATAAAATTTAAATTATTGTAATTAATCTGCATTTTCTGATGAGATGACTTTAATTAACACTGTTCTACTCCTATACATTTTAAGGAATTCAAAATGATGTAAATAATTTGAATCTTAAAGCTTTTAAACAGGTTAATGAAAGTAAATAAAAATGAATATAGTGAATCACATTATTCCAATGATTTGATAAAAAAAAATATTTGGCTTTAAAATAGTTTTTATCAAAGCATTAACAAGAACTCTCTAAAAAAAAGTTATGATTTGAAAACCAATAAAAATCTTTTGTTTGCAAATTATTGTCATTTCTATGATTTTTCTGGTTCTTAAACTAATAAATTATGTTTATTAGAATAATTAAATATTAAAAAGTCGACAAGTCTCAAATAAAAATTTTCACTTATTCTAATCAAAAAAATTTTTTATAAGCAGCAATTGTTCCATGCAGATATAATTGCAAAATTTAAATACATTAAGAACAACTTATTGGCTTTATCAATTTTGTTAACAGGATATTATTATTTAATTAAGTTTGATATAAAGGCATAACTTTTTTGTCCAATTTAATTTAATGGAGAAAAATATTGCTTAGTTCAGTAAAACATACATTATTATGATTCAAATAGCCTTACTGAAATATTTTTTTATATATTTGTAAAAATTGACTAGTGTTTTTCTGACAAATTATTAATCCTTTTCATATGAGCAAATTAATTTTCTATTAGCAGAAAATAGTTTCTAAAATCTCTTATAAGACCAGTCTTATATCAAGTAGTTTCCTCACTGTTATAACACAAGTAATTTCTTTTAAGGTGTTAAAAATCTAGATTTTGTATAATCAGCTAGATATTTTAATTAACAGCAAGATCAAAATTCTTAATGTATTCTTCCTATAATTGCAGGAGTTACTTTCTTACATATCAGTTTCCATAACATTGAAAACTTATCAATATAAATGTTTTAATAAGTGGGCAAATTATAATATATTGTGTATTTTTATTTAAGCTTTTATTGTATACATTTGATTATATTTTATATAAAAATACAACCGTGAAGGAATTGAAACATTTTATAAATGTACTGAAAATGTTATAAATATTAATATTTTACTTTAATTAAAGCAAGTTTTAGTTTCAAGATTTTTAATGTTCTCTGATATTTATTAAAGTAGATACTCCATGTACAAGAAAGGAAAAATTAAATTATTTTAAATAGCAGTGGTAAGCACCAAACGATGGCCGATTTGACGGCCAAGGTTTAGTCCACACTGATCTATTATTACTTTTATTTTTCCTTTTCGATAATAATGAAGCAGCAGCCACTACCGTCATTATTGTTACGATTTTTGATTCCTCATTCATATTAAAAATAGAGATTAAATAAATTGAACAGCAACAAAGGAAGCGAAATAAAACAGCAACAAATGAAAACTAAAAGCGAAACTACGATAAACGTTAAAATATCGAATCAGAGAAATCGGAACGTGTAAACACCACTCTCGGATCGATCGGACGAGAAACTCGGAACGTGTAAACAGGCCTTAAAACAATTGGTCAAAAACTCCAGTTAAAGCTGTCAAACGAAATGTTGCCAAATATTTCAAACCTGCTTGAAATCCAAAATTGTCGTGCGCTCCACCCATTTTCTGATATAACTTAAACATAAATGACGTCATTGGGTCGGATGTGCTTTACTTGCGACGCTTAGAGAATCGCAAGACACATCGCGTGCAACTATCAGCGTAATTGCGCCCAGCCTAATACTCCTTCCTATGGACAAAATTATGAATAAGCCATCTTTTGTTCTAATTTGCTTTAGTTTTGTTTAGCATTTAGCTTGCTCAGCTTTATTTATCACTGTTCACTTCAATTTTGCTCAAAAAAAAAATAATAATTGATTGGAATATATCTGATTACAAATAAAATTTTTAGCCATTAAAATTATGATACATGAATTACATTATTTTTCATTTATGAATTACCTTCTCTGTCAGAATTTCTTAAGATTATAATCGGGTGTATAGTAGAAAAGTATTGAATATTGTTATGTGTTATATACTTATATGACTTAAGAGATTCCTCTTGCACTAAGCATTTTATTTTAATGATGATATAAATATATTCAATAATTGAAATAAATGGTTTTAATTTTGGTATGAAAAAACTATAAAAATCTTTTAAGAATTTGAAGATTTAAATTTTTCTCATAAAATGTAACTAATAAATATTATCGCGTTTACTGGTATTCAGATTTAATTAAGTGAGTACATATAAATAAATTCAAATAAATGCTTGTTTCGCTATAGTTTAATAATAATAAAAAAAGTACTCTTATATGCTTGAAATATCGGGCAGTAAGTAGAACAATAAAGTACCACTTTTTTAGTGTTGATAAGCATAATAAGCAGATTCTCATTGGTATAAAATGCCCATGACGTCAGATAAAATCATTTTCCGTCGTCACAATCTGAAATCGTAATAAATTTCAAAGGATTCCATGTGATAGTAACGTATGTGAGCCTTATTGACAAATTTGCTGTCTGCCGTATACAATATCATTGGTATAGTGGGTGATTTTATTTAAAAATGATAAAACGCTTGACAATCATAATCAACCACTAACATAGATGACAATCACATTGTTTACAAAATACTGAACGTGGTAAGAGAACACATGCCATGAAGCGAAGCCATTAATATCATTATTACAATAAAAAATGGGAAGAGCTCACGATTATTTTAGACCCCATTCGCACTACGTGTTTAAATGTTAAATGAACCAGCCAAAAATGAAATTTTTTGTTGTGACAACTTTTGATTTTAGGGTGTTAAAACTGATTTATCTAAAATCAGTTTGGCAAATTGATTTCAGCACATTTAAATTGATTTAGATCTATCTTGTTTTCTGCAATGTTGTTCCGAATTTATTGAAATATTTAAAGCTGATCAAAATAAATGAAGGGGAAGCGAAATTTGAAAAAATGATGAAACAGAATTACTTATTTGAGTATTAAATAAGCATCTAAAAACTATGATAGGTTTGAAGAAAAATATGTTTTTAATATAAATTATTTTTTCAACCAGTGGTTTCTTGTACCACTTATTTTATTACTGTTGGTGGTGGGACTAATCCCCATCTGGTCTAGTGGAACTAGACCAGATCCATGAGACCATAGATAGCCAAAAATCTCAAAAGCAGATGTTGACTTTTCACAGCCTCTTCATGAGAAAACCCCAAGCACTTCAAGATGTGTTGCGGGCAAAACGGAGCATTGTCGCACTTGGGGCATAATGGGTATTTTCTTTCACCGTTCTCAAAGATCATACACTTCAAGTGGCCAGTAGAAAGTCGAGACAGTGTCGTCTGATGTACTCTGGAGCCCTTAAATGTTATGGCGGCTCCAGGATGTCTTTGGAAGTACCAAAGGTGAGTAGGAGGGTCAGCCTAGGTTTTAGAAATAAGTTGTTTATCAATGTAAGAGATCTCTGATGGTGTTAGTGCCATGCAATCTTCCTGTTTCAAAGGATTACTGGCGGCAGCCTTTGCCAGGTCGTCGGCTACTTCATTCCCAGGCAGATCAACATGCGAGGGAACCCACTGGAGGTGGATTGGGTGTTGTACTGAAAGGCTTTTCAACAAGAGTAGAAGACTTCTACTAGTACTGTCGCCAATGTATTGCCAATTGAAAAGGTGTTGGATCGAGAATCGACTGTCTTTAAGGATCCATATCTCTGAGAAATCATTTTGTGTATTGATATCTAACAAAGAAAGGCCACTCATGATGGCGATGATTTCCGTTCTGAAGACGAACGTGTGGTCAGCAATTTTTTTCAAGCTTGATGGAATGGTTGGGGAGTTCAATGCATACTCCGCATTACTTTTCGAGCTGAGCCGTCTGTCTTAACTCAGAGCGCGCCCCTTGATAACCTGCGTGACAGGCGATGCAGTATGAAGTACTGTAGATTTGTGACTCATGGTAAAGGGGAAAATTTGACAGCTTCTGTTGATCCGGAGACCTGGAGCACACCGTGTCCTATGTTAAAACCTGAGATAGATGTCTGACTTGGCTACAATGCCTGCAGATATTTTATTACTTTAATTAATTAATGTAAATTATGAACCAGTTGGTCAGTAAGGCTTAAATATTTGAAATGACATAAGTAAATAAATTTTGTATACATGTAAATGGATTTATAATTTTGGGATTAAATTAAAAGTAATTTTTAATTACAAAAACAAAAACCGATTCTGCATCTATTCTTCAGATTTGAATCTGGGAAAAATAATATAAACGTAATGTAAAAAAATAGTGCATAATTTAAATTTAAAATTTTATTAACTGGACAACAAAAGTACTAAGGGCTGGCAGTTAATTAAACTTCTTATTTCTGAAAACGATGATAGCAAAATGCATTGAAATTTGACATAATTTTCGATATTGGCTGAATTAGCCATATTTTTTAATAAATTATTTATTTAATTTATTTAAATTATTCTGGAAAATGCATGTAATTAAAAAATTTAATCTCGTTTGTTGATTATTGTATGGTAAGATTTATCATTTGTAGATGTGATTTCTTTAATAAAATAATTTTTAAGCAATATAAATTCTGTGACATGCAATAGTGACATTATATTACACTGTCCGACATTGAAAATGCAACACCAAGGAATGGTCAGAAAATATCAATTTTCAGTGTAGAAGCACCATACGGAAGTATGCAAATGATGTGAATTGCGCATCTCTCTAGCGCAAATAGGATAAATTATTAGGTGAGGAATTGGCAGTGCGCAATATTCGCGCACTTATTGCTGCTTAGAAAATAATCACTGAAAGTTTGTTCTGGCTGCAAATGATGCATGTATTTGTAAAGAATACCAGATCATCGTCGACGGAGTCAGTTCCAGCAGACAGACGAGTTTACGAGAGGCATGATAATCGGACTGAGAAGGACAGATGGTTTTTACGGCAAATCACAGCTGACATACACATAGACGCGTCCACAGTGCACTGGCTCTGGCAAACATGGTTGAAACAAGGAACTGTGGAAAGTTTATGGGTATTGGTGCAACCAGAGTGACGTCAGCACGCGTAGATCAACACATCCTATGGGAGGTGGTGGTCCCGCAAAGCACATCTGCTGAAATTCTGCAGCATATGCTAGGCACCACCCTGGATGCTCCCATGTAGAACAGAAGCATTTGGTGTCAATTGGTTGCAAGTGGCCTTCTCTCAAGAAGAAGCCCTCCGTTAAGAAGGCTACCATTGATCCCACAGAATAGACGCCAACGTCTGGAATGGCGATGGATTAGAGTGATGTGGACAATTGAGTGGCACAGGATCGTTTTCTCATATGAATACACTTCTGTTTCTTCAGTTATACTCACGGCATATGAGTGTGGCGTTGACTTGCATACAGGTTCAACCCTGTCGTAAATATGGAAGCCTCACCATTACGAAAAGCAGCATCATGGTTTGGGGCACCATTGTGTACGATTCCATGTCACCTCTTGTTCGTATTCATGGTACTGTAGCAGCCCAAAGTTACGTGGATGATGTGCTGCGGCCGGTGGCATTCCTTTTCCTTCAAAGGGTGCCCAATGCCCTTCATCAATCAGGATAACGCCTGACCACGCATTCCTCACATAAGTCAACATACCTTGTAAGATGTATAGCTGCTTCCTTTGCCACCGTGGTAGCCAGATCTCTCACCAATCGAACAAGTTTAGGATATGATTAGACGCCTCTTTTAAACCCTGCCACTGCCTCTTTCAGAAGACGCGCTTTGTCAAATGATTGACAGAGAAGGCAGAGTCATTCTTCAAGACGCCATCCATACTCCTACCGACTCTGTGTCTTGATGTATTGCTTCGTATACTGCAGTTCATGGTGGTCATGTTCATGCATATCATTTCGAAATACAGGTCGCTTACTGTTCGTCGCTGTCTCCCTTTGTTTGCCTTCTTGGTGTTGCATTTTCAATGTAGGACAGTATGTATATATATATGTATATATATATATATATATATATATATATATATATATATATATATATATATATATATATATATATAATATATATATATATATATATATATATATATATAAACATAACCTGATATTTTAAACTAAACAGTTATTGCTGAATAAATAATAAATATAATAATAATATTAAAAGTGTGTTATAATTCCTGAACCCAAAACTCTTCATTGTGGTGAACATTTTGATTTAATATATATAAACGTATTTTATTATGCTGTCGAATCATTCCCGTTAAACTGTAATATGAGATAAATGTTGTACTGCTTACTGTATAATTGAAATTTAACATTTTTGTTCTAGGCTTGCAGAAAAAATTTATGGTATAATCATGAGAATCAAATGTCACTCATGTTCACTCTGCATACGCTGCTTTATGTTTGTCTTATGAAAATAAAGTTTTTATCAAAATTCCTCAATCTAAAAATGAGTTTTTTCAATTGTACTGACTAATAATGGACACTATATATTTTTTATATGAAAATATGATTTAATTTTATACGCTGCTGGCCACCCAAATTGCAACACCAAGAAAGACAAGAGATATCACAAAAAAATTTATGTCGATAACATGTTGATTAAGTATCAAATGATTAAATATATAGATTTCTGTGAAGTGTATTTCCTGCCAAATTCAGTAATCAGATTAGCCGTCGTTCTTGTACATCACCGCTGCCACACGCCTCGGCATTGATTCAAGAGACTTTGCATGTGTTCTTGGGGTACAGCAGACCGAGTAGCTTCCACACGTTTCCAAAGTTGATCTGGTATGGCAGCTGGGGATGTAATCTGTGTTAATCATTGAGCAACCATGAACCACATGTTATCTATCGGAAAAAGATCTGGAGAGCGAGCCGGCGAGGAACGCAATTCTATCTGGCGCTTGACGAAGAATCCTTGGACAATTTGTGCCACATGTGGTCATGCAATATTCTGTTGAAATATGCCTGTGGGCAAGCCCTGAAGGTAAGGAAGGACAACTAGTTCCAACACCTCGAAGATGTAGCGCTGTCTTTTAAAAGTACCGGCAATGCGTACTAGAGGAGTGTGAGAGTGACATCCAATACCGCTCCATACCTTAATACCGGTGCAGGACCAGTGTGGCGGTGCATACCTCAACTGTTCAGCATCCTCTCTGCCTGGTGTCTCCAAACTCACGTTTCTCTCTGCATCGTGGTGTTGCAGAAAGAAACGTGACTCGTCAGGAAAGAAAATTTCCTTCCATTCTGCTGTTCACATCCTTTTTTCATTACACCATTGGCGGTGAAAACGCCTGTGGTTCTGCGTCAAGGAATGACGGAGCAATGGACGTCTTGTGGACAAACCTCTCTGCTGTAAACGGTGTCGAGTGGTTTGCGCAGGCTCTGTATGATGCGTTACAGACTGAATGTGCTGTGCTATTATTCGGGATGTTGCTGAGCGATCCGTCACTGCCATTCGCACAATTTTTCTGTCATCACATGAAGTGCTGCACTGAGGTGGATATGATCGAACACATCGGTCCGTCGTACCCTCCTACTTCCAACGATCACTTATCCGCATTACAGTTGTTTGATTTCTCCAGCATGACTACCGATTTCTCTGAAAGATAATCCACAATCTCGGTAGGCTACTATCCTTCCTCTTTCGAACTCGGATACTTGATCAAAAAATGACAGTTGTTTTCTACGAAGCATAATTGATCGCTTTAAAAAAACACAATTGGCGAATATGAAATTGTTGAAATTTCCAAGCCTTCAATATCACTTTGAAGTGGCGTCACAGACGCGGCGCATAAATTCTAATCATTTGCATACCTCACCTCCGCTAATGCATATTGTCGATTTTATTTTATTTGCATGCTTCCTTCAGGGTGTTGCATTTACGGTGGCCACAATGTATTTGGACGAAATATTGGAAAGGAAGATGGCAGAAGTTAAAGTGGTCAAAATCCCTCTTAGTATTTTTGAGGATCCTTCCCAATGATTTATTAAATGCTAGAGCACGTTTCAGCTTGGGTGTGCGAAATATTAATAGAAAGTAAAATGAAATTTGTCGATATAATTATCTTTTTTTACAACAAGCTAACGACAGTCATTCAAAATATGGTTATTAATCCAAATGCAAAATATCCGTACAAATAAAACAAAATTAAATTTATCAAATGCAAAAAAACAGCATCAAAAAACTAAAACTGCTCATCAAAAAAGAATTCAGAGACTGCTATCGAACTGAACTTTTACGGGTAAAGAAACGACCTGCTGAATAACTCAAGGTGACGAATGAACTTAACTTAAAACTTTTCCAATCTGACTACCTCACTTCAAGAGTCGAACGGAATAATATTAAGTTCATATAGTCATCTTCCTTCATTCTTTTCTTCCCTCTCTGTAAGGGGACTATAATTGAATGTTCGCTGATCAAAGAACTGTGTGTGATATTAAATTACTTTTTCATTGATGTATTTCAATGAAAAAAGCTCAAGCTGTTTTCATTCAATTGCATTTATTTTCTGTAGAAAGAAATATACTTGGAGCTGCAGAACAGATTTCCGATCTTCCAATGTTCATTCTCAAAGGTCTGGATGGAGATCTCTCTGTAGCTTCTTCTACGCATATGTTAGGTCACCTTTTACTTGCTTGTCTTATTCATTTTATTATGATTCGTCGTGAGCGAAGAGTTTAGGGGCAAAATATATAGTATACATATTATGGTTATAGAGTGCATATTTTCTTTTCCCTATTACAGTGGTCGGCAACCTTGCTATTCAAAAGAGCAAAAATTAAATAATTTTCAATTGAAATTCAAAGAGCCATTTTTTAAACATAAGCTTTGCTTCAGTAGAAGACATTATTACGTAATTAGTTAGGATTAAAAATATATTCTCAAGTTTGCCTTTGCTAAATAAGTCTTAGTTTTACTAACACTAAATAAAATAAACTTAGTTTCATACTTATATTAAAGATAATAATAATTATTTATAAACATATCACTAGTAAAATAATATAAAAGGTGTTCTTAAAAATAACTATACAAATACTCCTCAAATGTGAACATTGACCTTGCATTTCCTTGGAAAGTAAAGGTAAGTCAGGTTTGTTATTAAATAATTTTTAATTTGAGGCATGATTCCAAGTTCTCATCAACAAGCCTATTGTTTTAATTTACTCATGATAATGTTCATTCTTGAAAATGATTGTTCACTTGAGTATGTAGACCCAAATAAGGAAAGAATAGTAAAAGCTAGTTTTATTCAGTTTATCATGAGTCAGGAATACTATTCCAAGTGCTGAAAGTCAACATAACTTCCATCTCCTGACCTTTTAAGCAGACCACTTGTGTTGTAAACTTAAATCACAATTATTTCTCTACACTAGCTTTAAATCGGCTCAAAGACGCTAGAATTTTGTGCTGCATATTTCTTAACTTTTTAAATCAAGCAACTGCATTTCAAAGCTGCCAATATCAATATTAAAGGGTGAAAAATTAATTTCAGTTACAATGGCATTCAAAGGGGAAAAAAGCTTGCTGTCGTTTACGTCGTCATCTTGCTTTGTCTTACTGTTTCTGAAGTCTTTAAACGTGCTGAGAAAAGATTCCTTCATATTTATTAATCAATTAGCAAATGTCAATATGAAGCTTATTTTCTCGACAATATTTTAAGAGACATAGAAAGTGAAATGAAGTTTCTCTTAAAATCTTCAGTAAAAAGTGACAATTTGTTTTCAAATGAAATAACTTCTTTTAACATCAAAATAGTTGTGTTTCCTTTTCCTTGAACTTATTTTTGAGATACAACTAGGTTTTTAAAGTTATACTTACAAAATTTTAGGTGTGTTCAAAGTAGTCTCCTCCAGCATCAATGCACTTTTGTAGACGAATTTTCCATAGATTAAATGCCTCAAGCCATTCATTTCTTTGAATAGATGAAAAAAATGCATTTATAGCCACATCAATCTCTTCTTCTGAATGAAAACGAGCAAAAATCCGCGTTTGGCTTACGAGCCACGAGATGCCAACCACTTCCCTATGATATCATTAATCATAATGCAAGATTTGGCTTACATTTGTCGAAAGTAATAAGTTAAATGTTGAAAAAGCAATTTATAAGTAATGTGCTGAAAATAATGTATTGAATGATTTTGTAAAATATGTTTTAAAACCCATACATTATTGTTAAATATATCATTATAAATATGTTTTATTTATGATATATTAAAAATATTTATCATAAATAATTTAAATTTTTACATGAAAGAAAACTTTATTTATATAAGTAAAACTTATATAAATGCGCTTTAGTAATCCCCATTTTCATACTAAAAAACGATCTTAATGTTATAATTTTTTTAATACATCAGAAAGAAATATTGCCAACTGAATGCTTATGGATATATATCTTTATGACGAAGGCCTTGTTTGTTATGACCCAAGTAACAAGATATCTTGGCCCTATATTGCTTAATCGTGCTGTTGTCTAAGTCCATTATTGGTGATCTTTATTGATCCGATCCTGGGTGGTCTATATTTCATTACATAAGACCAATGTGGGTTGCTAAAATAGCACCAAGATTCACAACCTATATTGGACTAATCTGGGATGTCAATATAGGACCAAGCCTGTCAATATAGACCATAACTAGGCTGTCGCCAATAGTCTAGTCTAAGGAGCCAAGATAAGACCTATCTTGGTTTATAAGTTTGTATACATTATTTGTAACTCATATTGATGACAAAGGGTTTTATTTTGAATTATTAAATTAGAAGGACGCTATTTTAAATTATTGCAATAAATGCTCATTTTTTTCATTTAAATGACAATTATTTTACTTACATATGATGTATAGTTGCATTATCTATAAGTAAAATAGTTGCCATGCTTAAAAGTTTTTATTTTGCAAAATAACCACAAGTGGTGAATTTGTTATTATTTCAAGTAATACTTAAAAATTTATCAAAATTTACAAATTATTGCTAAAACATTGTTAATTTGAAATTAACATGCAAAAAAGAAAGAAAAAAGAATAAACGAGTAAATATTTACTATCTACCAATTGTTAATACATGGTCAATTTATGATATAGATATTAAAAACAAATTATTATTCTGCATTGCTTAGCATTTGTGAACTCAGAATACCAATTTTTGTGTATAAATGTGTATATAGAATCAAGACGTGTAAATTTGCACTACATATTTGATAAAAATTACTGTAAAAACATCGAAAAAATCCTAGTAAAATAAAAAATTTTAATTTTTACATTTTTAAGTTATGAGTGGTAATTTATGGCCAATATTTTAAAAAATTAAAGTATTCAGGTTCTAAAAGAAAGAATGACATTATTTCTGGGATACTCAGAATTATGTAGTGACTGAATTCATTTACTTAGAAAATGCATGAGCAATATGGATATTAAGATGAAAAATGCAAAAAATAACTGAGTTTATTAGTAGCTTTTTTCATTGCATCACAATAACTTAGATATTTTTTTTTAGTTTTAGATAGTTTTGTTTAACGAAATAGTTTTAATCTTATTTATTTATAAGTAATTATAATTTCATTTGCTATTCAGTTAAAAATTAGCATTATGCCATTCAAGAAATTTGCTTATTTAAATGACTATTACATTTTTAAAACATTACAAAATAGCTGCAATTGACTGCATCAGTAAATAATGAATTAAGAATCTATAATGGCAACAAGACCACTATAAAGAGAAAAGTTGCCATTTTATTCCTATGCCCATGCAATAAAAACTGAACCATGATTGTAACCAAAACCTGCATATGGTTTATAGTCTCAACAAATTTGCACTTACTTTTAATTTGACATCAAAAGCCTTAGTCTACGGATTTTCACCACATGCATTCCACAAGCTACAATTGATGGCTCGGCATACTTTGAATATTTTTGCTTACATCTTTTCACATTTCATCAATTCTAAAGTTCAGTTAAAACTTGGTAAATTATAGACAAATAAGTACCGTTTTAAAATATTTATGATGGAAATTAACATGTAAATAAGTAAATGAATGCTTAATATTGATTTAAGAATATCTTCATAGTTTATGTAAACATGTTGAATAACTTATTACACATAATTCTTAATAAATAAAATATAAAAATTGTGAAAAAAACATGGTAAATAATTAATAACTATAACTTATTGACGACAAAAATGAGTTAATTTTTTTTCCATTTTGTTTATCTTGTGAGATTTTTAGTACCTTATATATGTAAAATGCAGTAAGCTAATCATTAAACACATTTTTGATACTTATAGTATTAATTGATTTAAATAAATTAATTAAATTTCTCAGAATAATGAAACAAGGTGGAAATTTAAAATTGTTTTTTGATATATACAAGTAACACAAACAACTAGTGTCTATAGATTAAAAAATTTATCCATTGTATCAAAATTTATTGTTGTAATTTACTAATAAGTAGCTGAGCAATTAAAAATTTTTTTTGGAAAAGAAATCTCTAACCAAAATTTGAAATAAAAAACACAACTGTTCTGAAGAAATATGTTAATAAATCTAAAGGAAACTATTAGTATTAAGATGTTAAAATCTCAATATAGAAATACTGTTTATTTAATTGCAATGAAGATAACGGGAAAAATAAATAATTTCCAAGGACTAGTGCTTTGAAGCCAAATAAACAGTAACAAAATAAGACTTAAGGCTTTTGAATAAATTTCCTAAAACAGATAAATGCTTATATAATACTAACCAAACGTTAATGCAAATGTCAGAAAAAACAAACTTACAAATTAGCCTTTTTTTAAATCGGCATTTATCCCAATTCTAATCCTAATTAAATGTAAAACATAATTTTATGAAAGTATATCAATAAATCAAATGAAAATTATCAATATTGTGATATAAATCGCAGTAGAGTTACACTAAATACATAATTTTACATCGTAGAAAATAAAAAAAACTCAATTCCAGGGGCATCTCCAAAGTGCTATGAGGCCAAATAAATAGTAGCAATACTTCTTTTCGATTAATATTCTGTAAATATATTTATTAGAAATTCATGAGCGAATAAATAAATGTAGACAAATATTTGAACAGCTAAATTATCAATGTTACTTTATGTATAACAATAATATAGGATTTTGGGGTAGTTTAATAGTTCAAAATATACAGAACAATTGCATGTGAAAAATAAAATATAATACATCGAAACATGAAATATATTGATTTCAATTATAGTTTTAAGTTGAAATTGTTAAAAAATTTTCTGGTTCAAACCAAAATTTGCTATTAAAAATTTAAGAAAAATCAAACTCACTATGACGATTTTTTGAAAACTTCTTGATAAATTAGTAAAACGGTAGAGATTAAATATCAAAGATCTAAATTCTAAATTTTAAAATGACTAGAACTCAAGTACATTAATCTCATTTAGTTTGTAAATTTTTAATAAACATAAGAGCAATTAAACAGCTTAGAGAAATAGGTAGCCAAATTGGATTTAACCTGATATTCTATATTTTGGCAGAATCTTGGCATGCCAAAGATATATCTTGGTCTATATTGCCATTATTACCTATAGATAATAACTTTTAGCTATCTTTATAAAACCAATAGTGGCTTAAGCCACTATTGGTTTTATAAAGATAGCTAAAAGTTATTACCTGTAGGTAATAATGGCAATATAGACCAAGATATTATCATGGCATACTGGGGAAACCCCTTTTTGGTCCAATATTGGCTTATCTTGGCATTTCCTACATTAGAAAAACCTTGGTTTCCATGATAGGACCAACCTTGGCATATATTGGCATGCCCAATATTGAGAAAAATGTGGTAACCCATTATAGGTCCATTATTATGTTTATCTTGGCAAGGATACCAATATTGGTCAAGCTGTTTTGCTACTTGGGCAAATAAAATATTATTAAAAAATGAGACAATTTATATTGTTACTTTGAATTTTTGTTCTAAGAACATAGCGTTTTAAAATTTTATTTATTGTTGGCATCAAATAAGATATTTTAATGCATTTATAATTTAATATTATCTTTCAAAGAATTAGATATTTTATAAGTAATAAATAAGTGGTAGTGGTATAATAATGAAATATATACATACATGGGAACCAGGTAGAACCAAAATAACTTATTTATAATGTCAAGCATCTAACATTCATTTCAAGAATATTAACAAAAGAATAAATACATGATCATGTATATGTTGTACCGAGCTTCACGGGTTCGTGTCGATTGAGAGTTGAATAAAACAACCACTTAATGAACACAAGACTTTTATTCGTAAAAACTTCACTAGATAAACGAAATTCCCGCTGTAACAATCACAATTATACAGCTACAATTCGTCAGATATAATAAGAAACAGCTTCTAATCACAGGTCTCAAATACCTCAGTCAGAGAACAACTAGCAGTCACAACTAATCGCGCGTATTCACTCACTGACTGTCTTCACAAAAACTCTAACTCTTCCATGTCGGGCTGTGGTATTTTTACCTGACTTGGCGGAGAAATCTACCAATTTCGCCAAGGTTCTGGAAGCTTCTAGGCTATCTCGAAAAATATTGGTCCTAGAGCTTAGGTGATGGATGTTTCCAGAAGTATCGATTTCTCGCCAAGTCGCCAAGAATCTCGCCAACTGTCGCCAAATTATTAGGAAATCCGCTTTTAAACTACAACACGTCTAAATACCGCAATTTTTGCCCAAAATGTGAGAATTTCCGATCTGTCTGAGATATTTTAAGACAAACATAATCATTATTTATAAATTTGTAACATTGCCCCCCTCTCAAGGACTGCACGTCCCGGGCAGTACAATCCCCTGATAGGAGGCCAAATTTAATATAAGAGAATTTACATTTCAAGAGGATACAGAGCACATTACATACACAAGTAACTAAAAATACAAGAAAATAGAAAAGATTAAAATTATCTATACTATTTACAAAGAGACCATGGTCTACTAATTTTTACTCTACATTACGATAAGGAGTTAATCTATCATAATGTACGTTTCTTTGGTCCCTTACGTGCCGCACAGTCATCACAAGATTGACACCATTTCTCTACATCTTGTCTAGTTTTGCTCCAATAGAAGCGTTCTCGAACTTTCTGTAGAGTTTTCATTACTCCAAAGTGGCCTCCAGTTGAGCTACTATGCAATTCTTTCAAAACATCTGAAATTCTTGATTTTGGAAGAACAAGCTGCCATTTGCAATTACGTCCATCATCGGACTCCCATTTCCTGTATAAGACACCATTTCTTATATGGAGTGAGTCCCAAAGAGCCCAATATTGTTTAGTAGCAGGACTGTAGGTGGAGATATCCTGCCAACTTGGTTTCATACTGGAAGATTCTTTTAATTCTAAAATTGGATTTATATCTGGATCTTCTTTTTGGGCTTCTCTGAGTCCTTTATCACTCCATGGATCTGGTTTCGATGGAGGTAAAACAGTAACTTGGCGTACCGAAGGATTTACTAACTGATAGTTCTTCTCTACTCTAGAACAATATCTGCAGCTTTCATTACAAGGTTTCCTTGATAATGCATCAGTATTTCCTTGAAGAGTTTCTTTGCGTTGACGTATTTCCATTTTAGAAATTCCACCATCTTTTGTTTTCGGACAGTATCTACGGACGTGTCCGACTCCACCGCAAGTCCAATACTGAATTTTTGTGTTTCTGCCACCTTTACTCAATTCTAAGCTACGCAATTTTCGCCGCAGATCTTCAATTTGCTTTCTTAGATCATAGTTCGTATCAGTAGCAGAGACGGCTCTGATGTAGTGCTGGTCTTTACGCGTGGCCTGCTGGGCAGCCTCTATCTTATGTGCGTAGACTAGGGCAGATCCGATATCTTTGACATCGGCGAGTATAAGTGTTTTCTGTATCTCCGGATCCCGCACACTATCGATGAAGTGATGGAGGGCCAAATCTTGACGTATCTCAGCTGGGCAGTCCGAAAATGCTAGATGGGAAAGTCGCTGAATATCGGCAGCCAATTCTTGCAGACTTTCACCAGCCTTTTGATAGCGGGACTTTAACTGTAGTCTGCTATATTCTTTAGTGCACTTATCTCCAAACCGTAGCTCAAGCGCACTCGATAGGGCTTGGAAATCGTGCCTCTGCTCCTCCTGAAGCGTCTCGAGGATGTCAGCCGCGTCTCCTCTTAAAGAAGCCGCCAGCTGAAAAGCTTGGGCTCGGTGATTCCATCCATTAGCTTCCGCTACCATCATAAACTGGGTGTTGTATACTTGCCAGGATGATTTCCCATCAAATGTTGAGAGTTTAATATTGGCTGGGGAAGGCATAAATGCCACGTTGGGTTCCTCATGTTTGTTTGACATTTGCTTCTCCAAGCTTTCAATCTTCTTATTCATATTGTATAATGCTTCTTCAACGTTTTCTTCTATCTCCAGAACTTTAGTTTCAACTGAAGTTACCTTATCTTCCATTGCATTCATCTTCTCCTGAATGATGTTGGAGAATTCTTCTTTAACACTTACAATGTCCTTCTTAAGTTCCTTTTTAAGCTCCTCCAGTCCACCTTTCATCTCCTCCTGTCCAGATTTTATCTCTTTCATCATCTCGGTTTTAATCTCTTCTTGTCCAGCTTTCATCTCTTCTTGTCTAGTTTTCATTTCTTCTTGTCCAGCTTTCATCTCTTCTTGTCCAGCTTTCATCTCGGTTTTAATATTTTCTTGTCCAGCTTTCATCTCAGCCATCTGCTCCGCTAATTTTTCGAGAAGACTTTTCATTAAATCCATATCCATTTTTCTTGTGACACGCTGCATCAACTCTTCAACCCCGATTCTGACACCAGTTGTACCGAGCTTCACGGGTTCGTGTCGATTGAGAGTTGAATAAAACAACCACTTAATGAACACAAGACTTTTATTCGTAAAAACTTCACTAGATAAACGAAATTCCCGCTGTAACAATCACAATTATACAGCTACAATTCGTCAGATATAATAAGAAACAGCTTCTAATCACAGGTCTCAAATACCTCAGACAGAGAACAACTAGCAGTCACAACTAATCACGCGTCTTCACTCACTGACTGTCTTCACCAAAACTCTGACTCTTCCATGTCGGGCTGCGGAATTTATACCTGACTTGGCGGAGAAATCTACCAATTTCGCCAAGGTTCTGGAAGCTTCTAGGCTATCTCGAAAAATATTGGTCCTAGAGCTTAGGTGATGGATGTTTCCAGAAGTATCGATTTCTCGCCAAGTCGCCAAGAATCTTGCCAACTGTCGCCAAGTCACCAAATTATTAGGAAATCCGCTTTTAATCTACAACACGTCTAAATACCGCAATTTTTGCCCAAAATGTGAGAATTTCCGATCTGTCTGAGATATTTTAAGACAAACATAATCATTATTTATAAATTTGTAACAATATTCATATAAGCCAATGAATCTTAAAGTTTAGTGGATCGAAGTAATCCTGAAATTTAAAGGATTAAGAGTCCATTATAGTCAGTATAAAAAGAAATTCGCTGCTAAAAGCTGGTTAACAGGAATCCAATTTGCTTCGGAATGGACTAATTTTTTGCGATGAATAACAAATGGCAGAAGTATGCAGATTACATAATAATTTTTAGTTTCTAAATTTGTTATTTTTGAACATTAGATAGAAAATGTTTTCGTTTGATACATATTGAATTTAATATGTAGGTGCCTTTGAAATTCTAAAATGTAAATATTGACATATGGATTTATATCACATAAGAACATTGTCTGAGAATAGCGTAGTTTTTCTTTTTGGTACTTTTGATATCATATTACTTTCTTCTTGATCTGTTAAAATATATCGCTTTACCATTTATATTCTGATTCATTTACATGAATTAAACCCATATATAAATTCTAAAGTGGGATCCGTTTTTTGCATCAGCCGCCAAAGATAGAAAATTTGACTTCATGGTGGCAATATTGACTTAAAAGTTTCAGTTTAGTTTCGACAGTTTTTTGGCAACAGAATAGTGACGTTTTTAAGAATAATATCATGTGAGTTTGTTTGGTAACGTGTGTGCGCTCTTGAAATAGGGGAACACAGTTAATAAAAAAAATCAAACGGAAAATTTAACACTTTTTTGCTTGTTCCTTTTATTTTAATAGATATTTTAGTGTTTGTCAGAGTTTCATTGGTTATATTTTCCAATTTAGGCTTAGTATTGAACTAAATGACTTAACTGGTTAAGAATAAGAATGTGATAAATGTTTTATATATTGCGTTATGTGATGCTAAAATGTTAATGAAGGATACGGACATTACATAAATCTAGTTAATGTAATTAATTGACATTTACCAAGAATTTATTGATAAAAAAACGATATGGCTGATGATTTTTTCGGTTTTAATACGGATATTCCGTCTAGAATGAATGTAAGTATTTTGTATTCTTTTTAAAGTACTTTTTACTATGAAATAGTGTTTCTTTATAATACTTATCATATTCTCTAAAATTGATTCGAGTAATTTTAAATTATGTATAAACTTTTGTTTATCCTCTTAAACTGCTGTTTTAATTCATAATGTCATGTAAAAGGAATTTTCCTTCATTTATGAATAAAATTTTGCCCCTATGGTTAAATAATGTAAACTGAGAGTGTTGTTGATATTTTGTGTTTAGTATTAATATTTGGAGTTGCTATAGTTACTTAACTCTTAAGACATGAATTTCATTTTCTTGTGTTTTCCATTTTATTAATTTTAATGATATTAAAATTTAGTTTTTGCCTGCATTGAATATTCTCCAAATTTTGGAAATTTTTAAGGTTAAATGTTAATTACTATTTGTGACATGTTTCGTAATAAATTTTGTAGGTTTGAGTTTGTTTTAAATATTGTAACAATATTTTTAAGAAATATTGAATTAAAATCACACAAACTTTATTTCTTAATTGATAATTGCTTAATAAGACTAAGAATTTTTGTATAAATATTTAAATTCTGTCAGTTTTTGTTGTTTCACGCCCCCCGTGGTCAGCAGCGCTAGATCAAGTCTATTAGCGCGTACACCTTCAAAAAGTCCAGCACCACAATTGGATTCTTCATCAGACCTCTCCCAAAAAGACCAAGGCATTGAAGAATATGTTCAGGAGAGGCTTGTTTATTTAAACACTTTGAGCAAATTTTTGAATTTCTTCGTACCTTCGCCGAATTTCAGATTACTAAGATGGCCACTTCTGAAACGGGTAATAGCTGTTTGTCCTTGTCTATTAAGACCAGTAGCCAGGGAAGTCTGTTTTTGTTGTTCACATTGATACATACAATAATTTGACCATTTTGTATACAAATAATTTAGAGCCTAATATGTAAAGTTTTCAAAGCTTATTTTTTAAGTATGTTTTAAGTGATTGCAAGTTTTTAGTTGGTGAGAAATCGAAAATGTGAACTTGGCATTTGTATTTTTCTTTGATTTTACTAAAGCGTTGGTAATTTTTCCATTGTTGCTGTAAATTTTTTGAAGATAATTTTATAAATATAATAGTCTCAAAACGAAATTGAAAGAGATTTAAACTGTTGCTTTATAAAACTATCAAATTTGTTCTATTAATAATTATTAAAATTCTTTTAAATAGGTTTTTTCTTATGGCAACGTTTATTTATCTTTGTTAGAAGGAACTATAATTTTTCTATTTTTAAATTCTATTGCTTTATGTTACTATCTTTAGCTAATAAAAGTTTTATTTTAATATATAATTTGATTATTAATGATTGCTTTGTCTCCGAAAGATTCTCCTGTGATGTATTAAATTTTTTTATGAAAGATCCTAATATTTTAATATTGGAGTATAGATAAAGTTGTGTTTAACTTTAGATATATTTTGTAGGTAATATTAAAATTATGCGTTGCTTCTGAGCCCTGATTAATATTCTGATTTTTAAATCAGTAATTTGTGAGACTGATTCCTAACTTAAAGTTGGCAAGCTTAAAATTATCATTAAACTACACATATTAGAACTACCCCATATTATTAAAAAGTGACATGAATTAATAAACTAATTTAAAGTATAAAATATAAAGTAAAATGTCTCAAAGCATTAAATTTAATAAAGGACAATTGTTACTTGGAACAAATTATTATAAAAACTATTTTTGCTTTTCCATATTGATATGTTTTGTGATATTACATTGGATGTTTTCTGAAACTTTCTATTGGTTAATTTATTAAAATAATTTTTTTGTAGTTGAATTAAAATTGATTATAGAGAATATGAAACTTGCATCAGGGTGTTGGCTTCTGGCTAATTTAAAATAAATGCTGTGCTATAAAAAATACTTAAAATATTTCTACATTATGCTTAGTAAATTATACACAATTTATTATAGAAAATAGCAAAACATATAGAATAACATGAAATAAGTCTTCAACTTTCGCAATCTAAATTTTAAAAAATTTGAAAATAACTTCCAAAAATTGCCAAACCACTATTGTCTGTGTGAGTTATTTTGTTTTTCATTAAAATTGCTGCTTTATGAAATATTTTATGCATATATATATATATATTCAGAGTGGTAACATTGATTAATTAGAAACTAATTTTTATAAAAATATATGTTTACATATGTATACACATCTTTAAGTAAGCTCTATTGTTAAAAATTGGGCTCCACTGAAATTTTTTTAAGGTGGTCCAGTTAATTAAAATGTGAGTTTTAATAAAAAATGCAATTTGTTTATATTAGAAATTTAGCTTTATTGCCTAATTGTCACTTTAGTAGGTAGCTCTGAACTGATTTTTTTCAAAAAATAGGTGGCACTGCCTGGTTTATTAAAATTCTAGTTTTAATAAAAAATGCAATTTGTTAGTGTTAGAGATTTAGCTTTATCGTGCACATGTGAACTTGTGTACATTTCATGATACTTAGTTTATATTTCTTTTTATTATGTAATCTTTGGGTAGTTAGTTTTTAATTATTAGCATTTTAATACTATTATAAGTAATTATAATGAAACATTCAGTATTGTGCCCAATTCCAAAGTTGAAGTTCAAACATGATTGGTATTTGGTAGCTGTATATCACACTTAGTGATGTAATTTAGATTTGTGAGACAGCTGTGCATGAAATTTGGAAATTGCTGTAAGCCTGCACAGTTCCCTAGTACTTACCAATATAAATTAATAAGTCTTTAGTTAAATTAAGTCTTTAGAATCTATCTTTTAATTAAGTTTTAATTAAAGTAATTAAATTTAGAAAAGCCTTTCACACCATGCTTCCCACCATGCTCCTGTGGGTAGGATGAGCTTCTATCTTATATGCTGAATTTCAGTTTCACATTTTATTTTTTCCCTGAGATTTTTTAATTCAGTGACTGCCCCCTTAAAGTTAATACCATTGTCTGTATGCGCTGTCTTAGGTCTTCTTCGAGCAAAGAAGCGTCTATGAAAAAGAAAAACAAATGTTGAATATCTATTGACATCGAAACTATGAGCTACAAGTGCACTGCTTGGAAGACTGCACAGATATATAAAACAATCAAAGCCTTTTCACCATTCCAAAAAGAGGTCTAGCCATATCAATATTTAATACATCAAATACATTAGTATCCTCAACTCGGTCGAAAGGTAGAGCCATTGTATCAGTAACAGCTGATTTTGAAATGTACCTTCGACATCTCACACATTTTGTAATGATATTTCTAACATTAACTGCCTTTCAAAATGCAAAACTTCTCTCTTATAACTAAAGGAAGTATAGGAGTTCTAGCATTGCAATTTTTATTAAAAAGTGTTCAATTAATCTAACAGTTAAGTTAGTTTTCTGGAAGGAGAATAAGTGATAAAAATCAATGATCATCTTTATGCCTGGTGATTCTAGTCTTAACACATAACAATTTCTCTTCTCTAAATACATTAACTATTAGAATTCAATTTGAATCAAGAAAGAATTTTATTTCTATTGTACGGATAAGAACACAAAAGATTTCCTGAAACTCTGTTTCTGGGATACTTGCAACAATTATCAGGAAACCTCTCAATCCATGAAACTAACTTGATAATAGAGTGATAATTTGAAAACTTATGCTTAACTAGTATAAAATATAAAGTAAAATGTCTCAAAGCATTAAATTTAATAAAGGACAATTGTTACTTGGAACAAATTATTATAAAAACTACTTTTACTTTTCCATATTGATATGTTTAGTGATATTACATTGGATGTTTTCTGAAACTTTCTTTTGGTTAATTTATTAAAATAATTTTGGAGTTGAATTAAAATTGATTATAGAGAATATGAAACTTGCATCAGGGTGTTGGCCCCCTCAGGGGGTTTACCTTCTTTAGGTAAACACGTGTGTCACAATCCCGAGGTACCCTATATCTGTTCTCTTTATTTTCTTCTCTCCTCTCCTCTTCTGCTTTTTCTTTCTCTTCTCCCTCATTGTGATTGCCTTGTAAGAGGTTGAGGGCTCCCCTTGAGTAGCTATTGTCGCTCTGTTACTGTTAGCTTCTCTTGGGGACTAAATCATCCGGGTGTTTGCCGTGCATGGATACCCGTGTCCCTGGAAAAGAGGATCCTGGTGATTGAGGCTCTCAGAGACCAACATATTACTTTGGCCTTTGCTTCAGGTAAACAGGAGGTATGTTGTGGTCCTCAGCATACCAATCGGCTTCCATGGATCAAGCGATCATATATCTGCTGTGTGACTCGATAAGGGTGGAGGCCACGTCAAAGATATATTGAAAGCGTATAAGGTCTGGCTAGCACTGATGCAGTTATACTGCATCCCCTTGTTGGGCTCGGTATTGGGTGGTGCAGTCGGGCCTCGAAGTAATTAACCTATTTCTATGGAATGTACTTCTAATTCTTTACTCCCTATGGAGCAACAAATAATACAGGATCAGAGATATTTTGTTCTTAAAAGAACTGAGGGCAATTTTGATAATGTTTCCCTTTTTTAATTAATAAGAGTCTTATTGGTGCAGTTGGAAATGTCAAAAATGTTCGCAAGATGAAATCTGGTGATCTCTTACTTGAAGTTCTATCAATTGAACAGGCCAAAGCCACCCTATAACTAAAACGCCTTGGTAATATAGATGTTATTGTATCTCCTCATAGTAGGTTGAATTCTACACGGGGAGTAATTTCAGCAGATGATCTATTTAATGTTTCAGAGGAGGAAATTTTGGATAATCTCGTTCACCAAAAAGTACAACATATGCAGTGCATTATAGTCAGGAGAGAGGGCAAAGTTATAAAAAACTAAGCACCTTATACTCATATTTGCTACTCCTATACTTCCTCAATCTATTAAAACTGGTTACTTAAGATTTAGTGTTCGCCCCTACATTACAAATCCATTACGTTGCTATAAATGTCAGCGATTCGGCCATGCAAAAACTATTTGTAAGGGACATTTGACTTGTGTTCGATATGCATCTGTTGGACATAACAGTAGTCATTGTCAATTACAAGAAAAATGTGCCAACTGCAGTGGTGAACATCCCTTGTACTCCCGGTCATGCCATAACTGGATATTAGAAAAAGAAATTATTATGACAATAAAACTAAACTTATCTTTCCTTGAAGCCAGGCATACAGTGTCATCCCGTACCCTTAAAAAGGTATTAGCTATTCACAAGCAGTAAAAAAAGTAATGAAATCATGTAGTACCCAAAAAGATTTCTAAAATTTTCTAAACTTATTCTCAAATATTTCTAATTTGAATGTCTCAGCTATTCTGAAAGGAATTTCTCCACAATATTTTGTAAAATCTAAGTCTCAAAGATTCTAAAATTTAAGGAATACATGAGAAGGGCTCTCTAAATCATCTTTAAAGAGTAAAAGAACCTTAATTGTATCTATGACAGGTATAAAGATGGTAGATCCTTCAGATGATGAAATACTCCTAAGTGAAGATTCATCTGAATCCCATATATGGCTTGCTCTAATGCTAGAGCACTCAGTTTAGCTTAATGGTAATCTTCGTTTCTTGGAATTGTCGAGGCTTTCACACTCATATAGAAGGTATAAAAACAATTATTAACATGTATAATCTAGTGTGTTTTGCCATTCAAGAAACATTCTTAAAACCTCAGTACTGTTTCAAATTGCATGGTTATAATTGTGTGAGGAAAGATGTTAATCATGATTCAGTTTCTGGAGGTGTATGCATTCTTGTGTCTTGTAACATTCCTAGCTCTGTACAATCCCTTAACATATCATTACAGGCTGTTGCAGTACACATACATTCAACATCTCTCATTACTATTTGTAGCCTTTTTACTTACCTTCCCATGCGATCATCCATGAAAGCTATTTAAACAGTTTGCTGGATCAACTACCTACACCAGTTATTTTACTTGGTGACTTTAATGGTCATAACACCTTATGGGGGTAGTGATAATATGAATCCTTGTGGCAATATAATAGAACAGTTCATTTCTAATAACAATATCTGCCTTCTAAATTCCACAGAAATAACCAATTTCCATCAACCATCAAGAACTTTTCATTTATTAGATTTAGCTATTTGCTCTCCATCAATTCTACCTTCATTAAATTATAATGTTGATAAGGATTTATATAACAGTGATCATTTTCCTTTAAATATAAATCAAACTCCTGGTATAAGCAAACCACAAGTCTTCCACTCCTCTTATTCTTATCATCATGGAGGCTGGCCTCTCTACACTCATTCAGCTGCGATTACTGACAGCATGGTTAGAAGTGATAATGTCAATGATACTGTGCAAAAAGTAACTGATACACTTCTAGATGTTGCCAAAAACACAATTCCCAAGCGCTTCCCAATTCCACGCAAATATCATAAACCATGGTGGAACCATAAGTGCCAAGTGTCATACAAAAAACAAAAAAGTTATGGACTGTTTTTCGCAGGTGCTTTACCATGGAAAACCTTGTGGTTTTTAAAAAAGCTAAAGCTTTTGCTCGTCGAGTATGGCGAAATAGTAAAAAAGAATCTTGGATAAGATATGTTTCCTCCATCACATCATCAATTTCCAGCAAAGAGTTATGGAAGAAAGTTAAAGCTTCCAGTGGTATATATTGGTTTTTCTCTATCCCAATACTATGCACAGGAGCTGATACAATTTCTTCTCAATATGATATTGCCAATCTTTTAGGTGAAACTTTTGCAAGGGTATCTAGTCCTGCCTCTTATGATCCTAAATTTCTCAGAACCAAGAAGAAAGCTGAAAAGAAGCCTATAAAGTTTCATGATAAAGCCATACATCCATATAATATCAATTTCTCTTTTGCTGGAACTGCAGAGAGCCCTGACCCAAACTAAAAATACTAGTCCGGGAGACCAGATGGTATCTCATATAAGATACTTTGTCATCTTAATCAAGAATCTTTAATAAACATTCTTTTTCTATTCAATAGAATATGGAATGAACATGTCTATCCCATTCTCTGGAGTAAAGCAATTATTATTCCAATTCTTAAACCTGAGAAAGATCCAACTAATCCTCAAAACTATTGTCCGATTGCTCTCACAAGTTGCCTTGCTAAAACTTCGGAGCATATGGTCAATACCCGTCTTGTTTATGTACTTGAAGACAATCAGTACATATCACTTTATCAAAGTCTACTCCTGGTGCAGGAGCCGAGCTGGCAGCCGAATGGTTAGCGCTCTTGCCTTCGGTTCAACAGTTCGTGGGTTCGAATCCCACCTTGGGCATGGATGTTTGTAGTGGTTCGGAATCCACTTTAAGCCGTAAGTCCCGGTCTAATTAGCCCTCGTGTGCAAAAAATGACCGTTGAGCGACAAACAAACCAAACCAAACCTGGTGCAGGAGTATACTCTAAGAGTTTCAGTCTTTGCCAGGCTGTTGGGAAATGCCAGAGTAATGAGAACAACATAGTATTTTTTATAGACTCTCAGGCCACCATCAGATCTCTCTTTAAATGCTCCTAGCAGTATTGGATCTGTTTATTTCTGTCAAATGGCAATTAGTTCTTTACTAGAAGAGGGACGTCAAATTGTGCTGCAATGGATACCCAGCCACTGTGGTATCGCGGGAAATGACGCAGCTGACAAATTGGCAAAGGCTGGCTCAGATCTACAACAACCTTCTCCAGCCTTGGAGTACCATACTGTTAAAAGGCTTATTTAGTCAAATATAGCCTCCTATCGTAGAAATGTTTAGAAGACGTGCATAAAGGGGAAAGCATGGCCTTCCTTACTAACATAGCCTATTCCGTGTAACCTCCACAGAGCTGTGGGAGTGGCAAATATTCGCCTTAAAACTGGGCATGATTATCTGCAAAAACACCTTCACCGTTTAGGTTTGAAGGACTCTCCGATCTGCCTTTTTTATGGACTAGAGGACATGACTGGTGACCACCTTTACATTTGCCCTGGACTTTCAAACGTCGTAGTTAGAAATTCTGCAGAAGATGACTTTTCATTCACCTCAAGATTGTATTGGGCTGCCCGACAGAGACTGATGGTTGAAAAACCAAGGTCGGGCGTAGGATAAAAAAAATTTATCAAAGTGGATTCTGGAAAGGTCGATCTACTCTTGACAATATTGCATACCTAGAAACACAAATTAGGAATGCCTTTTTACTGAGACATCATTTGGTGTCTATATTTTTATTTTTTGACATAGAAAAAGCTTATGATAAGACATGGCGTTATGGAATTCTTCGAACTTTGTATAATTTTAATTTCAGAGGAAATTTACCCATTTTTATTCAGAGTTTTTTAAGTTCTCGCATTTTTAATGTCCGTATAGGATCTGTTTTTATCTAATCCATTTATCCAATGTGAGGGGATTCCTCAGGGAAGTGTCTTAAGTGTTACTGTTTTTAATATTCTTCCAAATGCATTTCTACATGACCAGAAAGCTTCTTTTGCTCTTTCAATACAAAAGTAAAAGTACTTGTTCCAACTTAAGTTTATGTCAAGAAATACTCCTAAGAATTTAACTTCTTTGGAGCAAGTTAATTCTTGACCAAAAAGTTATCTTTTTCAGATTAAGATTCTTTTTCTTTGTGAAGGCTACCATAGTGGTTTTTTGAGTATTTAAAGAAAAGTCTTCTTTTTTACACCAAATCTCAATTTGTTTGAGGGTGCTGGACATTGTTTCACCAAACTTACCCCTGATGATTATAACTAAATCATCTGCATATCCAATGGTGATTATGCCTGGTTTTTTTAACACCTCTAAAAGGGAGTCTACAACACAGCACCATAAGATGGGTGAAAGAACCCCTCCCTGTGGACAACCAGCTTTGGCTTGGATCATCATGTTTTCACCTAAAAATGAGGCACTGACAAATCTGTTATTGAGCAGATTTTCTATCCAAGAACGGATTTTGTCATTAACTCCCTTTCTAGCAAGAAATTGTAAAATAGTTTCAATGGGTACCTTATCAAAGGCACCTTCAATATCTAAGAAAACAGCTAAAGCAAGTTCCTTAGCCATAAAGTTCTTCTCCAAAACGAAGGATAGGCTGTAGATCGCACTATCAGTGGATCTACCAAGTTGATATGCATATTGAGAGTTAGAAAGTGGTTTTTCCACTAAGTAAACTTCTCTAATATATTTGTCTATCAGCTTTTCAATTGTCTTTAGAAGAAAGGGTGTTAAGCTGATAGGTCTAAAAGATTTAGCTTCATAGTAATTATCTTTCCCTATTTTAGGAATAAAAATTTCTTTTGTTTGTCTCTAGGCAATAGGTATATGCCCAAAGGCTATGCTTGCCCTAAAGATTCTACAGAGAATTGGAGCAATGCACAGGACTCCCTCAATAAGCTGAGCCGGTATAATTCCCTCCATTCCCGGTGATTTAAAAGGTTTAAAGGACATTATTGCCCATTTTGTTCGATCATAAGTTATGACTCTTTTGGCAACATCCCATTTATTTCTATCACAATTTGATCTAGAGAGTGTAAAATTAGGAGTTCCATTTATTTCGTTGGAACCTGGAAAGTGAACTCTGAACAGTTCAGTCAGTGTCTCTCTCCCAGATTCTGAAAACTTATCATTTGGCAATTTAAGAGTGTTTAGACAGCAATTCCTGTCTTTAGACACTATTTTAATGAGTCTTGCAGTAGCAGACCCAATTTTAATGTCTGTGCAGTAATTTCGCCAAGAATTCTTTTTAGAATTCCTGATAGCTTTATTATTTGCGGTAAGTGCCAATTTATATTTCTGCCACTCACCCTTTTTTTGGCTCTATTAAAGAGCTTTCGACATTGTCTTCGCAATTTACTTAACTCTTTAGACCATCAATGAACTAACCTTGGAGAGCAAGTATTGCTGACATCACAATTTTGATAGTATACTTGGAGAATGGCATGTTGCATGTGATCAACGGCCAACTCTAAATCTGCTACCGAAGATAACTTACCGAAGTCACCTTCCTTGATAAGATCTTCTGGATCTTTTTTGTAGGAACCCCAGTTGGTATTTTTTGGGTTCCTACCTACCACCTCTAATCTGTTTGCCTCTAAAACAGAAAAGCTAATGTATTGGTAATCAGATAAGCTTATTTCATCAGACACTTTCCAATCTTTAATAAAGTCAGCAAAATTACTGTTACATAAAGTGATGTCAATGACTTCTCTTCTATTTATAGTAATAAAGGTGGGTTCATTACCTCCATTAAGAATAAATAGATTATAATACAAAATGTATTTTAAAAGATCCTCACCATATTTGTTGCAATCACTACTTCCCCGCATAGTGTGGTGAGCATTTGCATCACATCCTATGATGAGTTTCTTACTCAAATTGTTATAATCTAAAAGACTGACAATTTGCACATTAAATATGTCTTTATCATCGAAAGAAAGATATGAAGACATAAAGATTTCGTCTTTGATTCCTTGCAATAAACAGGATACTTTTACAGCAACATTATCCCCATTTAGGAAATTGACCAGAATGAGGGCATTTAATTTGTTGCTAATAGCAATACTTGCTCTTTGTCTCAAACAGCATTTATCATAAAATATGTTTAAAACCCTGAATATGTAGGCCCAAAACAGAACCATTACAAGTCCATGGCTCTTGAATTAAAACAATGTCAATCTCTAGTCATCTTGCTAAGAATAGCTGAAGCTGATTGACTATGATGAAGGTTGATCTGTGCTGCTTTGATGATACTTACCATTGTGGCACCCAAAGAAGCGCTGCTTCCTAAGTCTCCATAAGTAGGGGACTTACTTGCTTGAGTTTCCTGCAAAACTTTTTCTATCTCACTCTCAGATAGAGGAGAGTTGGGTTGCAGGGTTATATCAGAACCAGAATCTAAATCTAGTTCTTCAATCTTAGGTAATTTGCTTTCTTTACTAGAAGTAGGAGAGGATTTACTTACTTGAGAGGAAGTTGTACCTTCTTGTACAATTTCCATCTCTTCAATGCTCTGTACATCCTTCTGGTTTGGGTTCCGGAGAATTTTGAAGGTTCCCCAATCCAAACCAGTATAGGCATCATAATTTGCGTTTTTAATGGCTTCTAAGGCTTCCATATCAACCTCGAAGATCCATATAATAGAATGTGTCTCTACAGATTTCTGCAGAGTACGCCATTCTAAAGACTTCAACTCCGGGTTGAGTCTATTTAGCCGTTTCAGAAAGATGGCAGGATCTTTGATATGAGTGTCCCTTGTCTTAAAGGCCACCTTTACCAGTTTAGGTAGATCACTGGTATCCAGAACACTGAGCTCCTCACCACCAAACAGACTCTTGCTACCATGGAAGGATTTTTTAATCCATTCCACAGTTTCAAGGTCATCACATTGGAGAATTAGTGCCCCAGACACTAAGCTTAAGCCTCGAATCCTAGACAGATTTCCTATGGGGACCTCATCTGTCTTGGTCAGAATCTCCAGCTGTATGGAGTCAACATCCTCCTTGTTGAGTTTGATCGTTGGTAAACCATCATTCACACAATAGCTGCTTTATGGCTTTTAACAGCTTGAGCGAAAGTCCCAGGTTGATGATCATCCCTGTGCTTTTTGAAGGCAGTGTTAATGGGAGAAGGGGTTGACACCTCATACCTAAATCTTTTAGTGACACCCACTTTCTGAGCAGTCTCCACCTGCACCTTTGCTTTATTGCGACACTTTAGATTGCGTCTTTGTGTTTTTGTGAGAACTGGTTCTCTAACTGTGGTACCTGTGTGCTGCCTTGTGGCAACTCCACTTCCTCCAGAAGCCAAATTGCCAGTGTTCTCATTTGTCACCCAAGAAAGTATATCACAATCTGATATTTTTTTGGTGCTTCAATCCCTGATGGGGCAAGAATTATTTCTTCACTCTGCAATTCTGCTTTTAGAAATTTCACTAATCACTCCAGTGAACGATACATTTACATTTTTTGTTCTGTAAAATCTTATGCAACCTTCTCCTCATTGACCTTTTATATTGTAAGTGTATTTTAATATTGACAAAACAATATATAAAATACCTAGGTAAATTTTTGTATTTTCCATTATACTGAAAGTTTAATTATATTTCGATTTAATCTATATTTTAAAGTTAATCAGAATTAATATTCTAATAAAATCTAAAAATATTTTGATGATTTCTATTAAAAAATACTTGATTTCATCTATTATATAAAAGTGATCATAAGTGAAATTTATCAAAATTTCAGATTCTTGGACGACATACAGTTGAAGAAGAATTATTAACAGATGATGTAGAAGAAGAATATGATGCATTAAATGATGAAACTTTTGGTCAAGCAGCAAGTGGTAATTATCCATATTTTCTATTGATTTATTTCTTAGAGTAAAAAAATATGCAAGTATGAATGATAAATTATGTATCCCAGAAATTATAAGTTACGATTTATTTTACTGTTAATTGTTTTATTTTTATTTTTTTTAAAGCTTGCAATCTCTTAAAAGTGTCTATGAATTGGGAAGAAGTTTAAATAGAAAAACTTTTCATTTATAATTAGTTCTTAACAGTACTATTAAATATGCCAGAAACTGAACTAAAAAATTTAAAGCCATTTATTGTATCCTGTATTAAATATTTCCACTTTAAACTGTAATTTCTGATCCAACTAGCCCTTGTTTATAAAAATTTCCTGTTGAGTGAGAAATAAATCAAACCAGTCTAGAGATAATAGTGTTTTTCATTGGTTACCTAATTACAGTTTATAAATAGTCCATCAGTTGGACCTTTTTTATTCAGTTCTCTGTGATTATATAAGTAAGAGTTAAGTCTGGGAAGATAGATGATCACAGTTAAAAATATTCTGTCACATACATCATAATTTTTCAATTAAATATATTTTCATTGTTTAATCAAATCTGCATGGAACATGTTTATCCCATATTATAGAGAGAAGTGATAGTGATTCTAATTCTGAGATCTGACAGATTCCTTTAGCATTCTGAGAATTACCCTGTGTGCCAAAAAATGGGGTGACTTAGTTCGCGACAAAATAAATCAAGTTCTCTGAGTTTTTCTCCGTTAGCTCTTACAAATTGCTTATGGAAAACTTTCATGTGTATGCTCACTGCTAAATTCGTTTATATCTTAGAAAAAAATTGTTCCATCCATTCTCCCCAGAGTAGATTTTGTAGAGGATATCCACTCATGATAATATTGATTTTAAATCCTAAATCCAAAATACATTTGTGAGGAGAAACCATCTTAATTTTTTGGCATTGAAAAAACATGACTATACATGGTACAATGATATTTTCCATACTGTGTATAATCTAGGCTTTATGGGTAATCTTCCTATATTCATACAAAAGTTTTTAACCTCTATAATAATTTTTACAAAGATATTGTGGAGCTATAATTTCTAATATTTTATTCTAAGCTGTGGATGCCCTTCAAGGAAGTATTTTAAATATATAACTATTTTTAACATCTTTATCAACATCCTTCATCTCTTAGCATCTATAGTAGCTTACAAGTTGATGATTTCTAAATTTCTTGTCATGGAGTAAACATAAATGTAATTGAGAAATTATTAAGAATATCTTTAATTTCGCTTTTTGATATACACAGAATGAGGTCACTTTCTGTGCACACCAAAAAGTGGAAACTTTTAATAAGAAGAATAGCTATGTTCATTTCTGCAGGAAAATAGTTTCTTCTATAATCCTGTAATTCACATAAACAATACACTTATTTTTGTGGGTAATAAGATGAAATTCCTTGTGATATTTTTGACTAAAAATTAACTTTTTACATTTGTGAAAGAAATCTACACGTAACCAGGCTTTACATTTGTAGAAGTATAAATGATTGCTAAATATCCTCTTATACTTTTAAATATTTCTTGCATAACTGATGGTACATCATTACTTTGAGTATCAGTCATTTCATCATAGTCATTTTAAGCCTCTGATGTCAAAATTTTAGTATTTTGAAATTCCATTTTGTAATACTTTGTTCTTCTCTGCTAATATTAGAATGTAGAAATGTGAAATAACCAATCAGACTGACTTGCTTTTGTATTGATCATACATATTTCATGCACAAACATTTATTTTTATGATTTAAATTTTTGGTGTAAAATGTATCAAAACCCTATTCAATATATCAAATTTTAATCTTCTGTCCTGATTTTAACTGCCATTTTATATTTTCTGATTGTAATATTTAAACTTTACAAAATTTACCATGTCTTTATTTTTGAAGGCAATATGTATTTAATACATTTTACTTTATTTGAAATATTTTATGTTATTTATAAGCACTTATTATATTGTAATTTTTTAAATTTTATATTCAGATTGCATTTTGAAGTTATTCTACTTGATGTCTATGAAAAAGAAAATTTATGAATCTAAAACTTAAATTTGGCATAATTTATCCTTTTTTGGAGCTTGCCCTAAAATGGTTAATTAACAAACCTAGTTTAATTTGCATTATGTACAAAGAGATTAGAGTAACACAAAACAAAATAAAAAAAATATTTTTTTATGAGACATTCATTTCTTTCTAGTTCCTAAAATATGTTAAATTAAGATTCCATTGAGGGAAAAAAACATAAGTTTGTAACCTTGTAATCTAACATCAAAATATAGTTGGAATTTATCATATATAAATTACAAAATATTTCAGTGCTTAAGAAAGTGTGAACTGTTTCAGAGCACAACATCTTTCTGAAATACCCATACATTTAGTTAGATTTACAGAAATATATTTTAAGGATTTTTTTTGATTAAAAGTTATTTTTTGATAATTTAAGAGTAGTTTGAAATGTTAGTGTGTAAAATTACACTAAAATGTATAATTTATTATGAATTTCATAGTATTCTGATTTAGGTTAAAATGTACTTTAATTTTATATATGAATATTTTAAGTAGTTTCTAGATTTAATTTTCTTTTAATTTATTGAAAAAACTAGTGCAATATTAAAAATTCATTCAATTTAATTAGAAAAATAATTTTCTTTTATAATAAAATTTGTTAAAGCACACAAATCTATCTATATATAAACATGTATTCTATAGATGATTGGGAAGAAGCTCATGAGAAGCTGTCTGAATTAGTAAAGCAAAATTTTGCTCCACAATCTGTTTTCAATGATTCATTATTAGAATCTGATGGTAATCAGGATGTAAGTTTTTCATTTATTCTTAATAATATTTTATAATGTTAAAATATTAGCTCCAATTTAATTGAAAATTTTCTTCTAGGATATAGTTTCAAAAAGTATTTCACAGCTTGGGTTAGAAGATGATTTAGATGATCCTGCTATAATGACAATATCCCGAAATTGCCCTTCATTAGTGAGTATTAGTTGTTATTTAAAATATAAGTTTATAATATATAATTTATAATCTATACAAAAGTACTATAACTTTCTTAATTTTGAAGCCTTTTAAAGATCTATTAAATTATATCAAATTTATGTTATCTTATTGTGAATATTCTATGAATGCTTTTAATCTCAAAATCTCATTTTTAGAGTTTATAACTATTCATTTCTAAGTGGTGAGAGGAAGAAAAAGTCAAATTTTTTTATTTACACTTTTCAAAACTATATTTTGAATTCTTATGTACTATTAAAACAAAAATTACATTATTATAAAATAAAAATTGGGAACTATATTTATATAAATTTTTACATTCAAATAAAATGCATAGTATTTTCTCAGTTTGATTCTTGGCTTAATAATTAAAGATCACTCTTATATGTTTATACATTAGTAGTTATTACTTATTTTTAAACATTAAGTTATATCTTAGCTTTAATCCCATGGAATCAAATATTTTAAATCTAATTTTCTTGCATTTTTTTATTAAAAATTTGCTCTTTAAAAATGCTTAATGTACCTTGACTTTGTTTCTTTCAGAATTTCAAATTCGTTAATCACGTTTTAAAATTTAAAGTATTAATCTTATTATAATACTGTTGGCTATCCAAAATGCAACACCAAGAAAACCGGAGATATCCCACAGAATTTTCATTATCAGATTGTAATTACATCCTATTGTGAAGTATCTTCTAATGTAGCAGCACATGAAGCTTCTGCATATTGCCTAAGCTTCTTTGATGTAACAGTGAGTGTTGCATTCTGAGTCTGTTGTCCAAGTATGGATCACATGTTTTTGATCAGTTATATCGAAAAAGCAAGCAGATGACGGAAGCAATTCTATGTGATGAGTATAGAATTCATTATGTGCTATTCATGGTCATACACTACCCTGTTGGAATATGGGTTATGGGAAGTGTTGAAGGTATGTGAGGACCATGGGCTCCAACACGTCAGTGACTCTGTTGTTATGGCTGTTCAGTGACCAGTAATGCATAGTAGAGTGTTGGAGTGAAATCCAATACCATTCCAAACTGATAATTAACGCAAACTAGCGTGGTGATGCATAACACAGTAGTTCAATAATCTCTCATCATGATGTTTTCGGATTCAAATCTGACTATTGTAGTGTTACAACCAGAAGCTTGATTTTTTCCATATATGTCAATTATTACACTTTGTGGGAGCAAACATCTGGTTTTGATACAAAGGTAAAAAAAATGAGATGCCTTGTGGATATTCTATTCAGCTGAATGATGCATAAAACACTATGTGTTGTACTATGTTGGTTATATAACTGGTTAATCAATTGCTGTTATGCACTCATTATACTGGATATGTTTAGTGGTAGAATGAAGTGGGTGCAATCAGTCCTATGGTCCATCATTCCTTTTTGCATTTAGTGAATAAAGATCTGAATCATTTACTTGGTTTCAACCAATAGGATCACCAAATCCTCAAGTGGATAATCCACAATCATTATAGGCTTCTATTCTTCCTCAATTGATCTTAAATTTGCTCTAAAGACAAATTTAAACATTTTACACAAAAAAAAACATGTAAAAGCAATTACAATACATTAAATCTATTCTTCCTTTGTATATTTTACAGTATACCTTAAATGTATATTTTACAGGTGACCATATTAGTTGCATCTAATATGCGTATGTTCTGCAATGTGCTAATAATTTGTATATCCCATTGCTACAAATGCATGATATAAATTTCACATGATTTGATTGATTTCTTCTTAGTGCTGCAATTTGAGTGACAACCAGTGTATTAACAACAAAAAGTAATTGAAAATAGTTTGGAATTAATACATTCACTGTCATTTTATGAAAATGAATTGATAGTAAATACTTCACTGTAAATATGCATTTTCATTGGAAACAGACATGTTTTTAGTATGAATATGATAGAAATTTTATAAAATACAAATTCAAACATGTCTTTATAATCTTCACTCAATACTACCACCAGACAAATCGGCCCTCCTTTTTACAAAATCATATGGACCGATTAAATACATCATAAAATTGACAGTTTGTATAATGAAAAAAATAAGTTTTAGATCTTAAAATTAAAAACTTATATCTAAATGTACTTCCTTTATAAAGTACTGTTAGAAAAATTGTTTTTTTGAGCTTATAAAAAAACATGTAAAATAAAGTTTATATTTAAAAATAACTCTTACTTTTATTTTATTAATGAAAAATCAGAAAGTAACTTTTTTCTGTTTCAAAACTACATTTTTAAAAACATTTTCCAATTTTTTTATTGTCTCAAAGCAATAATGGGAATTAAAATTATCACTGCATCTATGGGAGCTTGTTAAACGCCAGCTACTAATTCATAAAATCATGAGTATTCAGAAGGTAGAGGTTTGTAAAAAGAAGCCTCTACTGTATAAGGCTTAATAAACCGATACACAAATGAATAAATGTAGAGTCCATTCTGATGAGCAAATGCAGAATTAGCTATCGAGATCCAAACAATACAGTGAAGTTTGATAGGCATTGTAATATCTTGCTGTCGAAACACGCAGTTACATGAGAATTATAGCAAACACATTAAGTTTTTAAAATTTATGATTAAAAGCTTTTACTGTGTATTACTTATGAAAAAGATAATATACTTATAACAGTATTCACCTAAAAGAGACTACTGTACAGTATTTTATTTATTAAACATTTTCTTTCAATAAATATTCAAAATTGAAGGAACATTAACTGATCCTTTTATATTGTAGAGGCATTCAAGATCTGCTTTTGGGTCTTCATCTCCACCACCACCAGCTTTCTTGGAGGCTGAAGATTGTGTAAGTGTAAAGATCCTTATTTTGTTATAATTAAAAAGATTAAATTTAAATTAATTTTAAAGATTTTAATTAATTTTTAATTAAAAAGATTAAGATATTAAAATAATATTTTTATTTTGTTAAGAGAAAAATAATTTATAAATGTCTAACATAAGAAAATCTACTACCAGTTTATTAATGACATTAATTATTATAACACGAATTTTCAATTTGTAAGAATTTAGTTTTTTATTATTGAATCATTCACTAGATTATCTATCTCCTTCTTTTTCTCACTAATCTCATACATTCAAGTTTTCAATGTTTTCTACATATCTGCTATGTGCTTTCTTTTCTGCCAAAGAAACTTCAATGATAGTCGTTAAAGAATAGAATTTAAAACTGCCTGTATTTAAATCAACAATATTTCATTCTTTATTTTTCAAAAGAACATACAAATTTTATTTTGTTTACATCTGTGATCGATGAAGTCCTAAAACTTCAGTTTTTCTTTTTGGAAAAAATCAGGCAAAGTATCTGAAATTCTTATGAAGTTATTATTAAGTAATGAGAGTATAGTTTTCAGGTGTTTCATGGTATCTGTAAGAACCATTTCTATGCCACACATTTTCTATAATAAGAAAAAATTACAGTTAAATCTGTTTCTAAAGTTTAGTTCAACTATATTATTTTTGTCATTGTCTTAAAATGATCTTTTAGGGTTCACCTAAAACTCACTCCATATGGAGCACTACACCTAAAGATAGTGGAATTACCTCATTTTTGCAGTCAGTTGGTCACAAGCCAGATAATTTTCCTCATGTAAGTTATTTTTAAAATATTTTTTACTTTTAGAATTATTGTTTTAGTCAAGTTTTCTTACTAGAGTAAATCTCTCGAATATATGAATTTTTCTTTAAATCTGCCAGAGATGCTTTGATAAATTATTTTTGCATGTTCGAATGGAATAATGATTCTTATTTTCTAGCAACAAATTTATATCTTTTGGAAATATTAGAATATATCATGTTTATCAATGGTAATATGTATTAATGTTTGATTTTAGAATAAATTTCTTTTCACTTTGACACATTTAGTTTGACAAAAAAGTTATTTGGTATGGCTACAAGTGAATGGATGTCCATGTAATAATGTAACAAAATATCACTGTAATCTAATAACTCCCATTGGGTATGAATGAGAATGATACATAAAACGATCTAATTATTGTAATTTGCCAAAACACTTAAGCCATAATAATTGCATTTATTACTACTAAGTATCAGAAAATTTTGTCCTTTTTCGAATAAAACAAAAATTTTTCTTACCTTGAATAAACTTCATTGAATAATGTGACTGTCATCATTATTTAAGATTTCGTGCCAATATAAATGCAGTTTGATTCTGATAAAAATATTCTTTTTAAATATTAGGATAAGCAAGACATTTGTCTTTAAGATTTAATAGAGTGTTTACAAATGTTGCAATTATTAATTCAAAATTCTTTTAATGAAAATTTTTTTAATTATAATCGTTCTTGTTGTTTTAAACTTACAGTAAAGTGGATGTTTTGTCTTGTATTTTTCATTTTGCTTTCCTTCTGTTCTATTTTCAATGTATTAATGGCTTGAATCAATGGAAAACTGCTTCTCATGCTGATGCTTGGGTCTTTATATAAGAAATCATCTTATTAACAAAATTAATTTCAACAAAATTCTCAGGCATTCGATGGTGAACTTCACCTTGTTTGCTGCTGCTCATAGAATGTGACGCGAAGATAGGCAGCAAATTTATCAATAAGTTGGATTTATGATGACATTTCATCCTGATGTGATGTAGATGCAACTTTATCTGACATCGTGGATAAACCAATGAAAATTCTAATAAAGGGATGTAGGCATGACCTCAACTGGAACAAAAGAAACAACCACTTTGTTGGGGGGGGGGATTCCCGATAACTGGAGGCAAAAAAATTTAATCAATGCTAGTTGTATCTTCATTTTTGAAATTCTTGCCTTGCAAAATATTTATAAAGATTAAAACAAGCTGTAATTAGAGGTTATTCATTCCAGAAAGTTTGATGGATTTTGAAGAATTTATCTACTTAGCTATAAAAATTTCTGAAGTACCTAAAAAAGCATGTGACATAGTATCATCATGAACCAGTATGATTTCTTTTTTATTAAACAATTCTGGCCTCTTTCCTTGGAGCACTGTTTTAAAATTAGACAAATTTTTGCAATGCGATTCTTAGCTTAACTATTCATTTAGTTTCAACTGCTTAAAATGTTTTCATTCTAAAATGTCCTACCAATGCATAGCACTCTTTATTCATGTCCATCTTTAAGATGGTGGTTACAAAATTTCCATGTTCTCAATATGCTCTTTTCCTCACCATGGTTTTATATATAAACCATTTTTATTCCTAGTAGTTCTAGTCAAAGATGAGTTCGATGTTTTACTGTGCAAGCAGAGCTGTATGTCAATTGACTTGATCATTCAAATCTTTAAATCATGTGCCATCCATCTAGGATATTTCCTCATCAAATCTGATTTCTGGATATAATATACAGTGCCACAAGTGAACTTAATCAATCATGAATAAAATATCATATCTCACATAAAATTATTGGGAACCATCTTCATTTTAAGGCATTTGCTTGATTAGTGCATATACATTTGTGTTAAATGCGTGCCAAATGAAATTATACTTGTTGGAATTTATTTTCACATGGAGTTTGTCATTCTATTTTAGAATTTTAATTAAATTTTTAATTATTACTGCTATTTTTCAAAATAGATTTTGCAATTTTTCTGTCCATTTATTCAGTATTGTGTATTTATTTTTTTGACTAAGCCTTTTAAATGTCACTTTTTGGAATATACTTTAAATAGTTTTTCCTAAACAATTTTATTTATTTAATATTTATTTAAATTTATTTACTAAATAATATTTATTTAAATTTTTCTTTATAATAAATATATTATTGAATTAGAAATTTGTTTTACAAAATATAAGTTGCGTTGTAAACTACTTCTGATTCCATTGATTTTAAGACAAATATTCTATCATAAAATATTTTTGATATTTTTCAAAGCATTCATTACTTTTTAATTGCTTGAATAAATAAAGTAACTTTATAAATTATTAAAATTATTATGAATGATACCTTAAATTAATTTATTTTAGTTAAAATAATAGATATTGACTTGTTCTTAAATTCTTGATTTTATTCATAGCTATATAGTTATATCAAAAATTAAATGTAATAGAAGGCATACAATCTACTCCAGGGGTGGGTATAAAAGGGACTGCAATCAGCCAGTGGATTGCCAAGACATTTGGAGGTTATCACTGATGCTAATTTTTACCGTCTATGTGTCTAAAAATATACTTAATTCTCTAATCATCACTGAAGGTGATTGCAAGTAAAATAAAAATGCATTCATGATGCAGAAAAATCTGCTCACCCCTGCTCTATCCAGATGTGTATAGTGCAAAATTGTTTTTTAAACATTATTCTGGTCTCTGACTGTATTTATCAGTGCAGCATGTCCTTAGGACCTTGCATCAATAAACCCAATCAACCAAAGACTGTATTTATCATGATAAATATAAACAAAATTAAGATAAAAATTGCATTGAATTAAAGTAGGAAGATGAAAAAGAAACTATGCTGAGGTATTTTGTGCCTTTCTCTGGAGCAGATGAAGTTTTATATTGAGTAAATACTGTTCTATATTTGTGATGCACTTGAAGTATTCAATCTATCCAATGAATTAGAAACACTTGATCAGTATTTTATCAGATCACCTTTTGTGCTAATGGCAATTCTTATTCATTTGGGCATTGTTTCTGCATGCTTCTGAAGAGCATTTATATCTGGATAATATCAGGCATTAGCTATGTAGGTTTCTAGATCCTGTAAATTAGGTGGAAAATGAGAAGGCTGCCAAACACATCTTTCCACCATATATATCACACATTTTCTTTAGAGTTAAGATCCAGGCTTTGCAGTGGCCAAAGAAGTTGGTAGCCAGTTTGATGTTTAGTGAATCAATTTTGACACACTATATAGGTGCGTTATCATTTATGATGTATTAATTGCCATCATAGTAAAAACATAACATAGCAGGATTCTCTAATCTGTCAATATATCTAGTTATTTCATGACTGTTTTGAATATGCCTTTACCATTTCTATGCCAGCAAAACATGCCTTAGATGATACTCCTACCAGACTCTTGCTCAGTGCAAATAAGGCAAGACAGATTCTATTCAATTCAAGTATGGGTTTTTGCCAAATTTTGTATCTTCCTTTAGTGTAAAATAAGGTGTAGCATGAATCATCTGACCATATTGTTCGTTTCTAATCTTCAGATGTCCAATGTTCCCTCCTCAATACCTCTGCAAAGGAATTTTTGCATTTCAAATATAAATGAGTAGTTTCTCGATAAGACCCAATAATATATTTCTATCCTCTACAATTCTCTACACATGGTATGAGTTAAAATCTCTTTTTAAATAATGGCAAGTATTTGGATGACTAACCCTTTGCCATAACAAGGCCAGAAACTTACTCATTTGTCGTTACCAAACAGACACCTGTGAACCAAGTCACTTAGGCAAGTAGCATTAGCTGTGCCATACCACCACAAGCCAGTTTATAGGGTAAACCATATTCATATATTATCACTAAAGAAAGGACTGAGAAACTGACATCCATGTTCAAATCAAGTTTCAAACCTCGGACTCACAGTTCAGGATTCAAAGAACGTTAATTACTCAGTCATCGATTGGCCTTAAAATCTTCATGAAGTTTTACGGATTAAAATCTATTTTGAAGAGCTTTAATTGACAATTTATGCTATTTAAAGCACAGTTAAAATCCCTGTTCTGTACAATTTATCAGACAATGCCAATCACACTCTTTGAAAAGTATGCTCAAGCAACAGTTGCATCTTCTAAACTGGAACTGATGATTCAAATTCCAGCTTATGGAAGTTTCCAATTAGTTGCTTCACAGAACCCAGTTAGATTTTCTAATTTCAAAAGAGACTACTGTTAAATGGGAACCAACCCTTTCTCAATGTGGGAAAGATCTATAGTTTTTTTTTTAATTTTATGTCATTCATTAGATAAATGTACTCTAATATTTTATTCATGCTAGTATCTTATGTAAATGATGTAAAAACTAGTTAGTATTCCTTTAATGTGTTACTCAGTTCATAAGAAAAATCTGCAAACTTCCATCCATTTCCAGCATTTAAAAAAAATCACAGTGGTTTCTTGTTTGTTTTCCAATGTATAGTAAGAGAAACTGTCTGAAAATTTGTTTTTCCCCTCCTTCAAACAGCTTGAGCTCGAGCACTTTTACCGTTTATATTACTTTATTAAAATATGAGTTTATATTAAAAGTCAGTTTATTACAAATCTATTAAATATTAATTTAAAATTATATTTAAAACTAGTTAACATTCCTTTAATATGGAGTTTTTCTTTAGTGGGAGCAAATAATCTTTTCACTTTTAAAAGATGAGAAACTCACCATTTCATGCATATTTCTTTTAAAGAAAGTAAAGGATCTTATTATAATTTCATTTGGTAAAAGACTAGGTAGTTGTGCAGGTTAGCAGGGTTTCCAATTTTTACTGCAAACACTGCACAGTTATCTTGTCAACCAAAATTATGTCACGATGCTACTTAAAAGTCCAGTTACGAAATGCAGATTTCCCTTGAAATTCTGCTTTGCAATCGCATGCTATTTTAAATTTCAAATATCAATTTTTTAAAAATATTGTTATTATAATAACTTATTACAGAAGTATTAAAATGCTAATAACTAGGAACTAATTTCACAAAGATTATTTAATAAAAAAAATCTACACTAAATATCACAGTCTAAAACAGGTGACAATCAGGCAATCTGTAAAGTAAATAAAATGCACTTCTATGAAAACTGTATTTTTAATTAACCAGGCAGTTTTGCCTACCTTTAAAAAGTCACTGTAGTGTAATCTAGCCTCAACTTAAAATGCGCCATAAAAATAAATCTTAAAAACAATCATTCTGTTAAAAACTAAATATTCAAATCAATCAACATTACCATACTAAATAAATCTAAATACCAATATATTAAATATTTATAAGCAATAATATATATATATATATATATATATATATATATATATATATATATATATATATATATATATATATATATATATATATATATATATACACACACACACACACACACAATACTTAATATATAAAATAAAATATTACAATATTAAAAATGTAAAATTACTCACCTAATCTAAGTTGCAGAATCATTGCACCAGTATGCCATTGTTGTGTATTTTATTACCGTTATCATATAGTGCTTACAAATAATGTTTTGATATAATATTAAATATTATTTGTAATAAAATTTACAAATATATTTACTATTTTTTAACATTGCATTGTGTATTTTTTTCTTCTGATTCAAACCTAAAAATAAAGGAACTGGCTTTGTTTTTGTAATTAAAAATTTCTTTTAGTTTAATCATATTTAAGCGTCACTAACATAACACGGTATACATAATTTACACTAATTAGTTAAAGTTAAAAATAGTTGGTATCATACTATATAAAACTGTGTGAAGAAATAATTTATATATGTATATAAATCATAAGTCCGTGTTTATATATATGTGTATGTATATATATATATATATATATATATATATATATATATATATATATATATATGTATATATATATATGTATGTATGTGTATATATATATGTATGTATGTGTATATATATATGTATGTATGTGTATATATATTTATACTTATAATTTTTACTGACGAAGGAAAATGTCACTTTTCCTGCAATCGGTTGTTTACAAGTCCTGCGCTACAGCAGTCTACTTCATGGAAGATGGCAATGGGTAATGCTATTGTATTCAATTTTAAAGGAGAATGAATTGTATTCAATTTTAAGGGAGGAAAAGGGGAATTATGTTAATTAAAAAAATATCCAGCCAAAATACAACATCAGGATTTCAGAATGATTATGTGGTGACATGCTCTGCAAGGAAAATAATAATCGAAATAATAATTCAAAATAATAAAAGCACTATGAAAACTAATTTATTTTATAAGTTTTTAAAATAAATTTTACTTAGCTTGAAAATTCACTGCAAGCTAATATTCAGAAACTTTCAAAAAGAATTTTGAAATATAAATAAATTACTATTTAAATGCTTCAAGAATTATTAACAACAAAATAAATTTCATGCATGAACACAATCACATTACATCATATGAGCCATGTAAGTTTATTTAGCACATTTTATCACCTACACTTGAACCATATCTTTAGTTTTTTATTTTTCAAGTTTATATATTTTTTTAATTTACTCATTTAGAGAGAGCATTTTGAAACTATCAGAAACAGTGTTTTTAAATGTGTAAGCTTTTTCCTTATATCTACATTTTGTTCAAATACAAGGGTCACTCTCAAATTTTTGAGATACAACTAGGTTTTTAAAGTTATACTTACAAAATTTTAGGTGTGTTCAAAGTAGTCTCCTCCAGGATCATTGCACTTTTGTAGACGAATTTTCCACAGATTAAATGCCTCAAGCCATTCATTTCTTCGGATCGATGACAAAAAAAAGCATTTATAGCCACATCAATCTCTTCTTCTGAATGAAAACGACGTCCATGTAAGTTCTTTTTTAGATTAAAGAATAACCAAAAGTCGCACATAGCTAGATCAGGTGAATATGGCGGATATTCATCACTTTAATTTGTTTTTAAGAAACTCAACTGTTAATCTGGCTGTATGTGAAGATGCATTGTCATGGTGAAGCATTAGTCCCCTAACATTCAGTTCTTGTAGAATTTCTGGAAGACATTTAGTGGTATACCAGTTTGCTGTTACTGTCTTCTGTCCTTCCAACTTGATGGCTTTGACCACTTCTGAAGAAAACGGCATACATCACTTTTTTCAGTGCGCGTTGTTTTTCACCATTGTCGGCGTGGTATCATCTTCAAAGACCCATACTTTGCTTTCTTGACGTGTTGAAACGTCAAAAACGGTATGTACGTTTCATCACCTGTTACAATTTTAGAAATGATGCGGTGGCCACCATCATTCAGCATATTAAGAGTTTCTTTACTGATTCTGACACGCTCCTCTTTTTGATGCTCAGTTAGATTATGGGGAACCCAACGGCAAACTACATTTTTCATATGTAGCTCTTCATGAATGATTTTGTGGATGGCTGTGGATCCAATGTTAAGTTCCTTCTGTATCATTTGATTGGTACAGCGATTATCATCCATTAACATTTTTCGTATGGCTGACACATTATCCGGGATTACTGCCGACGGCGACCTTTCTGTGTGTTCTTCATCCTGAAGAAAATTGCGACCTCTTCTAAATTCTCTAAACCATCTGAATACAGTAGCACAAGCTGGAGATTCATCACCAAATGCTAATGGCAACCATTGAACGCATTCTTCTTGATTTAATCCTGCTTTGAAATCGTCGAAAATCATAGCGCGAAAATGTACTCGCGTCAATTCCATTTTCTCTTCTGTTTAAAATTTATTCCACGCTAAACAAGCTGAAGTAAGTCAGTAAAAAATCTTCTATGTTAAAATACTTTATACTTAAAAATACTATTTTTATTTTGTAAATTCTCGTCTGTGCGTATCTCAAAAATTTCAGAGTAACCCTCGTAATTATCTTTAAATAGTTTTTGTAATTTTTCTGTTTCCATTTACCCAGTTCCTTGTGCATATTTTTATGATTTAATCTTTTCAAATATTTTTAAGGCAGATAAAAATCAAAATTTTTACTTGTCTTCATTATGTTATAAAAGTTGAGTATGTATTTCAATTCTTGAAAATGCTTAGAAATGTTTGCAATTCATTAATTTATTAAATTTTTATTCAGTGAAAGTATTAGGCTTGTGTTTTACAAATATTGAAGTTAAAGTATTTTTGCATTTAGAGTACATCTTTGTCAATTAATTCAAGTTCCGATAGTGTTTTTACAACTCCTCCCAAAGCATGGCGAGTTGAAGATCTAGAACGTGACTTACTTTCTAAGGATCCAGTTCATCAACTTTTTAGCGGAAGTTGGCCACAAGTTCCACAGATTAGAGCTAATGTTAATTGTGCAAGCCAATCACCACCTAGACTTTCAAATGTTAACCATTACCAAAATAAAATTGGCATTGAAAGAATGTTAACAAGAGAAGAAGTTGAAAGACAGATGCAAACAGATTCTAGAATGTGTTTTCCTTCAAATGTACAAAATAATTTTGGTCATCCTCAAATGATGTCACCCTTATTGCAGCAAAATCTCATGTCACCTATTGGATCTCCTAGAGTATGTATTTATTTCAATATTAAATGTTTATTAATAATAGTTTCACATGAAATATGATACTGGTATTTTTCATTCTGTAATGTAAAGACATTCTCATTTCTTTCACCAGAAAACCCAATTAACCCTACCGTACTTTTAATTTCATTAATAAAAATTTTTTCAATTCTTTTCCCTTACAAGGTTTACTTAGTAATCATTAAATTAATAGCTGAGTCTTTTATAAATGCATGATATTTTTAAAATTCTTTAATATACATTAAGTTATGACTTTTTTTTTGATAAAAGAAAAAAAAATTCTTTATGATCTGATCTCTGAAAGAAGAAATTTATCTGATGTTATTTTATTTGAAAAATTAAAAGTATGATTAAACACAATTTTTTTCTTCAAATATTGAAAGTGCTTATGTAAATTAAAATTAAATGTTTGATAATTTTTAGTACTTATTTCAAATATTGATGTTGATTCACAAATAGAAACTAACATCTACTAACTAATGTTACTTTCTTATTTTTGAAATTGATATTTGTCCTATTTATCTAAGTTTCCATTTTTTTTTAAAAAAACCAACTGTTAAAATTTAGAATTTTTTTTATAAATATCTGATTTAATTTCTAAAGATTTATCTACAGAATCTGATCATTATGATTCAGTTTTAATAGCAATGTGTTATGATAACATTTTACAAGAGAAGAGGACAAAGAATAAGTTTAGATCGATTTTTCTGTTGAAATTACTTCCAAATCTTTTTAAACTAAACAAAAAAATATTTTTGTTCTTATTTGTTTTAAATTTAAATGTGGAAAAATCATTCAAAATTTTTAATTATATCCACTATGAAGTAGTTAAAACTAAATAATGGTGGCAGTTAATAAGAAATAAGTTTTGTTTTGAAATGGTTTTTTGATGCAAGCTTTACCATTTTTTTCACTTGTAAATATCAAAAGTATTTGGATATACAGTAAGACTTTGCTTAATGCTGTTTCATTTAGTGCTGTTTTAGTTTAACACTCTTTGATTTGAATTGTGAGGATTCAAAATTGCATATAGTTTTAGACTCCCCAATATCCGAAGTAGCTTATCTGTGTTTCTTTCGTGATGTATTATACAAACGTATTTTTATGGTTTCAAACATTTGTTGATGTTAGTATAAGCATAAATTTGTATAATATAATGATTGATATAGTGACAAATATTGTGATCTTTAATTTATATCATGGGCGATAGTAAAAAACACGAAAATAAAGCAACAAGCAAGAGCATTTCATTAGAAACCAAGCTGAGCTGGCAGCCGAACAGTTAGCGCTCTTGCCTTCGGTTCAACAGTTCATGGGTTCGAATCCCACCTTGGGCATGGATGTTTGTTGTGATTTGGAATTCACTTTAAACCGTAGGTCCTGGTTAGTTTTCAAATTTTATTTTTATCAAATTTTATTTAGTGCATAGAAAAAAATCTTCAAAAATGAAATATATACTTTACATTGCCTGCACAAATATAAAGCATATATTTCACTTTGATAGTTGTTTTTTGACTATGTTTTGATACCAAATATTGAAAGAGGAAACAGTATTCTTTACTGTATACATATGCAATGAAAAACTTATGGGCAAATATTGGTTTCATCAAATATTAAATATGTTTATTTTTTATTATAAATTATTTCTGCTTTCTTAAATTTTCTAATAGTGAGATTAAATTTTTTTGTAATTTTGGATTTAATAAATAAAACAAATGAAATTGAATAAGTTTTAAAAATTAATTTTTATTTAATTCTAATGACTATTACTGGCAAAATTTGAAATTCAGCATTATATAAAATGCTTAAACTAACCAGGAATGTCTGAAACAATTTGTATTTCACATATTTCATAGGCATTCTATAGAATGACAAATGAGAAACTGGCAAAGTATAAAATATCTCTCCAATTCATTTCGAATATAACGTAGCACATGACTTTTAACACACCTCAAGCTCAGAATTTGTCAATTGCACTTTGCAAATTGTATCAGAAGATCAAATTATGCAATTTTACGTTAATTTGTTAAATAAAAATTAGTTTTTTTATGCTGCATGGAAATGGGAAAGAAAGCTGTAAAATTAGAGAAGGTCATGGTCTGTAGACATGAAACAATAATTTGACTATGTACTTGAACTAGATACTAGTCTATTAAATAGAACTAATTTATAGACATGAAATTGCATTTTGTATGATTTATGAAAAATAGTGTTATCATTCTGGGATCAAAAGAACACCATACAAAGCTCTTTTTGGCTGCAAATATAAAGTAGGGTTTACAACATCTTTTCTACCTGAAGATGCATTAAAAGACATAAATACAGAGGAGCAGCTTAAAAAAGTAATAGAAAGCGTCCAAACAATGGAAAAATGAAACTAATTATATTATGCAAGAAAAAGAACTTGTTTAAAAAAACACACAAGATTATAGTTGATATTGGACTTGGGTACGCATGTCTTCATGTTGGTTTAAGAGATTTTAGCTTCTGATACCTGTTGTGTGTATTTAAAGGAAATGAGTGATGCTTCTTGTGCAAAATGTGTCCTCAAAAAATTCTCTTCAGTTAGTTGTAATTGTTCAGTCCAGTAGCAGCGGCCAAGTTTTCATTCAATGTATGTATAAGATAAAGTGCCAAAATACAAAATTATATGAAAAATGTAATTCAAAATGTCATTTAAGTCATGTAACAAGTAGGTTAATTTCATATTTCTTAAATGAACTTTTTTTATTAATAAGAAAGGCATAAATTATGTATAGTTCTCATTTTCCTTTACACATTTTGCATAAATTTTTTATGCCACTCTCATTATTTTTCAGAATAACATTTGTATTTTTGAGAAATGCATATCATTTTCATATTATTAATCACTTACTTAATCACTTTATTAATCACTTACTTAATCGCAGGATTACTTAATCACATTTTCATAATCTCATCAGGAGGTTTTTCATACTTTAATAAATAGTAATGCCATTCTATAGAATGCCTAGGTATTATATACAATGTCTAGAGAAAGTATGTAATTCTTCTATTTCATACCTTGCCTATAAACATTCTGCATTATATATGCCTAGGTTTCTTTGCCAGTAACAACTATATGTCAACTAATGTTGCTTCATAGAATTTCATTATTTGTTGAAGTAAATAATTTTGACCTATGAATGATAGAGTAAGAAAATATATTGTTTGGGCCTGAATTGCACTTATGACTTAACTTTTTTCTGAGAAATATGAATTCACAAATATGTAATTGTTATTCTCCTGAAGTTGTAGATTAGAAGTGCTTATAAAAATTTGACAAAACTTCTCAAATCCGTACGTTTGACCAAATAGGATGTGTTGTATGCACATATACAATCTAACTTATTTTGTTAGCGCTTTTGCCTTCGGTTCAACAGTTCGTGGGTTCGAATCTCACCTTGGGCATGGATGTATGTAGTGGTTCGGAATCCACTTTAAACCATAGGTCTAGGTCTAATTAGTCTTCGTGTGCAAAAAATGACCGTTGAGCGACAAACAAACCAAACGAAACCAATCAAACTTATTTTGGTGCAGTGGATAGAAATTACAGGATTACTGAAAAAGCACATTGAAAAATCACAAAACTTTATAAATACAGCCATAAAAAATTATTTTTGCAATACTGTTAAAAAGTATTTATGTGGTGAATAAACACTGCTTGAAGAGGTTTTTAGAAAGTAGCTAAAAATTACCTTTTAAACAAAATCAAGACACAAGGCTTGTACATTCAGCGTATACCGTAACCAGGTAAGCCAAGCAGATGAGCGAATTTAATGAAAATAACCCTAATATTTTAAATGGAAAGATATAGTGATAAGAAAAATTATATAGACCACTATTAAATTAGGATCTTGAAAAGTACTAGATACATAAATATAGTTTGTACTGGGGTAACAATATATAGGTAATTGGTTGATGCAATATATATTTATGTGATGAAATACCTAGAAAAATTGGAAAAACTAAATGACAGTTCAAAGAACATCATTTTTTATTGATAATTTTATCAGCTATTTTCCAATTTGATTGAAATATTTATGTTCTGCACTAACAAATCACACAAATAAAGTCTGCACAAAAATACATATGAATGTGTGTTGTTGTTACTTATGACACTTGGACAAGCCAAGCTCGCTATGCTGTTGGCAGTGCGAATTAAGTCAAAAGGGTGCGTCTTTCGTTTGGAACAGAGCACCACGAAGGTGAAAGTACGTCTTTGCTCTAATTAAGGTGCCTTGTAATTTTGAACCAAGGTCAGGTGACGAGGCCACACCTGAGCTGGCACCCTCCTCTCCACATCCACGCCACACCAGCGGAAGGACTTTGGACGTCACAGATTAACGTAGACACGTCCCCAACCTACGGAGTTCCAGCAACCCAGTGAAGGAGAGTACACCGTGGTCACCCTCCCAACCACTGCCTGCGGCAAATGATGCTTCACTTTGCTGAGCTTACGGGAAGCGGCATGAAGCTACTGAGCCACTGGAGCTCTATGAATGTGTGTAATATAGGTGTATGTATAGTTAAAACTTATTTAAAATCTTGGGACAGCTGCAGCATCTGATTTAAATAAAGATTTAAAGAAAGATTTTCCTCATTAAAATTCTGTATGACTTTGTATGAATATAATGTAGAATTACGCTGAGGTGTATGCAGACTCTTAGCACTTGATAAATGTTTCAAAACTATAAAGGAGTTAAATATGCTTAGCATTCCAATCATAATAAATAAAACATGTTACTATAAATAAGCAAATTAAAACCAAGTATATTAATTTTATTGGAATTTTAGAAATGTAATAAAATTTCTAATTTTTGTGTTATTTAAATATTTTGATTTTATGTAAAATTTTAAAAATATAATTTTATCACAGTTAAATATATAGTTAATGATATAATCTTACAAGGAATTCAAGTTGTAATTTTAAAATAATTATATATGTCAAGTGTTGTAAAGTTTTTAATTATGTAATTTAATTAAAAAATAGTTAATCAAACTGTATGAATTGGAATAATTAGTCACATTGTTATGTTATTTGAATTTCATTTTTTATAAATTGTTAAATGTTTTAGCAAAAATTTATTTGCTGTAGCTGATTAGGTAATCAATAATAAATAATATTCTTTTTATTGAGGATGTTTAAGTTCTTGAAAAATCAATTATTATGAATCATAAATTAAAATCTACTTGTGCAAAAAGTAACCATAGAATGATTGAATGACAACCAAATCAGAAATTTTAAATGTCCTAATATTCCAACACAAATAAGTTTGCAATTGTTTGCATGTATGAAGCTGTCAGCTGAATAGTTGCCCATCATATAGATGTTTGTATTGATTCTGAGTTTTTAAAAATTTTGGGTTATGATGAAAGCAGCTTTCTTGTGCACAAATTTATTATAGAGGAGATAAATAAAACATCAAATCATTGGCTATTTGTGTTACTTTATATCTACTTCAGTAAAAATCATAAAATTTTTTTCAATTTTAAGACATTTTAAAGTAATTTTAAATTACAGTTTTGTTGAACAATGCTTTTTTTATCTTTTTATTTGAATGTTGTAAAAATTTGACAAAAAGACATTAATAAACTTTATTTTTAGCCTTCTCCTCTAAATGTACCAAATCAGTCATCTCCTATTTTGCCTCTAAGGCCTGTTAGAAATTCAATGTTAGGTAAGTTCTGTTTTTTCTTTAGTTCACTTTATTAGAAGAACTTTATTATATAATTTGTATAATTGCATTTTAATTTTCAATTTATTTTTCATGGACATCTTGGTTGTTTTCAAGCACATTTGTTAAATTTAAGAACAAATTTTGTTTATGTATACAAGTGTGTATGTATACACATGTGTACATTATATATAAGTATACATGCCTTAGAAAGGTCTTTAAATTAAAAGTATTTCTGAATTACTCATTGTAAATTCTTTAATCATTTTAACAAAAGTGTAAAACAACTGAAAAATGAATTCCAACTTGTAACCTTAAATTTTCTAGTAATTCATACTTTTAAACCAAAGTCTTCAAGCATGTTTCTCTTGTATAACATACAAATAATTTATTGATTTCAGATTTTTAGCTAAGCATTATTATCTTTGAGAAGTCTTACTTGAATTGTCATAAGTTATTCTTTCTTCTAAATGTTTAGTTTTTTGTTATTTCTAGACCAGAATTTATGATGCTCAATACCTAAAACATTTACATAATTTGTAATCTTATTATTATGCCAATATTTGAAATTAATGCTTAAGAAAGCAAAAAATTTTAAAATACTGTTATCAAAAGAAATTTATATCTTCAACAATGTTATTTTATTTATGGTTAAATTGATTTTTAGATATTAAATATTTGTTTCATATGTTCATATTAGCAGTATTTAGATTCAAATAATTATATGCAATTGAATCAAAATGTCAAATAATTTAATTTCAGTCTATTTCAAGATTAATAAAATGTATTCTCTGTAATTTTATAAAGAAGCAAACAACTTTAAAATAATATAAAGAATTATTCAATTTTGTAAAATACATTATGCAATCTGATTTGAATTAATCTTAAATATAAATATTTGGTTTGGGCTTATTGATGTATTGTCACAATTACACATGAAGCTTTATTTAATCAAGGTTAATAATTTATACTATCAAATATTGAACTGAGTAAGGGTGATTCAACTAATTGATCAACTTTGTTAGCATGACAATTTTTTGTTAAAAGAAATTTCTTTAATATGTACTTGGTTCCTGTTTTTTTTTTTTTTTTTTTCAGTATGAAAGAAGAAATACATTTTAATAGTTCCTATTACAGAATTTTTTAACCCTTCTAAATTATTTATGATAAAAGATAACAGCTATGCTATGCATAAACTAAGCTGGTTGCTAAATAGTTTACATTCTGAGCCTCAGTTCAATAGTTTATATGTTCACTTCTCACATCTTAAGCATATAGCATGATTGCAATGATTCATAATTCACTTTAAACTTTAGGTCCAATGTTGATTGTCAGAAGTGAACAAAAAGAAATTGTGCTGTAACAAAATTTATGCAGTCTATAAATTTTAATTCATGACAAATATGAAATTTTATTTAAATGTTTATAAGAAAAAATGATAGGAATTTATTTAATTGCTCCTAAATTAATTTTTAATACATTTATCACAAAATTTTTTATATTGTAATAAAAGGTTTATTGTATATTATCTCTTTAGTACAGATTCATGCATATTAAGTGAAACCTATATTTATTTGCTTGCATATATTTGTTTATTTGTAATCTAACTCTTTGATTTTCTGACATATATAAGCAGGGCACAAAGTTATATTTTTTACAGTTAGTATTTGATGTTTTTTATTGTAATTCAGTGTTATTTTTCTAATAGTCTACCATTAATTTTAAACTGGTATATAGTTTTTTGAATTTGTAAGTTTGTTTTTATTACTTTTTATTTAAAAAAATTATTTTGCGAGATAATTATTTTGTCATTTTCTTAAAAAATGAATCTGAAATAACTATCTCCAATAAATTTTTGATTGAACTATTACATAGCCAAAATGCCATTACTTTTTTAATTACATGTTTGTATTTAAAATTAACTAAATTTAATATTAGCTGATATTAAACTTTCATGAGAATTAATTTTCTCTGTTAATACTGAATTCAAATCAGTTATCCTAGTTAAAGACAAATTGTACTTAAACTCTTAGAAATGAGTTAGGAAATATAACAGTAAGCTTCATGATGTCTATAATATTAATAGTATAGATATATACTATTTATAGTATAGGTAATTAATATCATTTGTCCCTCATGATTTCTATACTAAAATTGTTAGATTCCTTTGTATATCACTGTAAATTTCAGTTTACCTAAAAATCAATTAAACCAGTTATTATAAAAATACATCATTCTCTTATTTATGATATTTCAGCAAACATTTTACTGTTGCAAATGTTATTAGTTTATAGTAAAGGTTTAAGTATGTTTATTCAATTTGCTTATAAGTAAAAAGCAGAATTTTTTTCAAAAAAATATTTGTTAAAGAAATTCTTGTATTTAAACTTTAATTTGTCCTAGAGAAAAAATTTTCTGTTTTTGAAAAATATTATTTTTATTCCCTTTAAATTATAAATTGTATCTGGAACTTTATATTAAATAGATAAGTATTTCATTAAGTAACATTTGGTTTGTGTAATTAAAAATATAATACATGTTAGATGTAAGGATTTCAAAAATATGGACGGAAATGGACTTGGGAAGTCTGAAATGGAAAATGTGTGCTTGTTCTCGTGAGAAATTTCAAATAATTTCTTATGTTGTACTTAACTTGTATATAGGAACATTAGTCAGTTGATGTAGAAATTGTTATTAAACTTTTAAATAGATTAATTGAAATATTAAGTATAACTAATTTTATTATTGTTTTAGGATTAAGTAATTAAGTATACATAATTTAAAGCAAAAAATTTTAAGTTCATTTATGCTTGTATTCAATAAATTAAAATGTTTTAAGCTCAGGAGTATATAACGTGAATTATTTAATAGTTTGTAAATTGTCTTGTAACATAAAAGCATTTCTGAGAACAAAATAGTTATCCCAGGAACATTTTTTGTGTTTTTTTTTCAATGTTCTGTAAAATATTTATAAATCTCATAGTTGTTAAATCATGTGATATGATTTCTTACATATGTTTTCATGTTATTAACTTTAATCATAATTTATATAAAAAATGAGTTTTTTTATAGGTAGAATTTAAATGTAAATGCTTTAAGGTTCTGATTTTTTAATCTTTTCTCAATTACAATTTATATCCAATATTCAAGTAATTTTGCATATATAAATTTATTATTTTGTAACATGACATGATTGTATGTCATGATCATGTCTTAGTTTTTCTTATTAAAATTTCATTTCACTTATTTTTATATAAAAATGTAAATACTTCTATTTAGGTAATAATTGTCCTTTGCCAGATCCTTATTTTCTCATGAAAGCCAGAATGAGTAAGTTTAGAATATATTAATTTATCTTTTGTATGTAAGTTAATGGTTTTATTTTTAAAACTTGTATAATTAAAGTGTGTAATGTGGTTTATAATTCTTACTTATTTTTATTTTACTATATTATCTTTTCAGTAACAAGTTTCAGGGTTTACTATAGTGTTTAAAATGTTATTTGCCATTTTCTCTTGAAAATGAGTAAATACTAAAAGTTACTTTTTTGTTAAGTATTTTGTGTTTCAATTCAAAATAAATTTAAAAAAAAAGTTGTAGATTGATAACACACACTAAAATGTTTTGCCCTTTTTATAGTTTTTTTTTGTCATTTTTTATAGTTTTTCTGATATATTCACTCTTGAAAAATCTGTTACCATGATTTAAATAAATATTGATTTGAATGAAGTTTCAGCTTTTGAAATTTATAAATATGTATGCACAATAAAATGTTATAAATTTAAGAAAAATTAAAATATTTGTCTAATGATTTCTGTTTAATGTTATTTTGCATTAATACCAATTATTTAGTGATAAGTATGTGACTTTGTTTGGTCGTGTGTTTCCAGGCTCTGCCTTTTTATGGTATAGTTTTGCTGAATATAAAAAAGGCCAGCTTGGATATTTTTGTTAATCTATGCTATAGAAAACCCATCATATCTTTTTATAAATTCTTAATATGATAGAGTTAAATTTCAATGATTATTATAATGCTCAATAGCACTTTTCAATTCATTTGCAAAAGTGAAAACGTTTTATTATTGAAAATAAATTAAAAACAAGAAAATTAGATCAATAATAAAATAACTCATGTCACATATGTTGCTTTAACTAACAATAAAATGCATGTATATTCAGTATTTCAAATCTGAGAATAACTTGAGGTATCGGTAATACTTAGAGCAATGCTAAATTCCACCAATTTAAAACACTGTTTAATGGATGGCTCTTTATACTATAGCAACCAGATTACTTGGCAGAAGCTGTTCTTTTGTTAGACCGACTGTAATTGAATTCTTTTTAAAAATTCAGTATTTCTGAATTTAATATTTTATTTTAAATTTTACTTGTTTCTTTTCGGGTTTGTAAAATACTTAAATAAAATTATTAGTTCTTTATTTAAGTTTAATTATAGATATTACTCAGTACCTTTTCTATTCTGTACAGATACTTGTATTATTGACTCTTTAAATATGATAGTACTGCTTTTATTTTGCACTGGTATTTGATTTGCAGTATCTATACAGAGATACCCTTTGTTACGATTTTTCCGTATTTAGTACGGATTTCTACTCTTCGTTACGGAGTTACAATGATGTTAACGAAATTAAGGAAAATAGATATCTCTCTCGATCTCTAATAATAATCCTTTTTTGTCATGTACGATTATATCATTATTGTATAATAGCGATTAAAATTTGTGAAGATTACAAATAAATTACTAATTTAGTATTGAAATTGGATTAAGAAAAATATGAATAATATTTCAGACTCAAAATTGTGTTATCAGAGAGAATTTTCTCAAACAGAAATCAGTATGGCTAAGAAAGCTATAACACAAAATTTGTGATTGATTTTCATTTATTTCTATTTATCATGTCTTTTATTTATTTGTTCTCAGTTAACAGATCAGTATGCTATGTTAGTTTTAAATAAAAATAATTTTTCTTTTCAATATCAGTGTTTTCATTTTCCTGTATTTATACAAAAATCTGTGCTGTAAGTATTTCTGAAGTAAGGCATTTAAATTTAAAAGAATGGTTTACTTTCTTAATTATTTCTTATATTTATTATGATTAGATGATCATTTTACTTTTATTTTTTAACATAGGTTACCTTAAAAGTATTAATTTTATGCACATAAGTGTATTCTTAATGTAAACCACGTGTTACTGAAAAAGTTACTGAAATTTTTTGTAAAGGTTACTGAAAATAAGTCCGATAAGTACTGATTGGGATGCTCAGAGTTTGGCATCCCTGAACAGATATTTTTTAATTTCTCATTTCTGGTTTAATTTTAACAATTGCAAAATACATTTTAAGAAAATTTAATTCTGTAGAATTAATCCTATGCATGTTATCAAATATAAGTTTTTATTCTGTACCAGGGTTCTGAATAAGTAAAATTGAATAAAAATGACTAAAGTGACCTATATCATTGTTCACACAACTCCTGGAAACTCCTTAAATTCCGAAAAATTCTTAAGGGCCCTTGAAACTCCTGAAACTTTGATCTGACTCCTTGAAAATCTTGATATACTCCTGGAACTTTTTCTTACCTTGATGCATTTATATTTTTTCTAGAAAATATCATTTTTTAAAATTTTCAATAAAATTGTCGGAAAACTTAATTTAGTACACTATATGGTTACACGATTGATATTAAACTTTTGTATTCTTAACTGTTGACTTGTATTAATGTTATCTACAATAATAGCTGAGCTCCAGTGGCTCAGTAGCTTCACGCTGCTTCTGTATGTAAGCTCAGCAAAGTGAAGCATCATTTGCAGCGGGCAGTGGTTGGGAGGGTGACCGTGGTGTACTCTCCTTCACTGGGTTGCTAGAGCTCTGTGGGTTGGGGATGTGTCCATGTTAATCTTTGACGTCCAAAGTCCTTCCGCTGGTGTGGCGTGGATGTGAAGAGGAGGGTGCCAGCTCAGGTGTGGCCTTGTCATCTGACCGTGGTTCAAAATTACGAGGCACCTTCAAAAGAGCAAAGTCATACTTTCACCTTCGTGGTGCTCTGATCCAAACGAAAAACGTTCCCTATTGACTTAATTCACACTGCCAAAGGCAAAAGCGAGCTTGGCTTGTCCAAGTGTCATAGGAAAACAATAATAGCTAGTTTAGCTACTATAATTTCTTGATAATTCTTTATATTAATATTTAGATTTATATAAAGTGAAATGAAATAATCGCCAAACAAAATCAAAATGCTGTGCAATTAAGATGGGCGATTTTAATTGATTCTTTTTCTATTTGCTTCTGTTTTCCTCATATTGTATTAAATTCTTTGAATATTAATATTTAAATATTAAATCTCTTTGAGTTAAGCATACTTTCCATGTCTCCCTTGATAAAAATTGCGTATAATTTAATTGAATAGGGATAAATTTGCTTATTAATGAAATAATGACTGAAATAAATTGACTAGTGGACTCTGGAAGCCATACAAAGTGGCTTTTGCATGGTTCAGAAAAAACACATGCCTATTGTCTGTTTTGCAAGAAAGACTTCTGTATTTCAAAGATGGGAAAATCAGCAATTAAATCCTATATGAAAGGGAAAAAGCATATATATTAGAAAAAGCTGCATCTGCTAAAAAAACTACTAAATTAAAAGATTTTTTCATTTCTGCTGATCCTGTTAAAGAATGTGAACTCAAAGCATGCTCTGAAATTTTAGATTCATTTGTTTCTTCAAAAGAAGCTTTAAAGGCTAAAATTCTATGGGCCTTTAAAGTTTTAAACAGTGGATTATGCTACAGTTCTTGTTACAATATAAATTGCCTCTTTCAAACAATGTTTCCAGACAGTGCTATTGCAAAGCAATTCAGTTGTGCTGAAAAAAGTAGGCTTATTTAACAGTTTTTGGAATTGCACCTTATTTTTCCAACTTATTGAAAGAAAAAAGTTAAGAATGTTTCTAATTTTGTGCTTCTCTTTGTTGAAAGCTTAAATAATCATTTGCAGACAAAACAATTCGACTGCCTTATTAGATATTGTGATAATGATACAGTTAAAACACAGTATTACTCATCCAATTTTTTAGGTCATTCAACTAAAGATATTTAGTTTGAAAAAGTGAATGAGAAGTGCTTAGAATTAGGAACACTTGGATTACTCCAGTTGTCAATGGATGGCCCAAATGTGAACTGTTCTGTTTTAACTAAAATGGTTGATTTTTTAAAAAGTAAACTTTATTCAAATATTGTAAATGTCAGAAGCTGCAGCCTACACTTCCTACACAATGCTTACAGCCACGGATGTTCCTCCTTTCCTGAAGTTGAGGTAACAGGAAGTGCAGTTTACAGACTATTTAAGGACTCAACCACTCGCGTAGGGATGACTTTGATAGCCTTGGCCCAGGCATAAAATTTCCTTTAAAGTTTTGCAAAAATCGATGGTTGGAAAATACAAGTGTTTCAACAGATTGCTTGAAATGTTACCGTATCTTAAAACATATGTCATTTGTTCAAAGCTAAAAATTTCCTAATTCTGGTACCAAAACTTTTGATTTTGTGCAGAAGTGTACAAAAGATATACTATTTTCTGCTAAATGCAATTTTTTTTATATTTATTACTCAGGAAGTACAACCTTTTCTGACACTTTATCAAACTGATAAATCAATGTTGCCATTTATTGCTGGAAATTTTCATGCATTGTAGAAAAGTTTGATGCAAAAGTTTTTAAAGAAATTTTTGCTCTCTAAATCTATTGGAAATGTTTAAAAACTCTAAAATTACTCATTATTTTATACACTGTATAATCCAATATTATATAGAATGTTGATTATTTAAATGAAAAATTTTCTTATAGCTGTAAACTCATTAAAAGCTTCTGAAATAATAATTTTAACTCAAATAAAAAATAGTCTCATTAATGTTTGCACTTATTTATTTTTATTATTTACTAAAATGATTAAATAATATTGCATTTATACATAATTATATGCATATTTTGTTAAGAACAATTTTTAAAATAAAATAAAAAAAATTATTTAACGTGAATATAAAAAAGAGTCAAATTAAAAATAACCTTATGGAAATTTTTGATTTGACTCCTGGAAAACTCTTTAAAACTGCTGAAATAGGATTCTTGGAAATCTGTATGAACCATGAAAGAACTATGTTAATATCTTTCAAAGTTAGCATAAAGCCCTTGCAAGTTGGAAATCCCTGGTTTTGTTAATTTTGGTATAAATTAGAATTTAGCTTGTGTGTGTGTATATAAATAAAATACATGCATGTATATAGAATATGTAAAATATGTTTATTATAATTTTAAAAAAAAATTAAGGCAGCTTTCTTTTTACAGAGAAATATTTTAACATTTTACCAATATAATTTTATCTGGCATTGTCATTTCATAAATCATGTAATTTTGTCTATTTTTCATTTCTTTTACTCTAAAAGCTGTTTAACAAATAATAAAATCATTGCAATGTTATTTATTGCATTGGTAGATGGTACCAGTTTACATTAGAATGAACTCTCAACTTATGTTTATTTATAATTTTAAAGATGTGTTTTTGTTTTATACTTATGTATGAGCTATGTATTTTCAAAATCAGTGTATTTTTCATTTGATTAACTTGGTAAAAATATTGATTGAAACTTAAATAGAATTTTAAAAGTATTAAAAAAACCTAATTTGTGTATGCATTTCTGTACTATGAAGAAAGAATTTAAACTATAGCAGCTTAAATCAACATGCAATTTCAATTTATTTGTTCGCTTGTTTAGACCTATGGCTTTAAAAGGGAATTTCATGTATTAGGTTGGTAGATGAATTTTGTAAATTTTAAACTTCTAAGCAATTTAAATTATTTAATTACTAAATATTGGTTAATGTTAAATTAAGAGCATAATTTATCACTTTTATTATATTGATTTTTAATGAAAATTTAATCAATTCATAACTTGAATAGTTTTTACATTAATGTAATTGCAGAGTAATAGTTTAGTGTAATAAAAACAGATCTGTTTTAAAAAATTTTATCAATGTTATTTTTTTAAAATTAAGTTTTTTATCTACATTGTAGTTTAATTACTGGTTCTATTGTAAATTTACATAGTATTAAATTGAATTTACATATCTTATAGAAGGCTTTTATTTTACTTCAAGTTTAAAAATGTTAAATGTTATTATTTTGTCATAATTTCAACTGAGCATTTTGAGATGCAAATTTTCATATTTAGAAAATCTCAGATAATTTAAATGTTATTTTAGAATGCTTTTTGATATTAAAGTTAAATCCCAACTAAACCGTTTCTCTCTAAGCTGAAATTTATAGTTAGATTATTATTCAAAATATCTCTACTATATTAGTCTTTAAAAATACAGGAATAAATGTGAGAATTTTTTTCCACTTTAAAATAAAATCTGGAATTCACCTTTGTAAATTTTATTGATTCCACCCCCTCTACAAGTTATTATATTTTCTTAAATACAGGCATTTAAAAATAATATTTTTTTAGATAATTTGGTCAATAATCGAATGCCTTTAAGAGGTCCACCTTTACCTAATTTTCCTCCTGGTTTCAATCCTTCAACTTTAAAGTGAGTATTAAAAAAATTATATTACTTTATCTTTTGTTATTTTAAAATTAAATTTTTTAATTATTTAACTTATAATACTTTATATTTTTCCTATCTGTTTTTCTTTTATAAAGTTTAATGAATATTTTATAAATTCCTTTTGTAATATTTTCCTTTACAATTAAATTTTTAAGCATATTTGTAGTTTTTAAATTTTCTGCACTTATTTTTAATTTTGTAAATACACATTAATAAATTATTTCTTTAAACCCATTTTTAATTTTAGTCTTATTGATATCCTGATATTTTTGCAGTTTTTGGTTGTGTATAATTCTTACTTTTGTTATATTTTCCAGTATGAATCATAAAATGCTAAATTATCAACCAAGGACCATAGCCCACCCTTTGTTATACAAGTAAGATTGCTTAATGGTTTTTTCTCAATTATATTTAATAGTATAGTATTATTTTAGATACAGTATCAGTTGAATTACATTCCAGATGTTGTAATTTTATTTATGTAGGCACTTTCAATTCCCAGTTGTTTATCATAATAAATACTATAGTAATGAAGACTTGAGAAATACACAGCAAGAAGACGAATATGCCGGTCTGATGACACAGCGAGAAAAAGAATGGTTAATTAAAATACAATTATTGCTTTTAAAGACTGAAAATCCCTATATAGAAGATTATTATTTTACAGTTAGTATTGCTTCATCAATGTGTTTTTATTTTTATAATTATAGTCTCTAACTACAATTTATTTCTTTGTTATAGTCTTAATCTTTAATATTTTTATTTTATCCTTTAAATTTTACAATGCTTTTTAGATTAAATTATATTAATTGACTAAAATATAATCAAAGTCTATTTTTTCCATAAACAAGAAAATTTCTTGAATTTTTAAGTTTTACCCAAGCATGTGCAAACAAGTCAGTGTGTTTAGTTAATGTTAGGAAATAAAATTTTAAAAAATCCCTGTTGAGTAGATTAAAAAAAAGATTTACTTGTCAGTGGTAAAAGAAATGTGTAACAAATGTATTAGAATTTGTTGAGTAGTCTACAAAGCTATCTTGAAAGTTGATTGTAATCAATTATCTTAATTTCAACATTCAAATTACTTGAAAAAGCAAAGTGAATATAAAAAATGAATAATTTACATTTGTTTCTTCTCTCAAAAATCTTGATAAATTAGTTCATTTGTTATTTTTATTAATGTCTAATGACATTAATATTCATAATTTTTATTCTTGTGATTTTTCTATATGAAATTTATTCTGAAAATGATTTTGCTTTTTTTCTTATGTGATCCGATTTTGATACTTTCTACATAGTGTGTTGCTAATGTGAAATTATTTATACACTATTATAAAGTATTCAAGACTGATAACCACAAATTTGTGTCTTATAGTGATTTATTATTAATTTTCCTCTTTATTGAATATTACATTTTTTGCTGTTCTTAAAAATTTTGGTGGACTAACAAAATGTTATCATTCTATCCTTAGACTCAACTGTTCATAAATTCAATTCCTGCAACAATCCTGAACTAAGTAAGTTCAGGTTTGTTGTAGAGGCTCAGAATACACTTTAAGCTATTACCTATTGTTCTAATTAGTTCTAACACGTATAGAAATATGTAGAACACGAAACAAACAAAAATTATGTACTTCATAGCAGCCTAATATGCTGAAAAAATGCTTGAAAATGCATTACTCATACTTAGAAGAAGAGTTGTATGGTTTTGTTATTGAATATTTCTAGTACATTTTCTTCTAACATAACTAATTTCCTTTGATTTTTTTTTAGTCATGTTTTCAAGGACTATTTATGCTTCATCTTTCAACTGAATATTTTATAAAGCTATTTTTAAATTGTTCATAAATTTTGACTTGTACTCTGAGATCTGATTGAATTGATTTATTGTAGACAAAAGCATACAAATTATAAACTGAATTCATTACTAAAAGTGTAAGTGCAAGAAATGGCAAAATTTCATTAAAAATGTTTACAACAAATTGCAAAATGCAGCAGGAGTTATGAAACTTCATAATTATTTTCATAAATGCTTCATGGGAATAGTTTGTTTCCATTTTGAGTGCACAGTTGAAAACTATCCAGAAATGTCTTTAAGAGTGCATAGGACATGATCACATATGTTGAATTTATTTTTATGTTCAAATTTTATGCTAACATGTGTACTTCAATATACAACCTATTTATTTTACATTTAACCATTTTTGTGTCTGGCTTTTACATTTTATAAAAATTGAAAATATATTAACTTTAGGAATTATACTGTAAATAGTGTTATCAACAGATTTTTAAAAATTGAAATTTTGAATCAAATTTTAATTAAGAAACTTAGTATCAACCATGCCTCTAGGAAAAAAATCTTTGATTTTTAAGGTAAATTAAAAATAAAAGGATGAGCAATAGAAATTTTATGGCTATCATGAAGATTTATGAATATCTATAGTTAATTTGTTTAATTTATTTTTAATTTCATAAAGCAGAATTTATTATACATATCATATTTTATCAGTTGCTCTTCCATTTTATTCATTTTATCAATAATTTTTCAGCCATTTCTGCAATTTAAGTTTATTTTCACTAAATTATAGATGGCAGGTGTACTTATAACAACAATGTAAACTGTCATTGGTTATTAATAATCTGGTTTGTTCCTCAGACACAGGTGGCAAGGCGATGTAGAAAGCAATATAGGGAAAGTGCCAATAAAGGTGCTGGAGATGCTCCTGAACTTATTCTTCCAGAAAGGTCAAAACATGAGAACAAGGCATATGTACCTAGTATGTTTTGAATTTATACTTAAGTTTTAAAATATATATAATAGTTTTATATCACCTTATAACTTTTGTACTGTAATTTTTTCCAAGGCTTTTAATCTATTTCTAGAAATAACAAAATTTTATATATACATTCTAAGATTTTTTTGATACTTTTTAAATTCTTCCCTTCATGATCTTACCAAAATCCATCTTTTACTGAAACTTTTACCTTTGTTTTGAACATTAAGTTCATTACAATTAGTTATTTGTTATGCATTCTCTAACCTACATAAAATGAGAGTTTAAAAGCATTCATGAGTCTACCTATTTTATAATGACTTCATGTTCTAAAGTTAAAATATTTTGTTTACGGTGACAATTTTTGTTATAAATTAAGGAAGAAGTCTAAAATTATTTGATAAACATTACAAAGTTGAAATTTGGTATCATTATTTCCAGATTAAAACGAATATTGATTTTTAAACACTATCTAGTTATATAATTAAATGAAATGTGTGTAAAAAATCTTTGATAAACTAGTATAGCATCTCATGTTCAGTTTTTGATAGAATTAAGTCTTACACAAATGTGCAGCAAAATAGTATGAATGTACAATATTATCAGGTTTTTTTTTTTTTTTTTTTTTTTTTTTTTGAACATGAGTGGCTATTAGTCATATGACTCATATCAACATATATGTTTTGCAAAAGAAAGCAATTGTCAAAAATATTTCTTCTAAAAATGTTTGAGTATTTTTATTTGATCAAAATAGATTTCTTTGATTTTAATAGCTATTGTCATCCATTTTTAAACAATTTTGATATAATACAAAATTAAATTCTAGACAGTATGACTATATATTGAACTATCAATTTAGATTAAATTAATAAAAGGCTAAGATTTTTTAAATCGTAAGTAAGGGCATGATTATTTGAAACATCCATGCAATTTTTAAAGTTTTATCTTTTTGAAAATGTTATTTAAAGTTTCAAATTTTTAAGAATTTTTAGATCTTAGTTTAGCTACTTTCTCTAATGTTAGTTTAGAAAATAGTTAACTGAAAGTATTGAGAAAGAATGTAGTTGAGCAAGAATTTGTTTATAGTTTTTTTACATTTACCAAATCAGTCTTTGATCACTTTAAAAATTAAATGAAAATATTTATTTTCTTCATGTTCAAGGACAATCAGTCATAAGTATGTTTTAGTTTCTTTAATAAATCTAAAAAATATTTTTATTTATCTCTGAGAACTTAATGCTTTTATTTATTTTTTAACGGTTTGCTTGGAGTATATTATATGCAGGGATACTTTTCATTTGATTGGATTTAGCTTAAAATCATAAGATATGGATTCAATTTATTGGTTGAAATAAATATTAGTATTTTTTACTTGCCATTAAAACATATAATTAATGTAAGTTTTTTGTTTACTTTAGCATATGTTTATTAGCAACTAAATGTTATTTAGAATTATCTCATTCTAAAACAGTTTCAGTTTTTAACATAGTTTGTATGTTGCTATAAGAAAATGGAAAAATTGTCCAACATCAAAAATTGAAATATTGATATATATAAATTAAAACTTTTTCAGAATTGTAATCTGAATTCCTAAATTTAATACCTTTTTAAGTTATTTTTTATTTTTTAAAATATTTATGCTTAATTGAATATTAAACTTTAAGTATCATCCTTTAAAAATTTTCCACCACTACATAAAAATGTTTTATATACTCTTATAAATTTCATTTTATTATTATAGTTGAAATACATTAAATTTTATTGCAATTATTTTCATATTTTCTAGCTCAATTTGAAGGATCACTTGGAAAACTTCAAGCTGTAAGTGTTAATTTTCCTAGAAAAGTTTTAGACATTACTGTTACTAGACCATTGGAAGATGATGAAGGCAGAGTTGTGACAAATCAAAGTCTTCTAAAATATAGGCGTCTTTTGATTGACATAGAAAAGCTATATACATATTTGTTAGAAATAGAAGATGAAGAAAGAAGAATTCTTGCTAAGCCAGATTCGGAAAGTGGACCTCATCGAATAAATATTGAAAAATTAACAAAAAATATTTATAATGGTTTATTTAGTGGTCAAGATGACAATTTTCAACACATCATGACTATAAGAAAAGGACGATCTTTAATGATGAGAGTTTTTAAAATATTTAACAAAGTATGTGCTTCTATTACTGTTTTACTTAAAAAAATTTTGTTTTTCATATACTTAATAAAAAATATTTTATTTTCTTTAGGAGCAGAAGCTGCAAGGTCTTACTTATTTGTTCCAATATTTATCGTTCATTCTTAAAAAAGACCAGAATGATCACATCTTAGTTCAACACATTAATTTAATCATAAATGTATTAGAAGAAGTTACTGTTCTGTCAGATTTATTACAATTAGGTGAAGCATTACTGCATGATATTTCCTCAGAACAACAAGCAGTGAAAAAAGATAAATGCAATTTATTTTCAGCCATGCGAAATAAAGTAAGTGGACATTTTAATTATATTAATATGTTTTTAATTATATATTAATTAATATTTTTTAATAATTTGACATTTATATTTTTAAAAAATTGGGTTGAAAAAGTAGTCTTAAATTTTTCGTTTACCATACCTAACATTTAATACAATTTTTTTATACCTACACTGTCTCCTAAATTAGTCAAAGCTGGAAAATCTCAAACTGTTGTATAGGGTTAAATTAAAATTAGCATATATTTAAAGATAACAAACTATAATGTTTAATAAATTTCCTAATAAATTTGGTAGTTAAATAAAAATAAATCTAAATTATAATCATAATTTTATGAATTTTAAATTTATTTTAAATGAGAGGAATACATTTTTAAAATGTTTGTAGCTATTAATTGTAAATGTATGTTGAAATGTTATCTATTACAAATATACCTAAAAGATTGACTATGACTTTAACTATCTAGCCCCCTCCAGTATGTCTGAAATTTCTAGTTTAAAATCACCAGTGCAGAGATGAGTCAAGATGAATATCGTCAAAATTGTTGTAAACACAAAGTTTGATCCAGACTTAAATAATAGGTTTTTTAAAGGTCTTTGGAGGACCCATGTAGCATTTTTGGCCAAAAAGTCAGTGGCCTTGCTCCCTGGAATCCTATTGTAAGCAGCAACTGAACTACCAGCTGAACACTTTCCTTCAGTTCAACAGTTCATAGGTTTGAATCCCATCTTGGCCATGAACGTCTGTAGTCGTTCAGAATCCACTTTAAACCATAGATCTTGGTCTAATTAGCCTTTATGTACAAAAATACCATTGAGCAACAAACCAACCTGTTGTGAGTAGGGATCTATTAGAAAGAAACTAATGTTGAATATTCATTGCATTCCTGTGTGCAGGTATGTTTATTGTCTATTTGCAAGAAATCAGTTGATAAGGAGTCTGACAAAGTAACTGCTCTGCAGAATGATGAAGGGAGACAGTGAGAGTTGCTTTATTGCAATATAGACTGTTTTATCACCCATTTGTGCAAAAAAAAAAAAAAAACAGCACTCTAGCTATGTTTTTATTGTTAAATATTGATGTGCATGTTGATATTTGTAATTTAAGTCATTGTTTAACATTTTAAGAATTTATAAGAAATAAAGTTTATTTTTTTAGCTCAGGGAAGTTAAAATTTTAAATAAAGCTAGAAAAATATTAAAATGTACAAAAATATTAAATTTTTATATTTCCTTTCTAATTTTTTTTTGACCAGCCTAAATTTTATATGCTAGTAGATATACTAACCTAAAATAAAAGATGTTCTAGTTTTGTCTTTTAATATTTATATGTGAAGATCAAGTATTTTTTATAATAAAATTGTTTAATTATGGAATAGGTACATTAATGTATTTTATATTTTTATTTACACATTATTTAACAATTTGTAGAATAGTCAAAATCAACAAATTCAGAATTAAAGAATAAAAGTCCTTCTAAAACCTTAAAATATTTCTTTATAAAGAAAATATGGTTTTTGTATATTAAATATTTATCAAAATTTTGATTCTAAATTTTAATATTTTTCTTTCTGTCCTTTTATCTTGAATTTTTTTTACATTATAACTGTTATTGAAGGGAAAGCAATTTTCATGTGTATTTTAATTTTTAAGCTTGACTATTAAATGATAACTAAATCTTTAAGAACTTCTTAAATTTTATTAGTTCTCATCTAGATGAATTAATTTTGATAAAGGCTTATTTTTGTGGCTTTTGCAGTTTGGAATATCTGTGATATGCAAAATGTTATTGAAAGCAGAAGAATTGTATTGTGGTATGGATCTATTTGCTTCTGATATTCAAACAAGATGGTAAGACATTTTGCATAAATTTTTTTTATTTTTAAAAATTTTTTTTAAAATTCAAAGCTTAAATTCAATGATTTCAATAGTTTCAATTTTTACCTGTTTTTGGTTGTTTGTTACCCTTTTTAATAAATATCGATTGTATGTATTGAATAATACTTGTAATATTTTCATTATATTTAATATGAAATAAATTCTAATTGATTTAGTTTGCAAAATTGAAGTGAAAAATGCGATTAAATTAATAAATTAGAAATCTTTACTCTGTGTTATATTAATTGAAATACTTGTATGTTCATTCTGACCTCAAAAGACATCCTGTGCCGCATTGATTGGCAAAAAATATATATTAAAAAAAATTATGGAAGAAAGTGTTTTCTGAAAGTGCAATACTTTATGTAATTAATAAAAACTATAATGAATATAGTTGCTTATTTTAGTGATAAAATATGTAGAGTGTTGAATTGCATATGATTAAAATTATCTTATATGTTAGTATTTTTTGGATTTTAAAAATCAAAATTTGTTGTCAGATGTTCAAAAAAGAGAAAGCTTAAGAGTTGGAATTAGCTTTAGCTTCTGTGTTCAGTGTAGAATTCTGTATGGAATTTTGGTTTGGCAATGAAACTCAATTTCTGATAACACAGTTATCTTTGTATAGCTTTTGTGTATCGGCCATCTTATTAGTTACATGTTAGCTCCTATTTTAGGGTCCAAAAATTGCCGAAGAATCAAAATGTACCTGATTGTAAACTTTTACTGAAAAGTCTAGAATATGGATGTGAAATTGTATAGGTTTAAAAGAGTTTGAAAGTAAACAGAAGAGGAATTTAGAATTGCTTTTATTAAATAATTATTGGGGAAAAAATTCACATTCTTCAAACATTATGTAATTGTTGTATTTATTTTGTTTTGGATAAGTATATTTATGTGAAAAGTTTTTTATACACACATCTTGAAATACTCTATAAATTAATAGGATTCTAATGAAGATGTTTATAAACTGTAAAATTAGCCATTCTTCTTCTTCTTAAAATTGAGTTTGTATGTCATTGGGCACCTCTGCTTTTATCAGCATTTTGTACCATTAACTCCAAACCCAATGTTTCCTAGTTCCAGTTGCTCGGGTCACCCACTTTACTAATAAAGTCTGATAACCCTTTAATGGAGTCTTTGTGTAACTCTCTAGTATGGATGAAGCTTAAAGAAGTTAATTTAGGGAGGGCAAGAGCCTCACATTCGTAAATGACATGCTCTGCCGTTTCCTCTTGCATATGACATTTCCAGCAGATAAGGTCTTGCTGAAACAGTCCCATCTGGTCAGAAAGTCAGTCATGCTAGGAATAGCTTCCCGACTTTCACCAGAAGAAGATGGTTTAGAGGTAATTTCTACCTCAAGTGAAGGATTCATTGCTGCCCCTTTACAAGATTGCCTCTGAGTTCCCTTGTCTTTTTCAGCAAGGTCTACTTTAGAGGCTTCACCTGCAAATGCAGAAAGGTTTGTTACTTCTTGTGTCTTTTCAGCCACAAGATAACAATTAAAAAGCTCAGGTAATATAAGTCCACCCAGCATTGCCTGAGTTACTGGGCAAGGCAAATTACTCTAGAAGTTCGCCAAGCAACTAGAGGCTCCGTTAAGACACCAATACCGCGGTGCCAATTAGCCCTAGGCACGGATCGCATAACACCAGGGTTTACAAGAGCTGGTTCGCAACCTCTGATTCTATATTCAAGGCTATCCTGTCATTCCTACAGGACATTCGGCTCTCCACCACCTGCCGACGCGCCTGGTGGCTGTGCTCAAGCCCCAGGAAAATTAGCCATTATTTTATATAATGTTTTTTTTTTTTTTTTATCCTACGCCCGACCTTGGTTTTTCAACCATCAGTCTCTGTCGGGCAGCCCAATACAATCTTGAGGTGAATGAAAAGTCATCTTCCGCAGAATTTCTATCTGCGACGTCCGAAAGTCCAGGGCAAGTGAAAAGGTGGTCACCAGTCATATCCTCTAGTCCGCAAAAGGGCAGATTGGAGAGTCCCTCAAACCCAAACGGTGAAGGTGTTTTTGCAGATAATCATGCCCAGTTTTAAGGCGAAAATTTGCCACTCCCACAGCTCTGTGGAGGTTACACGGAATAGGCTTTGTTAGTAAGGAAGCCCATGCTTTCTCCTTTATGCACATCTTGTAAATATTTCTACGATAGGAGGCTATATTTGACTTAATAAGCCTTTTAACAGTATGGTACTCCAAGGCTGGAGAAGGCTGTTGTAGGTTTTATATAATGTATAATTTAGTAATGTAAAAAACATTGATTATTTAAATGAAGATTTTTTTGTTATAGCTGTAAATCGATTGAAGACTTTTTAAGTAATCGTTAAATATAATTCTAAGTTAAATAAATATTCTAATTTTTACAATTATTTATTTCTGATTAATGAATATAATTGAAAAATGTTGCTTGTATGTAATTATGGGCATACTCGGTTAAGAACAGTTGGTAAAATAAAAATTTAACATAAATGTCGATACCTTCTGGGGAACTCCTTAAAAGTCCTAAAAATCCTTACGAACCCTATATTTTGCCATGCTAATTTTTTTAGTTTTTTATTTCATAGTTGATAAACTTAAATCTCTGTTTTTTTTTATGGAATAATATAAATTCTTTATATCATAGATAACTAAATGCACTGTTGATGTTATTTAAAAATATTTCATCTGGATCATTAAAAAATCATGAAATATTTTCCTACATTTGAAAAAAGGGAGAAAATATTTTTTAAATGTAGTTTTGTTGTTTTAAAATATGGTGTAAATGTAGAACACCTTTCCTGCAAGTCCTAAGAACGATCTATTTTGTAGTATTTCAATCTTAAATGCTATGTATTGTATAAAATAATTAAAAGAAATGTTTGTTTTTAAATCTAATTTCACAGATTGTTTTATATAACAAGTTTTTAATTTTAAAGAGTAATGAGTGATTTAAATTATTTTTGGCAGAAGTATAATAATTAAAAAAGTTTCATAAACAAAAGATGTTTGTGTTTTATAAACATTTTTTGAAGTTTCATATTATATTTGTATATGCAAAATTAATTATATTTGTAATGTAAAATATTTTTCTTCTCTAGGGCAAGGATTGTCCAAAATATAGTTGACTGCCTATGTTTGTTGCCATTGTCAGCAATAGTTTCTCCAGAAATCTCATGTGAAAATTTATTAACTCATATTCAAAGATTTTCTGTGAATTGTGAAAATTTTGAAATGCTCAAAGAAAGATTAATATTATTAGAAAATGTCTCTCAGAATGGAATTACAAATGAGGCAGCATGACAAGAATTCATATAGAACATTTAACTGCATTAATAATTAAAAAGAAAGTCACTTGTGATCAGAAGCTATCAAACCCTTAGACTCCTTTGCATTTCTGAGAATGTTCCCTTAATCAATGAATTCTGTGATTCTACTATGGCCTTCATATTTTGGCTGTTAGCAATGGAAATCACTAATCCTCCCTTTTCCTACTTTTAATTTATAGTTACTATAGCAAGAGTTGTACACCTTTCACTTGGGTATGGCATAAGAAATGTGTATGCTGTAAATTTTAGATAAACTTTATATTTTTCTAAGAAACATCTTTTAAACAAGTTGATCTCTTTAAGAAAATAATTCATATTTGTGAAGTTAACATTTGGTATGACTTTAGTTATAGATAGCATTTTTTCTAAGGTGTACTTTCTTGCTTAGTAAGTCACCCTAAGTGCAGTTTGGTGCTTTTGAATTTAATGATCATTAAGTTGTGATCATATCCCTGTATTGCTTATATTTGTTCAGCTTTCAACGGGATTTCTTCCTTTATTTTTCTATTTCCAATACGATATTAAAATGAAGCATGATATAATGAATTTTTCAGTTGAATTATTTTAATAAATTTTATTATACAAAGCAACAAGTTGTTGCATGAAAATATAAATATTTATATTACTAGCTATGTGTACAAATGTATTTTTTAATTTAACTAAAAATCAGTTTAAAAATGCAGAAAATTTATTAATAATAAATATTTTTAAGTGATATATAATTTTTTGTTATAATAAATTTGAAATCTGAAAAAATTTGTTTTCTCAATTAGTTTTCAGTTATGAAATGATAATCAAAGAATTTATTAAATATTTTGTTGAATTTGTTTTGTTTTTTAAATACTGAAATTACTTTTTATTGAATATTTTGCCAGGTTATGTTATGTTGTCTTCATCATAGTGCTGATACCTTAGTTCCATTATTTTTGTTTAATACCTTTGTTATAAATAATACTGCCAGGTGAGATTAAGTTTTTTAACATAATTTTGGAAATAATAATTCATATACTAACATACTTTTTACAATCAGCTGTTACAGAAAAAAAATTATCTAAGATGTGTGTTCATTTTGTTAGTGTAAATTCTTTTTCATACCTGTTTCACAAATAGATATTTTTATTTTAATCAAATAAATTTTATTTCTCTTTACTTTGTGTTTCTTTTTAATAAAAGGCTTTAATAATGAAACAATGTGGAGCAAATAAAAAAAGAAAATAATTATTCATACTTTTTTATGTTAATACTCATTATAAATACTTTAAATATTCTTATCTCTGTTTAATTTTCAAAGTAGTGTTATATGATTTAAGGTAAACAAAATCCAATTTTTATAAAAATTTAAGTTTTATTATAGACATATAAAAATGTTTATGTACAGTTTTTTACTGCTGTGCTCTACATATTTTAATGCAATCAAATATACAGAAGCTTACATTTTGTTACTTTGGTAAAGCTAGCTGAATAGAAAAGGTTTAACACACCAATTTAAACAATAAAATACATTGAAATATATAATTTCTAAACTGAAAGACAAAATACATGCAAAAAAATAATAAAAACAAGACTAGTAAGATTTCTTCTTTTTGTAAAAGGTATCAAAAGTATTGCAACTCTCATAACAATTCAAATTTTGTAAATGACTATCGCTGTTACTCATCCAAGACAAATGTTCTTTTTTTGTAGAATCTTGCAAGTTATTTTATAAAATGTTATGCAAATTTTCATTAAGTTTTTATAACCAAAGATGAAAATAAAATTTATGAGTAATCAATATTTCCTTTTTAAGTCTGCAGTTGTAGTTTTAACAAATAATTGTATCACAAAACAGTTCATAATCTTCTCATTTGACTAGTTATTACACATGAAAGACTGAAATGACTTTTGAATTATAGAAGTTTCAGTTCCATTACACATAACTCTCTTGTTTACTGCTGCTAGCTAACAGCCTCATTTCATTCGCATGAATCTGAAGCCAGTCTCTAGCTGAAGCACTACATGGGGAAAGAGTAACTAGGCAAGCAGCTGATAGAAGAAACATTTCTGGTGAAAGAGCTTTTTTACATGTTCCTAAAAGAAAAATAAAATTTTAACAAAAGTGCATTTAATAGTTATAACTTATTTTGCAATTTTCAAGCGATTAAAATTGCATAAATATTAATTTTAAAGATTTTTAAATTACTTATACAGTTATTTATTGCATTTACCATGTTTGATTTATATTTTTTCTAATTTTTTTTAAAAAAGTTGATATTTTAATGTTGAAAAGTGAAATATTTCTCTTAAGAAAATTCCATGTATCAAATCATTTTCTGATATTGTACTCTTTATTATTGAAGACATAACTATGCACATGCAACCATAAAACTTATTTTCAATAAATTTTGAACTAAATATCGATGCTCTGAAAACTTACCAATTAAGTTATGAACCAGTTGCTCCAATTCACTGCCAATTTTGTTTTCTAACATGCACTTTCCTTCTGTCCATTGTTTCAGTAATTGAGCAAAAAGGCCAACTGCTTCACATAATACTTTTTCTTCAGATTCTTCAGATAATATGTTTTGTATAACACTCATTCCTGAAACCTAGAATAGTATTGAATTAATATACTATTTGAAAAAGGTACTTTATAACTGAAATTGCATAAAATTTAAATTGTTAAAAATTACTTTTGAAATTAAATTTACAAAATTTTTATACTGTCCTATCACTTAAAGCTTATAATAAAATTATAATTTAGTTTAAAGTAAGCAATGAAGTTTTATTTTTTATTAAATTCATACAATGCTTTAATTGAAATCGAATTTGATATACACATATAGCTTTGACAAAAATTTTACTATAAATTTATTATCAAATTATTTTAGTATTAATATAAATTATTTTCTTTAAAAAAACTTATTGAAAGTCTAGATATTAAAACGAATTATAACTTACTTTCTCAAATTCATCCAGTGAAGCTCGAGAAGAGCAAATCACAGTCAATGTACGTAATGCAAGTGGACGCAAATAATTACATTTACGAACCTTGCATACATTCAGTAATGGTTGAATAGCTCCAGCCTAAAAATGAAAAGGCATATTAAAAGCAGTCCATATTTCTTTCATAATTTTATGTTAAGAAATTACAATATTGCTTAAAAAATTAATGTAAGTTTACATTAGCTAGCAAATCTTTTATCACAATTTTTCATTAACAATTTTATTTACATTGAATCTTTTATAATATTTTTCTTTTAAGTTGAAATTTAAGTTAATATAGCATTTGTTGAACGTGTTTTGATATTTGCAATTTACCTGAACTATAAGTTTGCTCATTAACCCTCCTGACATACACATTTCAGCAAGAGCACATACTGCCATTCTGATTGAAGAAGAATTTCCTTCTGGTTGTAAACAGTCTACTAAAACCTAAAAATAAATAGTTTAATTAGAATTTGGTAAATTCCATCATTTATTTCTAACAAAGGGAAATTGCAAAAATTTATTATTAAAATTTAATTTGTAATTTTGAAGTTTATTAAAGATTTTACATTTGAAAATTTTATGCTTATGCATCTGAAGATTTATTACTTGAATTTAAATACTTTTAATCAATTTTAGATTTATTTTAAGTTATAAATTTTTATTAATTTGATGCATTAAAGTACTCAAGAATTCCTTTCTTACTTTAATTTCTTTTGTTATCAGGAATTCCATCATTTCATGAAGAACTTCGCCAGTAATTTTAAAAGAAGGTAATAACACTTTATGTTTATCTTCTGAGGAAGAAGCCTGATTCAAGCTGTAACAGATAAAAAAAAATATTAGATGTTGCTAAAATAGATATATTTTGTGAATAAAATAATATTGTATAGAGAGAGTTGTTTATATTAATTTAAATATTTACCTTAAAATATGAGTAGTGAGGTGATTCAGTGCATCTGTAATACAATTTTTTATCTGTAAAAGAAAAAAAATGAAGTGTATAGTTAAAAAAATTTTTTGTAAATAAGCATTGATAGAAATAAAAAATAAACTAAATATTAAAACATTAATTATTATAAGAATTAATATTTACCTTAATTGACTCGGGATCTTGAATATCTGAGTTCAATTTATAATCCTTCATTACTTTCTGTATGTCCTCACATAATCTACTAGTACTGATACAAAATGTTGACCAGTCTCCATGCTCTAAATGTTTCAGAACAACTCCAAATGTTTCCACAATACTTTCAGCTCGATCTTCTAATCTTTGTATGGTTTCTATGAAGGAAAAAAATATTTTAAATAAGTATGAGAATCTTTATGTAAAGTAGTTATTGAGTACTTATAAGTATTCTGGTTTAAGTGACATAAACATCTTAAACACATCAATATTTTACTTATGACCCTTGCCCCAATGTATTACTTATTTTATGCATTTCTTTTCCTTTGCATTGAAACTTATTTGTTGACAAGAATTATTATCAAATTCGTAGCAACAAAAAAATATTTACTTTCTGAGCTTCTTTTATGTTTACATAAGACAAGTAAATGTATTTTTAACACTTATATTTTCACCATTTTTATTGATTATATAAAAAAGAAATGTATGGTTATCTGGTAATTAAATACTAAATTTATTTACCTTTAGCAGATTGAACTCCAACTGATGTCAAAATATCCACTTTTTCCATCTCTTCTGAAGGTAACATTAGGTTAGATACGAATTCTGGACAAAAGAAAGTGCTGGCTGTTGAATCGTCATTTGAATACTCTAAATGATCTTGTTTCAAATTGATTTGAGGTGGATATTTATAAGATGGAGGGAACTGTTGCTTTTCAATGGAAATTTTCTTAATATCTTTATCAATGACTTTTAGTTTCAATTGTCCAGCATTTTGGTCTCCATGAAGCTTGCATGGTCTCCTTTGAGTCTGAGTTTCTGTTTTAGGTGTACCATGAACTAGGCAAGAACTTTTGTTAACAATAATGGGCTTCACATTTGTTGATTTTGTATCGATCTGACTTTGATTAAAATTAATATCTTTGCATACACTTTCTTTGTGGAAAAGTTCTTCCAGTTTACTGTGATTTGAAAGTGTAGAACTTCTTGAAGATGTCGATTGCTTAGAACTTTCTGATAATGATTTTGAACCATGCTGTGGACAGGTTGGGTTGATTTTGTTTCTTAGAAAATACTCAAAATCTTGGAAGTCTCTGGAATTTGGATTGCTAGCTGTAAGCTTGCGAATATGGTCTAGAAAATCAATTTCATCTTTTTTAGTTGAGGGTTTTTGATATGGACCTGGCCAATCCTAAAAAGAAAGGAAATTTTATTAACAAATAATTTTTTTTGCTGTGGATCATCAATAACTTTTCTGATGTATTAAATTAAGACATAATTACAGTTAAAATATTTCAATATATTAGATTTTCGAAGTTAAAGTTTAAAGCTATATGACTTCATATTTTTATAAATATAATTTTTGAATGAATATATAACATTCTTAATTATTGATTAAAATTGAAAATATATTTTCAAAATTTAAATTTCTACTTCCTGTAAAATAAGCTCTTAAATAATCATCAAATGTTAGCGTTTTATTTTTAAAATCTTATTTATTTAATCGGGTTTATAGAGTAATACAAATCAATTTTACCGAAATAAAATGATGTTTGTTTTGAATACAATTTTATAAAAACAAATGTAGATGAGTACTTACAGGCTGTCCTTGAATGCAACTGCCTTTCTGTCCCATTGCGCCGAAGTGAATTCAATTCTCACTTAAAATAAAAATCGAACGTGTAATCCAAGGAGAGAGAGCGTTTCACTGGAATCGAGTAGGAAAAGGTTATGGCTGGAGAGTCATCTCCCTTCCGTATTTATAAGCGAGAGCCACGCGTAAAGCCCTGCCTCCTGCTATTCACCAGTGACATGTGGCGCGTGCCATCTGCCTCGCAGGCCACGCGTCCTGCTTGAATGATTGCAAACATACGGCGCGTGGCCTGGTGTTATTATGAATAGAGCCTGCCTTTTTCAAGATTACGGGGGGAAGGGGGTTTGCGCAGGAGACCAGCATCGTGTCTGTAGAGGAGGATGGGGATGGATTTCCGCTGCTCCGTAAAGCTGATGCAGGCAGATGTTCCTTCTTTTCCATCTTTCGGCATGTTGCTCGGTTTTCGTCTTTCAATCTTGTTTAAAAAAAGTCTCCCCCATCCCTTCTTCCTGTAAGTGTACTTCCGAAGGGCTGACTTGATGAACTTAAAAATAAAAAAAAATTTTTTTGTCATGATTGAGGGTGAAATAAAAGTACACATATGTATGTACTCATTTCTAATTTCTTATAAATGTACTAGTTAACTTTATTTTTGCATTGAAGTATTTAATTTTGCGATTATTAATGAATTTTAATTGACTGATTCAGATTACTCAAATTTTTATCTTCTATTCGGAAGTAATTCGGAAATTGTATAAAATTGCTTTGTATAGAAACATTAACATTTAATGAAAGCAAATGCTTAAAATAAATTATTAGTCAGTTAATTAATTATATACATTGTTTGTTAATTATGCACATTATTTGTAAACATTTAAGAAACTACAGTTTAAAAAACAATTCGTCAATGATTTAAAAAATGCTATCTCTAGGAAATGTTTGAGTTTATTGTGAAATTAAGTTTAAATGTATGATCTATATTCAGTTTTATAATAAACGGAAATTTGCCGTAAATTTCTGCAGCAGTATTTTTCCAAACAGTATAATGAATATGAGCAATTTTTTTGTGCATTCCAACTGGCGAAAACTTTGACATAAATTTTTTTTCTGCCAGGTAACTAAATTTTTTGAAATCATAGTAGACAGACTGCCTGCTGTGCACTTTTAATATCTACCTTAACCGTCCAAGGGTGTTATGAGACATCTCTTTCAACATACACTACTTGAAAATGTTTTCCAGTGGTGTATTTTCCCACATTTTTTCCCCAGTAGTTTATTGTAAAAGAAAATTGTTTTAATGTTATAGTTGATGAGATGTAATCCTTTGGAGACCGATATCCTGTGTTTGAAGACGTTGAATTGGTTTTCGGGGTCTCTAGTTTTGTCGTTTCCACGATCCTATACTGCAATATTTTTAATAACATCGGGTATTCTCTATATTAGATTTTATATATAATAGCAGATTATTTTTTGTATTATAGCTGCTAATTTTAAGATTAATGTAAAAATATAACTTAATTGCTTTAAGTTTTTTGTTTTTTTTTAATTAAAGTTCTTAACAGAAATTTATTAATATATTATAAAACAAATTACATGTGTGTTAAATTTCGTTAAAAATGTAAATCGTGGGAAAAAACACACACACACACAATTATATTTATAATATTATCTAGGTAGTTTCTCAATTGTATTTTTTGAGGCTTTTCTGACCACAGTACATCATATTCGGCAAGTTTCTAAAGTATATATATTTTGTTTGTTGATATATGTATATAATTTTTCTTTTGTATTGAAAAATTGTACAAAAATATTAGTCAAAAGTTTTGAAGAAATTTTGTGCCATGTACCCTTTTTTTGCATTTATAAGTATAGAATTGTAAAAATAAGGTACATGCCAGCTAAATCTAAATAGTTTACACGTATTTACAAATTTTGCATCTTTCTTTACATTTTCTTAACTTGTATAATGAATATTTTTTTGGAAAATTAGAATAAATAGTAAATTTAATTGTGATATTCAAGATAAACGATCGTGCATAGATGCAATCTTCGTGCTATACGAGCATTGAAATGTATGCATTCAAAGTATGACTTGAAATTCTTTCAAAAATATTCCTCCCAACTTGCGTCAAAAATTGCTGAATGGGGTGTAAAATTGTGGTTGAAAAAATCATTTGTTGAATTTTTTTCTGTGGAAAGGGGGAAAATGCTTTAACTTTTTTCGTGGGCGGAAGCACCTTTAAAAAGCAATTGGAGAAACAGCCAAATTTTACCGCTTTTATCGGAAGCATCTGTGTCGGAACAGCTGAAGGGGGTAAGTGTCCCCTTCATCCGCCACTTGCTCGGAACCCCAGGACTCGAAGTTCATCTGCCGCATGGATGACATTACAGCAGATGATTCCTCTGTGTCTTCTTTCTTGTTTGAGGGAATGAAAAACCGGATGTGTGCTGAGAGACACAACCGCTCGAGTCTAGATTATTATTTAATTACAGGTATTCTCTCGATGAACTTCAAATGACTTAAGTGCGAATTTTTATGATGATTTCATATCACGTTCCCGATTTCTTTTAAAACGACTTTATCATGCCATTGATCTCATTCATATGCATTTAGAAACATGATTACAAATATTTATTATGCTGAAAACAATTATTTAAAAGCGTTTTATTTTTGAAATGCGTGAAAAAATTTATTTTTAAAAATGCTTTTATTTTAAAGTACAAATATGTATTTGAAGAAAACTTTTTTTATTCTTTTAAATTTTACCTAAGCAATCAGCTTTGATTTTATAAGTGTTTAAAGCCAAATTGTTGAAATTTATGCTACATCAGTTGTAAGTAAAAATAATGCAATGTTACTAGAACAAAGTTAAAAAAATGGACTATTATTATAAATTTTGATTGTATAAATTTTAGAATTTTCTATTTCGTTTCTATAAAACATGTTTAAAAGTTTTTCAAAAAAAGTTATTAAATTTCATTCATAGATATGTGTATATAGGTATTTTTAAAAATGTTATTAAGTTTATATTCATATTACTGCAGAAATATTATTATTGAAATAATTTCCCTGATCTCAAGGAAATTTGGAGATTAAGGAAATTGGAAGTTTAGAAAAACCATAAAAAATAAGGAAACTAGTTTTCATTATGCCATATTTTCATAATTTTTCTTATGACTTATTTTTAAATTTTTTGGTTTTCGGTATTTACCAATTTTTTATGTTTATAAAATACTCTATTATATTTTTACTAAAAAATTATTTGCTGGTCATTAATCAATCGAAAATTCGCTGGTGTGATAGAATCAGCTCCTGAGATTTTGGAGAGTCTAGTTGCTGAAATAATTTGGGCATAAATAATCAATTTGTAGAAATTATTAAACTATTTGAAGTATAATTCGTTGATCAATATTCGCATTACATTCACAATTGCTTAATCTAATGAATATTCATTAAAAAGTAGACTTTAAAAGTGTTAAATTCTAAGCATTATATATAAAAGTCTAGGCAGAAATTTTCTTCGTTTTTTTCTTTTAGTGATATGCATTAAAACTGGTAAGAGGAATCTCACTCACATTAATTTAATGTATTCATAATTTTGATTCGGTAGAAAAAATAAGAAATGAGAAGTCAAGTTAGAGAGAAATCCTTTTTCTATCGTTTTTCTTGATATTGTTATTTAATTATATTAATCTTTATATAATTATATTTCATTTTTTCTTACCTGAAAAAAATTATTTGTTAATTTATACTAAAAGCAACTAAAATTATAGTTGCAACTATACGATGGTTAACAAACTAATCATTGGAACTAAAAGATGCTATTGTTGCAGTCATTACTCTTGTACCCAAAAATTTCTAATTCATATACAAATGTAAAATTATGGGAAATTTTACAGAAATAAAAAAAACATTATGTATAGAAAAACTCAAAATTTCCCCAAAGTAACATTAATAAATGTTTTTTGTTACTAAACCACTAAATAATTAATTTTAGAGAATTAATACCGTTTGCAAAATGTTACTGGCAAATCAAAGCAACAATTGAATTAGGGATTCAAATAGCTAATGAAAATTGTTAGAAATATATGAAAACAACTATTCCTTAATAAATCTCATGAATTCGGTGGACAATCCAGTGGCCTAAGGTTTTATATGCACCACCAATTTCCTTTAGAAAGAATATTTTCTAGTGAGGAGTATTCACGTATCGAAAGGAAAGAAATGCGAAGACTCCATTTTATGGTTACTATAGCACACATATATAATTAAAAACTTTAATCGGCATGAGAATACAAGCTTGTTAATTTGGAACTTATAAGTCAATTAGAATTCAAACTTGGTAATAGGAATTCATGGTTATGATTTAAAAATGCTTTAAACAGACATGTAAAGCAAGATGTATTGTACTGCATCTCAATTGTTTGATGTTTATATAATTAGATTTTAGTAAAGCTTAAAAATTTAATTGGACTCAAACATGGCATATATTTGCAGTTTTCTATTTCTGATGACACTCCTCTACGGATTTCTATTATGTGTATTAGATTTTTATAATCATACGTATTTAATGTTTCAATCTTTGAAAGTTACGATAATAGTTTTTCTTCTGTAAATTGTATACGTATATAAATTAATAAAGGATATTACATGTTAACGTGTGTGTATGATGTATATTGATGGAAAAGAAACCCTTCCGTTTTAATTCAATGCCTATACACACACACACACACACAAATAGGATGAGTTTGTTATGTATTACCATTTTTATCATCTCTAAGAGGCAATGTATTTAAAAAATTAGCCCAACTATATTAACTTTCCTTCATCTCTGTATGTTATATGTATTTAAAATCATAACTTATTACTATTAACAAATAGTTATCGATAAATATATTATTTATGTATACAACATTTTTCTTAAGTAATGAAATTTTTGAAAAGTTTGTTTACTCTCTTCTTATTTTATTTACAATTCCTTACTGTAAATTTCATGGAAATGCGTGGTAATTACGAAGAAATTATTTATTTTGCTTAGTATAGATTCGAAGCATAATTTCATTCTTACTAAAAGAGCTTATATGTCACCACTATATCTAATTTTTTATGCATTCAGGCATAACTTATGCGCATATTCTACAAAAAGAAAACCCTTTATCAAATATATTGCTAAATAAGATGATAGCTCAAATTGATTAATTTTATAGAAAACTCTACAGGGTAAACTCTAAGATATCGGAGTGCTTCGGTCATTTAATTTGTATTTCTGCTTAATATTTTTCAAATGCTATTAATAAACCTTTTCTTGCTTTCCTAAATTACATGCACCGATCTATTCCTGATTAGCTTACAGAAGTTACACACAATTTAAAATTATGGTTACAAGTAATGAATATATTTTGCGTTCTTATAGGGAACGTTCAAATACTATACAAGCCTCCTAGAGGAATGGATTTGATTCGCCTAATTTTGCTGGCAAGGGAAGAGGGATCCCAGCCACATGCTAACATAAAGTTTTGGAAACAATAGATATACAAGTCACAAAAATCACAATTCGGAATTTTTAACGCAAGTTTACGGCTAGAAATTGTTTTTATTTTGCAACTCTGAATCTCCCATGAAACTCAGTTCTTGGATAAAGCTTGAATTTTTTAATATCAATAATCAAATCAAATAAAAATATTTGGTATAAATGAAGCAAATAATTTTATAGAATCTGGGCATTAATTTTATAGAATATATTTATTTATAGAATCTGGTATAATCTTTATCTTCAGGGTCTGCATGTTCAAATGATTCCTTCTACTGGAAATAAAAATGAGTCTTCCTGTTTTCCATCCCATCCAGCTTTTACAAGAGCGTTTGCGGAATTACATTCAGAATTATAATAAATTTGTGCGCATTTAAAATATTTATATTATGTAAAATGTCTTTTTTTATTTTTCTTGTGTAATAAATTTATATTAATCTTCATATGTAAATTACTAGAAAATATACAAGGAAATGTTTGATATAATAATTATTATTACTTTTGAAATTTCAATCAATGTAACTTAAAAGTATAACGAAACAAATGAAAGTATTAAAATAAAAAGTTCAAAAATACATACTATATGGATTTAAAACTACAGAATTCGTTTTCAAGATTTAAAGAGCCGAAAGAAAAAATTCTATAATGCTAAAAAAAAGTTAACTGCAGCGCTTGAATCTTATATCCTGGATGTTTATTTGAATTTTTACAAGAGAAAAGGAATAAATTCAAATTAAAAGTTATATTAACTCCTGATCTTCTATTTAATTTTCTGTCACATCGAATTCTTTTAATAAAAAAGCTTACATTTTCCCGGATTACTTGGCTTGCTTAGTAATTCAGTTAAAGGTTTGTGTTTAGAATACATAACATCTTACAGCTCTAGGCGGGATGATCTTCATATATATATATATATATAATATAATATGTGTAATAATGTCCAATACTACGACTTAAATTGATCACTATGCGCAGAAGCACTCAATTTCATGCTAAGTTTTGCCATATGGGCTATTTGGGCTATATTTATGTAACTTGCCAGTTAAATATTAATGATTTCTCATTTTTTTTTTCTTCAGGAAAAATTTATTTTCTATTTCTCAATATTTCTTTAAGAAAAATTTACCTTTTATTTAATAAAATTCCAAAATTTTCAAATCCTGTCAACCAACCTCGAAGCCTTTTATTTATTTACTATCATTTTTTAAAGTGTGTATCAACTCTTTCTACTTCATTAAAATGGGGTGTAATTTTTTTCAATTATAAGCTGTTGCTCACATTAATTTCGATAGTAAAAATTACTAGACGAAAAATCTCCCTAGAATAAATGAAGTGGTGCATATTTTTACTAAGCGATGTATCTATTGCGTACACAAACACGCAATACTGGTCACTCAAAATACCGCACCGTGAAGTAAGTACACTAATCATCTGAAATATGTGCATGAATTTGCGGGGGTGAAAGGTTGCAGCTGCATACTTTCCTGGTCATTATAAGAAGGTAGTAAGTTCGAATTCTCTCTGGCTTAACCGAAGATACGTCGTGTTCGCTGAAGCGACTGGGTCACGATAAATATGTAGTGGTCGCAATGTCCACCACGTGAAATAATAACTCTGTTGGTGGCTGGCCAAGTATTGGGGGTCTTGCTTGATCCCTGATTCAAAATTACAAGGACTCCAGCCGGCTGCTTCTATCTAACTGGTAGAGCCAAACTCAGGGTTAGGGGTAAAGGGAAGCATGATGGTGCAACAAGAACAACATATTTCACTGTACCTAGACCTGAGCTGGTCTTTACCAGTTAGTGGAAGTCTTAATTTAGAAACCCGGTCTCCTAATAAATGATTGCCGCTTCCAGAGGTATCATTTCACACAAAGGACATTGCAACCACGACTTATTTAACGTGCCACAGCCGCCATTAGGAAACACGATGAATCTTCGGTTAAAGTCCGGATTTGAACTCGCTACATTCTGATAATGAAAACGAACGCCCTAAAGTAACAGGGTTTTCACCCCGGCTCTGAGATGTGAATAAAAATAGGCACTGCAGAGCATGCGCGTATCATTGGGGATTGTGCTCCAGTGGCAGGCTCAGTAGCTTTACGCCGCTTCCCGTAAGCTCAGCAAAGTGAAACATCATTTGCCGCGGCCTGTGGTTGGGAGGGTGACCACGGTGTACTCTCCGTCACTGGGTTGCTGGAGCTCCGTGGGTTGGTCGCATGTCCACGTTAATATGTGACTCCCAAATTCCTTCTGCTAGTGTGGCGTGGATGTAGAGAGGAGGGTGCCAGCTCAGGTGTGGCCTCGTCACCTGACCCTGGTTCAAAATTAAGAGGCACCTTAAAAAAGAGCAAAGTCGTGCTTTCACCTTCGTGGTTCTCTGATCCAAACGAAAGACGCTCTCTACTGACTTTATTTTATTTATTTATTACATTACATATATTCAGACTTGTATGCTTGATTCTTGAGATCCGCTTGTAAGTCTTCGTCGATAATAGGACAAATAGCACAATGACAGATGTACAACCACAGAAGAATAACGAAGAAAACACCCAGGGCCACGGTGGGAATCGAACCCACACTCCTACGCTCTCAAGCGATTAGCGGTGAGGCTTTAGACCACTCAGCCACGGAGCGCCCTCTCTACTGACTTAATTGGCACTGCCAAAGGCATAACGAGCTTGGCTTGTCCAGGTGTCATAAGCAAAAACAACATTGGCAATTGCAGTAGATCTAGCAGGTGCTATATAAAAGTTATATAGGTAGCCGATTTAAAATGTGCTAATTTTTTTTGCTTAACCTGTTTAACTATGTTTCGAAGAAGACATCGAGCTTCTTCCGCGCAAATTTCTGAGTTCAACCGAGGAAAAATATTAGAGGGAAGACACTTCGGATTATCCTTCGAGAAGTCGGAAAATCGTGTTAGGTGAAACTAAGCAATTGTTAGGTGGATCTGTAATTACTGGATGCAGGAGGAAGTGTTTGGTTTCGCTTACATGTTACACCACTTAATGTTGTAAGTATGAGTATATATTGTGAGTATGGCAGTGATTGATCACTCGGCCACATCACTTACCTTGCCCAGCTGGCAGCCGAATGGTTAGCGCTCTTGCCTTCGGTTCAACAGTTCGTGGGTTCGAATCCCACCTTGGGCATGTATGTTCGTAGTGATTCGGAATCCACTTTAAACCGTAGGTCCGGTTTAATTAGCCCTCGAATGCAAAAAAAGACCGTTGAGTGACAAACAAACAAACATCACTTACCTTACACAACGGAATTAGTCTGTTACGCAGCATTCAGTATTAGCTTGTTGCACTAGCATATTTCCCTGTTCCTAGGCTTAAGTATTATTCTGCTAATTAGATGGAAACAGCCGGATGGGAGTCTTCGTAATTTAAAATTGGGGATCTAGCCACAGACTTCATCAACACTTAATCTGCCAGTCCCAGAGGATCGTTTCACTGGGTGTACATTGTGACTACGGCTTATTTAACTTGCCCTAATCTTCTTTAATTAACACGATCTTAATGACGGATCTTAAGTCAGGATCTGAATTTACTACTTTCGGTTAATGAAAAGACGCTCTAACGAGACCATGTCATTGCGGACAACACCGCTGTCAGCATGCACTAATCTATGTTATTAATTGTGGAATGCAATGTATGCAAGAACTCTGTTGCTTCGTTAACCTTTGCTCAAAGCCTCAAGCTTTTGCTCTGCCAATGATGCGATGAGCGACGGATATGGATATGGTCCTGCATCACATTGTCTTTCCTGACGAACCTCTCTTTTGCCTGCAACACCACGATGGTTGGTTTCGAGTCAAAGTGTGCTGAGAAATTGTAGAACTTATTGCGCTATTCATCGACATACTAATCCTGCACCTGGTATGATGTATGATATTGGATTTTACACTTATATCTCTCTAGTACACATTGAGCAACCAATTCTACATCTCAGGTCTTGGAATCAGTGGTCCTCCAATATCCTCAATTCAGCACTTGCCATCAGCCATATTCGAAGAGGGTACTGTTCAAGAATTATTTGATGATTGAATTGCTTCTTTGGCCTATGAGATTGAATTACTTCCTTGGTTTCCTTATTTTTCAGATTTATCGCGAATTGAAAACGTGATTTATGTTTGCACAAAAACTTACCCAGGATGTAATAATTGCTGCTAAAACAGATTAACTGTGGCAATATTTGAAAACCTCATGGACTTATACTCCAAAAGATACATCTTAAGTCTCTTTGATTCTATGCCAAAGCGTATGGCACGGTTATAGTCAACAATTGTGAATATAACCTAGTCTAACTACTGATTTTGCAATCATCCATACTTCGAAAGAGGCTGTTAACTCATTCATTTGATCCTTGTATAACGGAAAATAAATTTTGCTGTGATAACTATAGTCCTTTTTAGTGTTGCATTTTGGGTTAGTAGTAGTGCATTTATGTAACTATTGCTTGTTTTACTCAAAAATTCTCAGCAAATATAAAATTAACGATAATAACAAAAAGAATGCTGACTATTAAAACTATTTAAAAACTACTGTAACATTATGAGTAAGAAATATTTGTGAGTATATACACCCATACATACTTACACATATGTTCTTCGCAGAAATAATCTTCCCTATAAATCAGAAATGTTTTGCTGGATAAAATATTTTGTTGAAACAATGATATATATGACTTATATAATTTGCTCCGAAATTATGAGAAAATAGCTGTTTTATGGAAATAACGAGGGAACTATTCAAAATGAAAATTTCCTACTCTGTTTATACTTGTATGCTTACAAAAATGAATAGCGTAACTTTTGAGTGGCTAGAAGCAATATTTAATACTGAAGAAAAATATATCTGGTTTTAAATTTTTTTACAAGCTAATTACTTTCTATAATTGTTTATTATTGCTTGATGAACCTCTTTTCCCCCTTTTAACTTACTTTCTTTTGAAATATAGCAATATATTTACGTTTTGAGTAAATCAAGTTTATTATTTCGAATGATGTCTCTCTAACATTAGATGACATAGAAAATTAAACTATTTTTAGTAGCGATTAAATAATGCATATTCTAATTAATTTACAAAAGCGTTTGAGTGAAGTTTTAATAGAAACTTCTGATATTTTATACAAGTGAATGGAGAATATTTTAAGAATAGTTATTATTTTATTAGATTTTGCATGATGTAAGTTTGTATGTATTTTTTAAAAATATTAAATTATGTGATAACTAATTTCACTTACATTAATAAGTTTTAAAATTTTAATACAATATTTAATTTATATACACATAATATATAATAATTAATTCTTTGAAATATTTTCATTAATCATTTTACATGTATAAATATATTTTTATTTATATATGTAGTATGAAATAATTTTGAGAAAGCGCAGAATGGAGATAGCTAAGCAAAATGGAAAATTTCTAAATATACTCATATAAAGCAGATAGGCTGTATGTGCAAGTAATAAAATCTAAATTTTCACGTAATATAGAAAAAATATATGGTATAAATTTTCTTTTATATTTAAATTCATGTGTAATATAGGTGTATTTAAAGTTAAGAGTCGTGGATTTTAAAATTTAATTGGTTATTTCAAGAAATATTTGACAAAAATCTGGTTTGAACTTTCGTTAGTGTAATACAAATAAGAAAATAACTTTCATTTGATGCAATAAACATGTAAATGTAACACTCATTGGGGTCAAAAAGTTTGAATCATTTGAATTGCTTAAAAGAGTATGGTTCAATTTTATAATATACGGGCCACAAATCATTGTTTTATACACGAAATTAATCAGTTAAACTTATAATTTATAACAATTGGTCTTCTCCTTCAATAAGGTTTTCCATGGCTTGGAATAAATCTTAGAATCGCTAGTTTTGTCTTTGGATAAGCATCTTAGACATGTTGTATAGAGTTCTAACTGATTACATATTGTTGCCTATTAAAATGAAATCAGAGTCAATGGATTCTTGAAAAGGCGAATACAGTATTTCATAATGATGTTCCTATTTCACATCTAGTCCTTGCTTCTTTCAATGATATGGAAAGTTACATGACAACCAACATTGTCTGCATGGAACATCGAAACTTTCCTTGTATTAATATGGATTTTTCGAAGAATGAAGAAAATAAATTACTGATTCTCAACTAATGAAGTTTTTTTGAGAATCAGTTGTTAGGCCGAATTGAGGTTCGTTTATAGAAAGAACAGTTTTCCACTAAACCGTGATCCAACCTCTGATTTCAACATATGCTAGTTTCTTTTGTTCATAGAAGTAGCAGTACATAAAAAATAGGTCTTATTGACAGCCCCCTTTCATGAAGTCTTCTAGAAACTCTTCAAATTCACTTTTTTGTAATCACATAAAACTGAACATTTTTATTACGTGTCTTTGTAATGGTCAAATAGTGATGTTCTTCGACCATAGTGGCACAACAACACTGTTCAGGGTTTCTCTCAATAGATCCTGTATTCTGAAAATTTTTATATTAGTCGGATACGACCCTCTGTATGGCTTTGTGTTTCTATAAATAGGAATTTGTGATGGATTGCGTCTAGGCTCACCACACGATTATCCAATTTACTCGATCATCTAAATATAATTAATTACTCATATTTATTGTTTACTCAATTTTTGTAACTAAAGCAAAAGTATTTATAGAAATAAGCTGTTAAAAAAATGATGATTTTGTTTGAAAAAAATGAAACGTTTAATATTTGTCTATCTTTTTTTGTTGTTGCTAACCCCTTTACATTTTATGTAATTCATAAAAATCCAATGTTCCTCATAAAGGTAAAATATGTTTTCTTCAATGCATATATGTATATGCATTTAGTATGAGAATAAACATTGTGTGTGTGCATGATGAAAAATATCATATATTTCAACTGTCTTTAATAAAAACTTCTTGATGCAACATCAGAAAGTCAATGGAACATGAATATTAGAAAGTCAAGATTCCCTTGTAGTGAATGTCCAAACTAATATTCAAATAAATAAATTAAGTTATAAAATTCTGTTTTATTAAAAATTTAAAAAAGTCTTGTTTTTATAAATTTTATTACTCAATATAATATGTAAATTAATGCATACATTTTATCCACAATTAATATAAAAATTAAAGCTTTGTAAGAAGTGATGATAATAAAACATTCTCACCAATAATTTTTCTTCTTTCTCATTATGTAATAATTTTTATACCTCTGTTGCTCCTGAGAGAAATTTTTATATTTGCTCAAATTTTTATAAAAGAGTGCATAGTGAATGGCTTTAAGTGAATATTTTTCGCTAAACACACTCGATTTTATGATAGCCTAAAAACTTGATTTAAGTAAGCAAGCATATTAGAATGAATTTAAGTTCTTTTGCTAACAATAATTATTATGATAATTGTTGAAAAATGAAATAAAATCTACTTATTCAAGTTATCATAAATAGCTATGGGGAAAAAAAAGGAATTTTTCTTTAAAAATCAAGAAAAGTACCAAAATATTAAGATATTTTGTAAATTCTTAAAAAAACTATAATGTGTAAGCGTTATAATTTCTTGAATAAGTTGTATTAAATGAGCAAGCATATTAGAATGAATTTAAGTTTCCTCTGGTAATGATAATATGTATGTATATGTGTGTAGGTATGTATATATATATTGGTGTGTATGCATATATAAATATATGTTTTCGTATATATATTATATTTGATAGAAGAAAAATGAATCTGGTTGTGCAAGTATTTTACTTGATATATTCCTGAAGACGGAAAGCGACAGATGTTATGTTTCGTGCACTTCGCGCGATTGTTAGTGCTTAGTTGATGGAAAAGAATATGCTGAACAGCAGATGCATTTTAAGAGCCACGGGCCTGCGGAACTAAGTTCCATTGTGACGTCACGAGACGGCGTGCTGCCACTGAGTTTCTCTTCCCCTTATATTGGCGACCCCCTCCACCACTTTAATTCATCTGCTTAGTGTTCGTCAGCGATCAGCTGCTGAAACTCCTTGTCTGTTTGTAAAGAAGGTCTGGGGGGCGGCAATTGCTGCTCTACCCGTATGTTAAGATAAACAGCTGATCTGGGGCGATGGAGGTCGAAGGTGATTTTCAGGGAGCCTATTTCGAGCCTCACAATTCTTAACTGTAATGGTAACATAAGAAAAAATACAAAGCTTCTTTTACGCGTACACCAAATTTTACTTGCTTTATTTCATCGGTTTATATAAAGTTTAAAAATGAAAAAGCATTAAAAATCAATTGTTGAAGAAACATTCAGTACATGGTATAAAAATTGTTTCTAATGAACACAGTGTATGTACAAAATTTTCTAATTCAATAAACTGAGAAAACTGTTTTTTAATGTATATAGTTATTGCTATTTGTATAACTTTTTTCTGAAAATTTCATCTGCGTTGGTAGAGAGTTTTGTGAATAATTAATTACAAATGAGTTACTGGTATGAGAAAATTCTGCGCTAAGTGAAAAGTTCAAGAATTTCTTAGAATTTCTCACCGAAATAGAAATGAAAATTTCTGATTTACAACTAAAAATTAGGTGGTTTTGATTGGGGTAAATCTTATCACTTTTAATAAAAATGGGATTGATTGGGAATAAAAATGTAAACAGATGTAATTATAAGTGTGTGTTACAAGCTAAAATAATTTTACTATTTTTGGTAATATTGGAAAAAGTCAAATGATGAAACCAATTAAAAGATTGCAATCATCATGGAAATGCAATTTGAATATTCATTGCTGTGTTACTTGTTTTTGAATCTAAGTTATCACTGAATTAATATCACCTTACCAAACATTCTTTTTTTTCCCCAATGTTTTGAAGTAGTTTCACGGAAACAAAAACTTTTTTCCCAGAGATCTTTTGAGATATACTAAATTACAAATATATCGATGTTTCGAAACTTAAAATTTGTTTTCTGACATGTTTCAAAACATAAGATTAAGACAAAAAATGTAACTGAAATATTTTATTGCTTATACGCAAAGAATAGCATCGTATGAAGCTAAATGACAATGGAGAATTTTGTTTTTTAGTGACGAGTATGTTCCCTCTAGAACACAATAATTGAAATTATTTTAATCTAAGGAACTCGTGATTAAACCATTAACAATTTTTCTCCAAAAAAAAAAAAAAAAAAACAGAATTGATATTTTTCTGTAATAATCAATAGGTATGGCGTTATGTGTAGTAGGCGAATCATTTTGCTTTGCTTTCTAATATGACAATTTAGTATTACATTAAATTGAGTTTAATTTAAAATAATTTTTAATTCCACTTCATTAATCGTACATTTAACCTTTTAAATTAATTTTGTTTTAACCTTATATTTTACTAGGGCCATTCTAATTTAATGTAAAAAATTTCATTTTTTTTACTTAAATTCTGTAAATATTTAAATGTTATGTAAAATATTATGGTATGTATTACTGTTATATAAAAACATTGAATATAAAGTAATAATTACCTTTATATTCAATGTTTTTATTTTGAAGGAATCTAAAAATTTCGTTGTCCATTGTATTTTTAGAATTTTACGGTCATTTACCCTTTAAATAATATGTTTCTCTTATCTCGTGAATTGTATGGATTTAAGAAAGAAAATGATAATTTTATTCATGTAATTTTGTTCTTTCCAAGCAATTTCTTAACAATGAAAATATAAGATAATTATATCTAACTCTTCCTTTTGTTCACTTTACTTGATAGCAGGACAGAAGACATTCTATTCTATAAAACAATGGTGGGCTGTTGTTTTACCATAACAAGGATGCATAAGTTTACAAAATTTTGCGGGGTAGAAGTTCAAAAATTTTGTTCTATAATTCCGAAAATGTTGTTATAACAAGTAATAGAGTTATTGTTTGCAAAGAAAATATCGAATAAATTTTATGTAGGGAAGAAATCATATAAGGAATTACATAATGTATATTTTTAAGTATTTATTAATTTTTAATTTTACTTTATACAATGGAAAAATATTCTTTCAGCTTATAGAAAATAACCTGGAGGGTTACAAACCCCATATTTATAATTATTAACTTAGTTTTGTCTTAAAAAATTATAAAACCGTTATCATTCTATTATTGAAGAAAATTAAATTAATTTAATGATTTTTCTGAAAGTTCTTAATTTGAGGTATTTTTACTTGAATATCTTTTGTCATTTCAATTAATAAATTTTTAGAATTATTGAGTGTTGGAAATTCTGAATTACGTAATTTTTTTTTTTTTTTTTTTCTAAAAGACTCAGCTGTAATGATTTACTAGTTTTCAATGTAGGAAAAACAGAATTTATCAATTTATGTCAAAGCTTGTTACAGGTTTATTGCTTTTAAAACATATCCCTGAGACATAAAATTTTTTAAATTAACTTGGTAGATCAGGATATTATGGCATCAAATATTCTTTATCCTTTCAACATTTGATAAAACATGAAATCGCATTTCATGTGACGATGATATTTAAATAATTACAATACTAATTACATTATATTTCAGTTACTCAAATTAAATGTTTGGAAATTCAACTTTTAAATCTAAAAATTCAATATAGTCTAATTTTTTTATAGTTTATAGTATTTCTCGATCCATATGGATCACATTATGATTTGTAATTAAAACATTATAAGTCGCCTTCCAAGTTTTTCACATTAATAATTAGGGCCAAAGTTTGATATTTAAAATGTTTTTTTTCTTAGAAAAGAAATAAATTATATATGTTCTGATTTTGAAAAATGCTAAATAAAAACTCACACACATATTCGTTTGAAAAAATATAAAAATTAAAAGCAATAAATTTTTTTGCAGTTAGCAATATTGGTAATTTGTGGAATTGGTAAAGTAATGGTGTTCTGGCTTTTTTAGGCTAATATTTAATGAATTTGAATACCACCTCAAACAAGATGGATTTTCGTGGTTCGAAGTTAGCATTAACCTGTAAATAGGACAATAATTATATCTTACATTTATAATTATTAACTTAGGATTGTGGTTTAAAATAAAATCGCATCGTGAAAATCATTATTATTCTAGCACTGAAGAAAATATTTTTTGCTTATATTATTAATTCTTAATGTTTTCGATATTACAACTAAAATTATATTATTTCTTTTACCTAATAACAGTAACAATATTCTTAAAACAATAAAATTTTTTAATGAAAATTAATTTCTTTTGATAATTTAAGTGCCATTTAAATTTACAAGTAAATTTTATTTAATTAGACTTATCTTATTAAATTCTTTAATAAAAAGCAATTTTAATTATGCTTCCAGGTTGTAATGCATCATTCATGTTTTATGCGTATCTAGTTAGTAGTTTATAAATCCCCTCTCATTTAGATAGATCTATTATATCTATTATTTATAAGGCTTAATTTTTTTTAAATTATTGATATTACGTAAGAGAATTGTTAATCAAAACTTTCATTATGGAACGCTTTTATTAATAAAAATTAAAACTTCCATTTTGGATAGTTTTAATCAACAACATTGCTTGTTTCCTCTAAAATGCTATCCTTTAGAAGTATATGCTGAAATTTATTATCTGTATAGTCTTCGTTTCTTGAAAGCATGTTTATGAACAGTAATTTTTTTATGATATAAGAAAGAAATATATAAAATAATTGAATAGCGTAATGTAACTTTGAAAATTCTTATGGATATCAGAGCCATCTGCCTATGAATGAACACAAACAAGAAAATATGAATGGCCTGTTCAAGTAAAAGCGACCGCCTTTTTATAAGTTTCATGATTCTAGGAAGGGAAGAGCAGTAGTGCAGGAGGCATTACTTACCATTTTTTTTGTGTGTAAGGGATCCCTGCCTTGCACCTTCTATCGGGACACTATTTATGAATCTATTCAATGTCAAGACCCAGGTCGCGTGGCACCTATTGTTGGTCCTCACCCAAGCACCCACCCATTACTGAGCGTTCCGGAAGACTGCCTACACAAAAGATGCAATTGTTTGGCACATAGGCCATACTCTGCCTTGGCCAACTGGGCCGTGGATTTAAAAGCTTCGTGGTTCACTAATCAAGTCACCGGTTTCCTGCTGCCTTTGTCAGTAGAGGCGCAAATGAATTTCTATCTTAGAGAAATTCACAGTCTACCAGACACGTCTCATTCCGAAAGAAAGGGACAATTAGCGCGAATGATGACGGAAAGGTCGAGTGATTACTTTCTTCAAATTCCGCCGTTCGGCTGTTGTTTGATTTGCGAAAATTGTAATTTATTTTTTCGTATGGGCGAGTTTTGGATAATTGATTGCACATGTTTTTCTAAGACTGACTTTATGAGATGAACATTGCTTTCTGTTACTTGACGTACAAATTAGGAGGAAAAATTGGAAGTCATTATTTCGACTTCAAAGTTAACTGTGTCATTTAAAAAATTTAATAATGATTTTTTTATTCTGAGTTTATAATTTATTTCTCCCCATCCGCCTATTATCTAAATTGTATATTTTAAAGAGAGTATTCATTGAACACATGTTAACAAAAGTTTTTTTAGGGGGGGGGGAGGCTCAGTGTAGAATCGGGTACCCCTTGCTTTGGCGATACATCTTAGCAATGAAATTTAATTTCTGTTAAGCCTGGTAATTTCATGTATAGCTTTTGTGTAGCGGCCGTCTTGTTAATCACATCTTGGAACTTATCTTGGTGTCAAAAAATCGCCAAAGAATCAAGGGGTACTCTATTGTAAACATTTACCGTTTTTTTAATAATGTGTTTTGTGTATTTCTCTTAAATTGGAGTACTTACAATAAGGCAATAATTTAAAGAAGGATTATTTTTAAATTTAAAATCTACTGTTTCCAATTAGTGATAACAATTTTCTAATTAAAAAAAATTGAAATGCTAGATTTTGATATAATTATAATTTTACATTATACATGGGTATTTCATTGTATATTTCCCTCATTATAATATTTTTAGCATGTATAATATTATATATACACAATTAACATGGAGTCAGAATTAATGCCTAACAGTGGATTTGATCAAACAATAAGTTATTTACATTTGAAATTAAAGGACGCTTAATCAAAATATTAAATTAGTTCAGTTATATCTAGCTATAAGTAATTATTAGCACAAACCAATTGTTTATTTCATAATTTCTATCATTTTGTAAAAAATACTGTTATCATAAGATATTATATTATTATTAATTATTAAAGACTTATATATATATTAATAAGATATGTAAGGAAATTAGGAATAAAGATACACTTTTATATTGGTTTCAAATGTATAAGAAACATCTCATTTACAACAAGTGAAAATAGGAAGTTTCAACGAGTAAATTTGCGTTTTTTTCAATAAGTAGAAACTGATGATTTTAATTAGTACTTGAATAAAAACTTTTGCTTTTTTTAGACAATGCTGAGAATATTGCAGAACAATATCTAATGTATATACTGGGTTCTTGTAAAAGAATAGATAACTTGAAAAATATTAAAATATTTTCCAAATCACTGAGATAAATGAATTTTATAAGAAATCATACACGCAAAAGAATAACAAGCAAGATCTCTTAAGGAATTTCTTAATATAGGAATTGGCATAAAAAGAATAGATTCTTACTAAATTTATTTATTTTTAAGAATTATTTAATAAAAATTTAAATTGTTAAAATTATTACTTTTTTAATATTTTTGCACAGTTGTTCCAAAATAAAGATTTTTTGATTTTGTACACTACGTTTTAAAAAAGACTCCTTAAAATTTTCTAACAAATTCAAAAATTCACTATATTAAAGTACAAATTTTGCGTGTTAGCTAAGCCTATATTACATAACCTAATATTGCAATTTCATTGAGACATGAATTCCCAAGTTCTGGAATCCCTTGTGGATTCCAGCTCTTGGAAATATTTTCTTATCGAAGCACTTACAGTTTTCACACACAGTTTTAAGTAACTCATATAGTGTTTTGTGACTTTATTTTTATTCATTCTTGTACGAAAATTCCGTATTAAACAAATTATTTCTTTGTTCCAGGATAGGAAGTTGCACTTTTTTTAAACTTGGAAGATAACTTAAATGAAAAGAAACAAAATTTGATGTAAAATATTATATAATTATAGTTTTCTAAGTATTTATTTTCGAGTTTTGTAAAATATTTTATACTTGGAATATTTTAGTAGATATTTTTTAAACATTAAATATTCTTATGTCAATGAGTAGTCTTTTACTAATTTTTAAATTCATAAAAATGGTTTACTATAATTATTTTCATTCATTAGCAACATTTATAATAAGCATTCAAATATAATTTTTAATATTTATATTTTTGAATATATATTATTTAAGTTTCTTTCATATATATATATATATATATATATATATATATATATATATATATATATATATATATATATATATATATATATATATATATATATATATATATATATATATATATATATATATATATATGTATGTATATATATATATATATATATGTATATATATATATATATATGTATATATGTATATATATATATGTATATATGTATATATATATATATATGTATGTATATATATATATATGTATATATATATATATATATATATATATATATATATATATATATATATATATATATATATATATATATATATATATATATATATATATGTATATATATATATGTATATATATATATATGTATATATATATATATATATATATATATATATATATATATATATATATATATATATATATATATATATATATATATATATATATATATATATATATATATATATATATATATATATATATATATATATATATATATATATATATATATATATATATATATATATATATATATATATATATATATATATATATATATATATATATATATATATATATATATATATATATATATATATATATATATATATATATATATATATATATATATATATATATATATATATATATATATATATATATATATATATACACATATATATATATATATTTACATACATTAATTTGAACAATATATTTAAAAATATAAAATATATGCATATGTATAAACTTTTTTAATTTATTTTATTTTTCTACTGACTTAGATTTCAAGCATAAATGCATAACATAAACACAATCAGATTTTGACACTACAATGTAAATGGACTAACTACTCAAAGTTATTGCAATTTTTTCGACCTAACATAGAGTATTACATTCTGGATTCTTTTTTATAGACTTTTGGTTTTATTTATTTTATATAAACAGTAAATCATTTCTTACTATGGAGGAAAATAAAAAGCAGAAAATGCAACATCAGTGGACAAGATGATCCTGAGATCTTTAACTTTGAAAAAAGAGCTATTATACAAAATTACAATGAACCCAAGCACAAATATAATTGCGAAATTTTATTCAAGAATTATCAGGTTATTTAGTTTTTTATCTTGGTTATATATATATATATATATATATATATATATATATATATATATATATATATATATATATATATATATATATATATATATATATATATATATATATATATATATAGAGAGAGAGAGAGAGAGAGAGAGAGAGAGAGAGAGAGAGCGAGAGAACTTTTTCTAAAGTACTCTTCATATAAATTAGTTAGTTTCAAAGTACTTCATACACCTTCTTTTTTTTAAATCTATATTATTTTATATGATTTATAAAAAATTATCAAAAAATATCAGTTGAATAACTTCATATTTTTAAATCAAAAATTGCACAATAGCGATGAAAGGATTAAAATTCAATTTTAAATTTCAATGTTGTAAACTTTTTAAGTATAAATATATTTATACTTCGGTTAAGAAAAATTGTAAAAGAATACAGAGCAAGAACTGCTTTGAAATTCACAAAATATTCATTATTTCGAAAATTAATTAAAACAACTGTAAAATTATTTTATTCTATGAAAAATATAATTTTAATATACTAATACCATATGCTTAATTAAATACGTAATGATAGTTTGAAAAAAGTGGGTTCAAAATCCTTCATCAGCCATCTTCTTCAAAAATAGATAAATATTTTATTCTTCGATGTCTCTGACCCTCAAGTTCATTGTCAGCTGGAAATAAACATGGACAGCGCTTGGGAGATAATATAAGGCAGATGATTCTAAGACACCTGCTATCAGCAGATCAATTCGCAGTTGCTAAAATACCTGTTTTTAGTTTTTTAAAGAAAAAAAAATTAGATTCGGTAATTTTGAAATTAAAAAACAAAATATAATGAGCAATAGAAAAAATGCAAATAATTATTTTTATTTTACTGCTAAAAAGTACAAAAATGTCAGAGCAATTTGTCTTGCCATTTAACTCTAATATTCATAGTTATTCTATTGATTTCTTTGTGTGATTGATACGCTATTTGTGAATTTTATTATTTATATTATACTTACTAAAGGGTTTTTCAAAAAAGAATGAAAAAATAACTATTCCTAAATTAAAAAAAGAATCTCCTATAAATTTACATTCTTCATCAAAATATTATCATTTGTGACAATAATTTTTAGTCTATTTATTATTTCTGTTAGAGAGATTTTTTTTTACTATATTTGAAATTGTTTCCTATTCATAATGGAGCAAAATTAATGAGAAAGTTTCGTTTTATTTTATATTATTTTAACGTTTTTAAATGATAAAACTTAAAAAAAATAAAAGAGCATAAATAATTTAGTAAAGGATTCCGAACGAGTTGTGATCTTATTAGAAGCCGACATATGGAGGAGTGATTAAGTGAACCTAGTTTCGAAGCAGTAGGTCCCCAGTTCGAATCCTGGTTCAGGCCTGGATGCTCCTTTCTCTTTCTCTGTTTCTTTACCCTTTCGGGCCACTAAGTCCACTGTAAAAGATGCCATCACCTTCGACCCTTGTGGCGCTAAACGATTAAAATCCTATGGCAGCAAGGCACTGGGAAAAATTATCTTCAAAACTTGTTTTTAAGCATAGTTTTCTCCTTTTGCTTAGTGTTTAAGTTTTTTGTAAGTGACAAGAAAGATAAAAAAAACTAATTTGAGGTTCTTGAAAAATGATAAAAATATAATAACATAGGATACTATAACTTGTTTATGCAAATGGTAGGAAAAATTAATTTTTCACTTTTTAATATAAATAATACACCAATAGACAATTAAAAGTTATTGAAGTTAACGATATGCTTAATGCATTTTCCTTCAGGTTTGGAATTAACTATCTGGATAAATTTTTCACATGGAAAAATATTATATGTAAATGCTATAACAGAGAAATAGCTTACTGGAGAAATTTTATAGAACAGCTACGGTGTTTCATCGTTATTCAGTAATCTTATCTGCTAATGTTAAAGGCAACATTTTCGAGAAATCTTTTGGAGAAAATGTAATTTATGCTTTATTAAATAATTGATAGAAAATTATTATTTTGAATAAAAACTAATATATAACTTGGTAAAGCAGCAACCTTAGATGTAACCATGTTCTCTAATATTTTATATTTTTCATTTCAAAATTCTTCCAGCAAATGAAAAATTTTAAAATTTCACGTCAAAATTAATTTTTCTAGAATCTTATAAGTGCACACGGTAAAAAACGTAAATACATCATGTGTACTTGAGTTTTATTTAAATTCAGTAATTAGTCAGATTAATTTATAAAATGTTTTTCTAAATTCTGAACTTAAGAATTATTAGTGAATGGATATTACATATTTTAGTATGAAACATAAACATTACATTTAGGTATGAAACATAAACAAATATTCTTGGTATTTTTTTATTTGCTTACTTTAGAAAATTACAATATACAGCGTATACCATAATGCTTAATTATTATAAAAAATATGCCTGAAAATTCGTAATATTATACTTTAATGTTAGAATGTTTTATATTTGATAAGATTTCTCACTTTTTTATAATAAAATAAACGAACATAGAAAACATTACATTTTATATCAAGTTTTTTTTATATATATTATGTAATGGACAGCCTAATGGGCTCAGGCTATCGTAAGGTTTTTAATATCCACAGCATAATATAACCTTTCTGAAGGACTTTTAATGGATAGTGAGTCGTGTATTCAAGTGCGTCAAAAGGAGGAAACCTGGAAAACTTCAAAGTATTAGCCAGATATGTTTGCTAAGAGCAAAAAAACACTGCAACTATTTCCCTTTCTTCAATGGTGGTTTGAACTGAACCCAGAACTGTTGTTGTTTCTATACCCAGATAATGTAGCTAAGCTGCATCATCTCCATAAAACAAAAAATATCCAGAAGATCCAAAACAAAATCGGATCCCTTAAAATCTCAAAAGCTATACAATTTTGATAGATAAGAATATGATCGGGGAGGCTTGAACAGCCCACACCAATGACACTCTGAAAAGAGTTTCTCATTCTGGTGAAAGGTAAGTGATTTAATATGGCTGCACAGAAAGCGTGAGAGAGCCGTCTGCTCTTTTCTCGGTATATTGAGCTTGTGGCACCAACGAGGTCTTTTCCCAAAGTACCACGGGTGAGCAGGAGGAACTCTCCAAAATGTATTTAATTTTTTGATTGCGGAAATTTCAGAATAGGTTAATTTAGCGTTGTCATGCAGGTTATCAGCAGTGGCAGCCTTGGGCAAATTATCGGCAATCTCATTACCATTCAATCCATCATGGGAGGGGACCCATTGAAAGTATTTAGAGTGTCTTTTAGCAAGCTGATTCAAAAGTTCTAGTATATCCAGGCTTGCCATATACCCAACAGTCATCGAATGAAAGAGGTGCTGTATAGAGGCACGACTGCCCATAAAATCCAACCTTGAAGACAAGTCCAGAGGTCGTGTATATAAAATGTAGTTCCTTGTAAATTGCCACAAGCTCAGACCTGAAGACCGAACAGCCATCAGTATTTCTCAACTTAAGATCAATTGAACCCAGAACATTCAACTCTGAAAAGCCCAGTACCTTTCCATTTCAAACAAATAATGTGTGTGTTATTGAATGCTTATATTCAGTTTTGTGAATATATCTGATTTTTAAACTAATTGGAAAATTTTTTTTTAATTTCTAAATTGAGAAATTTTACACTCAGTATAGAAATAATAAATATTTCGAGGTCAGTTATGCAATTTTCTTTTTCACATGTATGATATTTATTTGAATTTATTTTCAATTGATTATATCTGCTAATTTTGTTTTATTAAAAAAAACACAACGATTTCATTATATCTTTGAATTATGTTTTAAATGAAGAAACTGATTTATGATAAAAAAAATATTTATTCAATATTCCATTCCTAGACAGCAGAATTCGGATTTCATTTCATCAGCAAATTTTAAGATGATATTTTATAGCAAATGTAATATATAGACTTTTTATCATAGTTTTAAAAATTAATAATTTTTATCATTCTTAATACCTTATTGATTGTAAGAATTAGGATGGGAACACAGTCTTTTAAAACTGATCAAAATTTGGATTTTTGAATAGGTATTTTTGTTACTTGATAAAAGTGCAACTGTTAATTTCTTTGCTTTTATTAAGTAATTTCCAAAACTTTTATTGCAACAAGTATGTTCTTTGCTGGCTATTGATCAAAAGAATTTCACATTACCTGTTGGATTCAATTAAAAAGTTGGCTAATGTTTACTATTAAAATCTGAAATTGTTACTAGCGAGAGAAAAAATCTAGGTAAGCATTCTAATCAATGAAAATGATCAATCATAATTCGTAAATGCCTGTATTCTACGCAATCTTGATGAATATCTGCCACATTTTCTCTTAAAAACTTTTGTAAAAGAAAATAAAAACATTTTATGATAATGTTCATAATGTTGTAAGAGACTAAAGAAATCAATGCTGTCACAACAAAATGAATAAAGTAATTATTAAAGAATATTTTTGAACAATGCTTAGATATCAAAAATAGTTGAGAACTATATGTTATTATTAGGACCTCAATGATATCAGAATATACATATTAATTATTTTGCTTAAATATGCGTATAATATTCTCATGAATAACATAGAATTTAAATTATACATTTTAGCAATTTAGTTTCTTTTCCATTCCTGGCAGCCTTTAGCGAAATTTTTTCCACCAAACAGAAATGAGAAATATGAATTTTTATTTATAAATATTTCTCTTTTTTGTAATTAATCAACTGCAGACTTTAGAGAGAGCAAGACTTACCGCAGACCAAAATAGTGAAATCTAAAACAAGGAAAAAAGAAATAGTAAAGCAACAATGAAATGGTAGGCAGCAAAAATAACGAAATAAGAAACAACGAAATTCAAAACGCCCTCTAAATCGCGAAAAAAATATCGTGAAAGATAATCGAGACGAGTCGTCACCTTATTACAAACTGAAAAATATACATCCTAAGCGTGGTAATTTTTAGAACTTGCTTGTGATTTTGTTGCTGATTGTTTTACGGCCTCTATATAACTGGAAACCGGAGTACTTTAACTTAATTTTAATCCTAAGAAATATGCGAACACTTTTATTATTTATTGACTGATTAAAAATCATTCCAAAGATGGCTACAACTTATAATTCATTTTTTTGCAGCGTATTTAGCATTATTCACATCAAATAGTTTTGAATATATATATATACATTCAAAAAAAAAACCGAAAGTTGAAGTTATATGTTCTAAATGAAGTACACTAAAGTATACAAGTTCATATTTTTTCATATAATGCGTGTGTACTGATAATAACTATCAGAATCACCTTAATGTTTCAAAATACAAATCAACCGATAATATACTTTTTTTTATGAATGAAAAAAGTTAATGTATGTTTTCTTATTGTTAAATTTTATTTTATCCAAACTATTCAGTTAATCAGCAACAAAAAACATTATCCAAATTGGTAAAGTAAGAATAAGGTATGTTGTATATATACAATGCAATAATAGAAAATACTAAAAGATCATCATATTCTTCAATGGGGGTTAGCGCGTGAACCATTGATAACCCATTATTCCCTGATTAACATAATAAGGAAATTTGAAGAAGGGCCATTTGATGTTAACCTAATCACTTGATTATAATTCAAATGTACAATAGGAATAAATAATCAAATTAAGTTTAGAGTCAGCAAACATAGGTAATCAGAGAGATAATACCGTGTTCGATACCAACCATTGTTGAAATATGAAAGATGGATGTTGCGCTTTTACTCTCTGCATGAATGTCTGTCAGAGTAGGAGCTTCTGAGTTTTCTGGGTCTCCTCCCTTGAGAAACATGAATACGGCCCTATATGGACTATGTATAGCCCTACCGGAAAGTAATTTACGCGGTAAATGCTGCAATGCCCCACAACAGCTCTCTGTTATTAGGTCTAATCTGGTATCAAAACCTAATGCAACTTTTTGACATCCATTATGAAAATCTTTGTTTGATCCTATGATCCTTTTGTATCTTTAATTTTTAGAAACATCTATTGTTTTTAGCAACTGCAGACTTTCAAAAATATAGAAACTACCAAGCATTTAAAGAATACAAATTTTTGTTTATGAGCCCTCCAAAATTAGAATTCTAATCCTTACTCTAACTTATCAAAATAGATTTCCGGCCCTTCTTATCTCGATGCAATATTTTTCAGTTATAGCATCATAATTTTTTCCCATGAATTTATGACCGCAAGAAAGCTAAAAATTGTGTGTTTTTATTTGGGGAAAGTGTAAAAAAATATATTATTTAACACAAAGTTTTAAGATACTAATTTTACATGTGCATATTTATATTTCTGAGATTAAGTTAAATCAAGAGAAAAATGTGTAATGATTTTAATCGCGAAATTTTAGTTAAGGAAATATCATTATAAAGACACAAATTTAATTATAGCAATTTTTAAAAATACCAAATAACAAAAAGTTTATTTAAAATCTTTGACAGAATTATTAGTGTAGTGGATTCCTTCAAAATATTTAACTTATGAAGAACATATTTTATTGTGTATGTATTCCATTGAACGTGTTCCAAGTATTCTATTGTGTTAAAACAATTCATGTGAAACCATTCTTATTGTTGTTGGCTTAAGAGAAAATTGATTACAATATTTCATTTTGAATTGGGAACAATAAGTTTTAGATGAAAATCATTTTTAAAGCTCATATGGGAGTTAACAATATAAATATGGTTGAAATAATTCAAATTTTTTATTCCATAAAAAAATTGAATACTGCAATCTATTAAAATTACTTCCTCAAGCGTCGTGTGAAATTTATAGGTAAAAGTTACTGGTATATGCATATCACTGTTTATTGAATGCATTCATATAAAATTAGAAGATGGCAGTGAAATCTACAATGTGTTTATATGAAGAAATTATACAGAAATTTTCACATACACAAATTATATTTGAATATTGTTGCTTGGTAAAAAGTTGGTAATGAGAAGAAATAGTTACCAACGTTTCTGATTTTAATAGATTAAACCGTAGCTTAATAGGATTGCAATTTATCATTTCGTAGTATTACTACTCTCATTTGTTGAAATCTTATAACCTTCTTTAGTATATTGAATTGATAGTGTTCAAAATAGTTATATAGAACGCCGCGTGTAAGATCTTAAGGTTTTTAATGTTCAACAACAGTAATTAACATTCAACAAGACAGACATGTCACTCATGCGATTTTAGAGGATCTTACAACTGTAACACAAGGTCTGAGTTAGGAAATGGTGAAATTAACAAGAACAATTTGACGACGCTTGCAGAAATGTCAACTGTCAGCTCAATGATCATGATTTCGGATACTCTTGACACTGCATCGCAAACATGGTAGTATTTTCAATGATGTCATCAATGACGAGCCTGGACGTAAGAATGGCGTGTCATTTGTTTTCAGAAGAATCTGCCTTCTTTTTTACACCATCATGATCATAGGATTCGTGTTTGGCTGCATTGTGGCGAATGCACATATCCAGCATTCATTCGAGTTATACTGCTCCATCACGCGGAGTGATGGTGTGGGAGGCCATTGGATATGCGTCTCCGTCTCTCTTTCTCACGTCAGTTGTTCTCATTAATTGAACAGTGGTCTTTGCGTTTTTGTTTTAATAAAATCAATGCATCCCTTCATTTGAGTTCAGAGAAATGTTTCAGCAGAATAATGAACGACTGCATGTTACTGGTAATTTACGCACCTTTTTGACACCGAAAATGTTAGGTTGCTGTTTCCCAGATCACTTTCAGATTGAAATAACCTGTGAACTGTAGTCAAAGGACTGAATAGTCACCATAAGTCCGTCACTATTATCGATTAAATGTGACATCGTGTTGATGCCGCAAGGGCTACTGTACCTATAAATGCTATGCGATTTCCGTTTGATTCAATGTCCAGGTATATAAGTGCTATTATTATTGCCAAAGGAATTGTCATTTTGTGTACTAATTTTTTAAAGATGTGAGCTATTTCCAATTTTTTAAAAATTTAATAGCAGTAATTTAATAGTAAAAATTTAATAATTTAATAGCAGAAGCAGAATACAGAATTAAAATTAAGAGATTTAATTTTTATGATTTTGTCTTGAATAAATATTCCAATTTTTTAAAAAATGGAAAGTAAGGTAAATTAATGTGGGATCAATCGCAAGAAAGTGATTTTAATCCAACAACTTATCTTTTGGTAATGTTTATTCAAGTTTATAATTTTAGCACAGAATTTTTCCAACTGTTATTAGTACAAAATCATACACATTATATTTTTATTTATTAAAGTATTTGAGTGGATTTAAACTGATTTTATATTGAATACATTAAAAATAAACTTATTATAACATTCCTCAATTTTAATACTTGTTTTCAACTCTAAATTCATATTGTTGGGTCTGTATATAATATAATAGTGATTCCTAATGAAAATAATATTTTAATGACTTCCTTATTTCCTTATAATATTTTAATGACTTCCTAAGGACTTCATATTTGTCTATATGGTTCATTTTAAATTCTAAACTAATTATGTGTTATGAAATAAGGAGAATCACATTCATTATAAAACATTTTTTATATTTTTCTAGCAGACTATCTTATTTTGGTAAAAATTTTCCGTACGGTCACCCTTGGCGAAATTTTCAAAAAGTCCCCAAGGGTGACCGTATGACGAATTTCCGATTGGGAAAAACGATGGATGGAAAATGAATGAAATAGTGACAAATATTTTATACATTGTTGGTATCTAACAATATGATCAACAAATTTTACAAAATTAACAAAAAACGCAGATTTATAGATTTCAAACATCAATGGTAGAATAATAAAGTTGATATGTTAAATTATCCATTAAATTTTTTGATTAAATTTTATATTAATGAATTTAAATCGCTAAATATTCATGAGAAATCAATGACAAATAGGGTTGCTAACATACTAGTTGGCCGGGTTTCCAGTAAAAATGTTGGCCAAATTTGGCGCCAAAAAAACGCGCCAAGGGTGACCGTACAGTAAATTTGATCTCTTATTTTTTTGTAAGATCATCTAATTAAATTAAGGATGAATAAAGGAATTAATTACAAAACATCTAACATAAATAAATAAAATTTAGATATGAAGTAACATAAACAAAGTTGAAGAAAATTGCCTACCATTGTTCAGCAAATGAGTTGCCAGAAAATCTAGAAAAAAATATACAGTTAAAATAAAATTGTGGTTGTGGTCGTCAACAAAATTAAATGAGACTCATCGATAGAATATAAATTCATGCTTATAAGATAAGCTCAGATTAAACTACACTAATGTAAAAAAAAATTCGTAATTATAATACCTTCAATTAGATACTTTCACTTTAGGAGAAAGAAGACAACTAAGCACGAAAACCTTGGAAGTTGTTTGGTAAAACTGAGTAATACGGCCGAAGTTTGGCGATTTTTTGGATTTTTTTCGCCAAGTTCAAGTAAGGATTGAAATTCCTAAGCTATATTCACAGCGAAATACAAAACGAATATAAAAGACAGTATTGAAATTCCGGCACTATATCTAAACCGGGTAAAACTGAGGTCTGTCCGTAATACTCAGTTTAGCCAGTTGTTTTCATGTTTCCTGTACGTTTCGGCAGATATTTTGGGATCCAAGAACATTAAATGCATAAATATTTTTTTTTTACTACAAGTCTATGTGTGCTCTATTCTATATAATTTCTTTTTCTCTTCATTTTATTTATTTATTTTCTAATTATTTCATCTAATTTCTGTTTCTCTTCAAAAACGCAGTATGCAGACGATTAATACTATTTCATCAAGGATTACTGTGTACATTTTACTCTATAAATCAAAACTCATGCTTATATTCAATTTTTCTCTAGAAAGTAAGCAGTCAATTTCGTCTGTGATGTCATATGCAAGTTTCTAATTAGTCAAGTAAGTCACATGCTTAGCTAACTTGAAGGGAATTTTTTCCATTTCAATTTGATAAGTTGGCAATGCCAGTTTTATTCATATTCTCACGTGCATCCAAGCGAAGATTTAAACAATTTTTAGTTTTATTTCAAAAAGAAAACATTCTGAAGAAAAATATGCTATTTCAGTAAGTTTTGTAAATACGCACTTTAGATAAATTCAGTTAAAATTTTAATTTTACTATGAATTGTTTTAAGTGGAGCCAACAGTGCTTCAATGGCTGTTTTAATAAGAGGCAAAATAAAGATATATCTTTGATGGAAAGTATTATCCATTTACGCGGCAATAGAATCAGTATAGAAAAGTTTCCAAGTATTTTTAATAATGAATCTACTCAAACGACTTCTTTTTCATTTCAACCAGCTACATTGCAAATTGAGTCAGTAACACAAGGACACACATTTCCCAGACAAGATTCGAGAATTTCTTTTGGTGAAGCTTCAGATCGACGATTCATTTGTACGAAGTCAACGATAGATGAAAAAGAAGTTAATCTGTTGTCATACGAGCAAAATCCAGAACTACAATCAAGCCAATGTTCGCTAATTCCTCACAGAAAGACTAAAAAAGTTTTGTCTAAGCAATTTTCACAACCATCTGTAATCACAACTTTGAATGACATGAGCACTATACGTGGCTCACAACCATATCGTTCCATGACAGAAAATATTGGTATGGTCAACACGTATGGCAAAGATGAACGTTTTGCAGCATCTTTGATTCCTTCCTCTTCAGAGGGAACAATTACACTTGATGTAGAAAACAAACCTATGGCATGCATGTACTCTTCTAAAGTTAATAATAATCCCCAGGAAAAACCGCATGTTTCTCCAAGAAAATTTGGATTGACTTGATTGAATTATATTTAAATTTTATTGGCGTTATAAAAAGTGGTCAAATAACTTCAAAATCATCAAGGAAAGGATGAATAATAAAATTCATACTTTTGTTATTGTATGAAAAATATTAAACATTTATTCATATTTTTAAATAAAATATCTGCAAATTATAAGAACTATTAATGTAGAATAACAAGATTAAATTTTTTATTTGGTGCAAACGATTAGACTTTTTTAATACTATTCACGGCACAGGTGCTGGCTGTATAATCTAGAATGCCAAATTCTGAGATCGGTGTTTTTTGGCGGATTTTCTTATGTATCTGGAAACTTCGTTTTTATTATGCCATACATATGGAGACTTATAAGAATTATGTAAAAAATTCTATTTTGGTAACCTTAGTATTTACGTCAGCACGCACGTCACGATACGTCACCTTGGCAACATTTCTTCATCGCCAAAAAAATTCAGAATTTGGAATCATGGATTATACGGCATTTGTGCCCCTTAGGAAAACTTATAAAATGTACCATACTTCTCTGTACTATTTTAGTTCGGCAAACCGAATATTTTTATCACTCTGAGTTTCGAGCACTAGGAAACAGTTTCCAATTTTAGTGAGCTATTTTAAAAGTAATTCCAGATAATTTCTTGTCACTGTTTAGATGAATAATCATCCATCAGATTATACTGTTAGACAATATTATTTTGATTTAATCCTCTTCTGTACTTTTTAGTTTTACTGGCTTCTTCAATTGATTATAAGACAAAGAATGTAGTCGCCAACTTGTCAAAATACAACTGAAGGGTAAAATCAAAACTACTATATTTCTAACTTTCACAATCCTTAACATAAATAGGTGCTTAGATATACTATCGCAACCACATTACTATTGCATTGAATGAAACCTCTCACCAAATCTAAAAACAGAATAACCTGATGGTTGGATGAAACACGATATGGATGGAATGGACGTATGGATATAAAACACGGTTTCAAAGAGAAAAAAACCCGTGTGTAAACTAATAATTGATGATGAAAATAAATAATAATAATAAAAGAAAATAATTAGTACTTTTTGGAGGGAAATCTGAAGAAATGGGTTTTAGAAATGAATCAAAAGAAGCTTTTCTCTATCTTGTCACCATGTAATTTCAGATAAGTTAGATTCGAAATAATGTTTGGCTATAGAAGAATAAGAATAAGCAAGACATTATTTTATTCGACATTTAAAAAAAATAAAAAATTAATATAAAAACTCAAGCCTGCCATACATCATAGATATGATTTTGCATTTGGATCAAAATGGTATTACACGTAGAAAATCGTACCTACATGAAATAGACGGATTGAAAAAAATACATGCAAACTCCGATTTTTCTTCTAACTTGAGGCTAATCACAGGAAATAAACAGTAGCTTCCTACTCTTAAATGTCTCTCTTTGTAGAATTGTAAGCTATTCGTGGCGACACTTGGAAAAAATTAAGTTTACTGAAATTTCCTAGCTTTCGTTTAATTTGTTAAAATGTCTATAAAACGAATAATAACAAGAATTCACAGAAGCATGCAAAGATGAATCTTATTTATGGAAAGTTGGCTATATAAATCAAACAAAAAGAAAGCATAAGAAACAATATAAGATATTAAAAAAAATTGATGAAAATTTGCTGCAATAAACGAAGTGAAACAGAATTTATTTTATGTCTGTTATATGTTCATACAATGAAGTATTGCTAAAAATCAATCGATTTCCACATGTAATAAAGCAGAATCATAAAACATAATTCAGTAAATGTGAAATACATGAAATTTTCCATTAATTCCATTTAATTTAAGTTTTTATCATCTTATTTTATATTTTTAACTAAATTAAAAATATACGAAAATTTTAAATTTAATTTATTCAATAAAATTTAGATTTTTAATCTTTTACGGTAATTATAGTTTAACAAATCAATAAAAGATTTTAAAAATTACTTACTATCAAGAATTCGTTGTGGAGAACTTTTATAATTGACTCTCCTGTTTTTGGTATTTCAATCAAAGTTTGGAAAAAATAACTGCTGTAAATTTTAAATTTTCATAGGTTTTACCTGTTGTGAAAAAGCGCAAAGTCGTATATAATTGTTCATGAGGTCTTAAAGAACGCGAATGAATGCATTCTTTTTTATAATTGAGCGTTGTGCCTTATCCAACAAATTTACTACAATTCTTCGTCAATATTAATATAATTTGTATAATTTAGAAAATATTTATCATCTTATTCTTATTATAAATTATCTTCTGAGTGTATTTCTTTCATCAAATTAAACGATGTGAAAGTGGTTTTCGCTACAGCAACCAATTTTTTGCACATTTCTATTTCTTATGGTTTATTTTATATTTTTTGCATCATCAGTACCTAAACCAACATCCAGCAATATTTATATGTTCAATTTACTCATGTTAAATTTATCATATTACTTTTTTTTAAAAAAGAAATTTTTGGTACATAATAACTAAATAAAATATATTATACAATAAAAACTTTTAAGCCACAGATGCTAAATAATTCAGGGTGCCAAATTCTGAGTTTGGTGATTTTTTGGTGGATTTTCTTAAGCATCTGGAAGTCTGGATTCTATTACGTCATAGATATGGAGACCTATAAAAATTATCCAGAAAACTCTATTTAGACAACCCTAGTATTTACGCCATAGCGCATGTCACAATACTTAATCTTGGCAACATTTTTTCACCGCCAAAAAAATTGAGAATTTAGAATCCTGGATTATACAGCATCTGTGTCAAACTTAATGATAGAAACTAACGAGAAATTGATAGACAAATGAACAAACCAGTAAATACTAAATTGACTTAAGTACGTAAAATCATAAAACAGACTGAATAATTATTTTAATACATAAAACTTTTGGCGATTTTTGTTAACCATAAAGTGATTATTTCTTTCGATGCAGTTGATATCATGATTACGCCACTTTATTGCAATCGTCATTGTTTTAAAATATCCATGACGTCAAATAACGTTTCATCTACGTACACATAATTAATTACTACATCATATTAAGACTTGTCGATGAATTCATTGCCTGCCTTCAAATCGCATTCTTCGAGTTGCAGCAAACAAGGCGAAGTTGACCATGGAATGTCTGAGAATATTGTTGAAGTTCATTTTGTTAATAAAACAAATTCTTATATAAAGATCAAAGCATTGGTTTGAGCAACTGCTTTTTATTGATTCAAGCCATTTACACGATGATAATGGAGCAAAAGAAAAAACAAAATGAAAAAGACAAGACAAAACATACACTTTATGGTTAGTTTAAATCGCGCGCGGCAAGGACGATTTAAATTTTAAAAACATCATTAATTAATAGAATTCTAAAATAAGAAAGAATTGCAATATTTATATAAACTATCTCTTAAATCTTAAAATTACACTTGCATACAACATTAAAAATTTTAAATATTATTATTTTTAATCTATGAAGCATACATTTTAAGCCAAAAGCAATAAGTATTAAAAATAACTTCTAGCTGTGCTTCTCGAGTAGGAAGAATTGAAGGGTCAGGATGTATCATGCGTGAGCTTAATTACTTTCTACCACCTTAACAAATACAAACGAAAATCGTATCGTCAATGGCGAGTTTAATTAAGCAAACCCACTATACATGTCTCCCAACTAATTCTTTTAAAATCTTTAAAATTACGATATATATTTTATTTTAAATAAGGAGGAAGTGTAAAATCTGAAAAGTTGGCGTAAATTCTACCAAACTGATGACAAAATATTGCATTTCGTGCATATTTGTTAAGAATAATTTTAAAAAAAAATGTTGAAATTATTATTTTAGAATGCACGAATTTTTGTGGCATAATTTATTAGCAAAACTAAGTTACTATAAAAACCATTTTAAATTCATTTTTTAATAATAATATAATAAAGCTGTTTAAATGAAAAACTTAGAATAACAATTTATTGGTGATCGTTTGTATTGTTAAATTGTTTTCTACTATTGGCCAAAATTATGTTGATCGGGCCATTTCTTTCTTTTCTTTAGAATTTTTATTTTCGTCGTAAATATATTTAAACATAAGAAAATGAACCAGTGTTTCTTTCAAACCGTAAATTGAGAATGGACACAATAGAAGAAAGTTTACTATCAGACCAAACATTTTGAGCACCCCCTAAAGAAAGTATAATGCCAGATGACGTAATTTGATACGTAAGCAAAAACTATAACTATAAAAGTTATATAAACTATAACTATGACTATAAAAACTATAAAAGTTTTGCTTGTACTTTTATTAATATTTACATTCACACATTAGATACACACAATATTTACATGTAAGACAATGTCTAAGCCAAGAGAGATTAATAATTTTGATTGTGGTGTAACACTGAACTCATCTATAGAGGATGATTCTTGTAAAGGGATCAAAATTTCTTCTTTTTTCCCGTAGTCGGCGATAGGAAACAAATTTTGAGATGAATGTATACATTATGGACAATGCTGTTCTCTCAACTTTAGGAAGTTTTTTTAACAAGACCTATTTTCCTTCCAGCAAGATAACTGCTTCATTTACACATGTAGCTATGTTTTATTGTTATTGTCGTATTCCTCATGGTCTAGCCACAAGCTGTACCAAGCTCACAAGCCTCTGAATCTTTAAAAAAAAACACAAGAAAGAAAAGAACTGAGAACTTAAGGGCAAAAGGAAAGATGAAACTGCTTCTGCAGACCAAAGATATGGAACATCGAAAGGCAAAAGTCTGAATAGGATCCCTTATCTGTAAACTTTGCTGAAGGAATGGCCTTCAAGCCTTTGGTGTCCGTACCAGAAATATCTTCTCCTGATATAATTCACCAATTCCGACCAGTGCCACCTTTTTGCCACGATAAGGCCATCTATAGGATTTGAGGGGCTATGTGTTGATCTGATGGATATTCATAAAGTGGACTGGTCTTCTCAGAGTCATCTCATTGACACCTCAATCTCATTGACTATTTTTGGGATGAATTGGAAAGAAGATAGTAGACAGACAAATTTTGAACATCTTCCCTGTCAAAACTTACTTTAACTAAGATGGTAGCTTAGGGGTAAATATCAATGACTACCTATCAAGAGGAAAAGCATTCCCATATGTATGCAGGCTGTTATCGATTAAAAGACTAACATCATAATTAATACATGTTTCAGAGCTTTTCGAGTCTGTATCACTGACTGGATATTTTTGGCCTGGTAGTATATTAATTTTGATTATTGAAGATTTTTTTAAAAAATTTAATCATATTAAATAAGTGTAATATTTAAATGTACCTTTTTTATATGATTATAATGATTAAACTTATTAAAGATCGTTGAGAAATAGTTAAGAATTTTAAGTCTTGATAAAAATATTTAGTTCTATATTTGGAAGATTTTACGTGAATTACATACAAGATCTATTGAGTAGCTAAGTTTTACCTTAATAAAAATAAGATAAAAGTACATATACTTTCGATAAAATGAATGGCAGAGATATGTTTTTTCTAAGAACAAAAGTACTAAGAGGTTTCTAAAGTGGTCATGCTATTTTTCGGAAATTGATGCTTCCAAGCTCATTTAAGGAACATTTCTGTAAAAAAATGTTTTAAGTGAAAGGTTAAAGTCAGTTGTAGAGTCATTTTCTGTATAAGCAGAAATCGTTGTGAAATTTAGGGAGAATGAAAGGCAGCATTGTGTTTTGCCAACATCACAAATGCTAAAAGTACAGTGATCGTGCTGCATTTCGGCACTCGAAGTTTGAAAATTCAATTGAAAAGACAATTAGTTTGCCGAAAAAGCACCTGTAATCAAAGTTTTAAACTGTTTGTGGATACAATTTTTTCACAAGCGAAAATCGCTGTCAAATTTAGTACCAAAAAATCGAAGCACGAGAAAATATTGATAAATTTTAAGATATAACTATGAATAAATAATTTATACGGGTACTTCTTATAAACAAAACCTTTAACTTTAAGAAATTATTGAAAATGAAAATAGAAGATTACATTGGAATAATAAGTCTTATAAAAATGTATGATTAAAAAAATCAAGTTTAAAGAATCCTGTCTTATGTAAAACAGACCCATATTACAGTGTACCATTTATTAAATTTTCTTTCTAGCATCCTTTCTTAGTGATTCTGCTGGCTTTTCGATTTTCGAATTCTCTGTTTTCATTTGATATTTCGGATTATATATATATATATATATATATATATATATATATATATATATATATATATATATATATATATATATATATATATATATATATATATATATGTATGATTTTGCTTTTCTAGAATCTTGTGAGGAACTTTAATTTCATTTCATTGACTTTATTCTAATCCTAATTTTGTTTGACTTCAACACAGCGTTTCGAAATATTCATTGGGAATCCTTCCAACTAGCTGTTTTGTTTTATAAGCAAAATTTTCACTTCTTTTTTTATAATTAAGTTCACAATGAGTCCTTTAAAAGTAGCATAAATTTAGTTTCTGAATAAAATATTACAAAGTAAAACATTAAAATACAAGAATGTATTTAACAATAAAATACAAGAATTTATAATTATAATGGATTGTTACAAATATACAAAATAAGGTAAAATAATTAGTTTAATATGAGTTTAAATCTTTATTTCTTCAAGCTATTTAATTTAATATATATTTCCCAGAGAGAGAGAGTGAGAGAGAGCTTTATTTTAAGAAGGAAATTTTATTAAAATAAGATACTGTGACCATTTTCTACGTTATTAACTCATCCATTACATCAATATAAGAATAGCAGATTAAATCTTAATCTTCAGTTCTTTAACTTATGTTGTAGAAAAAATAATGAAAAATGTTTCTCCTCATTGCATGTATATAAACATCTGCACTGTTTTAAAATAAATTTAGGTTATGAGTTGATTATAGGTTATGGGTTAATAGACTTTTATCTTCATTTTTTATTTAAGTAATCTATCATTTCAATAAGGATTATTTTATTGAAATGCGCTATCAATAACAAATCTTGATTATTACTTTTTAGGAATGTGCTCTAATCTTACTAACATTTTTTAATATATAATTTAATAACATTTAATGAGATTTTGCTAGATTCACTTTATTCAAAATGGTTCTGATTTCGCTAATACTTTGTAAACCTTTTTACTAGTCAATTAATCATAATTATTTTTAAGAACTGAAGCAGACAAAAATATATGCTACAGATTTCTTTTTCTAATCTTATTTATTTAAACTCCTTATTGTAATTCAGTTAATTATTAGAGAATGGTTTATTCCATTTGAAACTGGTGTCAATCTATTTAGGACATTTTAGATTACGAGTTAGGCTATGTTACCTGTTTAGAAAGACTTCATATATTTACAATTAGTCAAATAGTTTAATATTTTTTCCAATGCATGTATATCAATTACAAACTCATTTCTGACATTTATGACATTTTTCTGATTCCATTCTCTCTTATGATTGATTGGGACGTAATGACATCATATTAAAAGATCCACTAATAAAACTTAAAGAAAATAGGTAGAGTTTTTTGATAATTTTGATTGCATTTGCTCAAAATTTTCCCAACTTAATCAATCGCCAAAATCAAATGTACCAAGTTAAACTGACATCGAAAACAAATGATACTGTACTAGAAAGGTATAGATTTATGGAACATAAAATGTCCCATGAATATATATACCTATATTTATTAATTGTATAATAAAATATAATTTAAGGGTTAAAATACAACAGAATCCCCACGGAATTCATATAATAAACATAGGAAGATAAAAGCTCCCGGAATATATTCTTCTTCTAGCTATTTCTGAATAACAATAGATAGAAGGAAAATGCAAAATGTTTTTTTTTTTTTGAATTTCAAAAATAAAATTTTGTTAGATATCTTAAAGACAAATGTTTAAAATTAGTTCACATAATGAAAGATAGAGAAAAAGGTGACAATATTTGCACCAGTATATGAGAATATAATGACGAACTACAAACTCTGAAATATAGACGAATTTAAAAATTTAATTATAAAAATCTATAAACCAAAACATAATGAACACCATTCTAACTGAAACAACTCAAAATTACTAAAACTTTGTTTATTACCAGTTTTGCATGAGCCTACTATAAATTATCATTATAATTAAAAAAAAGTATTTTTTGTTTTTGTTTGCGGCAGATTACCGAAATTGTGCCTTAGTGGAATTCCTGAAGGTCACTTTCTAAACTTGAATATTTATGAAATATACCTGGGCGTTAAAAAACAAAAAATACACATAATCATTAATTAGTGTTAATACTTGACCAAGTCTATAGTATTGTAGCTCCTAAAATTGTAAGATAATTCGGCAGATTTATCTTACAATTTTGGATCATCATTTAATGGAAACTTTTGAAGTCCAATTATCTGGTCTTTTATTAAGTACGGATAGATGAATAAATAAATATAAATAATCCATGTGTTTATGGTCAAGTACTACAATTGTCAATTTTAAAATATTCTCTATTAACACCAAGACAGTACAATAAAAAAGTTTTTGCTAAGAATTTAAAAGGTAGATCACACATTTTCCACTGCGCATTATTTGAAAAAAATGTCAAATTCTGAAATCCAGCTTGACACCTAATTAATTTAATCACAAAAAAACGCAAGGTTTGATATAAATTTTTTTATTTTGTAAAATATAATATTTTTTATAATTCCAAATGAAGCGAAAATGAATAATTTATACGATTTATAACGCAGCTATAAAAACTGTCACATACAAATCAAAATCAAGAATCTTCTATTTGTCTCTACAATTCGCTTATTGTTTTAAAAGAATTATGAAAACGAATAAATTTATTTTCAATTATTGATGAAAGAAATCAAATTAATATAAATAAAGAAGCAGAACATTTTAAATAACTATTTTAAAGAATTGTAAACATGTGGTTAGAATATAATCTCCTGCTTAACACATGAAATAATAGGTTTAGTTTGTCACTCAATAGTAATTTTTTACATAAAGATTTATTAAACCGGGACCTATAGTTTCCATGTATGGTTATGGATTCCAAACCACTAGATACACCTCATGTTCGAAGTCAGATTCAAATACTCGAGCTGTTGAATTGAGAGCAAGAGCGCTAACCATTCGTTTATCAGCTTGGCACATGATATCATCAGAAATTCTAATGGAAGATTTTTAAATTTATTTGAATCACTCAGTAAGTCTCTGCTAAGGAGTGTTACACATATAAATAGAGTAAAAAATACTCAAAAGATAGAATTGTGTATCACTTTATGCATGAATTAGAGGAACAAATTATTTATGCATTATGAAATGAAGTCCTTTATAAAATTAAAAAAAGATATTAAAGCAGCCACACCTATTGCAAAATCGCAGTAGGTTTTCATTTCTGATATTTCTCATAGAAAAAAAGTTAAATTCAATCATCATTAGGTATGTAAATTTTGCATGGAAAAGATAAAACACAAGTGAATACTTTAGAAAGTTTATTGAAGTAACTGATCTAGCAGTAGAATAATAACAAAATTTCTTTTAAAATGCTTAAGTGAATTTGATTTAAATATTACCTATTGTGGATGCGACAACTGTATCAACATGAAATTTTAACATAAAGATGTACCATCTAGAATAATTGTTCGAAGCCTTCTGGAATTTAGATGTACCTTGCTTATCATGCTTTTTAATTTATTATTTTGTGATGCTGCTTTCTGTAGTATATATTATAATTTTTTTAACGATATTGGAACGTTTCTATTGTTCATTTTCTGTATCGATAAGAAAATGGGTATAATTCTACAAAATAATTTAAACATTATTCTTAACACATTATGAGATAAACACACATATTTCCTAGGAACCACCATAATAGATTAAATTAATGCAGTCAATACACTGTTTTAAAAAAATTTACAAAATGCTCTAGAATAATTTATTAATATAAGTAACTATTATACAGCTTTATTTGAAGCTAAAAGCTTATTGGATTCAATAAAGAAGTGCCAGTAATTTTATGCTTAACAATATGGCTTTTTTTTCTTTTTCTGCTTATCGTTCATAGTGTTGTATTTTGTAATGTTATGCAATAACACTCACAATACTGTACTTTGTAATTAAAGAAATATAAATTATATAAGGGGTGATCAAATGAAAAGGCACGAAACGACGTAAAAACGTAACAGTTAAATATTTGCATATTGCGCCATTGGAAAACGTCTATCTATTTTCTTTAATTTAAGGTAGTCAAATATTTTGAAAGTGATCAACAGATTAACTTTTCCAATAGTTGAAATATTTCCTTTTTTAAAAATATGCTTTATATGAGTGATGTTCATTTTAAATACGCTACATTTCTGCAGGAAACTCTATATGCCATTTTCATTATTTTTAAACACACATGCAATCATTCTTCTTTCTAACCACAAAAAATTAAAAATAGAGAATTATTTTTAATATATAGAAATGAAAGGGAAATTCTATAAATATTGTGTGCTTAAACTTTGTGGTATGATAATGCTATTACGTGGAAAGCTAACCACAATATTAGTGTTTCCCATTTAATGAAATTCTATTTTGGTTAACCCTGATCATCTGCTCTTAATTGGAGTTTACAATAAGATAAAATAGTATTTGTGTAAATACTTAAAATAAGTATTTACACAAATACTATTTTATTTTATTGTAAACTCCAATGTCAAATTTATCTAAATAATAAAATCGAAGTATATGATTCATAAACAACATTAAGAGTTACTTTTTCTGTGAATATTAATATTTTGCCATTTATGATTTTTATATATTGAGGATAAATATTTAAACTGCTTCTGTCTGTTTTGAATAGTTTACAGGAATAGGAGGGAACATTTTGTAAAAAGGTTTTGGTTATAATATATTATATTACATAAATGTGAAAACAACTTAAAATATTACAATGACTATTTTTTTGATTAGCGAATTTTACATTTTTTAGATAAAAACAAACTTATTCAATAATAGAGGGAATTTGATCACTAATGCGGTTTTTGTATGTTTTTAAAACTCGCTAACTTCTAAAATTGTTTTTTATTTGTTATTAAAATATTTTTTAAATAATAATAGAAATGTCAAGATTTTCAGTTGTAAAGCAATTTTAAACAGACAAAAGTACCAAAACAATTTGAGATTTTCTTAAGGGGTCTTACAGTCTAATATAACTTGAAAGTAGACTGTGGAGGAGGAAGGACACACCAAAGTCATCTTGAGAGAGATTTTGAAGAAGGGAGGGGCAACTAACAGTCACTTGCTTGCATAGTATCAGTGAGGGGGGAGAAGAGCGTTGACCAGGTCAATTTTCAACAGATAGTCTTGGAGATAATCATCGGTAATCAGATAATCGGATGGTGATAATTCTTAAAAAAAAAAAAAAAAAAAAATTGAGATTGAAAATATCAAATGTTGCTTTTTTTATTTTATTCTACCTGAAATTTTTGAATCCTAAATTAGTTCTAGAAACAGCTTATAAAATACTATTATAATATTTTAATTATTAATTTATTCATATAGATTGGTTGTAAACTATGTCTTAAATTTTCTATCGTAGTATTTTAGAACTAGATGAAATATTATGACATTATTGAATGAAGTAAATATACGCCATAGAACTTCCATTCATTAAAAATAATCAGTATGTGAACTATAACGATTGCACGTATTGTTTCATAATTTGTTACTATTTGTATGTGGTTCATGTTTATAAGCAATTCGTCTTTAAATTATTATTAACCATTTTTGAAAAAATCTTAAAATTTTTAACTTGCTCTAAATATTTCTATTAGCTAGTAAATTGATGTGTTGATGAAAACTGCTTAAGTTATCTAATTGTATATTTTATAGTGATATGTAAAGAAGCTTAAATAGAGAAAGGTGGCAATTCAGGTACCATTCTTGTTACTTGTATGCAGTTTAAAATAAAAAACAGTTCTATACGTAAATATTAACTTATTAATAAAAACAAATATACCACAGAATTTTTGACTTCAGTTCAATATGGGCTTTGGGTTCTCATATTCAGTAAAGATATTTGCAGAGGTTTAGAATCCGTTTTAAATTGTACGTCCATATAGAATTACCTCTAGTGAGCAAAAAGTGACCCTGATTCGACAGACAAAGCAAACCCAGAGCAATGTTGATTATTTGTCATTTGTTTCTGCAATAATAAATCAAATTCAGTCATAAAAATGGAAGTTTATCTTTGTTTCTCGAGTTATATAAAAATATTTATTCAATAAAAGTTATTCAAAGATGTTATTTTTTAAGACCTATATGGCAAATTTAATCAGTACTTTTAGAAGTTGTGTTTGTAACATGTTTTCTTTATCTTATTTTCCACAGCAATATCAAATGTTTCAGAATTTTCAGTATTAAAAATTCACTCTAACTTATCCTATTCTTAATTTTTGCTTATAAATAACTCAAAGAAATTTTGTATTAGTAGACTTAAAAATCGATTCCAAGAAGATACACAGTTTGGGTTTATAGAATTTAGTTTTACAGAATTGTTTAAGAACGAACAATTGTATAAAGTTTATAACTACATAAGTTAGCAAGTTTTTTAATTTGATGTTTATCATCTTGTTATTTATCTAATTTGCTTAAAATATGAAAAACATTTCAATCAACCTAGGTTATACAAAACATAATTTTTAAACGCTTTAAATAGAATATACATTTCTGGAATTTAAAATTATTTCAAAGTGATGTAAAAATATTATATAACGTTCTTTTATTCATTACTATTATAACTTTTACATTTAAAATTAAGTCATTGTTATTAATTCATTGTACAAACCAATTGCGATAAAATACGTAAAATATAAAAAAACTATGGAAATAGTTTTCTTTTTAAAAACAATTTAAGTAAGCATTGATTATCATTACACTTCTTACAATAGCATTTAAAAATACTTCTAATATATCGCTAATTTTTGAGATACTTCTGCTTGCATGTTTTGACCGATTAAATGCATACAACTGCCTCAAAATTTCTATATATTTACAAATTATAAGTGTGCATCTAAACCGGCACGCTAGATTCCAAATTATAACTCTATTAAGCTTCTGATTGAACATCCTATCACTTTCATGTCCATTAACTAATCAAGAAAACGATCTTTTGTTTCGTTAGGATCAAATCTATAATTTTGTAATTACAAGATTAAGTCTTTATCTATTGGGCTGCACTATAATTAACTTACTACTAAACTGATTAAGACTTTCCGCATGAATTTATCACTATATGATATGAGTACTTTTTTCTGAATTTGAATCGAAGCCCTGAGGGTAAAGAAATGAAAGGTGAGTCACATTGCTTAACATGAAAATCAGTTCTATTGATATTTGAAATTGTTAAGATGACATTTCTCATCGTATTGTAAGAGCTTATGCACATTAAGAGTAAAGTTCATTTCCAGATATCATTACTGGTATGATGAGAAAAGGAGTGTATACAAAGTCATCTGTCGTTATTTGACAATGATTTTAAGTTCAAAGGATGGAGACTATGTTTAACAACAACTTAGGTAATGAGTAATAGATAGCTGGAAGCGTATCTCAAAAATCTAATTCATAACCTCACTTATTTAAAAATACATAAATATACTAAAAGGATAACAATGTAAATACGTTGATAAAATTAAGTGAAATGAAATGGTTATTATTTTCGCTTAGAAGAAGTAATAACTGACAGTATATTTTTTCAGTAGAAGATTGGTTCTGTTAGATATAGTAACATTGACTTTGAGTATTAAGCACAGAAGCATGGGAATAGGAAGGTAAGTTAGTATAAAAGACGAAATTTTTAAGAAATCTGAAATTATTTACATAGCTTTAGAAAGTTACTTAGAAGTTTTTTTTAAAACCACTATTGATTTTTTATATGTTTTCATGAATTTGACATCCTCTTCGTACATGAATTTAACTTCTGCACCACACAAGGACCGATTCCCTCTTCGAGCATTCAGTCTGGGGGAAAAATAGTTCTAAAATGACAGTATCAATTAATCATACATGTAATCACGTTTACTTTCAATTTACAATTTACGTTTCAATAAACTACTTAGATGTTAATTTTAGAATTGCAATATTTTTCTGTGTTTTAAGCTCAAAAGAGTTGCTGATTTTAAATACTTATACACATTTTATACATTTTAATAATTTTTGAATTTATAAACTTTAAAAGAAATTCATAAGTTTATTTCATTTTTAAAGGTTAATATGTTTTATCATTAGAACTGATTTATATTAATTATGCCTTACATGAACTATAATTCTAAATATTATTCAAAGAAAATAAGCATCTTTTTCAAATGAATTTATATTGGAATTGAAAGCTTCTTGATCACACAGAAAAAATGCTTGTGTCATGGAGTGTTATAAATTCTACTGAAAAGAATGCAAACTGTTTTAAATAGCAAGCTGTTCGCGTATTACTTCTGAAAAAATTATATTTACTATTTTATTTTTTTCTTTAACTTTGAAAATAACCAGTTAATAAAAAGTTACAAATTATCTTTCTCCTATACAAATTTATTATAAAAAATACAATAAATATGAAATTTTCAAAATTTCGTATGAAGTTGTATAGTTTGTCTTCAGGGTTTGCGATTATTAAATTTGTATTTTATATTTGATTCAAAACTAAAAATAACATGTAACAGTATCATCATAGTTAGCGATCAGTAATCTTCAAGTCAAGTAAAATTTATAATATTTCAATGTTATTTGAACTTTTCCCCTTAGCTCATTGTTGAAAAAATATTGAATCCCAAAAAAGTTAGGAATTTAATATAAATAATTTTGAAAGTATTTCAAGAAACAAAATTGGTTACAGAAATTCCAAACTAGGAATTTAAAGAATGCTTAATTTAATATATAAAAATATTTGATGTAATTACTAATCTGTCACTGCCATTTAAAAATAAAAAATCTAATAAAAATTCTATCAAAATTTTCAGTTAAAAAGATTAAATGTCTGATACTCTAGATTAATTTTTTTAACTGAACAATTAAGAGACAAATACCAATTCAATTATTTGATTTAAATTAAATTGTTCAAATTTTTATGATAATGTGTAATAGTGATAAATTTTTGTTTTTAAAATTTTTTTAACATATATTTTATTACATTACATATAGCACATTTTAACATGATTTATTTAAATTGCATCAAGCTCGTAGATTTCGCTCATATTTTCAGGCTTACTATTTATAGTTTGTTAAATTAGTAGAGTTACCATGTCTAATATATTATATAAAGGTAATATTTTTTAAATACTTAAAAATCAGATGAAAAATTGTCAGTATAATGGTGTCAGATTCTTAAGTTTAGTATGACGTGTTTTTAAAGATACATAAAAAAACTGCTTTAGTCCTGTTTAAACTAGATGAACAGAAAATAATGATTTTGTTGACTATTCTTGAAGCAGTATAGCATTTAAATTCACACTTTCAAAATTTATTTGAATATTTTGTGTGAAATATGCTCTAATGTTTATTATTATTAAAATGCAGATTGTAATCCTTACCATTTTGAATTTTGATTATTAAGTGTGAATACAAATGGAGATTTAATTAACGGAAATGAGAATCTACTTGAAGTCTTTGTTATAAGGATGTGTATACATTACTTGATCGATACAAATTCATTTTAGGAAAACCACCCTAGTTTGCCTAACTGTCTAAATAAATAATATAGCCACAATATTAATTGACCAAGGAAAACTAGAAATATTTCATAACTATATCAGATATATTTGAATAGAAATTTGTGAAGTACTAAATACCACTGAAAAATTTCAGTGTAATAATTGAATAGAGATTTTTTATTATTAAAAGTTATAGTTGACAAATGTGTGTTTTATTCACCTGTATGACATATTTTCATTCGTTTCATTAAGAATCAAAAGGACATTTTAAATCTTTACATATTGATTTAGGTAAGAAATTGCTAATATTGTTATAATTCAATTGATAATCAAGAATCAAATTTGAGGAAAACTTTTTTTATTTAGGAAAAAAATTCAAATAACGAAGTTATAAACTTCATTTAAAATTTACTTAACTATATTATCTTCGAAAGAGAAACCTTGTAGTTTTTGTTTTTGAACTTGCATTTTACTTGACAAAGGGTGATTCATATCTTGATATTTTAAATCCAATTCGACTGGCAAATATCAAATACGCCAGTATTTACGAAGGGACAGCCGGGATAGCAGCCCAATTGTTTGTGATATGGCTTTTTGTTCAACAGTTCGTGGGTATAAATCTCACCTCAGACTCAAATGTTTGAAAAATTTAACAAAACAACCTTAATTACTATTTATCTTACAGTAAATTCATAGAGAATATCTATAAGCAAAAATATAGCGTCTAAATTGTTTCAATGTAATTATATTTTAAATATTAATCATAAACAGTTTTTATCTGTTGCATGAACGTTAATAAACTATAGTCACACGGTTTTTGTGACTTATCTTGGAGATGACGTGTAATTAGTTAATGCTCTGGTAATCACCACCTCAACAGTTCGTGGGGTTGACTTTCACACATATTTTATTGGGGCTGTGGTGGTCTGGTTGGTTAGAACATCGTTCTCATTATCAAAAGGTAGTGAGTTCGAATTCCAGATTAACCTAAGATCCATCATGCTTGCTAAAGGCGACTGGGCCACAACAAATATGTCGTGGTCACAATGTCCTCCAAGTGAAATGATACCGCTGGGGATGGTAGGCCAAATATTGGGGTCTTCTGCTTTGTCCTTGCTTCAAAATTAGAAGACTACACCCAGCTGCTTTTAGCTAACTGGTAAAGTTCAACTTAGAGCTAGGTACAGGGGAAGCATGCTGGTGCAACACTGGGTTTATTGCGGCTCAAAATCAACATTATACTGTAAATTCGATAAATTAGCCTTCGTTTTTAAAAGAGACTGGAAAGATAAACCATTCATTATTTTTTACCCAATCAAGTATGCATGATACAAATATAAGCTGTTAAATATACTAAAAATGCATAATAGACTAAATTTAATGAATTTTTTTACAACTAAAGAAAATTATAGGAGTATAGTGAAAATGTTTCCTATGAGCATTTGTGAGTTATATTTATGTGTTTTAAAATATGGTTATTTATATTTAGTTATAATATTTAAAAAGTTAATAGTTATATCTACATGAAAAATATTTATTGTACTAAAATAAATAGCACATTTCAAATTAATACTTCATTTATATGAATATTAAATTAAATGGCTTACATAAAACTCCAATGGAGAGAAAACTAGCGCTCTATTAATTTTTCTTAGAAAACTTTTAACTCGGTATACGTAATATAAAATTTAATCTTTAAAAATGAATGACAGTTATTCATTTTTGAAAGATTAATTTTTAATCTTTAATTAATGATACAATTATGATAACTTGAAACTAACTTTTGATAAGTATCCATTTATCAAACTGCAAGGTGGCGAAAGAATATATATATATATATATATCTTTAATATATATATATATATATATATTACAAGTAAAACAATTCTTTTATCCATTAGATGAACTAAATAGTTAGAAATGACATTGGATAATAGCATCAAGATGAAATCCTCAAAGAAATTCTTCTGGATATTTTGTAAGTGAACTTTTTGTTTTTTATGTATCATAAATTTCTATTTTTTCGTTTTAGTTTTAACTTTAACATTTGCAATATTTTTTCTATCCAAAATAGATTCACGAAAACATGCTTTAGTGTTTTGGAAATAGTTACCAAGCACGAAATGAACAATGTATTCACTAAATTAAGCTTAGTATGTAAAGCAAAAAAGATATAATGCAGACAATATTATAAGATAAATGCTTTAGTTATGAAATAACGAAATCTCTGATTTTAGCAGTCTGTCATGTGTCAACAGTCTGAATTTTGTTAAAAATATGGAAAATCATTAGAATTAAAATGATAGTCAGTTACATACTGTAAAACAAATGTATTTTTCGCTCCTAAAATATTAAAAAACGTTCTCAAGTAATTACTTAGAAATATTAAGTCAGAATGAAAGTTCGTTATAAAGGTGAAAATAATGAGTAATTAATGATAGATCAAAGAACACATCCTGCGAATATCCATGCGAGTTCAAATTTCCCTTTGTGAATGGATGTTTTAGCAGTTCGGAATCCACTTTAAACAATCGACCCGGTCTAATTAGCTTTCTTGGGCAAAAAGTGACAGTTGAGAGACAAACAAACCAACCCACTTTGTGTATGGATATATTTAGTGGTTCGGAATTAATTTTAAACTGTAGGTCTTAGTTTAATTAGCCCTCGCGCGAGCGTGCAAGAAATGACTACTGAGCTATTAAAAAGCCAATAAACCAACTAACAAGATGAACTTGTTTTTATGGGTAAAAATAAATGAAAGTATAAAGAACAAAGCAAATTTATAGTTTATTTAGTAAATGAGTAATTTATTTAGTCTTATTATTTGGAAAATATACTTTCCCCACCATTACCTATCTAAAAGAATATTATTTATTTCTACAAAAACGCTTGATTAATTATTGCTTAAAAATGTATTTTACTATTGTATGCCAAATAAAAAGTTCATATTTTTTATTTCCTTTAAAAAATTGTGTTTGTATACATATTGTATAAATTTGCCTCATTGAAGTGGCTTTATGCAAAGATTTCAAATGAAAGTTGCGGGTTGTTCAGAATTAATTGCATTTTAAATTAGCTAATGAACGTTTTACTTCCGCATATGATTTCAAAAAAGTAATTTAGATAAATAATTTTGAAGTTAATGCATGTTTCAAAAGTTATGCTTAAGCTAATTCTGCCTTATGATCATATTATCCACTACATGCAAAGTCTACTGTAAAAGTTTGTATATTGTATGTTATAGAAGAAACATGGATACATTTAATATCAGTTTAAACAAGTTTTGGAATTACAAGTGTGAACAATTTTTAAATAATTATTGAATGTAAATATTATTTATTATATTAATATGACTATAAATACGACGGAAATAAATAGTAAACTCTAAACTTGAATTGATATTTTTAATATTGAATGCTAGTAAAATATCTTAATATATAACTGATAAGTAAAATAACTATCAAGAATTATAGTTTAGATAAAATAAGACATAATTATACTTCAAATTTATGCACTGTTGTAAAATAATAAAAAGCATAAAAGCATTTTACCTTGCTAAGTCGCGCATTAATTTTCATAAACATATTTAATATAAACTACTATACTCTACTTATAATAAATTTAATCACTTATATTTCAAAAAAGTATGGTGATGTATAACAAAGCATTTAACTACTATAAATATAATATTTGATTAGATTTTAATAAAGTTTTTTGTTTCAGGTATTTTACATTTGGGAAGCGAAGTAAGTACTGTTTGTATTAATCATAACTATAAATACTTTGATAAAATAACTTAAGATTTTTAAAATATTTATTCGTAAAAGTACCATTTAAAGAAACGAGTAATAAAATTATCGAATAAAAGAAATAGAAACAGCGAATAACTATTTAAGCATGTAAAATTTTGCTTTGCAATACAGAAGGAAGCAAGATAAAATATTTTTAAAAATATTTGAACCAAATTACATATTTCAGATTTTTAAAACTTGAATTTGTATTATTACTTTACATAAAATATTTTATGTAACTGTGATCTGATTTAAAAGCACTAGTAGAAAAAAATCTTAAATCAACTATTAAATGATATAGTTTCAACTATTCCTATTAATGAACGTGGATAGTTAAAAAAACTAATATATAAAAATTATACATATTTGATGTCAGGTTTTAGTTGACAAACTTTAATATATTGTAAAGTGATTTTTCTCTTACTGAATTTTGTTAAGTTGTAGATGAGATAAATCTGAAACTGCTGAGAAGTCTTTTCATAACTAACATAACACAATATTATCATTTTTTACTTTAGGTGAAAGCAAAAATTCGAGGAATAGCAGGTGTGGATTACCCAAATTATTCTACTATTCCTAAGACTTCTTTTAAATGTTCAGAACAGCAGTTTAATCCAGGATTTTATGCTGATGTTGAGACCGGATGTCAAGTTAGAGTTACATTTTGCACTTCTAAATTCATACTCATAATTTATTCCAAATTTTAATGAAAATCTTTTTCCTTAAAGGTATTTCATTACTGTCATAATCACAGAAAAGAGAGCTTCTTATGTCCACCAGGAACTATATATAACCAGCCGATAAGATCTTGCGATTACTGGCACAGTTCTGAGTGTGATTTGGCTCCTTCGTTTCATTATATGAATACATTAAATAAAGATAAGATAGAAACTGAGACTCTTGCATTTGCTTCAGTTGAAAATCCTTCTAACAATATATTTGAGAAAATGGCAGCACTTTACAACTCAGAAGGAAAGTTAGAAGATTCACAAGTTGAGTTACATATCAGCAGAGAACAGGGTGACGACTACAATAATGTAAGCAATGAAGAAACTCACACTTCAGATTCAAAACAAACACAGGAATACGATGAAGTTTTTTTTCAAAAAACACCATTCAATGAACAAATTAATAACATTAATCAGAAAGGGATTAAAGACGTCGAATTCAGTCACAGCGAGAAAAACATTGGAAATAATTTTTTGCTCGATAACGAAAAACACGAAAATGAAAGCTTAGAATACTCAGGATTTGGTGGTATTGTAGATTTATCGTTGCATGAAAAGTCTGAAAGCATAAGGAACAAAACAGAAGATTATGCATACCAAATAGACGCTGAAAAAAGTAAAATATCACCAGAAGACATCAGGGAAATTAATTTCAGTCAAGAATACTTGTTAAATGATAAAGCATTTAATCCTCATTATGATGAGAAGCTTGAAACAAGCCTCAGTAAACGCTTTTCGAAGTCAGAACCAAGCTTAAAGATTAATAGATTGCGCCGTCGACCTAAATATATAGTTCAATCTAAAGAGTTTTCATCGCTAGAAAATCAAAATGATAATCTGAATAATATTTCCAGTTCAGAAAATGTTTTTAATAGTGATTTGAATGCATCTTCAGTTGCCTATGCAGAAGTTCCTTTTAAATATTCTAATTCACACGAAACGCATGAAAATGTAGTGAGACATCCACCTGAAAAATTAAAACGAAACAGGAAACCAATCATATTACTACCCGTTAGTACGGATGAGATTACTACTTCTGCGATTCTATCAGATACACCAACAAAGTTGACAGAATCATCTCATCCATATTTTATAAATGATGAAATAGTGAAATCACTTTTAAAAGTTGAATCGAATGTTATACCAGACATTAATCAGGAGGAAATAGCTCCTGTTACAACAATTCCATTAGAAGTCTCAAGCATTAACCCAACTAATGTAGTTGATGTTCATCATATAGAAGGAACGAGTGAGATCTACGATTTCTTACTTCCCACTGAAGTATCTACATCTAAAACCATTACAAACTCTGCTTTAAATGAAGTTTCTACGCTAAAAGCTGAAATGACAAATAAGCTAAGTCAGGATTCATTTCACGAGGAAAATTTTCCTGGTGAATCATTTGAAGAAATTGATAGGAATATTGCTTCAATATCACCTCAAGGAATAATTGAACACGAATTTCCGCAAGACTTTTTAGATTCCATAGATACTGAAACAATTGATTTGAGAGTGGATCTTAAAAATAAACATTCTATGAGCTTAAATGAATTAGGATTGCCAAAAGATTATTTGGAAAATGTAAAAGATTTCAAATCTTCAGAGTTCAAATATAGTTCTACTTTTCCTGATAATTTAGAAAAGCACACATTCATAAAGAAGGAACTCTTAGAATCTGGTTTAAATGAAAATTTAGAAGAAAAATCTGCTGTTGCAATTTCAGATAATTCAATTTCAAAAAGTGAAACAGAAGAAATTGATCAAGCAAAAAATTTATTTTTAGAATTACAAACCGATTCGGCAAATGACGCTTTTCCTGATAATGAAGAACATAATGATTATATATCAAATGTTGATAAAGTTACAGTTAGTGCACTAAGTCCACTAGAGTATATGGAAGAATCGGAAAATGAGAAACAAGACATAACTGGCTCTAATGAATATGAAGGGATGGATGAAGCTGAATTCCTTTCTTTATTAGAAATAAATAGAGTGACTTTGAATGACAGCACAAACAATGTTTATTACATGCTTGACGAAAATGGTGTTGTAAAACAAATAGTATACGATAATTCAGAACTTAAAGATTTGAGCAATCTTAATGCAGAAGAAATGCCTTATGGTAATCAAGAATACAATACTGGTACATCTCAATCTTTTCATATGAAAAAATATGTAGATGAAAATCAAGAAATCTTGGAAGAAAGTGAAATGAATGGGAATATAGCTCTTAATATTTCCTCAGGTTCAAAATCTGTAGAATTTTCCGAAGAATTTATACCACAAACTATTATTTCAGAGAGCGTAACATTAAGTGTTCCTGTTTACTTAAATCCAATGAAAATACCACAGATGTTAAAAGAAACAAGCTCTGATATTGCAATTTCACAAACTACTGACGACACGTTTGAGGAGGATTTGTTAAATGAAACAAGTGATAATTTAGTCGAAGCAGAAGAAAATGAATCAACTAAAGAATTGGATAACAAAGATTTAATGGCTCACAATATCTCACAAGATAAAAATTTCAATACAGAAAATAGTCACGTGGAAAACACGCTATATCCGAATTATGAAAACGATGCCATATCAAAAGAAATATCTGAATCCATTTCACCTAAGAAAATTAATTTATCGCTCGAAAATGAAAACGAACAAGGCCTGAGGGGAATGCCCCAAATTCAACCTGTATTTCAGGAGAAATACCTTCACGGAAATATAGAAACAGAACAAAGTCCAGCTGTTAATGAAAATGAATTTCTATTGAATGTTCAACCTACATCAAGTAACACAAAAGCGTCAGCTCTTCAAGACTTACAAAAAACTAAATTTCAGTCTACAAAAGTTCTAAATATTAATCAAATGAATTTACCAAAAGTTCAATTTCCATCGGCTGATGTAAAAATTCCAACATCTGGCAAAAATGTGCCAATATCTCAGTTTCCATCAAGAAGTAAAAATTACTTGACAAAAACTGTTGGAAAATCACAATTCACAAGTACACCTCCTTTGAGAGATATGCAAATGCTACTTTCTACATATTTGTCAGATACTGGGGTTGATGACAGATCTTTATTCTCTTCTCGATCTGGAAAACTGTTTAAATCTGAAAAACTTTCCAAAGTAATTCTCTTTGGAAGAAAATTACTTGCAATGAAAAAAGCAAAATTCAATATATTTAGAAAATATATAGAATCGTTTAATAGAGAAATGAAGTGAGAAGTTGTAAACGGGTTTTTATTTTTTAATGTTAATTTATTAAAGTTTTATGTATACTAATTATATGTCTGATTTAATCTGTCCCAAAAATTAAACTTTCACCTATACCATTAATTTTCAAACATTTTATTGGTATTTAGCCGTTTCACAAATTATCATAATTTTATGAAAAAAGTTCATTCTAACTTAAATTTTTCTAAACAAATCTAAATCAAATCTCACTGAATTCATGTTTTTCAATTTCATAATGAAATTGAAAAAAAACATGAATTCAGTATTTTAGCAATATTTTAAGATCAAATTAGTAGCCTCATTTGAACTTTTATAAAATTTAAAGTATCAAGAACTTATATATAATTTATAATCAATAGTTAATAAACTACTGACAAAAAGTTTTTTTTTACTGAGAGAGAGAGAGAGAGAGAAATTAAAAAAAGAAAAGAAACTGAGGAATTTATAATGTAATTGAAAAGTTGAACCTTATGTGATCATATTTATAAAATATTACTCCAAAATTATTAACGCAAAAATACTATTTTTATCTGCTCCATATTACTTATTGTATATTTTTACTGATGCAATATTTTATTTACAAATTAAATATAAATCTATACTTAACAAAAATATTAAACAACAGAAAATATGATGAAAAAATTTCTCTATCATTATATTGCGGCTTTAATGGATTTATAAACGAATGAGAAATTTATTGATAAAACTAGATCTTAAGAGAATAAAATCTCTCATCATTGGGGTTTTATAATATCTAATAAATTGTGATTCACCCTCATATTTTAAAATGTTTTCTTCCTAATGAGGCTAAGAATCATTTAACCGATGTACATTTCATTTCACTTTAGAAAAGTATTTTTTTTAAATCTTAATTCAGTAAAGAGCTAATTATGAGTGATATAGTTTTCATAAGAAGGGAAATGTATTTACATATATATATATTGCAAATCGAACATTTAATATAACTTGATGAAAATTACTTTGGATTTAATATTCAAATGCTTAAAATGAATTTATATTTCCATCTTTTGATAAATTAAAGCTATTTGCAGGATGTGCTTAAATATTTTTTCTAAGTTTGTATGAAATATAAAATTAAAATAATACATGAACAAACAGGAAATTTAAATAGTTTTTATGACATACGATATAGGGAGTATTGTAAATGAATAAGTAAAAATTCAATTAGCCAGCAAAAGCTTAAAATGTTCAGCATGAAATCAACTTAAAATGAAGCAAGTTTTTCTTCTTGACTAATTAGTGAAATTCGATTATTATATGTAGCAATGAAAATCCACAATATTTTTCTCTTGTTAAGTTGATATTTAATGGTTATCTTGATTATACTTGAATTTTTTTTAATAAGAATTTATTTTTGTTAAAATATATGTATATAGCATGAGAAGTTTTTACAAATATTAAAAGAGTAGTATACAAAATAATTTTAGTTTAATAGCTTATTTTTATATCAAAATGTTTTAAATTTTTATAATTAAAGGAAGAGTAGATTCAATTTTTAAAATTAGTATTTTCTATTGTTAATTTGCATCGATTTTTTATTGTATACTTACTACACTTCTGCAATTCCCTCCTCATTTTAGGCTTATTTGGTTTTCCCGATTAAGAAACTATCTTTGTATTAGTTATCAAACGAATTCATCGTGCAGTTTTTCTATTTTACAATTTTTTAAAATACTGCAACCATAAAAAGAACAAATTTAAATGTTTCATCTGAAGTGTTCATTTAGATATAAGTTTAATCCTAGAAAAGTTTAATAGGGTTTAAGTTTTTTATTTTTTATTTCTCTAAAATATTCGGATTTTAAAGGCAGAAAAAAACATTGAGCGTTGTTACCGTGAGGTTATTGTTTTAATTTGAATACATAACTATAGCATTAATAATTGTCATATTTATCTTAATTAACTAAACTTTGTAATAAAACATTTGAAAAGCTCTGAAGCTTTTAAAATAGGCATAAAAATCCTGCCACAGTATAGAATAAAAATCTGGTCCGAGTGGTTTGAATAGCTGTGATGCTTTTTTGACTCGTTTTATCATTCAAAATGTTTAACCATGTTAAAAGATATAATGAATTATTCAAGAGAACGCAAAAGTTTTGGTAACATTATTCAATTAATTTTTTCCGTAATAATACTGACACAGGATTTATTTGTGAATTATGTTTGTAAAAATATTACACTACACATACAATGCTCAAAAAAAGTTTTTATTGAAGCATTTGCTTAATATCAGTTACCTCATGAAAATATTTTGAATTATTATATGAAGTTATAATAATTTTTTTATATAGGATCCTTAATTTATGAGAGAGTTAGAATATTTAATAAAATTTTTTTGACTTAAGCTAACTTTTTCCAAATGCATGCTCATCGGAAATTGCTTCGCTTGTTTTATGAAAGTCAATTACATAAAATATCAACCAACGGTATTGCAGCAGAACTTCATTTGCCTTAAGATAAAGTGAATAGAAAAATACAATTTACTCCAATGTTTCATTTCCCGTTTTAATAGTACAGGGGTCGGAGGCCAAATTGAATCTTCTCTGGATCGGTCCCATGCACAAACATTTACTTTTCAAGGGACATGCACCTTATTATATTAAATGTAATTTTGCATACTCCATCCATCATTTTAATCGATTGCCCAGATTTTGAAGATAATCGTTCTTCGTTTTTTTTTAAATTCTATCCCTATAAGTTTAGAAATTTTAATAGTAGTAAATTCACACCCTAAATTTGCATTTTCACATGTTATATATTTTTTAAACAGTATGTAATATTTTTTTATCTTATGTCAATTTAGATATAATTTTACATTTTTTACATTTTATCAATAATAACCGAGTTAAAGTATACTAAATCCAGCGGCTGGCTCAGTTTGTCTGTAATCAGACCTAGCGCCATTCAACTCCGTAAATCAATCAGTTGACTCCAGGCAAAAATTTTTCACAGAATAAATTAAGATTATTTTAAAATATTTTACTTTTATAAATATTTGTGGTGTTAACTTGTTATTAGTGGCGGATATTTATTTACATTTATCGGGAAAATTTTCTATAAAATATGATAATAGGTATTAAATGCAGGGAACAATGAATAATCAATGAATTTATTTATATATACACAGAAAAAAACGAAATTAAATTTCAAATTCTTACATAAAAAATAAAACTCAATCTCTCATTACAAGAAATAAAAGAATAAAAAAATAAAAAATCGGTGAATTATCAGATAACCAGCATCTTCTTCAACACGGGTTATTTCTGGCAAGATATCTGTCTGTAGCTATCATTTTCAGCACTAGATTAACATTTTTTGCAGCACTTTTTACAGCACCACAAAAAATATTCATGACCGGAAACTAAGTTCCAAGCCCTGTCATGCTTCTAAACCTAACCATAAATTTTCTTTTTTTTTTACCGACAGGTAAAAATTCTTGTCTTTCTACTTCCGGTTTAAATGCTTCCAGTCTGGTGAATTTTGGAACTGGTTTAAATTTCTTGATATATCAAGATTTCTATAAATTCATGATCACAACTTCCTTATGTTCATTTTCAAAAATAATAAATATATTTTGTTGTGACCAGCTTTAATTTTTCTTCAAAAACTTAGTAATTGATAGTTATATCACCCTATATTTTTCAAGCAAATGTTAAACAGAAATTATACATTTTGATTTTTCTCGTTTCTATAAAATCATATTATATAAAAGTTTAAAATAACATTTTTAAATTCTTGTTGTTAAATTCTTGTGTTGAGCAAGTTTCGAATGTTTTTTTTTTTACAATATTTACCTGTCTTAAACAGATAATAGTAAGTTTTAAGATAATAGTAAAACATTATAGTCCTACACCAATCATTACCAATTAAACATAACGCTGGTATAATGCATGTAATAACTAAACTTTTGTATTTTTAAATTAACTCTATTATATATACTATAAAATATGTACTTTTTAAATTACTGCGTCTACTCTTGTACATAAATATCTCAACAGTAAAATTATTAATTTTTGTAACTTATCAATTTAGTATTAATTAACTGGGTAACGTAAATCTAGTAAACTAACCAAAGACGATACGAGGTATAGGAAAAATGCGATACTAATAATTTTAAATTTAACTCTCCTGCATTTAAATATTTTATTTGTGGGAAAGATAATTCATGATATATATGTTTGAGAAAAATTCAAATATTGTTCAGAAGCACTTTGAAAATAATTTGTTTCAGATGTGTTGTAGGTTTTAAGAAATTTTGATGATAAAAAATTTATAACAATTTTAATTTGAAAATAATCTGTAATTTTGTATCAGTGTAATTTTGCACTTACAAAATTATAAATTGATGAAAAAAAATTAAAGTCTTTTATGTATTTTTTATTGGGTGTTTAATGACATTATTTAATCTGAATAATTAAAATAGATCCATTCTTTTTAAACATTTTGTGTAAAATTATTAAAATGGAAAAGTTTGAAAGATATAGAGATTATGAATTTAGAACTGAAAGAAATTAAATTTAAATGCTTTGCTAGGTTAAAGACGTAAATTTGCTTTTGTAAAAAACAACAAAAATAAATGATTTTAAATCTAGAAATTTTAATTATAGTTAGATAATTTAGAATGGTAAAACCTTATGTCCTCTCTCTCTTACACTACATCTGAATTTAATTTTAAAAAAATAAAAAATTGATCACTATTCAATAAATAAATTTAAATAGAAATCTAAAATATTGATTAGAAAGTACAATAAGTAGATTTCCCAAATATCCTGAACAGAGCTGAAATTCATATATTTAATATCAGTTATAAAAATTTTCTTATGTTAATCTCGTTAAAAGGGAACTGTTATCATTTACGTTTAATGATAGCTTTGAGTTTTACGATTCTCCAAAAAGGTTTTAAGTTAGATTCGCGAATTTCATTAGCTTTAGCTGTACAGATTGTTTCACATTCACTTTATTTGTGCAAGTCTAAGATATTTGTCTTCCATGTTTATGCATATTTATCCTAATTTTTGTTTGCAGTGAATCATTTATTGCCGTTTATCCAGAATTAGTTAAATATGAAGATAATTCTTACACTATAGTTTTATTTATTTATTTATTTATTTTTTATCGAACATTTGAAAGAAGCTGGATGCTCGATTTCCGTTTTCTAACAATAACTTCTCCGTTCATACAAAGCCATGCCTAACAGTTTTCTGAGTATGCAATCGGAGGAGGCATTAAAATAAATTACCATAATTTTACATTTTTTGTAAGGAATGATGGCTTAAAATTATTTTAATTATGCATTTGGTAGTAATTTGGATAGTGGTTTATGTGCCGTCTTCTGCGGATAATGTATAGACGGTGCCTTTTGAAATTTGGATGAATCGGTTTTTGATTAGTGTATGTGTGCAACGATACAATTGTCTTTTTTGCAATATATTGGAATTGATGATTCTAATGAATATAGATTAATCTTTAGTACTACAAGACGTCTAATTCTTAGATAAGCAAAATATCAGAACAAGTTTGGTGTTTAGTATTGAAATATTTAAAGAAGGACAAGTGAGCTATGAGACTTTTAAAAAATATAATAGAGATAAATGAATAAACTATAAATTAATCAACTTATTTCTTTCTGGGTTTATAGATTTGACTTTAATTTGAAATCTTCAATACCTGAATGGCAATATCTTGTGAAAGAATATTTTTATAAGTTATATTCACAGAGTATATTTAAATATTTTATGAAACAGTTTTTTTTAAGAAAAAGATTGGTATTAAAATACTTTAGGATTTTAAATGTCATGAAGGCTTTTAGCAAATTTATGGAATTTAAGTAGAAACAAATATTTTTCTTCACATATTTGTGAATGATTATTTTATGTTTTGCCATCAACATTAAATGAAGCAGGAAAAAGAGATTAAAATCTAATGTCAATGGGAATAAATTGCTCGATCAAAGATATTTTCTACAAAAGTTCTCTAAACTGTAAAATTTGAACTCAGACTGGACTAAAGATATAAATGAAGTAAAATATCTAAAATTAAAAATACATTGAAAAGTTGATTTTTCTAAATTTATACTTCAAGGATTTCTAAATTATTTCGATTTACATTAAATGAAAAATAACACGTAAAACGAAGTACATGAGAATAATGACTATTGAATATTTACATTTTATTAAGCGTGATTATATTTTTAAATTGCATATAGCTGTATTCATTGATACGCTTCCTGTATGATTCGATGAAATTTTGCATGAAAACGCTTTACTTATGACAATCAAGGACTCAGTTTCAACTGAAGCACCAAAGAAACTAGAATAAGACCCTGAGCATACAATCTTTATTGTTTTTTATGCAAAACATTTATTAATGCATTTTAGTGAATAATTTCCGGAAGAAACTACCATTTAATTTTGCATTTCGATTGCAATTATTGTCTTAATTTATGAACTTAATTTTATAGTATTTATAAGCCAAGTCTAAAAGCAAATCAGGAATTCCTTTGGTTTTTAGAAATAATTGTTATATTAACTTTCAGAACCATTGATTGAATTAATTCACAACACTTAAAACTTTACTCATTACCTAAAACATCGATAAGGATTTGCAAAAGAAAAATTTCGATAGTAGTTTAAAAATATTGAAATATTTGTCATATTATTTACAATATAAGAAATTAACTTTTAACACCAAATCTTTTTTAAAGGATAAAGAATTGTGTAAGTTCTATTTAAAACATTTCATGCATTTTTAATTTCTTTTTGAATTAATATAAAATAAGTAGTATATATTTGTTAGAAAATGTATATAAATTGAACCATGGTGCAATTGTATATCTTAGCAAAACTTTGTGTTATGACTATAAATTATAATATATGATTTTATTTTAATATTATAATATTTCGCGTAAAATAACGTCCATGTTTGTATGGTTTTAAATTTCGAACTAAATGTGTGCTCATTTGTTAGATTAACTATTTACTAAATGTGATTTTCAATTGATTCTTGGTTAAACACGGATAACAGATAAAATATGTATAATCAATTGATTCTCTTAATAATTCTTTATTGAGCAAGCACCTGAACGGTTAACGTTCTGGTATTTGGTTCAACAGTTTGTGGGTTCAAATCCCATCTCGGGTATGGATGTTTGTGATGGTTTGGAATTCACTTTTACTTGCAATCCCCGTCTAATTAACCATACAGTGCAAAAAATAATCTTTGAGTAACAAACAAACCTGTCTTGAAATATCCTTTATAAACTACAATTTAATTATTAGGAAGTGTTCAAAAATAATTATTGTTCAGAGTAAAGAACTATCAGAATTGCAGCGATGAAATACATATTGAAATATTTTGGAATTAAATTTATACTATGTACACCATTGATTTTTTTACTAAGATTATTATTTAAACCACACATATATTGAAGAAAATAATAACCAAAAATTTGTATAGAAATTTTATTTATTATTGGTATCGTTCTAACTGAATATGCCGACTGCATTTGTGTAGATAGCATTGTTTGTTTCAGACTTTATTGATTTTGATGTGATAGAGTAATTCTTTTTCAAAGAAATGGCTAAAAATTAAAGTAGCGATAATGAAGTTGTAAAAATGCTATAATTTCTTAATCAATAAATGGATTAATTTTAGATGACAAATTTCATGTTCTATTTATTCTTAAGAAACAGGAATTAAACTCTAAATATAAGGTATAATTAATAATTCAAAAAAATTTTCTATTGTATTCTGATTGTTTTATATTATATTCAATAAATGTTTTTCATTAATTACAAGAATGAATTATGCAAATTTTTTTGTAGATTATATTTAGAAATTATTTTTAATATCTTAATTTAAAACTAAAAAATTAGAATTCAAATTAGTTTTTAAAAATAAAGATATTTTGTATTAGATTATATATAATAAGCTAAGCTTCATGGATTTTATTTTAAATTCCGAACTGGCTACGTGTAAATTTATCACGTAAATTAAATTTAGTACTATTAGTAATTAGTAAGCTATCTATAGTACATTTAGTACTATAGATAGCTTACTAATTTTTCACACTATAAGATGTCAGATTTGTGTTCGGGAAAAAATTTTTCGTGTACCAGTATGCTTTTTAAATTGGAACATAAAAAAGAAACGAGCAATGACATTATTTTATCAGATAAATAAATTATCATACGTAATATCTATTCATTGTGACCGTACTGTACTACTTAAAATGGATTAATTACGATAGAATTTATTTTTCAATATCACAATTTATTTGAAGTTCTAAAATCACACGCACAACTGAAAAGGTTTTTGCGTAAGATTTAGCTCTTACTTCTTAAATTATATGCAAAAAGGAAACCTTTTTCTAATCATAATTATAAACTGTACTTATATGCAAATTACACAAAAACTCATTTTATCCCTTTGAAAATCCTACATTAGGTAACTTTAAATATGTAATAAAACTTTTAGTAAAATAATAAAAAAGTATGTCAAAATTTTTTGTTGGATTAAATTTAAATATTAACAATTTCTATGGTTTAAAAAAAAGAGGTAACAGATTATATAGCGATATTAATAAGAGTAGCAAAATGCTCAGCTCTTATATTTCTGCTTTACGTTCTAAGTTTTACCTGCTTAACGCCACTAATTTTTCGAATTAGCACCTCAAAGATGTACCTGTATTATTAAAAATATAAAATTACGTGTATTTTTTAAAAATAAAAATAACATACACAGGTACAGCTTAAAAATATACTTGTATACCTTATTACTTTTATTTTTGAAAAAAGTAAGTAATTTTAAACACTTGTTTTACTATATTTACCAAAACTCCTCATATATACGTTAGCATATTTATAAATATTAAAAAATACATCGTTTAAGGACTATATTAATTATAAAGCTATTCATATTACCATAAAATATGAATTTTCGCTCTCTTTAATGAAAAAATATTTCAGAACTTTGGAACTAATAGTAAAATTATTAATATGAAACAGTTTATAAATCTTTTGGGGAAAATATAAAAAAATGTAAGAAAAATTAGTAAAAAATAATCACATTTGTAAAGTTATTTGGTTTATATATATATATATATATATATATATATATATATATATATATATATATATATATATATATATATATATATATATATATATATATATATATAATGTTATATAATGTTATATAATTTTGTATTAATTTTTTTAATATAATTTCTTAAACTAAATAAAATTTTAAAAATATTCCCATAAATCTGCAGATGAACTCGAATGGTTAGTATTCTGGACTTCGATTCAACAGATATTAGGTTCAATTCTCACTACGGATATAATTACTTATAGTATTTTGCAATCCTTTTTAAGCAATAAGTTCCACTCTAATAAGCTCTGGTGTGCAAAACATTAGTATAGAGTAACAAATCAATCAATCTATAGTTATTGTCGAAATTTTAAAATTCAGCATCTGTTTATTTATAATTTCCTTTGTTTATCTAGAAAGTAAAATTCTTTACTTATATATACAACTTTAAGAAAAGATTTTTCCTTTTCATTTCTTTATTCATTTTTATTTTATATGACCTAAATATTTAATAAACATAACATTAAATTTACTGCTCAAGTTTGAACAAGTAATTTAAACCGAAACTAGGTTTTCTTGTGTAAAAATTATGAATTATTCTTTTCTGTTTCAATATGTCATAAACTTTATTATAATTAAGTAACTTGTCAATTAATATTGTTAATTTTAATTATATACAATTATTGTCATATATTTAAATGATGATAAATTAATTTTTATTTGCTAATTAAATTGTAAAAATTTACATTTTTATATTATTGGAAATATTAAAAGTATATTAGTAGGATTTAATTTTAATAGATGGCGGTACATACAAGGACTACTTTTAATGTTACATTTTCTAGAATGTAACGATAGATGGCAGCATTATATTTCTATTCACCTTTGATTAATAAGAATACGTATTGAGAACTTGTTTATTTTATTTATATATATATACTCTAACCTCTCTCTCTCTCTCTTTGCACGTTTATTTCTTGAACGAGTAATTCGTTAATAAATAAAAATACTCGTTAACAGTAATATAAGAATATGCATATTAACAATTGCTAGTTTTATAAGTTATAAACAAGTTTTACAACAAGTTAACAAGTTTAGATTAATTTAGTTAGTCAGATTAGATTAGTTGAAATTAATTAATTGAAAAAAATATATATTATAGAAATATTGAAATAACACAGAAATTTTATTTTTCTGAAAATTGGGATTATTTCTCACACATATCTAATCTAAGAAGCGAAAAAAAATAATAATTTAAAATTTTATAATTTTAAATTGCATGTAACAATTGTGCTCGATTTATTAGGGTAAAATATGCACACAGTATGTATTTAACTGAAAATTTTCAATTTATATTGTGAATTATGTAATGTTAATTGTCATTTTTGAATATAATTCTTATATTAGAATATGTTTCATTATTTCTCTTAAATATTTTGAATTACTTTTTTTAATAACATTTTTTTGTATAATATCATATTAATAATATTATAACGATTTATTAGGGTAAAATATGCACACAGTATGTATTTAACTAAAAATTTTCAATTTATATTGTGAATTATGTAATGTTAATTGTCATTTTTGAATATAATTCTTATATTAGAATATGTTTCATTATTTCTCTTAAATATTTTGAATTACTTTTTCTAATAACATATTTTTGAAGTCAGTTTGAAAAATGCTTTATTGATTCAGTTTAAAATAAACGACGAAAAATGATACACAAACATTTTTTGCTAGAAAAAATGGGTACTTCGTAACTTGAATTAAGAAGATATATCATGTGGCATATATTTTACATCTGTCATTATTTTTTAATCCTATTAGAATATATTTCACATTGATATTGAAGCATTAATTTTCTTCAGGACAAAAAATACTTTAAGCTGAACAAAAACTTCCAAAAAAATTGTTTAATGGTATTCTGATGCAAAATGTAATCTTAAATTAAACCAGGTAAAAGAGAAATATTTTTTAACTTAAAAAAAAAGATATGTATACATTTATATTAAAAATACAGATTTCTAAATATATATTAAATATTTTAAGTCTTCTTGTTTTGTTCAAGTTTTAAAAATTTAAGTGAAGCTGGAAAGCGCCCAAAATTCTTAGCTTAACTTTCGTGATTAAAATAAAGGGACTTAAAAGGAACAATTGATTTATAAACATATCATTTTGGATGTTACGCTATTTATATATTTAATAACATGTTTTTTTGTGTATGCATGTATTCTGCATATATGCTATAGCAAAAAAGTTAATTATGTTTTCACAGTAATGTTTCTTTTATAGTTGATCTGACTATTCAACTCTTTTAGACTGAGATTCTTCGAATCATTTGGAAGAAATAAAATTCAATTTAATCTAAAACTAACGGGAATATTAACTATGTAAACTTCTTTATTTTGAAATATTTACTTCTAAATTTTTAATTAGCATAAACAAAAAGGATGGAAAATACTGCTTTGATTATTTCATTATATAACTAAAATATTTTGTGCAAAGTTATAATTAAAATGATAATCTAAAACGATTATTTTGATACCATACATATTCAAAATTTTCTTGAAAACTGAAATTTATTAAAAATAAATTAATAACAGCTTTACGCTATTAGAATCCGATTTTCTCATGCAACAGTAATAAAAAGCACACATACTGATTTCTTTATTATAAGATTTTCATCGTTCTCTATATTACTGAGAGTTTATTAGATTACTAAAACTATCTGTATATAAAGTATACTGTCAGTATTATAGAATTTACCGTAAATTATTTTTTTTGCTATGTTTTACGCTGCATATAATTTTATTTTTTAAAACTGAAAATATTTTTTTGTTTTTCTGGATTCTGAAAGGATGTCAAATTACTGATTATGTGCAATCAATTTATAATTTAAAAATTAAATTTAATAAAATTTATATTTTAAAAATTTATATTAAAATAAATTTATATGAGTTGTAGAATTTTAAATAACTTTTTATATTATTCAGATTGTATAAAAAATCATTTGTATGTTGGAATGAATCACATAAATAAATGACATAAATACAATAATTTAAATTCATATAAAATACTTAAAATTCATAATATAAAAGAATTTTAGCTTAAAAATTTTTAAATTTTTTATTATTTAAAACAGGAATATTTAAATTTTTTAAGAGTTTTAGGTTTTCATCATGATTTTAAAGAAGATTTTTGTTAAAGTAGTTGGTTAAAAATAACTTAAATGTTTCCCCTATCTAGATTTTCATATTATGTACGCTAATAATAGATTGAAGTGACACTTGTCTGATAAACTATTCCAATGAGGTTGAATTTCATTTGTTGTTATAGATCTCGTAAAATTAATTTTCTTATGGAGTGCAAATCTGTGCTCATGGAATATTAAGTCAAATTTATGGAGAATTTTTCCTCGGGTTAAATAAAGTATGCTAATGAATAGACTTTAACTTATTACATTTCTATATTTTATCCCAACAAGTTGCTTGCTTGAAAAAAATCCGATGTTATACAGTAAAGTAAGTGATTTGAGAAACTTGACGTACAAACACATTGTATTTTGTATCAAAAGAAGAGAAAATACACACTACAAAATTAAAACCCTCTGGTAGAATAAAAAGTAAAAATTACTATAAGAACATTTGAATAAATAAATAAAAAAATGAAGCTTAACTAGAGAGAATTTTCACACATTATCTCATCAGAGTTTCCACAAAAATGATGAGATGAATAAAGAATATTCAATTGCACTTATATCAGGAAATTTCTTTTATTTAAATTATCATTGTGTGTGTTCATAATAATTAGTGCTACTTAATTTTTCATAAACTATTATTCAATAATGAATAAATAATTTAACCTAGATTGCCTGAAGAATTTGCTTGGAAATGTTAGTATTTGTTGCGTATAGTTTTTTTTTCCATCACTAAAATATTCTATTATTTAGTTTTGTTTTTTTCCCAACGCTTTGCTAATTAAATAAATATGTATTGTATGTATGCTAACTATATTATTTAATTAAAAATTAAATGGAATGCATAACAAATGTGTTAATTTCATTGGTGTTATTCATTTCTGAACGAAACAGTTTACATGATATAAATATTTTAGCTTTATATTGCGCATCTAACAAAGATGCGCAGACTTTTTTAGTTACGAACTACTCTTAGTTTTTGTCACGCGATTACTTTGCTTGATGATCATTCGACGTTAAATAATTATATTTTTAGGTATGTGGATTATAAAAATTATCATCGGAGGTCATCCTAAAATATCTTGTCGGTCCACCTCTAATCGATCTCCACACTTGATCCTAAGAGATCCAATTTTGAGTATGATAAATTTTCATATTCAAAGAATATTAAAAGGACTGTCAATTTGTTTTGGCTATTTCTATCCAAAATATGTTTGAAATATTTTATTCATATGGTGCAATGAAAAATAAAACTATTTTATACATTTGTTTAATAAATTTATACCTATTAATACACAAATGATTTATTGACAATAGTTTTTCAAAAGATTTGAATGAATTTTCACGGAAATTCAACTATCAAAATTAACAATATTTAGCTTAAAAGTTTTGCCTAAAATCACCTAGAAATATATATTTTTATTTAATTTTTTTAAATTTAATCCAGAACATATCAGTTAAAAGTATACTGTATCATAAAATTTATGTATTTGACACACACACACACAAATTTATAAATATTTTAAAGTAGTTTAAAATTAAAGATTCAACATGTCATTTTACAAAATTACCTGTTAATTAAAAAATTCATTTTGAAAATTTTTGCTAATTCGCTTAAATTAAAATTGGAAAACAAATAGATTTTTTATGATAAGTATTATCGATATCTGAAAATTTCAACTGAAAACAATCCAGCCAATTTTTAAAGATGATTTCATGACCTGATATTCCCTCGATCTTTAATTATTTTCTGGGAAATAGTTTGTTGCATTGAGAATCCATCTCCGATTGGTTCTTTGTATTTCTGCAAGTAAGTAAATTGTGGTATTTATAAAAACAATACTTCTTAAAATATTAGGATTGTAGTGTTTTAAGTATTTTTTACTATTTTTTTGAATAAGTGTTTTTTACCTTAAATATATTTCCATTGAAAACTTATCTATCAATTTACTCAAATTAAACTCAAGAGTATTCCGGTATCTTTTCGTAGTCTCTGACTCATTACCTCTTCAAATAATATTTCATAGGAACTGAAGTGTATTTATAGCTTACTAAGGAAACAACAAGGAAAAACTTCTCTGTCACAAAGTATGAAGAAAATACAAAGCAATATTATGCTCTGTCCAAAGTTTACTTTAATGTAGCTAATGAAATCAGATCAAAGGCTTTCAGAAATTAATGATTAAAATTTTTAGGTTTAAAATTCAGTTGATTGTTGTATTGCGACCAAAAATTCCAGTGTAGAAAAAAATCTATTTTAATGTAGTTCATGAAATCAGATCAAAAGCTTTCAGAAATAAATGATTGAAATTTTTAAGTTTAAAATTGAATTGAGGGTTGTAAAGCGACCAAAAATTCCTGGTAATAATTCAAAGGAAACTCAAAAAATTAGTGAAATTCTCAGCTTTTCAACAATTTGCTAAAAAAAATCTGTGTAAAGAATGCAACAAATTTTTGTTTATATTTTGTATAAATTACATCAGTTATATTGCCAGGATAAAAAATAATTAAAAATTATGTTAAAAACAAAGTAGTGTTGCCTATAACAGAAGTAAAACATTGAATTATAGTATTAGGATATCAGGATATCTTTTGGTATTACTACCACAAATTCTTGACTTTACTAATCAATTTACGGAAGAAAAGAATGAAGGAGTCTTGGATGTTTGCTTGTTTCCCATATTCTTATAAAATATTTCAACTATCTTTTCCATAAATCAAATTCGATTTATGAATAATTTATTGATTACTTGATTGCAAATCTAGATGAGAAACAAACATGAAATGTGAAGTCGGTAAATCAATTTATATAATTAACTTTTTTCATTTGAGCAGCAATTTTTATTATAATTTTCTTTTGCATTTTATTATAATGTAAGATAGAAAACATTTTCTCTAAAGTACAATATTTTAAAATATTTTTTAAAGAAAAAACGAAAGCTTTTTGCAGAAAAATTCAGTTATCATACATTATGTTTTGATTTAATATTTTTCAAATATAATTATCAAACTAGAAGATCTAATTTAAACGGCTTCATTGATTTCATTCATAAAAAAACTGCCAAAATGAATAAAGTTTAAAGCGAAGGAAATCCACCCATATCAAAAACTATTGATAGCAATTTGTGTTTACAAAGTACGTCTTCTGGGAAGAAGCTTTATTCGCAGAAAAGAGCTCTCAATTTAAAGTGACAATATCTGAAATAGTCAAAGAACAATGGCACTTGGCACTGAGAGGCAGAAGTATCATGTATGTATATAAGGGTAAAATGATCTCTCTCAAACACTGAGAGATCTTTAAGAATCTCGAGTAAACAGAACAAGATCCGGCATTGTGTCCGGCTCAATTAACTGTAAAAAAGGACTCATTAAATTGACAGATCTCTTTCTATCGTTTCAGACACTCTGTCTCGGCTACCGACTTCTGTAAACATCTAGTACATTTGTATTACGGGCGTTGGTGATAGAAAAAAGAAAATTGAGTTCTAGTCTGATTTCCAAGTGAGTGGACATGGTGGCGCCACCTGTTGTGGGAAATTTGTTTTTATTTTTGTGTGCTTTATAAAACACATGATCTTCGAAGAATGGTTAGAGTAATGAAAAATAAAATTACGAATAATCATTAATGATGTAAGAACAATGTTTTATTTTGTTGCCAAGTAATTGAGAAACTTTGATACAACTAGATTTCTTCTTATTCGTTATAAATGAATCAAAATCATCTACGAGTTGAATTTTGGAAAATGTGGCGGGAGATATTTTTTGAATTTATACTCTGATTGAAATACTAAATTTTCCGTGAATTTCATAAAATACAATTACCATAATATTTAATTTATAAAAATATTTTTTTAATAAATTAGGCGATACAATTTGTAAAGCTTACATTTTATAATGAAGACAAGAATTGAATAAACATTTGAGTCTTAAAAAATGTTTTAAAATTAAATATTTAGAAAAACTGGTTTATATGCTTAAAAACTATGCTCACGAAATTTGATAAATTTTTTTTAAAAAGAAATTTTGATCAACTGAAATGAATTATATTAAAGAGATATTTTAACGATTTTGAAAGATTATTTATTTTTATATAAAATCATTTTAACAGACAAGAAGGTCAGAACACACTTAAGTCTAATCACATTATAAATTTAGTTAATATAAGAATATGGATTTAGAGCTCCATTTATCTTCTTTTAAGTGACAAATTTAAATTCTTATCTAATTTTGTAATACTTATATTAAACAAAATATTCGGAAATTGAATGTGATATCCTTCCAAATTTAACTGACCCATTTACTAAGTTTGATGTCAGAAATGTCTTAGAGTTTCAGTAGATTTAAAATACCTATGTCAGCAAGTATTGCATCACGAACTACTTTTGGAAAGGATATAGCAAAGTTCTAGAAATGCTGTAAACAAAGATTATTATTTTGGTCTGAGTTCAAATCATTTACCAGTATTTCCAACACTGAATGAACTATCTTTCAGTTGTAAACTTTTGATTTTATGCGCAACTATTTTTGACGATAAGCTATTAATATGTGCAGTGTTTGTTACATATACATTCGAATTGTAAGTTTTACATTATTCATTGAAATATTTTATTTTCTAATTATTTCTCTAACAATAGTGAAAAGGCAGTTTTATGGATTGTAAGGAAATCAAAGATCTGATTTTTCAAAGAATTTTTAAATAAGTAATTGATATTAATTACATTGTAAGTATGTTTACTTATTTATCTTAACATGACATACAAATTTCTAGTAACTGTACAGATGCATAATTTGCAGCAGAAAGTGATTTGTATTTTGAAATAAAAGATGAATTTTTGTTAATAAAACAAATTTTGTACCACTTTTAACTGAATTGCGCAAGTAAAACAATTATATTCTTTAAAAATAAAAATTCATTTTTTAAATTTATTTATTAATTTAAATATTAAAACTTCATGAAAAAAATGTCGCTTTCTGAAAAAGGAAATTAGAAAATTTTTTGAAATTATTGTAAAAACAAAGAACAGAAAAATAATACGTAATTACTTTTACGTTAGCTTTTGATGACAATTTTGGAACAATTCTTTCATATAACAAAGTAATTGCGAATGATAAGAAAAATAAAGACTGTATACTATCTTTTAATATTTGAAACCCTTTTAGGAAAAATACGTTTATTAAATAATCCTTAGAGAAATAAATAACTTATCTTTAGAAATTACGTATACCAAAGCATTTTTCTTTTCAACATAGAATTCAAACAAGCTATTTCAGTTGTTTTATTTCATCTTCGAGTATAAAGCTGGTTACAATACAAAGATACGGTTGAAGAAACTTAAAGCGTCATACCTTCTTTTCATGATTTAGTGTATATTATGCAAAATAATGAATAGTGCATTATTTCATAGAGATGCGGATACAATTGTGATTAATTAAACGAATGTTTTCCCTATTGTTAATGGAAAATATTTAATGCCAATATGGGAAAAGAAAAATCTTTACAGAACAAAGGATCATTTAACTGGCTTGCAGCATGTAGTGATGACGTCATAGATGCATTAATTAAGAGAATATTGTTCAATTTTGCGAAACATTTTAAGAAGTTAATTTAACTATGGAGTATAGTGGAATGTCACCTTATATTATCATTTGAATTTTGTATCTTAAAGTTATTCTTAGAAAACAAAAATAAAATCAAGCTATTATAGCTTCAATAATGAAAGAAAATATATGAATTAAGAATTTTATTAGTTAACATACAAAGCTGTTGATCATTTGACTTCTAAAAATAATACAAATTTGTGTGATAAACTTTTTTACGTTAAAAAAATAACATTTGGTTTTATTTATAAATTGATTTTCATTTATCTTCCCCATAATTCATTATGGTCTGACATTTAGTACATTCTAGAGCCTATAATTTTTCTAATAAAATGTATTATATATTGTATTCTTTTCAGAGGCAAAATTCTTTGCGATATATTTATGAAATGATCTTCATCAATAATTAAACCACTTTATAAAGGAATTGTGTTGAATAAAGTAAGTAATAAAGAACGAGTCTGTTAATTAAATTCAGGGTCCAGTCAAAAATAAGCATATTGTTATATTTAGAATAATACTTGAGATTATTTATGCCATTCACAGAGGTACAACCAACAGAGGTATTTCGCAAATATAATAAATTTCTCTAGATACAATAGTATTTAAATCTTCATTTAATTTCAGATTCACGTGGTTTTTAGATTGTCGCATAGCATGAACGCAACTCTTTAATTTTAAGCAATCTGGTGATACGTATATTAAGGTCCCCAAAATGTTTAGTTTAATATAATAATTTCATTCAATGACAGTGGGGAGTGGAGAATTCGAAAATAATGTTATCCAGAAGATATTTCAAATACTATGTTATAATAAATGTTAGACTAATATTACAAATAATAATGTTGCATTTAAATTTAATCTGAAGAAAGATTCTATATACAAAAAATAAAACAGTTTTCCAAATAATAAATACTATACGAAATTATTATTAAAATTTAGTAATATTATAATCATCAACAATATGTATCCCCAAATCATTATTTATCTTATTATAGATTATATTAAAGCATTCTATGTAATAAGCTCCATCATGCGTACTTAAATTGCTATGACATAGAGGCAGAGTAAGTTTGAATTTTCATGAAGTAAAATTTCTTTTTACCAAAATACTAATTTCATCTTTTGTCAATTAAACAATAAGATAAAATAATAAAATCATATGTAAATTATAAGGGACCTACGTTTTAATAAACATTAAAAGCCAATTTCCGGTGAAGAAGTATATTTTATGCAACATGAGGGAGAGAAAGAAAGATAGAGAAAGAAAGAAAGAGAAAGTAAGAGAGAGAGAGAGAGAAAAAGAGAGAAAGAAAGAAAAAGAGTGAGAGAGGAAGAAAAAAAGAGAGAAAGAAAGAAAGAGAAAGAGAAAAGGAGAAAGAAAGGAAGAGAAGAAAAAGAGAGAGAAAGAAAGGGAGAGAAAAGAGTAAGAGAGGGAAAGGGAGAGAAAAGAGAGAGAGAGAAAGGAAGAAAAAGAGAGAGAGAGTGCGAAAGAAAGAAAGAGAGAGAAAGAAAGGAAGAAAAAGAGAGAGAGAGAGAGAAATAGTATAATATGTTGTAGTTGTAATGAACACTTTAACGCAAGAATCTTTCATATTCGTGTATATTTTATTCATTATGAAAGAAGATTATCCACTATTAATCATAGCAACAAATGTAATAAATCATATTTACGAATGTTTCAATAAGCCCATATTCCCTGAAAAATTAATGATTTTCATGTATTCATTTAATAATTTAGTAACAATTGATTTATTAATATAAGCCTTTAAAATTTGTATTCAAGTTGAATATAAAAGTTTAAATTTACTTTTCAGAGTAATATCTCGAAAGAATGTCAATAAATTGTCTTGTAAATTAAGTCAATATATTAGAGGAAGGAAAGCAAATGCTATTTATTATGTCTCCATCTGACTTTGAATCAATAACGAACCAATTCAATATTTAAGAACTCTAAAATTCAGCATTTTGTTTTAATTCATTTGTAACTTAAAACTTAGGCAACATTAGCAAAGAAATACAAATTTAGAAACAGTATCTCTACGAGGGGACATTATGTTTCATTTAAGAGTTTTGTTTCTTCTCTAAAGTGGAAAAATACAGCAAATTAAGGTATATCTGTTTTAAAATTAATTTTTATTTAAACTTTTTATCTTTTATAAGAAAATTTTTTTTCCGTAATATATTTTCTATCAGTGATTTCTTAAGTAATATCACTTCTAAAAATTAATTTTTAGTTTTAAAGAGATACTGATTGAAAGCATTATTTAAACTGGTGCATTCAATAAATACATAATCCTGGCTTTAATATAGTATACAACAAAGCAGCCTTTTTGAAATAAGTTCTTGGTTTTCAGTAACTATTTCGCATAATAATAAGTAAAGTTTTTAATATTAGCACAACTATATAAAAAAGTGTCCATGTATCTAATTTCAATTATTGTTACTTTTGTGAAAAGCTTGTAAATTTTGTTAAATAATGATGATTACATGATAGCTAAATATTGGGAAGATGCTTATGCATTTTCATAGCCTTTGTGACAGTTAGGTGCTGATATATCTTTTTGAAAACTACAGCAACTTATAACCACTTTAAATTTTTTCTATTTAGTATGTGAGTATTAGAAGTAAAAAGAAAAAATTGAGCTAAAAAAATTAATTTTAATGATATTCTAATGTACCCAGAAAAATTTTGTTGAATTTAGTTTCTGAAAAAAGAATGAAATGCATATAAAAATAAAAATAATTAAGTGAAACAATATATTTGCTTTTTAATATTTATTGCAACATGAAAATCAGATTATCTTGTTTGAATTTAAAATTGTAGAAATTAATTGCCACCTAAAATAATAAAATGTATTATTTAGTTTAAATTTAATTTTAATATATAATAATTCTAAATTAAAATAAGGGATTAAGACTTACCCTACTGGAGTTCTGTCAACTATTATTGGGAACAGAAATTCCTTATTTTAAGAAGGTTTTTCATTTAACTTCGTGTCTTTCTTTTTTTGACTGTCAAAGTACTTTTTAAATATTTAGTGTTGATATAAAGGATAAACCATGTACTTGTTTGCTTTTAACTTTATATAATATTTATTTAAGCTTTTTTCCATTCTCGTGCAACATTTTGGTTGCATACATTAAAAAAAGAACACAATTTTCTTTATTTTTAATATTTTTATCTTTCCTATACGTTTAAAGTTATTTGGAAACTTTTCCGTAAAGTCACAAAAATATTTGTTTTATTAAAGTATCCTTTGAAGATTTATAATTTTTTAAAATTTATTTTCAATAGTCAAAGGAGAATCAAAAATAAATTAATTTTAAACAGAGAAATTTAGAGAGAAATGAATCATACGAAAATTTTCTAACAAAACATAATAAACAAATTGTCTAAAATCAATAAAATATGAAAAACAATCTTAAAATATCTTTGAAAACTCTTAAGTATTTATATTGAAAATGTACGTAAATGTTTGAACTCTTACATTTTACTAAACAAATAAATTGAAAAAGATCTTTCAATTGGGACAGAATTTTCATGATTTCAAAGAAATCTATGTATAGATGGTAAAATATTAAAAAGTAGTACAGACAAAAAAATCTCAATTTAAAAAAGTATTGAGAAATTTCAATTGTTCTAAAATGCGATGTTGCTATATATTTGAAAAAGCACGATGAAAATAGGAATAAGAGAATTAAATTAGATTTAATGTAAATAGGCTCTTGTTTTTTTGCTTGAATATGGCGATGAGAATTTCATGAATGAAATAACATCATCATGAAAAGTAACTTTGATTTATTAAGCAAAAAATAATTACGTATTACCATATTTAACATTTATTTCTTAGGTATCTAATAATTACTGAATGATATTTCAGTATTAGTACCATTTATTAGTAACTCACTATTACAATATCTATATTTCACTACAACTTTTCATATTTAACATGAATTACTATTTATTCAGAGTTTGATTGTAAATATATAAATCATAAGCTAAATCTTCAGTATCAAATTATAATTAATTTTATTTATTTTATTTTCATGAAAAAAGAATCAACTTACACTGTTATTAGTTTTGATTATGATCACCATGCATTCTCAGGGCAATAGAAAACAATTTAGAATTGAAATATATAATACACAATGAAGAATACCTCATTTCACACATGAAGTCTTAGGTATAAAATTAAAATGTGTGCTGACCAGTGTGTATGGACCCTGGACCCTATATACACACACACACACACACACACACACACACACACACACACACACACACACACACACACACACACACACACACACACACACACACACACACACACACACACACACGCGCGCACACACACACACACACACACACGCACGCACATACATATACACACACACATATATGTATGTGTGTGTGTGTGCGGGGTCTATGTGATTAAGTTTTCTATTTAAATAAATAATCTTAAAATCTTGTTTTGTCTGCTTTATTCATTTGAAAGGAAATTCTTTATTTCTAATGCAGTTTATTCAGTGCTTTACAATTCTTATATTTAATATTAGTTTTTAATCTATTTCAAATCTGGAATCTCGATTTGCATAAATAATACTTAATTAATGATCCTTAAAAGAAAACAAGTTTATAAAGCATTTCTTCCGCTTTAGTGAGTCATCTTCTAGTTTAGATGCCTCCTAGATTAATCAATACTGTCTTTAAGAGAGAAAACCCTGATTACAAGTCTTTCGTAAATATCGATTTATCTCCAGTTGTAAATATTGCACTCTATTTCGTATTCGAGCCATTATTGACGTTTGATTTCAACACTTATTTTGATAAGCGTGTATCGCAATAAGACCCGATAATTTGCATTTTCGTGTAAATATAAGACTTCAAAGCAGAGGGAAACATTGCTTTCATATGAGTCTTCTTTTCTGGAGTATTGCCTCGATGGATGCTTTTGAGTTCGCTGAGAGGAATGTATGAAAAATGCTGTTAAGTACTTACATAAGGAGTGGAGTTAGTTTTATAACTTGAGTACATTCCCTTTCATACTTAGTTTATTTATTTCTGTGGAATATACCCAAAATAGTATTATATTATTAGTAGTAGTACTTTAACACACACTGCATAATAAACACATCTTAATAACTGGAAACTAATGTGAAAATTTTAATAGCCATTATATGTTTACTTTCCGGAACAAGTTTTCTCAGATAATGAGTTTCTTTCGTTTACAGAACGATGAGGTTTTGGAAAATTTAAAAGCTCTGGGTTTAGCCGGTAATTTATGCAGTGGATACTAAAATGCCTTACAACGGCATTTGGTCGTTAGGGTGTACCCTACACGGTATCAAAAATATATTCCGTGACAAGCGTGTTGGGAAATATATATTTCCAATTGTTTATCAGTGATTTTGATAGAATCTGGAATCTTCTATTCGGGATTGTATGGTCCTATTTCTAAATCATGCTCAACTGAGCATACTTCGACAATATGTAAAGGACAACTTAACTCAGTCCTAACAGCCTAAAGCAGTTACGAAACACTTGAATATGCATGGCATATAGTCAGCCCAAGATGACTTTTATAGACAGTGGGCTGCATTGGTTTGCAATAAATGGAAAAGTCAAGGAAACACCTAGGCTCTCATTCTAATTGATGAACACCCATCAGAGTATGCTTATTTACCACTCCGATCTGACACATATCATTTCGATAGTTGCGTATCATATCAATTATTCGCATGTCAATGTGAACGGTGGTATTATTAAACTTGATAATATCATATATACTCGAAAATGATTGTTCTACATCATAAAATAATTTTATAGCTACATGACGCTCTATTGAATGGTAAAAGAACGAAGTAAAGCTATAAACTTTTTTTATCAGTGAATTCTATATGAATTTTTTTTATAAAATATTGTGATCTTTTTCAATTTGAAACAAAATGTATTTATTAATAAACACGAGAAATGATGTCTATTGTCATTTTGGTTTGCTAAAATATTTTAATGTTCATTTACAGTTTTCATAAATTAACTATACCTTCCCACAAATAATATTTAAGTTTTTATGTAACATCTTTTAATTTGCTTTCAATCTGAAGCAAGCGTGAATTATTTAATTTTTTTATATATTTTTAATGTTAAAATTATTTAAAGTATTTGAATATGTATACACACTTAAAATTACCTTATTATCATTTTTAAGAAATACTACAATGTTCTTTATTTAAAAGAAAAAATATAGAACATTACTTATTATTTTTTAATCACGGTGGATTTTATTTTCAAGTTTATATTATTGCTCTTTGAAGAAGAAAATAAATTATCAAAATTCATTTAAAACTCGTGAGCTAAATATTATTTTCCACTTCATTTAGTTTTCGTGTTTCTAATTTTTGAGTTATAAGTATTGAAAATATGCTTGTTATTAATAGGAAAAGAATTTGTTGCATGCTCATGAAAAATAACATAAATTATTAAAATATGTTTTACATAATTGTTGTTGAAAGATCAAATGCTGATTCTATAGCGAATTTCAAGTACATTAAAGCTTATGCATTAAACTCTTATCATATTCGAAAAATAACAGAACAAATGTAAAATTCTCATAGGCTTGAAATTCATCTTGAAACAATTTCGTGTCTTGTCTTTTTATACAGTTCAAATATTGAGAAATATAAAAATATAAATTTTTTAAGTACCTCCTGTAAGAATAATAAAAGATCTTTTGGAAAATAAAGGCTAAAATTGAGTATATTCAAAAAAGAATATTCAATATTGTTTAATTTTTATTTTACGCATTATACTTTAATCTTACTTTTACTGTGTTACAAATTGTTATTTTTATTCTATTACAAATGTGCTTATAAAATTAAGGAAGTGATATTTTAAAACTTTTTGTAAGATTTTAACTTAAATAAAGTTTACCCAAGGATTCATTTTCTTGTGTGTGAAACATTTTAAACTAAAAGGGAAACTAAGAATGTTTTCATTACTAGATTGTAAATACTGATTTCTCTAACAGATGATATGAGAAATTCTAGGAAATGTTTTTCAATAATTAATTAATTATTGTATATGTTAAATGCTCGAATTTTTATTTTAAATTGTTAATATCCAAATGGGTATTATTATTTATTTATTTCAATCACATTTATTTCATAAAATACTGTGTTTCAATTAACTCCAAAAATATCTGGCATTTGTATGCAATATTATACCCATATGTATGTTTATTAAGTTTAAAATATAGCATGGAATAATTCGAAGTAAAAATAAAAAAATTTTTTTTTTAAATTCTAGAAGCAAAAAATAATAAGCACAAGATCACAACATTATTTGATGCACGAAATATAGAATAACTTGCAAAATATTCAAATACGAGTCTTTTGTTACAAGGAATAAACCCGTAATTAAGCTTTTAATTTAGAAAATAATAATTTCAACTAAATTATGAACATGATATTTTTGGTTTAAAATGGCAAAAATAATGGAAGTAAAGTAAAATATATAATTACATATTTTGTTCCTTAATTTTTTAAATTATAATTTATAATTTTAATTAAATTCAAATATTTTAGAGTAAGACTCAAATGTTTCAATTCTCTGACGAACTGGATAAATTATTTGTTTTTATGCAATTTTCTCCAATTGCATGAATTGTAAATATCTTCTCATTCTTTGTTTTATTTCGTAGAGTATTGTTTGTTCAATAAATCAAGCCTTTTCCCTTTGTACTACCTTATCATCATAGATTAGAAATTTCAAGTTATATGTATTAGACGTATATAAGCTCAACTTTGTTTTTTTCAAATGCCAAAACTTACCCTTTTTGTTATAATTTTAAATGAAAAAACTACTTTTTTTGATCACATAATATTCATTTTAATATGAGTAAAATTTTTCGACTGAAATGTGTTTTAAGAGTTTAAGAGTACACTCATATTCACTAATCTTTTTCATAATGTTCTTCTTTTCTGAGACCCATTTCTTAAAAAGATTTATTTTCATCTGGATAATATTTAAATATTATTCAGATAAAAATAGATAGTATTGATGATCAGTTTTTTTAAACTGGAATTACTCAATTGTTATTAGTAAAAATAATAAATTGATTAAATAATAATAAATTGATGTAAATTAAAATAATAAATTGATTTGTTTAATACTTTAATACTAATTATATCAATCATAATGACTATTGATTACTTCCTTCCTGCTATAAATTTTAAACACAACAAATTCCTTACTTTTCTTTAAATTATCAAACATTTTTATGCCTTTTGTAAAAATAGAACAGATACTGTTTTAATAAAATATTATCTAATATTTTAGATTTGTATAATATTTCATAAAAGGGGTCCAGAAAAAATTATATTTTATCATTTAATTTTAAACTTAAATCAAATACAGCAAACGTTTTTACCATTGTTTCCAAAATTACTTCCATCTATATGTTGCAAATTCTACTAATTACTATTTTGTGTAACTGTGTCATTAGTTGAAGACTCAAAAAGAAAATTATATTGCCCGCCTGTTAAAGTCCCAGAAAATTTTATATTAAATTTTGAAATCAAGATTGTTCTTTTATGATTAAATCGAAACATTTATTAATAATATTTTATAAACAATGAGAAATAAACATAAAATTTGAGTAATCAATTTAATACAGACATGGATTTTCCTGAACAAGTGTTTTTTACTTTACATGACTTTAATTTTTAATCGTTTATCTATGTTCCCGCAAATACCTAGGATATGTTCCTGGTATAGTTTCTTACTAACAGTATATTCTCCTATATACATGGTTAATCAAAATGAGAATATTTAGTGAAATTATTTAAAACGTTTTTATCATTTTCAATTTATATGAATCAACTTGGGGCATTTCAATGCTATTCTTATTTATAACAATCATTTTTATAAGAAATATTATTTAGATTTTAAAAATGTCAAAGAACAATATATGCATCAATGAATATCATTTTGCTTAAAGTGATTTATGATATTTTTCAGGAGAAAACTAACGAAAGTATCGCACGTTAGTTGTGAATATAGAATATAATTTAAAATGGAGTGTTTATAAGTGTTTATATATGATGATATATATCTGCGCGCGCCCACACACACACACATAGCATATACATATTTTAAGAGTATTCATAAAATTAGTTAAGAGTTTAATAAAGAATTATAACCAAAAACAAGGAATTACGAATATAAAATATCCCCTTTACGCGATGGTGAATTTATAATTCACATCAATCATAATTTAGTGTTAATAAATTAATTATATCTAGATAAGAGTTAGTTATTCAGTAATCAATTATTTTAAGTTTGAATATTTTAAAATAAGAAACCAACACTTTTGTTTAAAATTTTTTTGAAATAGAGAGAAATATCCTTAGTGCATATTAATTTTTTTCAAGTTTTTTTTTATGTCGATATATTATCTCAGATTGCTAGTTTTTTGACGGATTATTATTGCTTCTGATGTATAACTACAAGAAATGATGAGCTTGTTTTAATAGAGAACAGTTTATGAATTGAGTGATAAATTTGTGAAGCATTCTTTTGATTCTGTTTTATTAAACGAAAAACTATCAATATAAAACACTGAGTGTTATATTAATAAATTGCAGTAGATAAGGATAGTTTGAAATAGCCAATTAAAAACTTAAAAAAAGTTATTATCGAAGATTTTTGAATAAAGAAAATTTTCAATATATGCAAATACCTTGTTAAGTATGTCACTAAAGCAAAAATTATTCAATTATAAAAATACTTGCAAATACATGTCTTTTTAGTATAATTTGGTTAATAACATGAACTCGTATTCTTTCTTTGTACGTGATTAGATTTCTAACAAGTATAATGATTTCCATATTTGTAAAATTTGTTCAATTCATGCACTAAAATCAAATGAGAAAAATCTTAACGACTTCAAACTTACATTTTTCTGCCATTTACACTTGCTATTTCCCAAATCTATCATTAACATGCGTTTATTTACTCATGCGATCTAGATACTTTAGATGAATTTTGTTGTGAAATTTATTTAATTATTTGGTTGGTAATTCATGTTATTATAAGTTGCAAGCGGGCTACAAATCTGGTAAATTGATGAAATAAATAATATAGAAATTCATAATCGAATCCAACAGAATGTAAGATTTATATCAAGGCACAGATGTAAATACATCTTCCTAAGATATCTCGAAATTAATTACTTTTTACTATATTACTTTACTTTCTTTTTTTATTAGGAAAACGTTTTGTTTTTTCTCGAATTATATTTTACGAACATTTTTTTAAAACAGTTTTCCTTTTCATTATCTTTTTTAAAAAATTTTAGTGAATATTTTTAAGGAATCTTTCGAGCTATTCTGTTTTCGATACAGAGAAAATTTTTCACGTATTAAAACAAATTTTACACTTTTTCAAGCTCTGATAAGTTTCATCACGAGAATGCTACTATTATTTATTCTTATATATCACCAATTTCACTTTTATATTATTATATACCATATCAAATTATGTTGATGTATTTGAAATAGAAGAAGGGTTGACAAAAAGGAAGAATGGAAAGAAAGTATAAGTTCTATTACTAAAAAATATTGTTGAGAAAGTGGTATAGTTAATAAAATGTATCATTATTTTTATGTTATCTATTACTTTGATTAATAGTTAAGACAAAATTTATTATTCACAATAATTGTTGATATCTTCAAAAGTAAATTAAATATTTAATTTGAATTCAAACATATTTTACAGTCAACTTCTTTGTATGTGAAAGATTTAAAAAGAATTTATACTTTTGTGGGTTTCTATATATTTTTCATGAATGTTAACATCAATATTTGTATTGTGTTCTGCTTAATATTTAAACTACCAATTTCAACCTTACATGATAGAAAGAATTTCCTCAAATAATGTGCTGAACTTAATTTTACTCTTATTTTCTTTACTAAGGCCTTTTTCTCCTAATAGGAATTTTGTTCCTTGGTACAAAGTAAATTCATGATCATATAAGACCATATATTTTCTACAGAGTTATGTAAAGTTTCGAGATAAAAATATAAAAATCATTCTCATGAAACCAAAAAGCAAAATCAATTTCAAAGGATGCAAAAACTAGAACATTGGAAGTATTAAAATAATAGTTATAGTACTCCAGTTTAAGAAGCGGTTTACAATTAAGATAACGTTGTGTGATCATTTTAATTTTCAAGGCATTTAATTAAACGTTCTTACACTGATAAAATTGTTTTTTAATTTCAGAAGCAGTCAGAAATTCTTTCTAAATTAGATCTCCAATGTTGGTTTTTACAAACAAGCTTGAGGATTTCTGACGTATGTTGCCACTTTTTATATTTTTATGACTTTTTGAAAGAAACTTCTCGCAAAGTTTGATACCGAGTACTTAAAAAATAAACAAAATTGTAACAAAAATTTCTTCAATGAAAATATTATATTAAGTGAAATGCACTAAATTTAGTTGAAAACACTTTTTTAATATTAATATCGCAAAAATAATCATTAAAGTATATGAATTTTTTTTAATATTAATTTTAGGTCAGAATTGCAAAATCTTAAAATTGTTGTTAAAGTTTTGGATACTTGCATTCTAAAAGAATTAAATAGCTGTTAAAAAATAGCTTTTAATCTCTGGAAAAAATTGTTGATAAGATGAAAGACAGTTAAAATTTAGTTCAGTTGAATTATGTTTTAAATTACATTTATTTGAGAAACATTAATTCGAAAATGTTTAGTTTAGTTATTTTTTATTTTTAAAAAATAGTTTAAAACGACTTTTGTTTTTTAGTTATTTTTCATGGAAAAGTTGTATCAGCATTTCCGGGTGTATCCTTCCATAAAAGTAAAAAAAACATCTTATATATATATATCCACAAAAATATCATATATATATATATATATATATATATATATATATATATATATATATATATATATATATATATATATATATATATATATATATATATATATAAGAAGAAGAGTTTAATAAATAGCAAAGCGTAAAAGTAATTAAAAAAGCAAAGTTACAAAAAATATAAATTATATAAAATCATATTAAATTCAAAATTTCAAAACTTAAATTATGCATTAGAAATTTAAATATTCAATTCTAGAATAGAAAGTAAACAAAATATTAAGATAATAAATGAAAAGTAAAGATAATAAATGAAATTCCCAAATTAATTCAAATAGAAAGCAATATGGAGATAAGAATGGAAGTAAGTGCCAATATAATCATCTTAATCATAATGTCAATTATTATATCTTGTGCCATTGTCAGAAAATCCATACATTTGTGACAATGTAAAAGCCCATGAAGAAGCTGAATATGTTAGTACTTTTACCATTCCATTTATATCTTCTTATTATTTTCTAATTTATAACTAATCTGAATTTTATTTGTTCTAATCTTAATCTTCTTTTGCTTTCTAATATTTGAATTTCTCTTGTATAATTAAAATTTTGAAATTTTCAGTTTTGTTTTTCAAGCTTTATTCTTAAGAATGGTTTCTTAAGTGTTTTCTGTTTTTTTCTTTTTTGTATGGTTGGCTATTCTTTAACAATTTCTCTCTTTTCGGTACTATTGACGGCGAGCTCTAAAATGTTTTAGCTATTACAATGGAATATTCACGTAATATTTTAAAGATTTTTATGTATTTTAATAATTAAAATTTTATTTTTACTATTTCTTTCAATCATTTCATAAAATATATATTTTTAAAAATTTTCTCTTTTGACTGAACTTCCCCAGTATAATGTTTCTGCTTTAATGATTAAACAAATTTTTAATTAATATTTTTATTCAGTTCACTCCTTTAAACAGGAACAATTTTGCTATCTCATCATCTTCTGGTAGATTAATACTAGCTTCATTTTCTTTTTAAATCCTTTTTTTTTAAATATTTCAAATTCTTATACTTACTAAATGCCTTAAATTTATATTATTAATAATCTTCTGCATATGTATATTAAGCATTTTGTTATGTCAAGTACTGTTATTTTCAGTAATTTTGTTTGCGAAAGTTTTGTTTATTTTATTTTTGCATTATCTTTTTCTAAAGGGTATCGGAAACAGTTCATTTGAGTATTTTATTATTTAGAATCTTAACTCATTATTTAGAATCTTATTATTCAGAAACTTATTATTTAGTATTTTATTACTTAGAATCTTAATTTAGACTCTTAACTTATTTTATTATTAAGAATCGAAACGCTTTTTCCTTTAACCTCTGTTATTCTGATGCGAAGGTGCAAGTTTTCATTTCTGTCGTTTCATAATATTTTTATTTTTTTCCATTTCAGTTTTCACGTTTTTAATTCCCTTTTTTATTTATTCCATTTTTATTACCTTTATTATTTTCATTTGTTTTCTAAAGGATTCTTTAAGTTCTTATTAGAAACGTTTTTTTTTAATTTCTTAAAAGTCTTCTTTGATTTGAGCAATTCACGTATTTTTGGTTTTTAATTTATTATTGTTAAAAGTTTCAAAAATATTTCATGTGTTTTTAATTAATTTAATTAAACCAATCTATATATATATATATATATATATATATATATATATATATATATATATATATATATATATATATATATATATATATATATATATATATATATATATATATATATATATATATATATGTATATATATATATATATATACATAGCATGATTTTAGGATATCGTATATATTTATGGAAATCTTAAGAACACTGAAAATATGCATTGGAAATGAATGGGTTATTCATCGATACAGAAAAAGTATATTGGTAAATTTGAAAAGAAAATTGAATGGAAAAGAAGTATGAATTAACTACTTAATCGTTAGATTACTAAATTTAGTACTAAGATTTGTCACTCCTGAGACTAAATATTTATTTTAAATGCTGTATAATTTATTCGTTTAGAATTGATGGGATTATAGCAGAAATATTTTTACTGACTATTTTCTACATTCTACATCTTTACTGTGATCTACATAATCTAGAAGTAAAATGTTCTGTTTTCAAAGGTCTTTTAGCTTACATTATATAAATTAAAAATTTTTTTAATTCAGGTGAGAGTTCCAATAATCTACCATAGTTCAAAAATAAAGCCCTTTGATGTTGGTGATTCAGAATAAATAAAATAATGTAATCTGGCATTCCATCTTCCTCATTTGAAGATTTCTGTCCTTGATATATCACAATAAGTTGCATGATATATTTGATTTTTGAATTACTACTCGTTCATAAAATCCAATTACCACGATATTTGTGTGCAGTGTTTGCTGAAATAATTAAAACATCAGAAAAAGTTAATCGAAAATATTCTGACAAATTTGAATACAGGTAACCCTCCTATAACACGGTAGTTAGGTTCCTAGAAAATGCCGTGTTGTGTGAAATCGTGTTGTATGAGACCCAGAACTAGTACAAAAAGGGGGTTTACCATCCAAAAACTTATTAAAAACAAATATTTTTTTAAATTTGACATAAACAACTTAATTTTTATTAAATAATAAATGTATATCCAACACAAAGTAAGAAAAAAATATTTTATTCTAACGCAACCCTAATTTAATGAATTTATTCGTCGTCACTGCTCAGTACAATCAACCGAGAACTTTTTTGGGTGGAACGATATCGCCTTCACTTTCAGAACTTTTTTCTCTATTTAAAGTTTTTGTATGTTTTCCCCTCTTAAAAAAATCTGTAATCGAAATTTGCTGACTAGTTCTTACTAGGTCATTGTAAATATCGCGGTAGGGAGTTAATCAGTTTTGCAGCTCCCTTTTGAATTTTCGACTTCTTTCCGTGGAAGGGTCTGTTTTCAAGAAAAATGACTCGAGATTTTCAGCTAAGCATAGGCCTTCTTGTAATTCTTTTAATGTTAAATTCTTAACTGCACAATCTTCATCAGAGCTCGCATCCTCAAAATATATTTGATTTGCATCCAGGGATGCCATTTCCACCAAATCCGCTTCGTCAACTTCTTCTCTAACATTGGAACAAAACCGTGTTATAGGACGACGTGTTGTAGGAATTTTCCCGCAATTTACGAATCTTGTTATAGCGAAACCGTGTTATAAGATACCGTATTATAGGAGGGTTACCTGTATTTGACATATCTTCTGATGCATTGGGATTAGACTCCACCATCCGTCACATTCCTAAAATTAACATTCTGCCAATTTAATCAGTTTATTGACTCTTGGTTTTATTACAATCCTAAAAATAATAATATTTATTGAGGCCAATGCTTCCTAAAACCTGCTTGAAATGGCATAAATTAACTCCAAAAAATATCTTGAAATTTTTAAACCAAAACAAAAGACCATGTTGTGACATAATATAATGAGAATGTTTTACATTACTTTTCCCTAAAATAGGTAATGGATTTTGACAAATTTTCTGTCTCTTTAAATCAAGAACCCATTTGATAAAGGAATGTTTATGTGAAATATTTTACACTTCATAAAAATGTTTCTTATATAATTTGTCTAATATACTTTTGTATTGTATGTATTTATTTACTATGTAAAATATGCTTTTGCTATTTTAAAAAATAAAAATTGAATCATCACGACCAAATCGTATTTATTTGTAAGTAAAAATCTATCATATCTTGATTTTGATTTTATAAATGCTGCGAAACACTATTTAAACACTTTTATAACTTCTAACATTCTCTTTGTCATCTGCATAAAAACTGTCGTTAATGTTTTTTTTTACAGATTTTATATACACTTATTAAAGTGCCTTTTATCTCAAAAGGAATTATAAATTTTTTAATAACTTTCGATCGTCTGAATATAAGATAAATTTGAAGATATTATCCACAACCCATTAAAGATTTATATTTTTATATAATATTTATAATAGTCAAGCAGGCAATTCACAAAAAATAGAGAGAATAAAAAATCTTTCTTTAAAAGAAAAAAATATATAATCCCCAAATCTGTGGTTGAATATTTCTTCAGACAGAAGAAAAAGAAATAATGGAATAAAAAACGAATTCTTTAAAATAAAATTAGATAATTAATTTTTGCATATTATGTTGATAATCTATCGCATTATTTAATAATGAAAATTTCAAGACTTTCCTAGTAAGAATTATATATAAATTTTTTTATATAATATATACATAGCTTTTTTTAAATAATAATGATTTTAAAACTTAGATATAAAATTACTTATTAACTAAACAGGTAATTTGTTAATTAAACAGATAATTGAACTTAAATCCTTTCTGAAGTGTTAATTTTCTAGAATTTTGACTCGTACATATTATGCCAAGTTTCCAATGCTAAATATATTTGATTACTATTTTCTCAGCCATTCGTTAGAAATACATGGTTGTTTGAACTAAGCTTAAATTAAGACGATAAACTATCGCAAAAGTTGTAAAAATCAGTAAATTGATGTAATGTTTATATTTTTTTATAAGTTTCCTATCGAATGTATGACATTTGGTAAAAGTATTCTCATATGCTAAAATTTACTTATAATTAATGCATTATTATGCTAAGACTAAAATTATTATACTAAGACCAAAATATACCAATTTAGAACTGGTGATTGTGAGTATTTTCTTTTAGAAAATAGAGTTCTTAAGAAAAACTTTTTAAATAACAAACATCTTAGAAAAAATATGTGATATAATGTGAGACTATGAATCATAAAAAATTATTTATAATTATCTGTAATGCATAAGAAACATTAAAATATAAATTGAAGGAAAAATAGAAAGCTTGAATGTATGGAAATAAATGAAAAGGCTGTATTTCTCAAATTTTAATGTAAAATTATACCTATAAAACTTATTTTTGTACCTAGTCAATGTGTTTTCATGCGATAAAATGTGCTTTAAGTTATATCATATCATCATGTCAATGTATGATGAGCCATTTTATTTGTCAAAAAATATAAATATCATATCATATATAATCAATGTGCCCCATTAGGGTCAATTTTAATATTAAAATAAGAAATTGTGGTGTGTGTGTGTTTGTATGGAATTATCATTTGAAAAAATAACCAAAAAATACTGAAAGATAATACGACTTGTTTTACTTGTTAATGAATTTATTATTATTTAAAAAAATTTTTTTTAAGAAAAATTAGTTTTTTAAGCAAGTTTCTGTTTCAACATCTTTAAAAAAGTCAAAACTGCCATGTAAATATTTCTGAACTACTTAAAAATAATAAATTTAATAACACCAAAAATTAATGACATGAAAATGAGAGTTTGTTGACGGATATACCTTTTAATAAATGAAACATAAATATAAGATTAATTAGTGAATTTTGCATCTCGCTCCAAATAGAGATTTATTGTTTATTTTAAGTTTAATAATTACAAGTAATTAATCTTAAAAATGTAATAAAAGCTTAAAAAGTACCCTACTATGTTTGGTAGTAACGTGGTAATCTCCTTCGAATAGTAGAGTATTCTAACATAATTTATGGAATAAAAATTACATGTTCTGAAAAAAGTTGAAAAAAAGCAAAAATTTCTGAGGAATGCATAACAAATGAAAAATGTGAGTTTAATTGAATGTCATCCTTTCGCTGAAAAATAGAAGCGAACAATTTCAAGCTTTCTATTAATTTTAAAAAATGATTTTCAGCTTACAGAGCTGAAGAATTGTTTCGGAGAATGTCAATCATCTTCCGAAAAATGCATAAAAATGTAGGTTAAGTAAGCGCTTTTAAAATTGTTTTATACTGTTTAATAATTACACACACACAAAAGTTTAATGAAACATTCAATTTTAATAAATATAAAAGAGAAGTGTTTGTTTATCAAATAGAGCGAAAGCTTAGTTGAAGTATCAATTTTTATACATTTAAAGTTCAAATACTCATTGATTTAGGATACTTAAATAAAATATTTCATCATAGATCCATTTGTGTGTGTGTGTGTGTGTTCCTCGTAAAGGCTCGAAAATCACGGTTTGATCTGAAAAAAGTTCAAGGTTAAACTTAAATGTCCATGAACTTGAATGACCTTCTCTTACAACAACGTCTCGTTTGATGCTAGTAAAACTTTCATTGTTTGAAGAAAAATATAAAATCATTCCAGTTTCAGATATATTTCTTCAGTAAATTGATATGAAAAATTGTGTAGTTTATATCATCATTATGTAAATGAAGTGGGATTGTTCCTTTCATATTTATAATTTGCATTTTCTCACAAAATTTTAACCACGTGATATAATGAATAAGACATTTCATAATTTGTTTGCTACAGTAAATTGTAAATTTAAATAAAAAATTACTTTTTAAGTTTACATAAGTTTGATTAAAACTATAAATATATAACTGTCTTAAATGTAAAATATTTTTTGTTTATAAATTATAATTAATCAATTGATGCATTAAACATTAATATTAATATTTAATGCATTAGTTAGATTATTAAATAATAACTTTAAGCTAAATGTTATTATTTATCGTTATATTACTGTAGTGGCCAATATTCATTAGTCATTACAGATAAATCATATGTAATGACATATTATTTGAGCTTTAATCTATAAGGAATTATACTTAGTATATTAAGCTTATTAGTCTCTTTCTCATGTGAGAACGTTAATTTTAAATTGTAAAACATAAGAACAAATTGTTAAGATTATATATTTTAAGCACTTATTTCCTAATTTCTTACTACTCTTTTCAAATTTGCTAGTATTTAATTATTGATAGTTGAAGCATTCCTTTTGAAAAGAAGAGTGGTTAGAGAAAAACAATAAATGAAAATGATTTTTTAAACTGTCAAATATTTCTGTTCTTTATATATATATATATATATATATATATATATATATATATATATATATATATATATATATATATATATATATATATATATATATATATTTTTTTTTTTTTGAAACACATTAACACACTTTACGCTAATTCAAATTTTTTATTTAAGAAAACTAGTGCTCATGTTTATGATTAATTAAAATAAAAACAGAAAGCTTCTAAAATTATCAATACATTTATATATTAACTTCGCAAAATATTGATGAGTTATGAGGATAGAGATTAAGTATGTAAAAATACTCCGTACTTGAATTACAAATTTTGTCATTTATTAGGCAGAAATGACTTTTTAAATATTTTTTACTGAATCACCGTAGAAGTACTAAACCTCATTAATATCCCAAGATAATTTACTTTATTAATGAAGTGAGAGGAGGAGAAGTGGCTGACGTTTTGAAAATGTCTTCATTATTTAGGACTTCATTAAATTATTTATTTATGTTGAAAAGATATTAAATATAATTATTCGTTTTTAGTTGCAAAGAATATACTTAAGTAGCAAAATCATATTTAAGCAAAAAATATTAATTAATAATTTTGAAAACTAAGCGAAAAATATTATTTAGATCTTTGCTCTTTGAAAAAATTATAAGATTAGAACTTTAATTGCTTAATCTCAGGTATCAAATTTCAGATGTCAGTAACTATTTGTAAGTAATTTTTTCATGTGATGTATTTTTACTGTAGAACAAACAATTTGAGTGATCTTATATATTCTTTTTTATAAAAAAATGTCTTCTTTCAGAAAAAGAATATAGTTAAGGTTATGTGAGATGTGTGTAAGTAATCAAAACAAAGTTTAAAGAGGAAATATAATAAATGCTTTTGATGAAGAACTCATGATCTTGAAAATTTAAAATGAAACAATTTTTGTTTCCTGTTAGCTCTTTTAAATGAGCTTCTATACCTAATAAAACTTAACGCTTATAATCTATAACTTTCCATTGAAAAATAAAGGAGTTATTTTATCAAATATTTAAGTTTTTAAATCTTCTCAGATTGATAACATTTAATGATGGGAAACAAACTAATTTTGCTCTTTTCGTCATCTTTGCAGGTAAAACTGCAGGGATCGCAAAGTTGATCTTGGAAATTTATTTCACTCTCAGTTAGCCTCAGAAATTAGCTATCAGTAATACTAATTCTATAGTTTTTTTTTTGAATGTCAGCACTGGCTTGTATTTAATTTAGTAACATTCCAAACTAATTTTATTAGTTTATTGTGTATTTTAAATTCCATGATTGCTAACAAATACATTTGATTATTTGTGAAGAAACTGATAGTATATGTTTTGAAATCTGAAAAGCCAAGTCAGTATCAAATATATTATCCCTTTAAACACTTTTTTTTTAACAAAATAGAATATAATTACGAGATTAGTTAGTAACGAAAACAATAAACTGAATTATGTTTTATTAAGTCTTAAATCTAAATTTTAATACAAGACACTTTATCTTTTTCCCCCAATTGAAAATTTCATTGCTTTAATACTTTTGTAATTAAAGGACATGTTGAGTATTCACAACATATATCGCGATTTTATATAAAAAATGCAATGAAACCATTTTTTGTGCAAATAATATTTGAAATTTTAAAGATATAAATCGCTATAAAATGACGCAACAATGTATGGCTTCATGCAATAAGGAATGAGGTCATTACTGAACGGGAAATTTCTTTTAATATCAGATTTAGTGTTTGATAATTACCCAGAATTGCAAATTTTCCATTAAATTTATTCCATTTAAATTGTGTTTTATAAATAAAAGGTTGAACTTTAATTAAATTACTGTTCGCTTTTAAATATTTATAATTATTTGGAAATTAATTTTTTTCCATATTTATATAGCTCTCTTCTTATATTTCCTTCACATAAACGGTTAACTACGCATAAAAACTATGTTATTTGGGAGATAAATATTATCACAATACAGATATATGTTAATGGGATATATAATAATGAGAGATACAATATTATCTTTGCATTTACACTTATAGAAATATAAGTGTAAATGTAAAGATAATATTGTATATTTAAAGTAGAAATTATACATACCAATTAACCTTATAATTATTCAATTCGATACTAAGCATTATAATATAATAAAATATAATTTTGCTAAAAATAAAATTTATTTTCCAAAAAATTAACATAATTAAATTTTCAAAATATTAATATTATTAGTAAGTAAAAATTTTTTTACTATTATATCAGTATCAAAATTTAATTGAAAAATTGATAACTTACTTAGATATCTAATTCTTAGTAAAATTTTGAGTTACAAACAAAATTGATTTGTTAACAAAATATATTGTGATTTTAATCAGAAATTTTGTTTTTAACTTATCTTAACCAACAATGTATTATTTGTTAGCTGTAAGCATTTAGTGAAGAATGAAATTCTTAGCTATCTTGGCATTCATAATGAAGGAAACTACTGATTTATTACTGAACCTGTTCTTCATCTGAAATTAAGAAAATATACTGTACTATGAAATTTCTAGAAAGAATTTACTTCAAAAACTATAATTTGATTAATCTGTCACTCCCTGGTCTTTCTTTGCTCTTATTTTACGCACACTTGTGCTAATTTGACCAGAATCAACGGCCAGCTTAAATTGGATTTCGAACTAATATAACATCCACCTTCTCAAATTAAGTTTACGAGTATTAAAACTGTAGGTAACAATACTTACAGAGATTGAATATTCATCGGTTATTTGCCACAAGAAAGTCTAAGATGATACACAACAATCATTTTCGATCCAGTTTATTATGACGATTTCAATAAATGATAAAAAAGATACTTCTGTTAATAATGTAATTTTTGATAACTTTATGTTTTTCATATTTAGGAAATATATTTCATGTTTAGAAACTATCGAGTTTAACAAATTGTCATTAATGATAGTTTAGCTTAAGTATTAGATTAATCAAATTAGATAATTGAAAATTTTCAACAGTCACCAATAACAGTGATTCAGTATTTGACATTTTAAAATTATCAAAATTTAGAAATGATATGATAAATATAAAGTATATTATATAATAAATATTAACAAAATTATTACTTACAATTTCTATGATAAAATATACATTAGAGTTTATTTAAAAGCAAACTTGATTGTTTCTATACATAAGCTCAAACTGCCATAAGAAATATTATAACTTTTAAATCGTTTGTGAATATTAATTTCTGAACAATTTGTGCACGTTTTTACGCAAGAGTTCTTTTCTGTTTATCACATATTTTTTCAAATATTACATAAAATAATATTAAAACAGCCTTAATTTTATATAAGAATAAATAACTTTTGAAACGTACAATGTATACTTTTTAAAATAGTTCTTTGAGAAATTCCACTTACATTTAGAAGAATATTGGATTAGAAAAGGTATATTTTTAAATTAATTGCGCTATTAATAGTGATATTATAAATAAAGAATCAATGCGTCCTAATATTTGTCAATATGCATCTAAGTTAAAAATGAAATACGATTAAAATGTTTCAAAAACAATTTTGTCTTTAAACAAAGTATAAAATGATTTTAATATCAATTAAATATTGTTTTTAATAAAACAATAATATTAGTTTTATGTAGGATAAAATATATTTATTAAAAAAATCAAAAGAATTCAAAAAATATTTTCTGTACATTAATAGTGAGAAATTAAATGTAACTTAAGGAAAAATTTAGTTTTTTTAAAAAGTTTACTAAAATTTATGGAATAAAATCTATTATACTGCTTTAATGATGTCAAAGTCAGCACTATGTATTTAAAATCAGGGAGTAAAAAAATAGGGCTCTAAATCATTAATAGGCTCAGTTCTGAAAGATTTATAGTAGCAAGTTCTATTTATATTATAAATTAAAACACAAAAGAATAGTAGGTTTCTTTAAGCAAATTTAAATTCGTTAAAAAGGTGTAAGTCAAAGAATATTAAACAAGTTATCATTAATGAATATAAATTTGCCTTTTATTAATTAATTATTTCAGAGTTTTTAATTTGATTTCAAAATTTAAAAATTACTGCTTTGGTGCAAAAATCAAATCTTAAAAATTCAGTTTAAAATGTATAATAATTTTTTCAGGGAAATTAAAAATATCTGAATAAAATAATCAAGAATGACAAGCATATTAACTAGTAAATTCCAAAAACATTTTTTTGAGATGTTAAAACTTTAAAAACAATTATCTGTTTTTTAATATAACCTTTTTGATTCAAACAGATATACCACAGACATATGCTAAATAATAAAACAAAGAACTTTATAAGCACAAAAGTATGTACGACACGGAAGCATTGTAGGAGATAACTTTGAAAATGTGGAATTCCTCATTATTTTGATTTAAATTAATGAGACTCGGTACATTTTGAAACAACTGAAATTAATGAATTTGAAGATAATGAATTTCTAGATACAACTTAATAAGTTAAATATAGTAACACACATTAAATCTAGAATTTACCATTTACTTATATTATTAACAAACTTAACAGGTTATTGAACATGTTTAAAATAATAAATGAGAGAGATTTGTAACAATTACCTTGTTTTAGAAATTGATAATATTAATGAACTTAATAATAGAAGTTATTGTGGAATAGAAAAAAAGTGATTTAAAATTCCTTAATGCCTTAAAAATTAAAGAAAACTTTATTCAAAAGTAATGCTATTGTTAGCATTTATTTTAGCAAATTGAAATTTAGTTCATGCACTGGAAAAAGTAAAATGAATTTACTAGAGAATAATAAAATTTTAAATCATCCAAAATATACTTTTAATTTGATTTTAGTGAATATGACATGTACAGTATTTAAAAATGGTATTTATGTTCTAAACGCATAAATACTATTTCTTCAAATGTATAATTAGATAAAGATAATTTAATGAAATATTGTAAAAATTAGAAATAAAACTAAAAAGTGTAAATAATTTTAATTTATAAGAACAATAAAAAATGAACAGTGATTCAGAAAAACATTGTTATTTCATTTGTTAAGAAGGGAAACAAATTATAAAATATTTGTTTGAAATAAATATACAGGAAAAAATAATATTGAGTGATTGAAATTTTATATTCTAGTTTCTTATGATAAATGCTTTGAGCAGTGTTATGTATTAAATTATTATCTCACAATATTAATTATCCACATTTTATTAATGACCACTCAGAAATGCTTTTAAGTTTTTAAGCTAATAATTATTTTTCAGTTTTAAAGCTATTGTATTTTCATTGTATATAAATTACATCAAGTTGTTTTATATTATTTTTCTTAGTTTAAGCGAATTCCCTGGTAAAAAATCAAATTCATGCTCTAAATTTATAATATATCAACTTTTATAATTATCTTTGCAGAAACATTTAGTAACGTTTTTTCTTGCGTTTTAATTGTCAAAATTTCCACTTAAGATCCCTTAAACGTAAATTCTTTAATAGTAATATATTATGTAAAAATCACTCTTCTTTATTATCAGTAATCTTATTAAGTAACAAATAAAACTGGGAAGTTACCCACAGAAATGAGGAATTGATTTTCAGGTTTTGATTGTTATTGTTATTTTACTTTCCAGGAAATCTTGCTTTGACATACCACTTTGAAAGAAGTAGACTTATAAAAACTTAATTTTTTTAGACTTAAATCATTAAAAAGCAATATGATTTAGTTAATAATATTTCTGGAGATGCTTTTTATTGACCTCTCCTTTATTAATTATTACTAATAATTATTTATAATAATGATTGAAAATAGTTAAATCTCGCTAAAAATAGTTCGTACTTCCATAAATCTAAACTCTGGATCATTAATTTGTATTTGTGATAATCTGAAGAAAGAGTGAGAAGCTTGGAAACTTATATGAATATATGAAATTATCAAGAAATTCTATATAATGAATTTTGCTCTCTCTCTCTATGTATTTGGGTACAAGAAATCAAAATACTCTTTTAACGGGATCAGAAATCATTTTTTACAATTTTACTGACTCAAAACATGTTGGAACTAATTATTGAAAATGTTTTGAATTTTTAGTGATGAGTTACTCTTGAATTTTAAGTGGAAGGGAGAGATTGTTATTGTTATTTTACTTTCCAGGAAATCTTGCTTGACATACCACTTTGAAAGAAGTAGACTTATAAAAACTTATTTTTTTCAAAACAACTTAATTTTTTTAGACTTAAATCATTAAAAAGCAATATGATTTAGTTAATAATATTACTGGAGATGCTTTTTATTGACCTCTCCTTCATCAATTATTACTAATAATTATTTATAATAATGATTGAGAATAGTTAAATCTCACTTAAAAATAGTTCGTACTTCCATGAATCTAAACTCTGGATCATTAATTTGTATTTGTGGTAAACTGAAGAAAGAGTGAGAAGCTTGGAAACTTATATGAATATATGAAATTATCAAGAAATTCTATATAATGAATTTTGCTCTCTTTCTCTGTATTTGGGTACAAGAAATCAAAATACTCTCTTAACGGGATCAGAAATCAGTTTTTCCAATTTTACTGACTCAAAACATGTTGGAACTAATTATTGAAAATGTTTTGAATTTTTAGTGATGAGTTACTCTTGAATTTTAAGTGGAGGGGAGAGATTTTTTTCCTTTATCAGTCTCTCTTCCTTTTCTGCTTTCTAATTTGCAGTTATTTCTGAAACTAACTGTTTGAACAGAATTAGTTTTTCTCTGAATGTAGTTAATGATTTCCGTTAATGCTTCCGTGTTCTGAGTTTTTTTTGTTGTATTCTTTTATTTCTTTATGCATAAGTGAATTATGATTCAGTCTTCAACATTAAGAAATAAATTTATAATAACGTTGAGAATAGTTTTAGACTTTTCTATAAAATTCTTTTAGATTAAAAATTTCAGATTTTTCCTTAGAAATTCTTCTACTATATTTTCAAACTTAATTAAAATTATCACTTTTCAAATTCATCATTTTCAAACTTAATTAAAGTTTCAAAAGTTTATAAAGAAATAATTTTTTAAAATTCCTTTTTGAAAATTTTAACAATATAGAAAAGCAAGAGCTATTTTATAATTAAATGCCATGGATTTACTTTTATCTCCAGTATTTTATGAATCAAAATTATTCAGATATTTTTTAGATAACAAATAAAATAAATATTATACAAACACACACAATATATAACAACATATAACAAACCAACAATATATAACAAATTAAAATGTACTTCAAATAAAATATTCACTTAAATCTAAACTTCTAAGGAAAAAAGATTCAATAAATATTCTTTAATTATTTTGAAATAAATTATTCATAAGAGAATTAAATCTAAAAGCAACAACAGTTGGATAAAAAAAATTAATATATTTAAAAAATTACTTATTGAACGAATGAAGAAGTATAGAAATGACAGGTACCCAGTAAGAGTTTTCTTTTTTAAGTAAGAGTTTAGTTTTACGAACACAATTCTGTTAGTAGAACATAAGACAAAATTTTGCAAATTTAGCAAATTTGCAAATTTACATAGACTAAAATTTTATTTTGATATTTAAAAATTGTCTAGCTCTTGTGTAATACAATAAATCAGAATTGCTTATAAACTAATTACAAATTAAATATATATCTAAGAGCTTTTTCAAAAATATTTCTTTTAAAGTGATTTTATATTGCATGTTAAGATCATACTTATATTTCAGCCAATACCATCAAACCAAATGTTCCTTTAATATTTTCATAAAGCAACTACTCTTCTAGAACAAGTATGTCATTATTTCTTGCTTAAAACTTTTTCCATAAAACTATACAGTATCTTTTCCGTGCTGAATAATGTAATGTTGTTCTTAAATATTAAATGTAATGGTCCACATATTGGAGTTAAAATATAAAAATAAATCTGAGAGAATAGTGCATAAAGTATATAACTCTTGTAAGTTTGTTATATATAATTCCATATCAAAAATTACTTAAATATTTATGAAAGAGTTTTGCTTCAACTTTTCTTACAATCTACAAGATGGTACTGGAATCAGAAGCATGAATTGTCTTAGGGAAATATTCCATAAACAACGATTACTTCCTAGCTCGACTTGGAATTTAACTCTGATTTTTAGTGTTTTGAGTGAGTTGGGTCATAAAATAGCCTAAAGGCGAGCGCGATGCGAAATCGCTTTTTCCCAATTTTCTGATGAGAATTCTAGAACTTATTTATTGGAATTGGAAGGTACTTTGAGTAACTTATTTAGCAGAAGGTAATTCGGGAAGCTTAAGTATATAAGGTGTTGTTCGAAAGTTTTGCCCTTGTAGCGTATTTCCGTTGCTATTCTGTATTTTCTAATTCTTCTTGAAATAAACAGTTCCAGTAAATTCATTTTCTTCGTATAAGTGAGATTTTATTATTTTAATTTAAATAAGGAAATATTAGGAGCATAAATTTCATGACTTTTTTCTGTATGAATTTTATTTTTTAATACAGTGCAAGAGTTTCATTTAGAATAAAATATTTTTTGTTAAAAAATAGAAAATAGAGATAGGTTTATATTATTAAAATTAATTTGGAAGAATATGTATATCCAAATTTATTATATTTCATATAGTTTATAGTTCAATTGATTTTATTGTTTAATAATTATTTTTCAATGTTTTTTCTTTAGTGTACATAAGTGGCTGTATATACTGGCTTCCAAAAGTTAAAGAGAAACTTGCAAAAGAATCAATGTAGAAACTCCAAATTTGGATGATATATTCACTAAACAGATATGTATTGATCGCATCATAGAAGTTTATAGAAAAAAAAACGTGTAGAAGATTTGTAACAAAAAAGCAATCTAGCTGGAAAAGCCCATTTTTGTAAAAAAAGGATTATTACAATTTTATGTGGTAAAAAATCATAGAGATATAACAAAAAATTTTAATAAAAGATGTGCCCCTTCTTAGTTTAAATACATTGGTGGCATCGACTTTCCACACAGTCAATTAAGCTATTGATTACCGAAATGGGAAATGAAGACCAGTCACGAAGTAATTTGTTTTTCAGCTCTCCTGAAGATCTTGGAGGAAGATTTAAAGCAGCAACTGGTCTACCAAAACATTACCATGGATGTTTTATGAGATTTAGGTCTTGAGATCGAGCTGTCAATTCCATTCACTTCAAACTTAGACTTTCAATTTATTTCTCAACAACTATATATCGATAAAGCTGTGTGTTCAGACCAATTGTTTACCATTGCTAGTAGATCCGGCTCATGGGATGGGAGGAAATATGGATCAAGGATCTCATCCCGTTATTTCACATTAGTCGCAGTTCTTACCTGGAATAACTTTGTGTGACAACAAATGACATCCCAGCCCAAACCATTATTCCACCATCGTGGTAACTTTACCTTTCCATAGTGTTGGGTTGATAGTATCTTGGGGCTTTGTTCTCTCCACATCAGCACACATCTTGAATCATTCTCCCGTGTGAATTTGGACTGATTTGTAAAAAATACAAGGCCCATCACTGACTCGTCCAGGAAGCATGCTCTCTTGCCCAAATTAAGCGGGATCTTCTTTATTTTCCGGTGAGGAGGACACTTACAAATGGTCCCATTTCACAGAAACCTGAATGGTGAAGATGCTTTTGCAACGTACAAGAAGATATTATTTCCCATGGTACTACAGAGTGGTCTGTAGCAAGTTGAGGCATCAAAATGTTTTTTCTCCTTTGGGTCAAAAGAGTAATAAACGGTTTTCTGCAGATGTTGTAGTATGTGGTGGGTTTGGAACATATCTACATTTCTTATAGACACTGAAGCTTCGGTTTGATATTTGTTGCAGAGACGGTGAGCTACACTGCGAGAAACATTCAGACGCCAAACAGCAATCCTGTACATTCGTATTGCCATTCATCCGACCGCCCATCGACTTAACGAATCAGGCAAATGACTTCTCTCAAACATTGTGAGACCTCACTGATTATTGTCAATGAATCTATTGACAAAAGTTGTAAATCAACAAAAGTTACACGCGTAATTACGAAAGCTAATTATGTACAGATGTATATAAATGGAAAAGCAAACTGTTTTTGCAAATAAGGCATACATTTTTAATAAATGATCGAAACAAACATATGTAAATTTATGCAAAATAAAGCTAGCTACTATCTTTTTATAAGAAAAACATGCATGTATGAGTGAGAGAAAAATATGTAAATATGAGGAGTTTGTACATTTCTTTTTTATTCATATTTACCGCTATATAATCAGCTTTCAAAATTGCGTGTGTAATTTTTGTTGATTTTCAACTTTGATCAAAAGATTCAAATTCAGAATCTGCTGACAAAAGCAGTCAGATTTGTCAGCAGGTTGGCAATAATCAGTGGGGTCTCGCTATGTCTATTTTAGTTTAGTGTCTTTCTTATGTTCAGTTTTAAAAAAAACGTATTGTTCCTTAAATTTTGGAGAACAATATGTATATATATGCACAGAGAGAGAGAGAGAGAGAGTTTTTAACCGAGTAAGATGCTGTACATAACTTTATTACAAGAAAAGCTATTCTATTGAACTAAAATTTTTTGTGCTTGCCTATCAACTCCGCTGAAATTATAATGATGAAATTTCTTGAAATTTAAAAATTCACATTGGATTCATTTCAGTTGAGAGAGAATTTGATTATTTAAAATTTAAAAGAATTAATCTGATTTCATTTCTTCAATTTTTGAATTTGAGTATAAATCTTATATAAAAAGCTGTTAAAAACGAAATGAGCAATGCACAATTAAAATTCATTGTTGTTAATACTAGTGAGGTTCGCTATCTCAAAATGAATGTATGATGTGTTTAAAATGAAGGTTCAATGTTACAAAGAATACATGGAACTAAAACAGGTATTTATGGTGAGCTCTTTAGTTTCTACTTAATAAGGAATCATTTTCTTACTGCCTATGATTAGGAAGTTGAAGGCATTGTTGTAGCTATTAAATGACTGTTAATTCGTTGCTATTCTTTGTAAAGGCTAGACATATCACTAGATTCAAAGTGTGCTTCGGCCTCTTATAAATTCAAATATTTAAAAATTCTATAGTTTTCAAAATATTTCGGAGGGTAGGTCTTTGATCAAGGCACTGGCGCATAGAATTTTTTACAATGGATCACATCCTACTGAAGAATGATGGGAGAAAAAAGTTGACATATTAGTTTAGAAAGGAAAGAACTTTGATAACTAAATTATTTGTTAACTCGACTCTTAAAAAATTCTTAAATAGGATATGATTTTAACATGCTATGGATAAGAATTGAAAAATTCTTGAAGCAAAAAGAGCCATGTCCAGTTTCTCAAGAAAGACAGTATGGGCTTTATTTTGACATCTGAATAAACATGACTGTTTCCAAGTCTATTTCTAAAGAATTTGAGTGGTGGATTCTTTAAAATGCATTTTGTGTGACTTTAATCAGCTAATGATTTTTTAATATTCAAATACTTATGTTGCACTTTCTAGGTTCGAGACTATTTTTAAAAAATAGTGGAGATATTTTGAACTAATGGCTTAATTAACGTTTGGCATTTGTAAAATAAAAAAGTACAAAAGAGTTAAATTTTAAATAAAATATTTACTAATGAATAAGATAAACAATCATTTCTAAGGGGTAAGAAAGATATTAAAAAACATGTAAAGGTAGAATATTACATTTTGCGTTATCTATTTGTTGTTTCATTATATTTTACTCAAAAGCTGAATTTTAAAAATCACTGTTTATTGGAAAACTTATCTTAGTGACAATTATTAAAATATTAAATAATTATGTGTCCATCATTGATTTAATAACTTAATTGGAATCTTCTGTTTTCAGTCAATTATTAATTTCTTTTTGATGACAAAACAGAGAAAAATTAGCTATGAGTTTTGAAAATTGTGCTTACAAATTTAAATTTGAAATGTGAAACAAAACTGCGTGTAAAAATTAAAATGTGAAACAGAATTGCGTGTAAAAATGCACATCGATTTAATTGGTATATCTCATAAACATTAATTTATCATTGATTTTTTTTGATCATACAAGCATTATGCTATATCATTTCAGTTAATATAATACAAATTTTATTTACTATGCTTTTACATAACTTTCCAAGCACAATATAGCCAATACAACTCATGTACCTGGACGTGAAATTAAAAAAGTTATTACATTCATGCTTTGTATATTTTGAGTAATTGAATATTAATTGTGAATTTGTATGACATTTTATTAAAATTTATATTTCTATATTTTCAAAAAGCAATAAAATTTAATTCTTATCCTTTTATTACTACAGAAATAGATCTATTTCATGTTTTATTTGCGAAAAACATGGGAAATCAATAAATAAATAGCCAGCGTCATGCTATTCAATTTATGCATTTATAGAAAGCATTTTTTATGTTGATAAAAGGAATACACACCTTGCATATGTATAGTGAAAAATACATGATTTTCCTGTTGATCTTTTCTCATTAAACTTTTACCTTTCTAGAGAAACACATTTGTTCACACACAATTATTTTATTGACATTTCCTCTTCCCTTCTTTTAACTAGATTTAGATTTCGTGATCAGTCATAAAGTTCATCGTGTTTGCTTGCAAAATAATTCTGTAAGTAACATAAGTTTACTTGCAGAATATATTTATAAGTCTATTACTTATACAGCACTTATAGAAAAGTAATTTTAATATTTATAAAAACTTATGGCATTTATTAAAAAACGATTAGGCGAAAGCTAGACATTTTTCATTTTCGCTCTCATGGAATTTTTTTAAAACTATATTTTTTAAATATTTCTATTTCTCAATATATTTTTCAGTTTGTTAAAAATAAAAAACATTTATTTATTAAACGTAAAATATAGATTGAAAATGTGATCAAATAATTCCGAAATTTGTCTTTTTAAAATAGTTTAAGACTTTAGTAACACTAACAAAGGTACAGATAATATGTTAAGTTCTTAAATGCTAGTGATTAAAAACAATTTTAAAAATAAATATTTTTAAATTATGATATGAAGCTATTTAATTTAATTGGAATGTAAAAATTATGTATTTGGTATTTTTATTAAATATATTAAGTGTATCGATAAGTTTAATCTTTGTATTTTATCATTGCAAAAATACATAAAATTTGATTAGAATTTTAATTATTTCATAATTATTATCTGTTCTTAATAAGTTATGTTACACTATAATATTTGTGCTCTATTTTTACGTACTCCCTTTCTTAGAATAAAATAGCAATATTTCATACATTATACAAAATATAGTAATATATTTTTCAAATGATTTAAATGGCAGATTTTGGCAACAGCTCATTATTGAAAATAAAATTTACACGTTTATTTGCTTATAATTTTACTTCCTTACATTTTCAGTGTGTTTTTTTTTTTTTTTAAATTATACATAAACACGTTATGGAATAAATTATAAGTCCTTGTAGCATTTCTGGAAAAATTTCATTATTAAAATTTTAAAAGCATAAGATTTGCATTTTGCATGTGCTAAAAATGAATTTAAATCAAATTCGATGAAGAGCTAACAACCATTTCACCTATTTGAAAAAACAAAGATTCTAAATGAATACTCGAAAAAGTATCCAATTTATTTCTAATATTAAATCATATATAGAAAATCGACCAACACAGTGACCAATAAAAACTTTTTTATGCATATATATGACAATCATAAACAAAATAATCATCTAGAATTTGTGACTCAAAAGATTCCATTTTTTATTCATTTTTATATCGGGGCAGATAACTCCTTTTGCAGAATACTCTGTAAAATTAATTTTTTTTGGAATGCATGAGAATATATTATTGACTTTCGTAAAACATAAGTTTGTTTAAATGAAATGAATAAACAAAAAAAGTTTATTTACTGCCAGAAACGAGTAAAAATGCATTCATTCCTTTATGAAAATGAGAGAAAAGTTATTAGAAAGATTCTTGATTGCATGTTGTCTAGAATTTCTCTTTACAATTAAAAATGTTATTTTCTAATTTTGTCCATCTTTGTAGTATTTAAACAATTTTTCCTCAAAATTAAAAGTTAAAATGCTAAAATTAATTCATAACACAATTGAAAATATTTTTGGCTTTAAATTTGCGAAAATTGATTTAAACAATATTCCTCTTTAGATTTTGAAATGAAAATTTTTTATAAGCAAAACAACTAGTCATAAGCTATCACTGAATTTCCTAAAGATGTAATTGGTGATATAATTTTTAGAAAATTTTCAAAGTTTCTAGGCATAGAGGTATCATCTGCGGATTAATATATTTTTGATATACAGAAAATAATTCTTCCTAGGTGCAAATTCAACAGAATTGTTGGATTTATGAAAATAGTAGAAATGGAATGCTTAAATATGAATCCAAACTTTTCGAAAATATTGTCTATGAAAAATACTTGGTGTGCGAATTGTATGAAAGTGTTATAATGCGAAACTATCTGATCGTGCTCAAACATTTCATTGAATTAGGATTTACATTTTAAACACTAAAATATCTGTGTACTGAAATTATTCCACATTGTATTAATATTTTCTTCATAAAATTTTTCTTGCTAGGAGTTAAGTAAATTTTATAGCTCACCTTGACGTTATTGTAAGTATTAAAAGTTAATCCAATGATAATACATAGAACTATTTCATAAAAACATATTATTAAAACACAAAACTATTACACAAAAGGAAGCCTTGCCCTTTTCACAGATATTTCCCGTCATACTTTCAAATATCTCTTTTTAAAAGAAAATAATGCAAAATAACGCTTATTTAATACTTTTTAGAGGAATATCTGCAAGATTTACTCTTTGCTGTTGTCTTAAGCTTTACTTTAACACCTATACTTTACTTCATTCTTTGTTCGTAAAACCACTTTAGGACACTTTCTAGTACACAATAATGCAATACAGTCTTAAAATAATATGCATGAAATCGCATTTATGTCCTGAAAACTGAATATAAACCCTGAGAAAAGGTGCATAAACTGCAGCGGTGCATAATCCAGTAGCTTGACTAAATCAGAGAGCACTTTAGTATTTACGACAAAACCTCATTTAAGCTCCTCTTCCGCAAAACCTCTAAGACGAGGCTGGAATTAGAAAGCGAGAATAGTTTTAGGAAAACACTAAACTGCCACCCAAACGCCTCCATGATTTTTACTGCGTTTTGAGTGTGTGAGATCGACCTCATAAAATAGCTACAACGTAAGTGGAAATTACTTTTTTCAATTTTCAGATCAGTTTATTCCGGAACTCACAAGTATTGGGAAATGCACATCAGCTAACTAGTTTTTCTGCTGATAATGAAGAAAGGATAAATGAGTTCGTGAAATTCAATAACTTCTACACTCATTTCCTTTGTAATATTTATTACTTCATTTGATTTTCTTCTATTAGTTATTTCAGAATCTAATCCTTTTTCTATTCTTGTTTTCAATAGATTTTGTTAAGGATATTTTGTATAAATACCGTTGCAGATTAGGATGTTTAATGATTGTCTTAAATTAAATGTCTTTTTTTTTCAGTACTTGAAAAAATTTAAATTCATTTTAATCATTTTTTAGAAATGGAGGTAAGAGTAAAAAGGATTATTTCTCAAGGAAGTTATGTCAAACCGTTTAATTAATAAATATAATTAGATTTTCAATGAACTCTCAGCTTAGAGTTTCTTAATATAGCTCTCGAAAATGTTTTTTGACATATTTAAAAGTGTTCACTGAGATTTGATCAACCTAATTTCAAGTAAAAATCTAATATAAAGTTTTCTGATTTAATATTTCACTTCTCTCAGCCTCTTCTAAGATTTTTTTACTTCTAAACAAATAAGGATTTTGGTTTTTAAAAACAAGCTCGTTATATGTTTTAAAAAATAATTTTAAAGTTTCCAAGAGTGGTAAAAATTAAAATATACCCCAAAGGACAAACAGTTTTTCTTAGAATTTGCTTTTGGAAAAAATGTATGAATAAAGCTTTTCTGTTATGATGGAAATGCTCGATTTCTAAATAAACTTAGCTGTAAGTCTTTTTTACTGTTAGTATAGAAGTTTGACAAAATGAGATTTATTAAAATATTATCATAACTTATAGTAGAAAAGCTTCTGCTCTGTTGACAAGTTCAATAAGTTCCCTTCAGGTCTTTTCAAAATGATATAAATAATTCAAAAATCTAGTCCCTCTTTGTAACTCTGACATTGAATAATATTTGTACTCAACATTAAGGAATTTGTTCAGTTTCTTTTAAAGAATATTCTCTCAATTCCTACATATTTTTGATTTTTCAGATTAAAATATTAGCTTCGTATAAGCATTTAGCAGTAACATTCGAATTTCACTTACTGAAATTAAAAAATTAAAAGTAGAAATTATAGAAATCAACACTACAATAATAATTAAAAAATTAATATATATGCCGACATATTTGCGTTTTACTATTTGCAGAAACTTGAAATTTTAAATTTAAGAATGAATGAAATTCAATATGTCTATTTGAAAAATTTTCTCGTTTAGAAATTAAAATACTGCATAAAGTTATATGAATAAAATCTCTTAATATCATTTAATGTAAGTGATTAAATATTTTAATATAAAGCACATTCGCGCGAAACCGTTAATGATTGTGCTGTTATTGGATGACTGATAATGTTATTCTTGTAATGCGTGTTTAATTGATTGTCGTATAGAAATGATTTACTTTATTAGCGCCACATTTAAATAATGACATTACAAAATTAATTTAATATTATTTTGATATTTAATTTGTAATATTATAAATTTCATTTGCTTATGTGAGCATAAAATTTCAAATTTGATTTCAGGTGCTGTGGAACAAGGAAAAAGGAATTATGCTTTTTTGTTTTCATCATGCACATCTGTTACAGGGAATGTCAATGAGTTTATCTGGTTTTCGCTATTGCGATGCATGAACATGACCCTATTATGAATTTTTTATTCTGAAAACAAAATTCCCTAGATGCACCATTGTTAATAAATAAAACTGTTGAATTACAAATAAACTTTTTTTCAGTTTTTATAGGTACTTTATAATTAAGATTGCAATATTGATAAAATATTTTCATTTTAAAAAGTTTTTGTGGTTTTAAGTTAGTTAAGTAAATTCTACTAAAGTATTTTGGCTAACTATTTCGCTTTACATAGAATTAAGTTGATGAACATAACTGTATGATGTTACATTGAAGTCATTTATTTGATTTATATGCTAGTCTGAATATTAAGTATAAAGTTGATATTTCTTCTGAATATATCAAAATAGCAGTTTTATCAAGTTGTACAATCTCTTTGTGTTTATGTGGAAAATCTTCATTTAAAAAATTTTCAGCTTTGTTTGCAGATTATAAAGAATAAGCATACTATTAAATACCACACTTCATTATGCAACTAATTTTCAACATTAAAAAAATTGGCTTACAATAAAGCAACCAATTATAAACTCATCTTTCCATCTTTCCACTTTAAATATATATATATATATAACTCTACCTAGAGGTTAAAATACCTATATAGTTTCTATAACACAGCATAGAAACATCGCAGTTTCTAGTGCTAATGACTTAGGTGTCAAACTGAATTCTTGCTTCACTCGAATTTATCTTATTCTAAGGTTGAGGGCAATATTTCTAGTCTTTCGAGATAATTGCCAGATGACTCTGAAAGTTTCCAGAACATTTTCATAGTAACACTTTGGTATATCGGCTCTTATCAGTCCCATTGATCGGACAGTTCGAGAATGTGTGTTAACTTAATTTTAATCTCAAAAACTGTAGCTAAATATCGGTAAGTTGAAAAAATATTGCCAATTGCCACCTAGCTATACCAAGTTTTACTGACTCAATTATTCAAGCTTCAAGATGTTGTAATTCTAGTCATTGCGAGTGAAAATGTGAATAAAGTGTTTGTGCTTCAACGAAAAACTGAACTTCTTTATTTCTGGATTATTACTTGTAGTTACCACCAAGAAATGTATTTATTATTTTTATTATCAAAAGAAATGTCATTTACCACCAAGAAATATATTTATTATTTTTATTACCAAGAAATGTATTTTATCACGAAGAAAATGTAATTATTTCATTATGTTTCTTTGTGGCATAATATTGACTAAAGTCCTTTGCCATTTACTTAAGTTTAGTATGGCTGCTATATTATAAAAGTAGTGTCTAGAGACAGTAAAATAGCCATGCACTACTGAATGAATCCCAGGGTATCACCTCGTGGAAAACTACAGAGGTAATATTCTTATCTTGAAAACGGAATGAGATGGGGAGGAAATTGATGTACAAAGTCATAGAGTATCATTCATTTAGTCCGGAAGGACGCCAAATGTACATTAATGCAAATATTAGTACGGTTAAAATGTGCATTTGTTTTTTCAATTTTCTAAGTTATAATTTGAATAAACTATTTGAGAATGAATAAAACAACAACTATATTTATACCAATATACTATTATTTGTGATGTTCAAACTTTATACCGTCAGTTGCAATTCACATTTGGATAGTTCTCTGAGCATCACGTTGCGTATGTTGCAGAATAGACAGTGGTACTTTGGCACATATAGCCATAATTCGTCTTTAAAGGTCTTGAAGTGTTAGTAATGGTGTCGCATAAACCTGCTGTCTTAGGTATCTTTACTGGAAAAAATCCAGTAGATTCAGGAAAAGTAAGCATAAAGCCAACAATATAACCAAATATTCCACAGAATCTCAAGATTAAACATGGCTTGGTTTTTCATAAAATTGGATATTACGTTCTGTACCAATCGTAAATATTGTGCATCCATCACATAAAGTATTCGTCCAAACACCTTATTATTGCAAATTGTTCACCAAACGTTAATGACAAACCGTATTTGATACCAAACGTTGTTAAAACATCTAGGATTTGCAAACCGCTAGTAAAAAGTGGTTTTTCTATTATATATGCTTCATCCTTCTCCATTACATTTGCAAAGAATATTGTCTGAATTTAATTCAGAACGAAATTGCATCATGCACACCTTCACTTGGCATACCCGTTCAGTTAAACTTATTAAGGCGTTTGTTGGTACAGATCTCAGTTTAATCCTCTTAGGATTTTCCAATCCTGACTATTAAGTGGATCACAGTATTAACTGATTTCGCTTCCGCTGCATTTCAAATATGTGAGGGCATTTGTTTAACTTCATCAGGTTAAACTTGCAATCCTACCTTAACAAGGTTTGTCAGATAGAGCTCGACTAGTCATGTAACCTGTAGCCCTTAAACGTTTTGCAACAGTTAGGATGATTGGATAAGAAAAATACTGTGCTCTGTGTAGGGAAACGTTGCTGATACAACCTTATTGCTATCCAGTTTACAGAGACACTTCACCTTAACTATCACTAGATGTTTCCGTACAACTTCTACGGCAGCATTAAACATCTTGGCAGGAGTCTTTCCATTACATTTAATGGTTCAACTAGAAGCTGCTAAATCTAACATTCTCCAACATCAAGAAAAAATCACTTTCCTGGATGCAATTTATAATCCAGACGACTTTGAAATTCCCTTCAAAGCATTATTCCACCCAGCACAGATGGAAGGGATAATGGTTCACACTTCGAATCGTACACAGTCCCAAGGCATTCACCAACACTTTTTCACCGATGGATCAAAAATAGAAGGCCAAGTGGGAGCAGCTTTCTGCAGCTTCGAAAATGTACAGGAGAGTGGTTATTGGCAGGGACAGTTAGAGAAGCTAACAGTGTTTTCCTAGCAGAATTGGTTGCGATTGATAAAGCATTAAAATATATAGCTGAAAATAATTTATGCAAAGCAGTGATTTGGTCAGACAGTCAATCAGCTTTTTTGGGAATATATAATCCACATCACAGAAGCCCACTGATTCAGGACATTGAAAATCGACTCAGGACATTTAGCAATAGATGACAAATTTGTCTTCACTGGATCAAGGCTCATGCCGGACATACTGGTAATGAAAGAGCTGACACACTGGTAAAGCAAGCTGCCAAAGCATGCTCAAACACGCAAAAAATTGAATTAAAATGGCCCAAATCATACTTGATTTCTAAATTACGCAAGCATTTACTAATGGCCTGGCAACAAGAATGGAATGAGACAGAACAAGGTAGATAGACATACAGCCTTAAACCCTCTGTCTCTCTTGATTTCCTAGTCAAGGGCCACAAGGAAGCACAGTTTCTTTCTGGACATACTCCAACACTGGAGTATCTCAATAAAAGGGGTATGGCTCTAAATAGTGCTTGTTCATGCGGTCAGGTTTGGAATATTGTTCATTACGTGTTTGAATGTGATTTCACAAAACAATGGCACCTAAAAGCGCCTAAAAATTCGGAGGAACTTACTCCGTTTCTCCGCTATGCTAGCGAAACTCCTTCTCTTCTGCATAAGATAAAGAACATAATCACCTTTATCTATGAAAAAGGATCCGAACTCTGTAAGGATAATGCCATAACATAGCAGCAGATTTCATCATAAGAATAATTTGGTAAAGGGTAAAAATCATTGTAAGGTATTTCTCCACTTTTTGTGATAAAATATTATTAGGTATAGTATTTTTTAGCTATAATTTTGATAATAATAATTATTCAGATTAAGGTGCTGAAAAATATTGATTGACTCAGCACAATGTAATGTGCAATATTAAATATCCTAGCAAAGTTTTCCAATTAGCAATTTTAATGACTAATTTTGCATTATATTTCCTAAACATTGTAAACCATTATAAACTGTGAACAGACAATGCAGGATTTTTATGTGATAAAATAATGCATTGTAATATAGCACAATTAGTATGTTTTATTTATCTATATACTATAAATGTATTGTATATATTTGCACTTTTTCAAATACAATCTCTATATGATACGTCATGTGATATAACACTTTCCTCTATCTAACCACTATATATAAAACTGGGGGTTAATATTCAAGTTTGCTTTGAATCTTCAGAAATATCCTATTTAGCAATTTTAGTGCAATATATTTCCATTATTATTTCTAGTAATGTTAGAGTGCCTATAAAATATTTTGCTTTATATTTTATTCACTTTTTAAGCTTTTTTATTATTTATTGTATTGTAATTATATTTTGCTCTATAATTTTCTTAATCGTGGTAACTACAGTGCACAGACTGAGCTGCTGCAAAATATTAACTGAATTACAGCAGATTGCAATCTGTAATACTTTAAATATTCTACAGTTTATCACCTACAGCAAATGTTAAATGTTCAATAGGATACCATTCATGCATATGTAATCTTAACTATCTGCGTGTAGACAATGCAGTCCTTTGGTATTGCGAATAATGCAATGTTGCATTAAAGGACACAGTTAAAGCATGAGGGAGTTACTAGTACTTACTGAAAATTTGTCCCAGTTATTTGCTCTTTTTTATACTCTTCTATTTAAACTTAATTATATTGCTTGCATATTTGTGTTATAAACTACTTATATCGTCTTCTATGACCATCAACAAGATAATTAATTTATATTTTTTACCAAGGTTACTTGGAGTGTTAGGATAAAATATTTTCACAATTTTATTGCAATATTTAACTCATGTCATCTCCCATAGTGAAAATTTCATAAATGTTTAGTTGTTGATGTTATATTTCTGTCAAATTATTAATTTAAAACATTAGAGACCTATTGAAATTCAATTTTGTTATCAAATTTCGTGACAATTCTGTCACACCAGATGTATTACGTGATGGAGCTATACCTGATAACCTAAGGTACAGACCAGGTGTTCCATTGCGTATGTCTATGTCCACAATCTTATTGCTGATCATGAGCTCCTTTCATATTCGCCGTACAAAAAAAAACATCTGGGACATTTTTTTTATCTATTTGCATACTACAAAAAATTGAACACCAAACAATAGTTGAGTTCAGTTATGCATCTTTGTACTGATTATCTTTATAAACAGAATAGATAATACGCAGATTATGTAACATTTTAGATAATCTGGTTATTGTCTACTCTGTTTATAAAGACAAGAAGTACAAGGATGCAGTCCGAAGATATAGCAATCCATTGTCATTTCTCCTAGAAATCGCAAACAGTACTTTGTAAAGACAAAGTATGCTTTGTCAAAAGGTAATTATTTCTCTTTTCATTCAAATTTTGTATATTAAAGTATCGGAAATAATGAAAAACTCGCGTTTCAACCGTGTCCATAAAATACTTTTTCGTACTCTGTTGCTGATGCTCTGCAATTTTGTAAATCGTTTTTTTCCTTATTCTATTCCTTTTTCAAATTTAACTCCATAGTTTTTCACCAGGTGGTGGCAAATTGGTTTTATTTAGTAGTGTAGTTAGTTTTCTCTTCCTTGATACTATGGTTCCGGAGTTAAGAGGATGGCAAGGGACTTTTAAAAGCATGTATACATAGCATTTCCAAATAATTATGCAGGAAATTATTGGAAATTCATATAAAAATACAAGAAACATTCTCATAAATAATTAAATAATATATTATTAAAAAATTTATTACAACATGTGATAATTTAATCGTTAGAATTAAATATTTTCAGTATAATTTTGAAAATCATTATTAGATTTTATATATGATGCCTCATTAAAATAATCACAAATCATTTGAAGAAATTATTTTGATGTATCAAAAAAGTAAATGAATTGAAATTTGTAATTCTATTTATATTTTTTGGCTAGTTATGTTTTATGGCTATTTCCTCAACCAAATAAGTTATAGATATGTATCTCCGAATCATAACAATTTTCAAAATGCAGTATCGTATTATCTTAATAGTTACTAAAGTAAATTAATTCAATTATAACTTACTAACTTATTTATATAGTTTATTAAGAGCATTGTATTTTTTGAGGATATTGTCAGGGCTCCAAAATTCCTGTTACGTCAAAATCGACCAATTTATAAAATACTAAATATTGTAGCTTTAGACATTTTTTTAACTGAAACATTAGATAAAAGATGAGAGAACACCATAAAATTAATTTAACATAATTTAGTTATATTTTAGAAATGTTATTTTAAAACAAATCTTTCTATTAATATATTTGATGCATCATCAATAACAGTAATTTGCAATGCTTAGTTTATGTGTATTGAAGCATAAATTCAGGAAAATTGAGCAAGATATTCGTTAATCAAATCAGTTTGCGTAATATAGTTTCATTAAAAATGTTATGATTTTAAATTGCTACAATAATTTGTCTTCTGCTTCTGTAATGGATACGACAACCAATACACATCTAATAGCATTTTGTACCAAGCTCCAAATCCAAACCCAAATTAACTCCATCTATTAAATTCTTGTATATTGTTAATTTATTCTGGATTTCTTCATTTCGTAAAGACAGATCTACCTGCAGGAATACCAGTTTTAACTCTCAGGAAATAAAAAGACCCACTCATGATTACCTGAGTTACCGAGTAAGGCACGATACAATATCAGTTCTCCAGATCCATTTGGACATTATAACGGCAGTGTCATTCTCTTTAGATACATTACACCAAGGTTACTGGAGGGAATTTGTGGCTTCTTATGTAGCTATCCTTTTTTTTTTTTTTTTTTAAAAATGAAAGATGTCATTCGGCTATCTACCACCTGCAAAGCGCCTGGAAGCCTGGTATAAATAATTTTAATTTTGAATGTACATTGCGAACATTTTTTCCCCGAGCACTTGTATGCAAATCTCTTTACTAAGCTTAGTGTTAATGAAGAGACCAAGTTAGAGACAAAACCTTTTGACATGGGTGTTTGTAAAAGACGAAGTTTTAAAAATGTAAGCTTTACAAGGATCTTACAATATATTTTAAAGGATTCCTATGAAATATATGTTAGTTAAAATCTAAAAAGATCAAGGTATTTAAAAAATTTGCTTCTGCTCTTCAAAGAGAATGCGATCGTGGAGTGGAAAAAAGAGTATATTGTATGAATTTTGAACCATATATAGAACTCCATAAGTAATAAAATACATGTTTCTTTTTATCTCAAATAGCTCAATAGTCTTAAAAGAGTTGGACATTTTAATGAAATAATTAAATGTGATTAAAAAAGAAAACTTGTGACGCGACTCTTGATGGATTCAAACGATAGTTGGCATATATTTGAGTTTTTATTTAGAAAATTTAAGGAGATTTTTAAAAAGAGTTGTTAAACACAAAAACAGAATACAATAAGTATGTCATGTACTTCTAGGTGTCTTGAGAATTTTAAGGAGATTTTATTGCTTCTTATCCCAATACAAATTCCAAATATTATGAATTTTTAGTTCCTCCTGTAAGAAATTGAGAGGAGTTAATTAAAAGGAGATGAGGAACACAAACTGATAATTACTGCCCAGATATATAAAATTCAAACTATATGATCGACTTCATAAATTACTGCGCTTGCTTAGAAAATGAGGTAAAAAATGACACGCATAGAGCATACAATGACATGCATACCTTTATGAATCGTAAAGAAATTAAGCATACATGTTTCATAAGAGGAAATTGCAACAAATATAATTTTTCCATCGAAAGTTTTAGATATCTTAGATATCTGAAAGAATAAAAGAAATTAAAGTGATGTATGCTGTTCAATTTTACACACACTTTGCATAAATTTAAGCAAAAATGTATCCCCTATTCCACATTATTCATAGAGATAAAGCAAATTTTAAATTAAAATATCTGATAGTGGGTATGGTCACTATTGAATCTACCTTTTAATGGCGGATGTTGTATCTATAATTGAAGTTTTTAATGGTCTCTAATGATGTTGCAGTGAGATAATTTGAGAATACCGATGTTATTACTTGTAAGTTGTTATAATTAGAAAATTTTGGGCTAACGCGTAATCATTTCTCAAAACACATATGGAACAGTTAACGATCTTATAATAGATTGTTTTCAGCTTGAATTCAATGTCTTCTCAAATTGCTCTATCATTTGTTGTAAAAAAACAAAATTGCTTTAAAAATAATTATAATATCTCTCTATATAAGTAAGTGTAAACATAAACATAATTTTGGAATACCTTGATCAGATTTAATTAACTCTGGTACCAAACGATAATATAGTACGGAAACTATAATTTTTAATGAAATGAAAAGTTGTGCTTTTGGTAGAGCGAGGTTTAAACCTTATGGTGATTAAAAGAGACTAAGAGTAATTTTCGAAAATTTAATTCGATCAATACCCAGTTTATAGATTTATGAAAGGGTATACTGTTTGATGACAGAAAGAATGAAATTAAATCAGATTTAGACATAAAAGATTATAAAAGTGATAGACGGAGTTGAATAAACTCTTTTCTATCCAATAAAATAAAATTCATTATTGACATCTAGTAAGCCTTGCGAATAAAGTTGAAAACGACAAATAGCAATTTTGTGAGTAATTGTTGATAAAAGTTTTTGATATTATCATCAATTCTAGGATTGTGAAGGATGATCACGCCCACGTTCGTGATCTTGATCATCTTGTTTCATGCTTTTGAAAATCATCTGTAAAAAGATTAGTTAAAAAAATACTTTGCGTGTTTCTTGTAATTTTAAGTGTGTCTGTTATACAACTGTTTCAGTTTCTAAGTAAAACGTTTTGTTAAGTTTTCGAATGTGTGTATAATCAAATACTATTTCTAATGAAAACACAGTTGGTTCTTTTGAAATTTAGTTAAAATGACTTTCAAGAAATGAAAAATGAAACGTAATAAAGATTTTTGTTTAATATGGTTAAAATGTTTCCATAATTACATGTGTTTGCGAAACAAGAGATAAATTACATAATTAACTTGAAGTCTAAAGCTTGATTCAAGAGAATTTAAAAAATAAGTCGAGATTGTAGATAAAAATTTATTTTCTTAAAAGTAAATTTTTATAATATATTTTTAGTTTTAAATTGTTTAAATATTTTTGAATTAAAATTTTGAAGGGCGTTATCACGAAGAAGAACCTAATGACATTAAGAAATTATGAAAATTAAAAACTTATAGTTAATATACTTTTAAGAAAACATTAAGCTTAATCAGTATTTTAATTTAATTATTGGGATATCATGCTCTCTTAAAATAAGTTTAGTGACATCTTGTTTGACAAAATGTTTAAATATGAATAAATCATAACTCAGTGCTTAAAGAGATTTATTATTGCATGCTTGTAGTTGATATATTTAAGCTGACTTTTGAAATATTTCAATTAAACTATTAAAAAAATATAATTGAAGTATAAAATCATAGTATTAGATAGAAGTATATATTTTCCATAAAAGTTAAGTGTTTACTCAACAAAAATATATTTCACAGAATTATATTTCGATAAAATTAAAATTAATTCAAAATGAAAGAATCCTCATAACTATGTTAAATTCGTAAGCCCGATGAAGACAAAAATATAAACAAAGGTTTTAAATAAATGAATAAAAATAAGTAAAAAAAAGATAGTCTATTTAATCATTCCCTCTAAATGAAGTAACTACAATTAAGAAAAACACAATGACGAGGCAAATTGTCAAAAATTTCTCAGCCTTTGATGGTTCGAGTCATTCGCAGAGCTCAGTCTTTTGACATTATTTGGTGGTGGTGATAATGTATTCCACGTATTATGAGGACCTACTTGTGTTCATTGAGCTAAACGATGATTGAAGCGAAAGTAGGTAGGAAATCAGTTTTACTGAAGTTGTTGACATGAAAGCGGACACTAAACTTCTAAAATATTTTGTAATAGATTGATAGCATCAGAGGATGAACCACAAGTGAAATAAATTAAGTCAAGTATCACTCATCTTGCAAATATTATGTATTTTGATTAGTAGCTGTCCATGATTTGAGCTAAACTGCTGTTAGTATGCATATTATTCAGTGTGTCAATAAAAATATTGTTTATTAATGTATATTTAATTGGCAATGTTAACTAGAAAGTTTTAAAATTAGTCAATCTTTTCTACATAGAAATATTTATATTTCTCTGAAAACAATGCACAGTGTTATTCATAAATCTAATGGAGATGACTTTATCTCTATATCAGGCAAACAAGTAGTAAAGCATTTTATCATGCTCTTCATAAAACATATTTGGCAGATTTTTTTTTAAAATTTAATGTTGCATATAATTTTTTAGAAAATTTTTGTTGTATATAGATATTCTTTTCGATAAAGGTCAAATACCTTCAAATAGTAAATATCCTGCCGAAAGGATTTTGATAAACCATCAGGCCAATCTGTCAGTCATTAATATCTAACCGTTATCAGTATGACCTACTTACTCTTTGGTTTTTTCTGATATTGGCTTGTTTCCATCGTGAAGCATTTAACTGTATGTTACTTTCTTTGCATATAATTCCAGCTATGATTGCATGAACGATAAACCATGACCACCGAGTCTTAATAAATAAACTCGCCTCTCAATTACTGATTTTCAGTTCACTGATGCCTCAAAAAGATTTTTTATACTCTTTTAAAAAGTTCCACTATTAATTGGCCGTTGATAATATACGCGAAACAAGACATATGTCTGCATTTTATAACTCAAAAATGTACTAAATATAAGAGATTAAGAAATTTGTCTGCTTTTCATAATTCAAAAACTGGCTAGGAATGAGGAATGAATATGAAAGTAAATTTAATCCTTCCTGCATATTCCTTTCTAGTACGTATCCTATGCGCTTGATTAAAGAATAAATTCATTTATTGTGTTAAGAACTTTACTTTTCATAAATGTATGCATAGCATTAATTAGAAATTTAAAAAATTATCAATGGAGCTTTATTTAGAATCCAAAAAGCTCCAAAATTTATTTTATAAAGACTATTTATTAAAATCAAATATAAATGTGTGTCAGTTATTACATTTATTCTAATTTATATTTTGTTTTAAGAATTAAAAAAATTCTCTTCCATACGAATGTTTCTTAAGATTTAAGTTGAATTTGAAATAGAGAAATTTTACTTTAAGTATCTATCAGTTTTTTCTACAACCTAATCTCAAGTTCATGAAATGTTTAAAATAGCACAGAAGCTATTTATAAACTATTATTACATTTAACGCCGATATTGTCACAGGGAGAAAATAATAGTTAAAGTATCCTTGTCTTATTTGCCAATGAATGGTATTTTTTTAATTTGAAAATTCATATTAAGTATTCAATTTAATTAGAATCTCTAAAAAATTTCAAAACTTAATAATATTATTTTAGGTTAAAAAAATATCTCTTAGGTTGAAAATCAAACCTAAGAGATTTTGATAAGAAAATTCAATAGTAAACATTCTGTTGCTTAGTTGGTCCGAAATAGTAAGAGAAAATATTTTGAGAAAAACACACACACACACACACACACACACACACACACACACACACACACACACACACACACACACACGCACACAAAAATTGCTTTTCTATGGAAAAATGAGAAACGTAACTAATCAATATTTTTAGTATTTTAATAATTAAAGTATTTATTATTAAAAATAATGAATCGAAATTTTGTAAAAGTATAAAATTTTTGATTAAAATTATTCAACTTCATTCTTTGCTATATATATATATTTATATGTATATTATATATATATATATATATATATATACATATATATATATATATATATATATATATATATATATATATATATATATATATATTGTTACAAATTTATAAATAATGATTATATTTGTCTTAAAATATCTCAGACAGATCAGAAATTCTCACATTTTGGGCAAAAATTGCGGTATTTAGACGTGTTGTAGTTTAAAAGCGGATTTCCTAATGATTTGGCGACTTGGCGACAGTTGGCGAGATTCTTGGCGACTTGGCGACGGTTGGCGAGAATTTTGGCGACTTGGCGAGAAATCGATACTTCTGGAAACATCCATCACCTAAGCTCTAGGACCAATATTTTTCGAGATAGCCTAGAAGCTTCCAGAACCTTGGCGAAATTGGTAGATTTCTCCGCCAAGTCAGGTATAAATACCGCAGCCCGACATGGAAGAGTGCAGTTTTTGTGAAGACAGTCAGTGAGTGAAGACGATTAGTTGTGACTGCTAGTTGTTCTCTGTCTGAGGTATTTGAGACCTGTGATTAGAAGCTATTTCTTATTATATCTGACGAATTGTAGCTGTATAATTGTGACTGTTACAGCGGGAATTTCGTTTATCTAGTGAAGTTCTTACGAATAAAAGTCTTGTGTTCATTAAGTGGTTGCTTTATTCAACTCTCAATCGACACGAACCCGTGAAGCTCGGTACAACTGGTGTCAGAATCGGGGTTGAAGAGTTGATGCAGCGTGTCACAAGAAAAATGGATATGGATTTAATGAAAAGTCTTCTCGAAAAATTAGCGGAGCAGATGGCTGGGATGAAAGCTGGACAAGAAGAGATTAAAACCGAGATGATGAAAGAGATAAATCTGTATAGGAGGAGATGAAAGCTGGACAAGAAGAGATGAAAGCTGGACAAGAAGGGATGAAAGCTAGACAAGAAGAGATGAAAGCTGGACAAGAAGAGATTAAAACCGAGATGATGAAAGAGATAAAATCTGGACAGGAGGAGATGAAAGCTGGACAGGAGGAGCTTAAAAAGGAACTTAAGAAGGACATTGTAAGTGTTAAAGAAGAATTCTCCAACATCATTCAGGAGAAGATGAATGCAATGGACGATAAGGTAACTTCAGTTGAAACTAAAGTTCTGGAGATAGAAGAAAACGTGGAAGAAGCATTAGACAATATCAATAAGGAGATTGAAAGCTTGAAGAAACAAATGTCAAACAGACATGAGGAACCCAACGTGGCATTTGTGCCTTCCCTAGCCAATATTAAACTCTCAACATTTGATGGGAAATCATCCTGGCAAGTATACAAGATCCAGTTTATGATGGTAGCGGAAGCTAATGGATGGAATCCCCGAGCCCAAGCTTTTCACCTGGCGGCTTCTTTAAGAGTAGACGCGGCTGACATCCTCGAGACGCTTCCGGAGGAGCAGAGGTACGATTTCCAAGCCCTATCGAGTGCGCTTGAGCTGCGGTTTGGAGATAAGTGCACTAAAGAATATAGCAGACTACAATTAAAGTTCCGCTATCAAAAAGCGGGTGAAAGTCTGCAAGAATTGGCTGCCGTTATTCAGCGACTTTCCCATCTAGCATTTTCGGACTGCCCAGCTGAGACACGTCAAAATCTGGCTTTCCATCACTTCATCGATAGTGTGCGGGATCCGGAGATACAGAAAACACTTAGACTCGCCGATGTCAAAGATATTGGATCTGCCCTAGTCTACGCACATAAGATAGAGGCTGCCCAGCAAGCCGCGCGTAAAGACCGGCACTCAATCAGAGCCGTCTCTACTACTGATACGGACTATGATCTCAGAAAGCAAATCGATGATCTGCGGCGAAAATTCCGTAACTTAGAATTGAGTAAAGGTGGCAGAAACAAGAAAATTCAGTGTTGGACTTGCGGTGCAGTCGGACACGTTCAGAGAGACTGCCCGAAACGAAAAGATGGTGGAAATGATCTTCCACCACAGCAGGGAAACTAATATGTGGCCATCTCGCGGGGCGGAGATGTCCAGAGAGTCAGAAGCCCCATTTCAAATTGTTTCAAATTTCTTCCGTAAGTAGCGGCGACAACGGACTTTTCGTTATGGGACATGTCAACGAAGTTCCCTGCAGAATGATAATCGATACTGGAGCCAACGTAACTATCATTAGGACAGATTTGGCTCGCAAACTTGGTGACAAACTCATCTGGACGCCGCCCTGCATTACCCTCCAAACTGTAACAGGTGACAAGATTAAAGTGCATGGAAAAATAAATCTAAACATTGCATTTGGTAATGCCGTGTACCATCATATGGCATATGTCGCTGATATAAATGACGAATTTATTCTCGGATTGGACTTTCTCAAAGAAAACCATTTCAAGTTAGATTTTAAAAATAATGAACTACACTCATGTTCTGAAGACATAGCGATTTTTAAGACGAAATATTCATATATTAAAACAGTCCATCATATAACTGCGAAGAGTGAAACAACTTTACCACCAAGAACTGAGACAATAGTTTGAGGAGCTCTTTCAGAAGATAATAATTTTCATTATGGATTGACTGAATATCCAGATTCCGACAATAGCGTTAAAGGAGTACTAGTGGTTTCATCACTCGTCGACCTTTCACGAAATGTAATCCCGGTAAGAGTTGCTAATCTAAGTAATAAGGTAAAACTTATAAAAGAAGGAGAAGTGCTAGCGACTTGCACTCCAGTGACCTGTATTAACCGAAATTGTCAAGCCACACTATCTGAGCCTCCTGACACTCTAATTAATGAACTCCTTCAGAGAGCAGAGTTAGATGATAAACAGAGGAATGCTGCAAGAAATTTATTATTAGAATTCGGAGATCTCTTTTCCAAGAAATCAGATGATGTTGGGAGAACCAAATTGACGCAGCACCGAATCAATACAGGAAATCATCCACCCATTAAACAACATCCGAGAAGATTGCCATTCGCTAAGCAGGAAGAGGTGGATAATCTTCTGATGGAAATGCAGCAGAATGACATTATTGAGCCATCAGAGAGTCCTTGGGCTTCGCCTATTGTTTTAATTCGGAAGAAAGATGGTTCTACCCGATTCTGCGTTGACTATCGTCGGTTAAACAACATCACTAAAAAAGATAGTTACCCTCTTCCTAGGATTGACGATACACTTGATGCTTTATCCGGAAAACAATGGTTTTCGACTTTGGATCTCAAGAGTGGTTATTGGCAAGTAGAGATACATCCTGAGGATCGAGAAAAGACTGCATTCACCACAGGACAAGGACTTTGGCAGTTCAAGGTTATGCCATTTGGGCTTTGCAATGCACCTGCAACGTTTGAGCGCCTGATGGAGACAGTATTACGAGGACTTTCCTACGAAGCCTGTTTGGTATATTTGGACGATATCATTATTGTAGGGCGCACATTCGAAGACCATTTAAGAAACATCCGAAAGGTGCTGGAAAAATTAAAAATGGCCAACCTGAAGCTGAATCCTTGCAAATGTAATTTATTCCGACGTGAAGTAAGCTATCTGGGACACATTATCTCTGCTGAAGGTGTAAGAACAGATCCTGAAAAGATCTCCGCAGTTAAGGACTGGAGTCGTCCAAAAGATGTCCACCAATTAAGAAGTTTTCTTGGACTATGCACATATTACAGGAAATTTGTTAAGGGTTTTTCAAGTATTGCCAGACCTCTTCACAAGTTGACAGAAGTTAAACAGAAATTTCTATGGACAGATGAATGTGAGAAAGCTTTTAAACAACTGAAGGAGGCGTTGACATCTTCGCCCGTTCTTGCATATCCCCAGCCCGAAAAATTATTCATTTTAGATACGGATGCCAGCAACGAAAATATCGGAGCTGTTTTGTCGCAAGAAATTGATGATAAAGAATATGTCATTGCTTATTGGAGTAAATGTCTATCGAAACCAGAGCGGAATTACTGTACAACCAGGAAGGAATTGCTGGCAATCGTTAAAGCCATAGAACATTTCCACCATTATCTCTATGGAAGAAAGTTCTTGCTCCGGACAGATCACGCATCCTTAACCTGGCTTTTAAATTTTAAAAATCCGGAAGGACAGGTAGCCAGATGGATTCAACGACTCCAGGAGTTTGACTTTGAAATACGTCATCGCAAAGGAACTCTTCATGGAAATGCTGATGCACTATCAAGGAAGCCGTGTAATGAAAGCTGCCGATACTGTTCTAGAGTAGAGAAGAACTATCAGCTGATAAATACTTCGGTACGCCAAGTTACTGTTTCACCTCCATCAAAACCAGACCCATGGAGTGATGAAGGACTTAGGGAAGCCCAAAAGAAGACCCAGATATAAATCCAATTCTTGAATTGAAAGAATCTTCTAGTATGAGACCAAGTTGGCAGGATATCTCCACCTACAGTCCTGCTACTAAGCAATATTGGGCTCTTTGGGACTCACTCCATATAAGAAATGATGTCTTATACAGGAAATGGGAGTCCGATGATGGACGTAATTTCAAATGGCAGCTTGTTCTTCCAAAATCAAGAATTTCAGATGTTTTGAAAGAATTGCACAGTAGCTCAACTGGAGGCCACTTCGGAGTAATGAAAACTCTACAGAAAGTTCGAGAACGCTTCTATTGGAGCAAAACGAGACAAGATGTAGAGAAATGGTGCCAATCTTGTGATGACTGTGCGGCACGTAAAGGACCGAAGAAACGTAGCCGAGGAAGGTTGCAGCGGTACAACGTAGGAGCACCTTTTGAGAGGATAGCATTGGACATTTTGGGTCCTTTACCACGATCCTCAAATGGCAACAAATACATACTAGTTGTCATGGACTACTTTACTAAGTGGCCTGAAGCGTTTGCAATCCCCGATCAAGAGGCGACTACAGTAGCCGAGGTTCTAGTGCAACAATGGGTTTCCAGATTCGGCACACCCTTACAAATTCATTCTGATCAAGGGACAAATTTCACCTCTGTTGTGTTTAAAGGAATGTGTCAAATTCTCGGAATAGACAAGACGCAGACCACGCCACTACACCCACAATCGGATGGCATGGTAGAGAGGTTTAACAGAACCATCTTGAATAACCTCTCCCTTATGGTTTCCAGAAATCAGCAAGATTGGGATTTGAAGCTACCGCTGTTTCTGCTTGCATATCGCAGTGCTGTCCATGAGACTACCGGATATACTCCTTCACAGATGCTCTTTGGTCGCGAACTTCGTCTCCCTTGTGATATTCAGTTTGGTCGTCCACCGGATACATCTTCATCGCCAGAGGAATACCTTTGAGACCTTCAGGCACGTCTTGAAGATGTCCATAACTTCGCTCGAGACCGAATCAACCTGGCGACCGAAAGAATGAAGACAAGGTATGACACAAGAGCGACGGGACATGAATTCCAAGAAGGTGACAAAGTTTGGTTGTGGAACCCGATTCGACGTAAAGGACTTTCTCCAAAGTTGCAAGCCAACTGGGAAGGTCCCTACACAGTCCTAAAAGACTGAACGACGTCGTGGCTCGTATAAGAAAATCATCTGCTTCAAAACCAAAGGTAGTACATTATGATAGATTAGCTCCTTATCGTAATGTAGAGTAAAAATCAGTAGACCATGGTCTGTTTGTAAATAGTATAGATAATTTTAATCTTTTCTATTTTCTTGTATTTTTAGTTGCTTGTGTATGTAATGTGCTCTGTATCCTCTTGAAATGTAAATTCTTTTATATTAAATTTGGCCTCCTATCAGGGGATTGTACTGCCCGGGACGTGCAGTCCTTGAGAGGGGGCAATGTTACAAATTTGTAAATAATGATTATATTTGTCTTAAAATATCTCAGACAGATCAGAAATTCTCACATTTTGGGCAAAAATTGCGGTATTTAGACGTGTTGTAGTTTAAAAGCGGATTTCCTAATGATTTGGCGACTTGGCGACAGTTGGCGAGATTCTTGGCGACTTGGCGACGGTTGGCGACTTGGCGAGAAATCGATATTTCTGGAAACATCCATCACCTAAGCTCTAGGACCAATATTTTTCGAGATAGCCTAGAAGCTTCCAGAACCTTGGCGAAATTGGTAGATTTCTCCGCCAAGTCAGGTATAAATACCGCAGCCCGACATGGAAGAGTCAGTTTTTGTGAAGACAGTCAGTGAGTGAAGACGAATAGTTGTGACTGCTAGTTGTTCTCTGTCTGAGGTATTTGAGACCTGTGATTGGAAGCTGTTTTTTTATTATATCTGACGAATTGTAGCTGTATAATTGTGACTGTTACAGCGGGAATTTCGTTTATTTAGTGAAGTTCTTACGAATAAAAGTCTTGTGTTCATTAAGTGGTTGCTTTATTCAACTCTCAATCGACACGAACCTGTGAAGCTCGGTACAATATATATATATATATATATATATATATATATATATATATATATATATATATAATTCTTGGATTTGTTAGTGACTTAAATAGTTATCAATTTACTAATTCTATTAAATTTAAACATGTAAAATAGATTTTCTTTCTTAATTATATTCATCATTGTTTGATTTTATAATTTCTTTGTTTACAAATTAATTTTTTCATGAGCAATGTTATAATATTTTCCATAATTTTATTGAATTTCTATCCTTGTTTAAAATATCAATTCAATTTAACATATCTATTATTTTAAATCGTTTAATTTATACTATGCTGGAAAAATGAAATTAAGTAATTTTCTTCCTAAATTTTGATACTAGAATCTGCAGTGCACAAAAGAAGCATGTAATAATTTTAAATCTATCAACAATATTTTATGAAAAAATATTTAATAAAAGTACCATTGAACCAATTTTTATCAATAAGAATAAATATTTTTTAATAGATGTACTTTAAAAATTGGTTTAATGATACGTCCATTGAAAATAATTAATAAAAGTATTATTAAATAAATTTTATCACAAAAATAAAACGCATATTTAAATATTTAATTTTACACGTTAATTTTGCAATCTTTGAAAATTAATTGAAAATACATACTGACTCTTAAGAAAATAGGATTTTCCAATTACGATGTTATCTGAGTGTCACCTGTTTTCTACTAAGAACCAGAGAAACGATATAAATCAACTTAACGATTTAGAACAATGTCCACTACAGAAACTCTTTAAGATTTGTTAATCAGAATGTTAGTATCTGGAAGTAGCAGAAAATCTTTATTTTAAAAATACTGTCTCGTTTGTGATATGCAATAATTTTTCTGTGAATTTGAGTCACATTTTTCAATAAATCTTTTAAGTGAATTTGAGATGCGATTAATTTATCTGCTAGAAAAAATCCATTATATTTATCAGCATACATTGAAAATGTTCTTTTATTAACATTTTTCTAGAAACTTTATTAAAATGACATAATTGTATTAGTTAATTGCTTGTACACATATGTGAAAAATAGTACTATAATAAAATTAATGAGCATACTTTAAGATTAAATTGTTTATTATATCTTAAAATTGATATAAGGTTCTTTATAGAATAACGTAAAATTAGGAGTAAATGCATGCATAAAAACAGATAAGACTATTATATAAAAATAGATATAGGTAAGAAAGATGAAAACAATTGTAAAAGTATATTTTTCAAAAATTAATCGAAAATAATCTGCTTATATATCCGATTAAAATATTTCTAATTTATGTGCATGATTTAAGTAATTTTTCTAAGCAAACATTTCGAATAATTTAGAACAAATGTCTAATTTTCGTTTGTGAATGCTTTCGTTTGTGCTGCGTTTGTAACTTCCTTTTATAACTGCTCACCTAATTTTATTATTGTTGTTCTTTAGTTTATAAACTTACTTTTGTGCTCATTATTTTGAAACTAATTCAATGTGTATTAGTTATGATTGACAGAATATTATCACTGTTTTCTGGAGGGAATATTTTTTTAAAAATATATTGAGAGATAAAAATGCTTTAATTGTTTTAATAATGAAAAATAATTTAATGTTCCATTCTGTATTTAAATGAATGAAAAATATTTTGAGAATTCAAATGGAAATTTTCGTAATGATTAAAAACTGCTTATAAATTACTTCGTATAATTACAGGTCTTAAAATTCTCAAATATGTACAGTTATAACTGGAAATGACAAATTCTTACATGTATGCGAATAAGAAAACTTAATAAGAAATGAAATAAGTTATTTTACGTAAGTTTAAAACAAACCTCAGAATAGAGTTTTGAAGCATTTAATAATGACAGCTATAATGTTTTTCAATAAACAATGTCATAGAAATTTATAATTAATATATTAAATAATCAATATAAATAAATTAAGAACATCGAATGAGAATTTTTTACTAAGGAAATTTTTATAATCAGTATTTATAAATCATATCTGTCATTCATAAATTATTATTCATAATTAGTTGAAATCAATATATTAAAATTATTTGCTTTCAGTTAATTCATGCAAAAGTTTCCTAAACTTTTACAAAAATTTGAAAAAAGAATTTATCGTTATTAATTAATTTTATAAAGAAGAATAAAAATATGATTTGTAATTTCCGTTTACTTGAGTGAGTTAATTCCCAATACTATAAATTTATTTGCTTTTTCTCTTAAAAATAAAATTGTTGTTTTATAATTTAATTTGATATTTTATAAATGGTATTTTTGCACTGTCATTATTTTCTTGATTGTTATCTAAATGATGTATATTACTAGAATATGAATATATATCATATTAGTTAAGTATTAATCACGCATTCAAATTTTTTTTCAATGCAAACAAGCAATATTCTATATTTGAGATAAAAGATTTGATTACATTCTTCTAATTAACATTCTTTTAAGTTCCTATAAATTATATCAAAAATTAACTGATACGTGTAAATAGATTACTGTTAAGAAACATTTTCAAATTATTAGTCATTGAAAAAATTTTATAGGAAAATAAACACATAATCACGATGAATATTAATGGCTATTTTATGTAAACAAGCTGTGAAATCTCAGAGAATGAAGTAAAACTAAATTGACATTTATATTCTGAAGTTAATTGTAGATAATTTTAGAGACTAGACTATTTTAATACAATTTAGGAAAATATTTTAATATTTCAGTTATTGTAAAATTAGTTAAAGTTAGATTAAAGTTAGATAAAAGAAATATGAAGCAAATTGATGTCTACAAAGCTAATTTTTCTCAAGTTATGGACAATTTCACATAAATAGTTTATAAATATGGAATAATTGCTCTATTTAAACTTCAGTAAAATTCTAAATATAAGCATTCTATTGTAACTGTAGCATTTTTAGAACAATAAACAAATTAACACATGATTTGGTATTAAATTAAAGAAAATTGAAAGAAAATGACCTATAATAAAATTATTCCTCATATATTTAGAAGCAGTTACATTAAAAAGATGATTTTTTTCGTCAAACTTGTTTTGGGTTATGCATTTTAAAATGGTATCAAATGTGAAGCAATAATTTATCAAACAAGATTATTTTTTATTTTAACATTATAGCATAATTCCAAAAATAATTTTTCCTTAGTCATGCTGTGTTTCAAATTTGGCAATTTAAAAGCTACCAATATGGTTACGGTTAATCTAAATAATTAATTTTTAAATGTGCAGTATGTTAAGCCAGAATTACCTATTAAAATATTAAATGTTTAATATTATAAAGCCAATAATTTTCACATAAGGAATATAATTTTATCATATAAAACTTAATCATCCGCTACTAGCAACGCAGCGTCTTTTGCTTTAGTATTTTTATATGTAAATGTACTGATAAAATGGTAAATTAATGTAAAGTGAATATTTATGAATTGATCATCTATACTCAATAAGAGATGTAAATGAAACAGTGAATACAAATCTAAAGATAAATAAGAATCTAATGATGAATAAGAATCTATAATGATAAATGTTATTATTATATGATGAGATTCTGAATTTTTGAGATTTTGTTTTTATTTCAAGGTATAATATTTCTAAAAGCACATTTACAAGTTTTCAATTTTACTAACAATTTACTTATAATTGTTCATCCAGAATATGTATGATAAATTATATAATGTCTATTCTCGGGAGAAGACACTGGTTCAAGAGAATAGACATTCTCACTTGTGTTTGAAAAAAATTGTAACAAAAAAGAGAATCAAATGTTGCGTTTTTTTATTTAAATCAAAAAATTATTTTATAAATACAAACTTAGCCTATTTAAAAAAAGATGTGAAAAATACTGAATTCATTTTGTATTGTGCAAGTATAATAACCATTATTTAATTTATTATTATGTTAGATGAGAAAAGGGATTGAGAAAAGGATAACAAGAGAAAATAGTAAGAAAAATAAATGATGCAGAATAAAAATTAAAATTTTAATTATTTAGGTACAACCTCTACCTATTATAAGATGAAAATGAGTAACAAATCTACCAATAATAATACAAAGAAATGATGAACTATGAATATTTCAAATAGTACAGTGAAGGGAGTTTTTTATAAAGTCTCGAATAGAAATTACATTATTTAAAAAATATATATTTTCCCTTCTCCTTTGGAAAAAAGGAGAATGCTCATAGCAGTACCTGAAGATGATAATATTTGACAAATCACACGTTGTAGTTCATGTATGAATGGAGCAATAATAAAAGGTTTGTTTCCTTCTCTGAAAACAAAACTTGCGTTGTTGAATAGAAACTGAAAGAAATACTTGTAATAACTGATAAAAATAAATACTTCAAAAAATACATTTTTCTTTGGCATTCAAAATTCAAACAATAATTACCTTACATAAGTGTCAGCAAATTTAGAAGATTTCGAAAAAAATAATTTTGGCTACAAAACGAAATCATGTCTTTTTGGATTAATTTTCACAGCAGATGGATTAATAACATGTGCTTCATGCAGTTATTGGTTTTAAATTATCAGAAAAATGCATGTAATAAAAGAATTAAAACTTATTCAATTATTATAAGTACTATAAGAAAACTTTCGAAACTAAATTTATAAAACTGATATTTTTATGTTATATATTTTATGGTCATCTAAATGTGTTTGCCTTCTATATAGAAATCTATTATAAATAAAATTAAATTCCATACGGAATATAATTTAATCTCTCTTCCCCTGAAATTCTTCACTTCTTCACTGAATGAACTCAAAAAGATAGTTACAAAACATTATTTTTAGGCATTTCGTCTAAAGTATTTTTAGTTAAGAAATTACTGAAACGCAAGAAATTTAAAGTTCACTGTTTGAAATACATAGAGATTAAAATAAAGAAAAAAAATCCAGGGCATTGGGAGTGTGTTAAAAATTCAGAAAACAAGTTACAAAAAAAAAAAAAGGCTCCAAGCAAGTACAAAAAATGTATGAGAATCTAGAAATTTAACCTGTTTCTTGATATAATCATTTCACGGTAAAAGGATTCCGGCGATGCTTCTCATATTGAAGGTTTGCATTTTTTGCTTTTTTTTACGCTAAGAAAGGTCAAGAATCACGAATGCATGAAACGTTGTTGAAGTTAGTTTATATGAAGAATGAGAAAGTAGTAAAATTTTGAATGAAAGAGAAAAACGCAGAATGTTGAAAACAATGAAAATAATGCTTTCTCATTTTTCAAGTAAATAAAACTGTCGGAGCATTTTTTTTCGAAATAAAGGGGAAAACACAAACTCGTTATGATTAGTTTTACTTTTGGTGTATATTCAACATTTCATATGTAATACAAATATAGAAGTACTTCGTTCACAAATTTCAAGTTCTATTTGAAAAGTAAAATGTTGTTTTACTTTAAAACCAACTGTTTAATATATATTGATTTATGTTTGATTATATTTATTTTTACACAGGGGTATGATGAGAGATAAAGATTTTGATAAGATAATTATAAAATATGTGCATTTAAAAAATCATTTGGTGTTTTCTTTGAAATAACATTTACAATTTGATTTGGCAAAATTATTTATTAATGCTAAGTTAGATATTATTATTAAGGCGAAAAAACTGCAGTTTAACTTGTTGAACTAATAGTTGATGTTTTATATGGGTTAAATTACTGATTTATTTATTTTGCAAGGGAAAAATGAAAGTACTTGTTACATTTTTCTTACCTAAATAATTTATTAAAAAAATATTTCTAGGCATTCAAAAAGAAGATGTCTGAAATTTTGATATAAAGTGTATCTTAATATGTTTTTAAAAATATTCAGACGCAAGTTACTTTTAAAATGCGTTAATTTGAATTATGTGTAATATTTCTGTGCGCGGTTAGGGGTATATAATTTTGTATACTAATTTATAAATTATGATGACAAAAAATCAAGATTTAGTTACGAAATATGATATTACTATATAATTTTTTAAAAGCGTCTACAAAGGTCATGAGGTTTCAATAATATTTCTCTTGCACTGTTAATGCTATAAAAGTCAATATAATTATTCTCAATTCGCTTATTTACTTTTAGCAATTAGGAAACACATGTTCAATTTGACCATCTCGTAAAACTATTCTCGGTGTGTTTCCATTTTTTTTATTCTTTAAGTAAATTTAAATAAATTTATCGGTGTAAAAGAGAACAAGCAGAGTGAGCTATATTAAAAATGACACTTACGTACAGGTATGTAAAATTATTGAATGGATATCAAATCCAGAAGTTTACAGTTATGCAGTCGTGTAAGAAATTATTAAAATCAACAAGTAAATTAATCTATAAAGTGTTTTTTTTTACCAATATGATAAAGTTACGCCATTAAGATTTATATGAATGTAATAAATTCAAATTAAGGTAAGAAAATTAAATTTTTAAATACAAAATAATTTTAAATATAAGCTATTTTACGCTACATAATTGTAAGTTTTTTGGTTGGTTAATTTACAAATTCCACTTTTGAAGTGTAAATTTTTTTATTATCTTTAAAAATTCAACTGTGTAGTTTTCTTATTAATCCTTATAGTTTTAAATCTATTTATTTATTATTTTTTTGTATTTAATGTGCAGTTTTCTAGTCACACTCTCCACCTCTAAAAATGATACAAATTATCATCATTTCCAACTTTTCTCGTGTTACAACTGCATTACTAGAAATACATTATTATCACGTAATCGTGCACACGAAACAACTATGTATGTTCACGTTTACGTAACACTTGTTCGAACTGTTCTTGTTAGAAAAACTTACACATGAAACAACTTATTCGCATTTACGAAAACCGACAAATTCATATTTGAATTTGTTATATAAAATTACTTTGATTAAATTAATATCGCTTATATCTAGTTTTACTTGCTTATTTCACTTATGAGATCAAAACTTTAGTAATCATTTTTAAAAGACTGTGCGCATATTGTGCGCAGGGCCAGGTACAGACCTCATTTCTTGTCGTTGTTAAAGTCAATCTTGCATTTTATAAAATAGCAGTTCTCTAAATTTAAATCTTGGTAGAAAAACATGAGTATTCATCCGTATTATATTTCTGCCGATTATATATTTGAAATTCATTTCACATATTTCTCTCCCAGATCACTCGTTGTAAATAAATAAGCGAATCTTCCCTATTATAATGGTACAAATTACTCTCAGAAAAGGCGTTATTGCTTATATTCATGATTTTGACGATCATTTATAAAGTCTACTTTTTAGTTATAAGTAATTAAATTATGTTTCTAAATTGTTGAATGAAATGTTTTAATCCAAACATACTACTGACTGATTGACGGAAATATTAGTGGATGTAAAAAATTGAGATTCAGATAATGTTTTCATCATTTATATTATATTTAAATTAAAATTCTTATTTAAAATACTAAATATAATACTTTTTTTAAATGAGATAGATTTGTGAAATTTCAAATGACTTTTTTTTTAAAAAATTAAATATAAATTTTTAGAAATTATGTTTTCTTCTAATGTCGATATATAATTTTAATTCGAAATATAATGTTAAGCATTTAATTACAATTCTTGTCATAATCAGCATTAAAAATAAAGCTATCAGAGAATTTAGTTTTAAAAATATCAAGATAAAATTTATATTTTTGTAAAAATACCAATCATTAAAAATATAGGGATTGTGTTTATATAAAGGTTACTTATCTCCTTAAAATAATTCAGCGAGATAAATAATTTAGAAAAAATTATATTGTTTAAACAATTTTTTAAAATTTTTATAATATCTTCAAATAAAAAATACCTATTTCAGAAAAAAAAATTTCCTTGTTCAAGGTCATAATAAATTTAAATCATGAATTATCATTTATTTACTATTTCCGGAGTTGGCAAAGCAGCTTTCATTAAGAAAAAACATGAGATAAAAGCTCGGCATCTTTTTATTGACGTGATTAATCTGGTGCTTTCCATTTCGACGAGTGCAACATGTGTCAAAAGCAATGGAACTGTTTTCGTCCGAAGCGCCGCCACCGACCAATCAGAGCGGAGAGTTTATAGGAGTACTCCCAGCATGCTTCTCCGCACGAGAAAGCTCCGTTTATCGACAAGCGGTAGTCACGCACGAATTAACGGGTTGACTGTAACGCTCGTTCGCTGCAGAAACCGATTTTTTCTTCTTCTCTGTTTACAAACATTTCCATTCCTTATCTTCAGAAACAGCGGACTATTCTACAGTAAATGGAGTAAGTTGAACTTTGAAGCGTGATGTCGACACCGAAATTAAATGTCACTTTTTGGGACATGCCGGAAAAACCGAATAACGGATGTGCGAAATTGCAATCGAAATTATATCAGCAAACGATATTTAGATTTACAAAATCTATTCCTTTAAAAGTACTGTGCTTGGTCACCTTGCTAATTGCAGCCTATATGATGGATGTAACGCTTGTGGTGAATTCAGTTTTACCTTTTACTGCTGTGGCTGGTATCCACTTTTGGCATGCCGCGTTATATCGCAGTAGTTTAACAGCAGAAACGACTCATGGTCTTTTCTGTGCCAGTGTTTTTGGGGAAATTATTGGAAGTACCGCTGTCACTGGGTTTGGATCTCGCACTGTCATTCATTCATTGGTTTTATGGTTGACTAGTCTCTTCCTGGGTCAAAAACCGACCTTGATGATGTACACCTTCTGCAGGCTTTTCCTTTGGACCTGTGTTCCTTGGGTTCCTGATGCGGCACGATCCTTCCTTTGCTATGCGAGTTCTTTAAGTGGAATCTTGGCTGCTAAGTATTTGGAATCCTTTCTTTTGGCGCAAGTATTGCCAGAAGTAAGACTGACCACACCAAGAAGGAGGAGAACTTCAAACAACACCTTATACAGCGTCTACAAGGTTCGTCGTACTTCCTTACCAGCTTTGGGAGGCAAATCTTCTCATCATCCATTCGGATTTCAGGTATTCCTAGTCATATTCGAAAATGTTTTATTACTTAAATGAAAACGATTCAACACACTTATATCCAATAAATGTTAATTGATTTTCACAATTTTCATATTCACGTTGTCTGACTTCATAGAGAGCTCAATTAACAGTGAATTAATATCTTTGGAAAAATTTCCCCTACTACGTTCATTTCTTTAGAATAATATTAATGTTTTTTATATTTGTAATATTCTTAAATAAACCAGCAATTGTTTTTTTATGATCTCTAGAAGTAATGTGTTTAGTAAGTATGTAATGAAAGTCTGATTCAGTTACAAGTAATATTAGAACATGAACAATTTCGTTTGATTTACTTTTGTCTGTTGGATTCAACAAGTGTCATGGAAGCAAGCCATCCTTATTTCTTACTATAAATTCTGTTCATCGATAACAACATGTTGATGATGCATAGAATTCACGTACGACGTTTCTTAGCACATTTATGTTTTTATCTACATTAGTATATATATTTCAATTAAAAAGTAGAATATATAATTAATTTTATTACAAACTATTGTTGTTTATCTTTTTTTATATATACAGCTTATTAAAATATAATATAGATAATTAAAATATAATATTAAATGAATTAGATACTTTTATAGTTTTCTTATATGTTTAAATAATTTTAATCGTATGTGGATATATTTTTCGTAACTTATTGTAATACCCTTCGATATTCTTTAAAAGTGTATAACAATTTTGAATCAATGCTATTAATTTATAAATAATATGTCGCTTGTATTTCGTTTTTTTATTCATTGAAAAATTATTCATTTTTAGTATTAAACTTTCTTTCTGATCATTAATTGTAATCTCTTTTTAAAATAAAAATTAAACGTATCTACCAGTGCGTAGTATATTACATTAATTCATAATTTAATCAGTAATGATTTCGTCATTCAATGTTTTCGTTTGATTCATGGCTTATAGTAAGAATCTATGTTTGTAAATTTCTTTTTAATTTCTTAATATTATAATAGTTCAAAACAACTCACAAATGCAAACTTTTACATTTTTTAAATAATGTACAATGACTTCTTCAACTGCATATTTTTCAAATATAAAATTCTCGGATTTATGTATATATAGTAATTTTTTATTTGATAATTGCCAGTATAGGATGAGGTTAATACTTTTAGTTCTGAAGACAAACTATTATATATTCGTATAAATAATAATCCGTGTTCTTTTAAAAGTATACTTACCTTAAAATAAACTTAATTAGAAAATAATTTCCTTTTGTTTTACAATATCGTCTAAAATAAAGATTTGCTTACATAGTTTATAATAAAGCTGTTAATGTTTATTATTTTTCATGGTATTCTTCTGTTTCATTGTGGATTTTAAATGTAATTCTTGATTAATGAACTACAGAAATAAGTTGTTGTGGAAATGTGTAAAAATTAATAACGGAATAATTAACCAATATTATGGAAGAAATAAAAGCTTGTTTAGAAGACTTTACAATATTCAGAGAAAAAAATCGGTAGTTCCCTAAATTCATATTAGTATAATTTAGCACATAGTGATGAAGCATTAATAGAGACCATATAGATAAAAGTTTTCAATATTTGAAAAATTATAGCTTTTATGATGCTTTCAATATAAAGATGTTTTATTATTTATAATAATATATTTAATTTATTAGTTTTCCAATTATTATAAAGTTCGAATAAGCAAACTATATGGTCAAACGAATGAAACATATGGAATGTGTTATAGGATTATTAGGTTTAATGAACAATGATCATGTTGACAGAATATTTATATATTTTGATTATTTTTACTTCCGTTATCATATAAATAAATAAATTCAAGAAATTTACTTTGGAAGTAAGTTGCACATTTTAACTTACAATTGCATATTTTCAGTAGATTGTATTTTTTCCAATTTGTACTGCAGCTAATCAATAAAAACAAAAATGAACTATTGTGATCTCTATAAATGTTTTAGATTACATATTTTTTATCTATACCACATAAAATATATTATTTTATTTAATTCAAATTAAAGATCTTCATACTGCATTTGCATTTATAGGTAGTTTTTTTATTACAATATATGTATATTATTTTTCTTTATGATCCTAAATATAAGTGATCCTAACGCATTAACGGAAATTCTTATTATGTTACTAATTGCAAACTAAAATAATGTAATTTTTTAAATACAAATTATAATAGCTATCGTTTTTAATCTGTTCATAATTTATTTTAGAAGTTAATATGAAGAAAATTATTATTTACAGCATTTAAAATTTTTTAATATTGTACTGGCGAATTTTTCTATGATTTTTATGACTACATTAATAAAAAAATCGTTTGCAATTGTATGCCATTATAAGAATTTTGGTCAATGCGTTATGATAACTTTCAATTAGTATTTCAAAGAAAAATATTATACGATACACATATATTGTAATATAATAACTACTTATGAATGTAAGAGTTATGTATATGTACCTTCTGCAAGACATTTGACAGATAATTTCATTAATTGGGAATATATTTTCGGCCATTTTCTAGTTTTCACTACAAATATATCAATAGGAAAAGCAGTACGTTTAGATCAATACTTTTAATGAACGATTTCGGTAATTAGAATTTCCATTTTGTAAATACTAAATATTTATCCCTTACCAAATTATTCAGCTACTTATTATTCAGTTACAAATGTATTGTAATTTAAGCGTTAGCTTATAATGGCTTGCAAACAATTCATGAGCTGAATATAATTTTTTTTAACACTTTTGATCAGATTAAAAATATTAGACATCAGGTTTCTTTAAGAGTGGAAGGTTTCAAATTATTATATTATCCTTTTTGAAAGAATATATATATATAATATATATATATATATATATATATATATATATATATATATATATATATATATATATATATATATATAAACAATTTTTTCATCTTGTATGAAAATTGAATGGATGTTGTAAAATTTTCCAGATTTTTCCCTTTACAAAATGCGAATATAGTTCACTATCTAATGAATATCCTCTCTCGGGAAGCTGATACATGGTGAAATTTAAAAGAAGCCTCGTAATCTTCGTAATAACTTTTATGTATGGTAGGCTATTTAAAATGCTATTAGCTATCTACTCAATAAGATAACAGGCAGACCTAGCTACTAAAATATATTAAAGTACTGCAAATAGTTTTGAGACTCTTGTTTCTTCATTAAAAAAAATGGATTATTAAGTAATGTATAATTTTAAGTGGAACGTAAATAAGTTTAATTAAGATTTTGATGGGTGCGAATATTTCTTTCCAAAACATTTTTTAGAAATGTTTTTCAAAATATTATAGATATAATTATTTATAATTTTTTTAAAATCAACTTAATAGCATTAAAAAATGTATCATACGATATCATAAAGTTCCTATTTACCTGGTATTATAGAAACAATTTTCCCTAACTAGCCAAGAGATTTTAAAGAAAATTTCATTTAAGAATTATTCTTAGTGATTTATAAATCTAAGTTAAATTACAGAATATGATATTTATGTGGTATTATTAAATCTACTTTTCATTATTAATTGTAGTGCAATGTGTTTAGAATAATTCCATGCTATTCAAATAAAATTTTATTTAGCAATTACCAATTGGGGTAAAACCCGCTTTCTAACAAGCTAACAAAGAACGAGTGGCTGTACGAACTCCTACTAAAGTGTGAAGTCTTTATTCTACGGCCTTTGGGGTTGCTGGTGCATTTGGCGTACGGAAAAATTAGCCAACTTTTAAAGTGCTGGCTTCAACATTCCGCTGGGCCTTGAAATATCATTTCAAAACAATTTACAAATGAGAAATTAGAGAACTATACTTAATTATACAACACATATAATATAATCTAAAATAAAACAAAATAATAACAAATGTTTAAACAATAGGTAAAATAGCAATTTTTGACACACACACACACACACACACACACACACACACACACACACACACACACACACACACACACACACACACACACACACACACACACACACACACACACACAACACACACACACACACACACACACACACACACACACACACACACACACACACACACACACACACACACACACACACACACACACACACACACACACACACACACACACACACACACACACACACACACACACACACACACACACACACACAGAGATCTTTTGACAAAATTTGCTTTTGGTAATTTCAATTTAACATGGATTTTATTACCAACACCAAATTCTTTAGTTTGAGCATCTCTAACTAAAACGTCACGTGCATGATTAAGTTCAGCTCAGCTAATAAATTGACCAAAAGTTACCTTTATCTGCAGTTTTCGAATGAATCTGAAAATAAAACTTAGAATTCGAATTAGTTTCAAATAATTATTTGACAGTTTATAGAAATTTTCATAAAAGTCATTGGGGCGATAGATTGAACATAGGTGTTCACTAATGGTTTAAGTTCTTTTACATATGCAGGATCAGAAGATGCACAATCATAGTTTGCTGTCAAGCTTAAATCACAATTTAAAAACTCAGGACCTAGCGTCCAAAGTTTGCACTCGATAAGTTCATCCATGGAAAGTCCTCTTGACGATGGATCAGCTGGGTTGTCTTTTGATTGAACATGATGCCATTCAAATTTGCTTGTTAGTCCATTATTTGTACAACTCTGTTGGCTACAAAGCATTTTAAATGATGTGGTGGTGTTTTTATCCATGAAAGAACAATAGTTGAATCTGTATAAAGATGGACTGCATGGACATCAAGTTGCATTGCCTCAAGAGCCTTGTTTACAAGTTTTGATGGAAGCACAGCTCTTAAAAGCTTTAAACGTGGAAATGTCATTCGTTTAACTGGTGCTATTCTAGGTTTACTGCATAACAAATGCACACTGATATTATTGAAGCAATCTTTGCTGCGGACAAAAATACAAGTTTCCATAAGCTTGTTCTGAAAAATCTGAAAAACCACGAATTTCTACAAGTGTTATTTCCTTAGGGATGACACAGTGGGGAATTCGCAACAAGTCGATGTTTTGTATATTACGAATAAAATTTTGAAATTCTAATCTTTCTTTCGCGGGAACTTCTGTATCCCATGGTAAACCTAGCAACCATAATTTTTGAATTAGAATTTTGGCTTTCACAATAAGAGGTCCGGCCAGACCCAAAGGTCATATAATTTGGCAATGAATGATTGTATTTTCCTTTTTGCTAAGATGGTTGGGTAATCAGTACTGTTCGATGTAAAATGAAAGCTAACCTGCTTAGGATTCCAAGACATCCCTAACGTTTTCAAAGAAGCACTTTCATCTTTTTCAAAGACATATTCTTGATCATCTGTTGGTACTTGTGAAAAAAGTTCAGGATTGTTAGAGCTCCATTTATACAAATGCATTCCACCTGTCTGCAACCTGCCTATTAGTTTATGATGAATTTTTAAAGCTGTTTTTACATTTGGTGCACCACTGAGCACGTCATCGACATAAAAGTCCTTTTTAACTAACGGTGACGCTAATGGAAATCTTTCCTTTTCATCTTCAGTAAATTGAAGAAGAGTTCGGGTAGGTAGAAACGGAGCACAAGTTGTTCCGTACGTAACAGTAGTCAAACGATAAGTTTTCAATGGAGCATCGTCACTATGTTTCCAAACAATTCGAAATAAATCTTGCTGCGAATGGTGGACTTTCATTTGCCGGTACATCTTTTGCACATCGGCTGTGAAAGCAATCAAATGTTAGCGAAATCTTAAGAGAGTTGACCAAAGTTCATCTTGAACAGTTTCACCCTTTAATAATATATCATTCAATGAAATACCATTAGAAGTTTTTGCTGAAGCATTAAATACAACTCTAAGTTTGCTCGTACTTTTGTCTGGTCTTAATACAGCTTGGTGAGGAATATAATAATAAGGATGTGGAAGAACACTTTCGTCAACTACTTCCATATGCCCAAGCTCCTCATATTCTTTGAGAAAATCACGATAAAGTTCTTTAACAATTGGATTTTTATCAAGTCGAATTATAGTATTATTGAGACTTCTAACGGCCAAATCTCTGGATAAACCAAGTTCGACTTTGTTATTTACTAAAAGCATTTCAACTATATAACGAACGTTAATGTCTCTAGAATGCGTGGCATTAAAATGTTCCATGCAATATTTCAATTCATCACTCATAGGAGACTTTTCTTCCAAAGCTTTTAATGTTTTCGACGTAAGTTTAGCTCATTTGGTTTGAATATTGCCGCGTTTTCGATTTAATATCTTAATAGATGACATAATTCCTATTTGGTTCTCCGGCGAGGCGGTCCAAAAAATGTAGTGTAATGTGTTTAGAATAATTCCATGCGATTCAAATAAAGTTTTATTTAACAATTAACAATTGGGGTAAAACCCGCTTTCTAACAAGCTAACAAAGAACGAGTGGCTGTACGAACTCCTACCAAAGTGTGAAGTCTTTATTCTACGGCCTTTGGGGTTGTTGGTGCATTTGCCGTACGGAAAAATTAGTCAACTTTTAAAGCGCTGGCGCCAATATTAATCTTGCCTTCTTTTTATAGTTTCGAGGAAAAACAATTTTTAATATTTTTTACAAGTATTTAAAATTTAGTGAATCGATAGAAAAATATGCGTAAGTAATGTATTAATTATTTGTTTTACTATTAAACCAGAAAATGTATTGCTATTTTGAGAAAAATGTTTCCTTAACAAACTATTTTTAACTAAATTAATCAGAAATTATAAATTTCAGTTAAATTAGAAAATATAATCTTTATGCGGTATTCGTAAATCCTGTTTTTGCTGTTATCAGAGACGACGTATTTTTAGTTAGCTGACACAGCATTGTTTATCATTTAATTCATATTTTTTAGGCAATGAGCAACAGTTTCAATACTAAGCAATATACTTATATTTGTAACAACATTAAAATCTTTTGGTTATTACATTTTAATACTATTTAAATTTTAAAGTACTAACATTTTCAAATTTTGGCTTTTGTCTTCATAGATAATTTCTAACATTCATTTAATTAATTAATTTTAATTTTATTAATATGATAACCCTATTTTCTATGCAATAACATCATGTAATTTAATTTTTAAGATCCTCGCTTGTTATTACACATTTGAATATGTTGTTATATGTGATAAATCTTAGATTCCAGTATTATTATACTACTAATAATTAACACATAATTTGATTTATCTTGAAGTACATGTTCAGTATACTAAATTAAGTATTTTGTATGCATGATTCATATTGATTAATTCTAAATTTACTTCAACGACGAAAAAATACATACGTCAAACGGAATACTCTGAAACTCTGAGATACTTGTATTATACAGTTTTAAACAGTGCAATTTAAACATACACATCAAAATTCAAAATTTTGAAAATAATGTACCTGGCGTTCCGGGAATTATTTATAATGTTCTTGCTTTTCAATAAAATTAACACTCATTTTTCATTTAAACATACTGATGAGGAATTTATTCATATGATAGTTAAACTTTAATTGGTATTACCAGAGAACAATTCATAAAGATTTACACACATATGAAGATAAAGCTAACCTTAAAAACCTTAAAAAGTATGAAAGTATGAAATTAAAAGTATGAAATTTCTTTTTTAATTTTAAATGCACAGTCAATATTTACAAAATTTTTATATTTTACTTGAAATGATTTAAATTCTAAATTTTTCTTTAGTAATAATATCTTAAAACATATTTCAGAATCAATGCTTTAGGGAATTTCTTGAATAATAACCGATTCAAATGTTTTTAAACACATAATTAATTAAGATAAAACTCATTGCTGCAAACGGTGATATTAAATTCCATTTTAATTACAATAAATGAAAATCTGTATGAAATGTTAAAAAATTCTAATGTGAGCCTAAATTTATATCATTACTATGAATGATACGTTTTACTTAACTCTTTCAACAATCCTAATTGAAAAAGCTTAAAGAAAGAAAGTATCAAATGCCAAATTGTCATCATGATGAATTCAAAGATATAGACAAAACAAAAAAGATGGAGTATCATGCTAATTATCGAAATTTGTACGACAGCTGCATTTGCATTCATTTCAATTTTTAATTCCTAATTGTTTTGATAAGCTTGACGTCATCATCTTAGAAAAGTATTGATTTTTCAATTGAAATGGTTCGGTGAAACGCCCAAACATTTTAAGACTCGTTAAACTGTGTGAAGGAAAAATATGAAAATTGTTAATTTATTACGAATTTATCGTTTCATTACCACATTCAGTATCAATTTCAATCACCCATCGATACATATAATATTACATAATTTCATATAAATCTTTCATAAATATTTATTAAAAGCATTCATGTAATAGATTTATGTATTTTTTTGCAATTCATTTTCACGGTACACTTACGGAATTCATTTTAAAAATATATTTGACGGATAAAAGTATTGTATTGCAATAAATAAAGTACTATGTTGTTCGAGTTCAACTAAAAAAATTATTGTTTATGTTAAGAAAATTCCTTGATACTATAATTATTTATAAAAATGAGACAATATTAGCATCCATGTATCTTAAATAGTTATAAGTAGAAATCTTTTAAAAAATGTGTTATTTTTTGTTAACTTTTTATTTCAATGTAATTATGACATTTTTATGATTATAAGAATAAAATTTATCTAAACATAGGAATCTATTTCACAAGTAAATATTTTCCTGTAAACACATCAAATGTATTAATTATCGATAAATGTAATACAAATTTTAAGAGATTAAAAGCCACTTACCCTGTCTAGTGATCAGCGTGCCTGATTGCGGATAGGAAGGTCCTGGGTTCGAATTCTGGTTCTCACATGGATGTGTGTATTTTCTTTCTTTTTCTCTCTCGCTCTCCTGTCTTTGTCCTTTCCTTGTATGAATGAATTCTTGTATGAGCTGTGAATGGTTGCCTGCTCTATAAACGAGTACCTATGGCAACAGGAGAATAATAAGAATTAAAAATTTGGTTAACAAGTAAAACATGTGTGCTTATTGAACGTTTCCAAATAAGGGAGATTAATTTTGTAGTTTTAAATATAGTTTAAGATTGATTAGGTACTCATATAATTTTAATCTAGAAATATTACCAAAACAAATTTAATGTTTTCAAGCATTTTTTCCCTAAAAAATATTTTATTCAAAAAATTTCTACTGGTAAAATGTTTTTATTAACTGCATTTAAACAATAAAACGTTATAAATAAATATACTGTGTCGTACTGTTAAAAAATTTATAAGTAAGTAGCTATGATAGTTTTTACTTTAAAAGATTGAGCAGAAATTTCCTTGTAAGAAGTAGCATATTTCTTATTCAATTTTAGATCTTTAAAATATAAAAAAACTATGCAGAAAACAATTAAAAATATTTATTATTATTTGTATTAATTAATTATTTTCTCGAACTTATGTCGAAACTCATGTTTAAATTTATTATTAAAATCCTTACTATTTATCTTAATAAATTTTAAATAAATTACATCAATTTGTAAAATGTACCAATAGATATATTATCCGTTTAAAACGTTGTATTGTTCAACATTGAAAGCGTATAAAAGTTTTTGACATAGCACGAAAACATAAATTCTTATTTAAGTGTTTAAATGAATATGTGTCAGTTAAAAATAGTTAAACTGTTTATTAATAACTTTTGCTCAATTGATTGATTGAGTTGACGCTCTATTAATTGCATGCAGTGAGGATAACAAAGCTACTGTTTATTGTATCAACGGAAAATGTTGTTCGAAACTGAAGAATAAATAATATAAATTATAAAATGAGATATTTCCAAATAGATGATACATAATACGAGAAAAAAATGCAATCTATAAAATATTTTTGATCGTATTCAGCTCTCCATTTTTCATTGATAATGTGTATAGTGTAATGGTAAAATTCAATATTAATTTGTAATCATAACTTGAATTTCAGGAAATGATGTAAACCTAATGAATTTTATAATATTCCTAATATTTTAAAATATATTCATTATTTTCTTAAATTTTATTGTTTGTTTATAGATAAATTTTCAATAACTTTTTAAAATATCATTTGTAAGAACTAGAAAGATTCCTTTGAAGTATAAACATCTATACATTATTTTTTGCAGTAAATTTCTCAATATGAAAATAATTTCCTTGTAAAACTTGATTAGAAAAATTCAGTGAAATTATAATTTTTGTTTTTCAAGCGTTAAATTAACTTCATTAAGTTCTAAGCAATATTTTGATTTGTACCTAGTTTGCTAATGAAATTTATAACTATTATTGTTGATGAAATTTTTAACTATTATAAATTTGAAGTTAACTTCAATGCTAATGCAGCTATAATAATTCATAAAAATTAAAATGTAATGTCAACATAAATATAGAAGATAAATTTTCATCATAAAAGCAAATTTTAAGTAATTTGATACACTAAAAGTTAAATGGAACACACTAAATTTCTTTAACAAACAAAAATATCTAAAAAATATTAAAAGATTTTTCATAATTTTGTTAATGAAATATAAAATTCTCTCTTCTATGCTAAAACATAGTCTGCAGTAATTTTCGTATTCAGAATGCTATTTATTTACTGGCAGTTTTAATTTTTGTTCAAAATAATTATTAGAGAAGCTTTTACTATTTTGGGAAATTTAGCGAGAGTCAAAAATGCAAAATAAGAGGCTTTTTTCTGATAGCATGTTTGATTAATGAAAATATTTTATGCCAGTAATTTTACATTTAATTGATACTAGGTAAAATATCCTATTACCTCATTACCCTAAAAGGATATAGAAAGCCACATTAGTTAATGAAATAGCTTTTTTCAAGACTTACAGTGTAATTCGCATCCATACCTTTTCTTAGAAATATATAATGTTAGGAGGCTTCTGTTAGCATTTGAAAAGTTTAACTTTGTACAGTATGAAATAAGTGAATCTCAGTATTTATAAGAGTAAAAAATATTAGAAATATTTTATATTTTTTTATTTAAAATAGGCAACACAAATTTTAAATTATTAAGATAACAACGTATGCTTTAAAATAAAATAAGAAATTATTAATTCTAAAAATATCAAGTTATATATTTATTAATTGATTTTGATATTTTATTGAGTACGAGTTAAGGTTTTATCTTTCAGTATACTTTTCTGTAATATCATTGTCTGTATATAAATATTTTATTACTTGTTAGTAATGATCCCTTACTGTATTCCAAAAGTAATAAATTTTTGATAATGATAACTTGAAATCTAATATGTATTTTCACTTCATTGATTTATAATGCACGTAAAAGTTTTTTATAAAATACATGCTGCATAATTTCTTTATCTAAATTTTTTTGGAGCAATAATATTCACGTATATTGAGAGTTTAAAAACGGGATTATTTGCGAGTAGATTTTTTAATGTGAATGATGGGCATTCATTTTAATAATAAGCTTTCAAATAACGTAACAGATGCCTTTTCCGAACTTTTTACTTATGTTTGTACAAATTGAGTGTAATAAAATGTTAGAACAAAATATTGATGATTTCCGGAAATTTTATTTTTGGTTTTCAGATGGAGACTAAATAGAATCGCCACATGTCTTCCTACCAATTTATAGATAGTCATCATTTACTTGTTAAAATTTATAGTTATAGAGTGAAATAGTCACAGTAAGTGAATTACTGATTTTCTATACAGGTTGTTTGTTTTTATTTCGGAGGAACACTGGGAAATTTTATGTCAATATATTCAGCACTATGGTTTCTAAATGACTATTCTTTATTTTGACTTTATGTTTGTTGATACTTGGATAGAAGTGCAAATCTCAAAGACAATTCAACAAAATCGTTATATTGATTAATTTTTTGATTGATATAAAATGTATATTGTTAATAAGAGATGACGATTTCTTTTAACTAATGGCTCATTTGTAAAATTAAGAGCAATAAGTATTTAAATATTTGAGTTAATTTAAAGAAATGGAATAAAAAAATTATCACGCTTAATATCAAGCTATCGTCTATAGCATCGCATTTTGAAATTAACGGTGGAATTATTTTTAATACTTTCTAGAATTTATGGACTGTGTGACTTTTCAAAAAAATAATAACAAGATTAAATCGTATACAGAAAATCAATCAAATGAAGCTTAAGAACTCTATAAGGTGTTTCTTATGAATATGAATGAAATGTCATTTTTTAAAAAATGAGTTTTTAGATTATCTTTGCGTCAAAAAGAATGAAATATATCAGAAGTATGTGGTGTGTATATTCTCGGTAGCGTAAAATGGACAGATAAAAAATTCCTTAATTATATAATATTTTTTATAATTTGATTTATTAAATCCTTCTTATTTAAAAATCTACCATAGAAAATAAAGGAAGGCGTAAATACAAATCTCTAGTATTTTATTGATGGCTGTCAAATCTTATGATTTTGACGTATAAAAGAAAATACTAATAAGATATTTTATATAGATACTTACGAAATAGAAAACTAAATCATCAAAGAATATAGAACCCCGCAAATACTGATTATGGCTGACGTAAAATATCAAAATAAGTGGAAAAAGTGAATTTATTGTGTTGTAATTTACTGTTTTTATCATAAAATTAAGAAATAATTCAATTACGTGAATGAAAAGCAACATTTATCAAATCAAGCATTGGATTATTTAAAGTTAATTTTAAAATCAATTTATAATTTAAAGAAATGGAATAAAAAATTAATCTGGCTGTATTTTGTAGCCAGATTAATTCTTTTTATTCTATTTATTCTGTAGCCAAATTCCTACAAACGTTACACTTAAGAACAAAGCAGACTGTCATTTTAATGAAATTTAACTTGACTCGACATTTTCAATCTGCTATTTACCGAAAAAATTTAAGCAGCCAAATCATTAGTCATCTTTCTTCAGCCAAATCATTAGTTGACGTAACGAAGCAACGGAAAAATGATGAAGAATATGTGTTATAATCTTTTTTTCTTTTCAATGTCAGATTAAGGGAATCTATTGCTGATTAAAAAACTGAAGAAGAACAATCTCGTTGTAACTTTTTTCAGCAAAAAATGAATGAAGTATAGTGATTGAAAGGGACTGTTCCCTAATTTTTTTTTATTATTTTTAAATTTTTTTGTCAATTATTTTTTTAAAATGTGCGAAGAAAAGAGCGTGTGAGATTAAAAATTTATTTTTTTCAGATTATTATTTTCTTTTTAACGATAAATTAAAATTAATAATGATTTTGTTCCACAATTGTTCATAAATCTTATTATTAACTAAAATGTGCATAATCTTTATGAAAGTTTTAACAGTTTAAGAATATATTTAAAATTTTTAAGTACTTATGGTATAAAATGAAATATATAAGTAATTGTTTTTGAAATGATTTCTATAGTTTTCTAGAGAACAAATATTTATTCATTATTTAACGATACAGGTTTCAATCTTTTAAAATTATATTTTTAAATTAATTTGTAGTATTTACTGTTCATTTTCTTACAGTTCCAATTTTTAAATTAAAAAGGTAATTAAAACATTTTATTATATTATGTGATTTGCATTTTTACATATGCTCTATTTTATATTTTTTACCATTAGTGATGTTTATTTCATTTAAATTATTTTATTATGTAATCAAAAGATAACATCGTGGTAGGCATTGTATTGTTATATACTGTTTTGCTTACATTACATTATTATAATTATTTTACATTTTACATCATAGTAAGCCACGTATTATTGTATTGTAAAATTACGGCTGTTTGTAAATTAGAGTAACATATTTTTATTTACAATAATAGTAATTTCTAAAATCTTAATTAACTTTTAAATAGTAACTAAGAATATCATTTCTTAAATATTACTTAAATTATTCCCATAATCATTAAAATATTCTGAATCCCTCCAAATGGTTGCATATGTATTTTAGCATGTATTTTTCGAAACGATACTTCCCTTTTCCGAAATACTAAATCAATTTTATTAACAAAATTTATTTTTTACAAATGTACCATAATATGGCGTGAATTTTATGACCTTTATGGAAACTGTATTTTTTTATTAGACTGTATGGGGGAGGTTTATAATAAAATTTGACACATAAAATATTTATTTTAAGATGATGGTTTGAAAACAAGCGCTTAGTGGCATTTTTTAAAATCATAATTATTATTTTTATATTTATTTTTATTAAATTATAAGATATAATGCTTCTTTTTGTTTCATTTTGTTCAATCTCTCCTTATAGGCAATTTTAAGCACATGATACATATTGCATGTTGCTAAAAGCAATTAGCTTAAGCCTTTTCATTTGCCATTTTATTGTCAGATATAAATTATAATTTTAAACTGTGACAGTACATTTTCAATCATTTATGGTTTTAACAACTAAAATAAGAATTTACATAACTGTATGTCATTTTTCTAGATACTTAAGATACTTTTCATTGATAAATATAAGAATACAGGATTTCTATCTAAAAATATTATTTCGAATGCTTCAATACAAGAATGCAAGAATACAGTAAGATGTGCTTGTATTTCTATCCTGATTCTTCAAAAGATGTTATCTTCATAATTTTTGTAGAATAGGATCATCTAATGTTCTTTAAATAAAGGATAAATTAGCTAGTTTTGTGCATCTTTGAGAGAAATGTTATAAATGTCAACAGGAATTCCGATAACATCAAGAAATATCTTTATTCTTGTGTTTTATAGCTGAAGAGAATAGGAAAAAATTGCTTATCACCAATGAAATGAAGTAACAATTCCTGACTCAGCGGAGGTTTATTTCCTCTTTATTTCCCTGACTAATGCATAACAATGCCATATTTTTTAAATTGCATAAAATTTCCCAGCATTATTTATTTCGTAAAAAATTTACATAATTAAACAAATCGTTATATAACATATTTTATTTTATAATTGAATATACCTTCAGAATTGATAATTAATAATAATCTACATATTGTGTGTGAATTTACTATTTTTATAAGAATTCTAGTTAATGTAAAGATGTGCAGTATATTTTTAAAGTGTGCAAATGTAATGCAATCGTAATAATTAGTAATAATTTTGTTACATTGCATACCTTTTTGATGTCGTCCACTTCGTAAATATCTGTACAATGTTATAATAACAACTATTAATCTTTTACATTTTTGATTAAAATAAAATTAACTAAAACACTTTTGCAATTATTAATATTTTCCTCTGTAGTGTATTAATACTCGAAAGGATCATGGTCTGAAGTGTTTGACTTCAATGTCGTTATTATGAACCATGATTATTGAGTATCATATAATTAATTTATAGTAGTTCCACTATATGTTTAGTTCCTAATCTTGATTGGAACTCACTTATATTGAGCATGAAGGTGTGTGATTCAAGTTAAACTTGTGTAGTCTGGAAGATTGAGCATCTTAAACTTATGACTTGCTGCTTCAAAGCTCAACTTCTGCATACTTAACTTCCAATGATATTTATTAAATAAAATAACTGTTTTATTCATAAAAAATCTTAGCAAATTATTATGTATTAATCAATAATTTAATATGTAACAAGAATTATTTAATATGTAACATCACAAATAAATTTACCGACTAGTACACTGGTTAATATTACTAAACGAAGTCTTTTGAACTACCTAAATTCTAGAATAAACATACACTAAAACCTTTCGTTTATTGTTTAAAAACGAGTTGAGAAATTACTTAGTTTTTAAAGGATATAAACAGATTTGCCCAAAATATAATCAGAAGCTTTACCGGTGTCTAATTTAAACATCTATTTTCGGAAATAGTCCTTTACAGAAATGATTGAATCCAAAACATGTATGAATTATCCATTGTTAGTAACAAACAAGTATTGTGAAATTGCTTCAAGATTAGGAGAACATCTAACAAGAAAATGAAACAAACCTTTACAATGTGTTTCAGGAAACGGAAGAATATTTACTCAGTGGATCCCAAATTTAAATTAAATCTGAGTAAAATTAAAAGGGTTTCCGAAAAGCTCTTTCAAAGGAATATCTATTAAGTGTTCTATTGTGAATTTTAATTAATTTTCAACAATGGCATAATTAACTTTTGTCTTCAGCTAAATTTTCATATTAAGTGGATTACGTGACTTCGTATGAACAAACATATATTGAATATTATGACTTTAATATCTTTGTATTTCATTTTATACTTTTATGTAAAATAATAAACTACGTATTAATTTCAATTTCTGAAACAGAAGTTTATAGCTATGGATTAAAATGTGGCATATAAAAGTATTTGCCTTATATTTCCTTGTTTATAACGTTCCATGAAGATATATCTTAGAACATTGGTACGGAAAAAGGAATTTCTGCAAAGATATCTAACTAGCATAACTAGAACACTAATATGGATTGATTATAATTATTAATCATAAGTCTAGAAAAAGGGTAGTTTTTTTTGTTAAGCTGTTGCAATTATTTTCTGAAATTCATATTTTCTAACTGAAAAAATATAATAGAGCAATGCATATCCTAATTTTCCGTTTTTTGCCCAAAATTATTGAAGTACAGCTTCTTGTATATTCATATAAATTTAGTTTATAAAATGGTGTAACTAAAATTTAGGACAAAATATATTTTAAGGAAATTTATATTGTTTGTACATTTATATTGTTTTGGAAAATTTATATTGTTTGTACATTAAATGTTTTTACATTTCCATATTATTAGAAATGCAAACACATATTATTAATAAACTAAAAGTACAGGTTGTTTCATTACAACTTATACTAAATCAAAACACCTAATTATTCCTGTATATATGTAGAATTAATAATTATATCACGTTTCATTTATTAATGCAGGTTAAATATTACAAAACATTATATATTTGATAAATATTTGAATTATTATTTTAATTAATATTTCATAAGAAGCAATTTGACTGTCAATTGTATTCCAATATCAAGAATCAAACGAAGCAATAGTATATTTATTTTAAATATTCCCTTAAACTCAAAAGATGGTGAGGAATACGTGTGTTATTGTAATTTTTTTTGTTTTTCCATTTTTTTAGATCTAACATTTTTGGATATTAAGATCAATTCTGAAAGTAATATCATTAAAATTCTTTTATCAATTCTAGTTTTCTTATCATATGTTCAATTTAGTAAATTAAGTTTCACTTAGTTCGTATACTCATATATAAGGAAATACAAACATTACAAATTTAAAAATTTCATCAATCGACTTGGTTTAGCTATGTTCTTTCAAAATAATGTAAGCTGATTCTATTAAAGAACAAACTTAAGTTCATATAAAATATGGTTATTTATAAGCAAAGACGAGATTTTTGAGGAAACTGGCATGAATTTTCATATGGAAAACCATTGAGTGTTCATTAAAACATTTTGTCTTATTTTGGTATACACTTCAAATTTAAGAAATTGCATAATTTTATCTTGCTAATCTTGCCTTCTCTATTTAATTGAGTTTTTCCAATAAATTTTTTTCTAAAAATTACTTTGATTAATCTGTGTAATGTTTTATATGATAAATTTAAAGAACTACATTCATCCTTCAATACTGAATGATGTTATCGGTCACAGATTTATTTCCCGTAACAAATTTTAACACTAAAGCAATTTATACTTCAAATTTTATAATATTAGAATTGAAAATTATTTTTGGATAAGGCGATTAAAATCAAAAGAGATTATGATATTATAAAAACTCTATTTATGGACATTGTTTCCTAAATACGTAATGAGACCTAAATTTATGTAATATAAACAAATATTCAAAGAATACAAAGATCTCTTGAGTTTTTTTCATTTTGTTTGTGTAAAAAATTAAAAGGTAAAAATAATATTTCTTTTTGATGGTTGATGAAAAAAAAAAAAAACATTGAAGGTGCTTGGTGGCGCTGTGATAGCGCTTCGTGCTTCCGAGGCACTGATCAGAGGCTCGGTCCTCATGTTAGGCAAGGTCAACTTAGCCTTTTATCCCTTCAGTGAGTCGATAAAACTGAGTATCAAAAATACTTGAAAACTGAACACTGAGGATTTCGCCTTAGGCTGACCACCTAACAGAGACATCTGCTCCACACTCTAGGACCCTCATTCAGGAAAACAGATGTAGCCACTGTAAGCCTTAGCCCTCGTATAGGATATTCTCTCACTGAGTTTAGCATAGTTTATGTTTAATTATTTAATGACTTAATACAATATAGAGTATTCTGACTCTTCTATTATTTCATGGTGATTCTGAAATGGCGTTGTATTGGCGAGATAAAAACTTTCAAGACAATGACGTTGGTCAATTTTTGTATTTTCAGTCATCTGAAGCTTCTTTTTTGTATTTTTATTTGTTGTATTTTTTACTTTCTTTTGTGTTTCTTGGCCTTTAGAAATAAAAAAAATATCCAGTCTAAGTTATATATTTTATATTTTGGTAGTATATAAGGTATATTAGCAATTGAAAAAACTATCTGACTCTTTGAGAAAGATATTTATTAAGGTAGGTAAATATTGTGAATTTTCAATAGAAGACCATCATTGTTGATTGTATTTATACAGTTATACTAGGCATGAGTAATATTCATGAATACTATTAAAAATTCTAAATTATGGTCTCAATTCAGCATCATTTTCTTCATATGATCCAAGAAAAGAGTATAATCGACATTATAAAAAATCACATGATAATACAATAAAAGATCCACTATATAAGAAAAAAATAAAATTCTATGTCATTGTTTCATTTTAAAAATATTATAACATTATAGGCATTTTATTATGTAACTTGGTGTTTGATAAGTGTATAAAGTTTAAATGGACTTAAACTAGCTCAACTGAAATATATTTGAAAGTACAAATTTCATGCATAATTTGACACTTGAATGATTGTATCAGATTTTAGCCATTTTTTAAATTTATTGTTAATGTACCGCATAATAGGGGCAAATATTCGGTAAGAAAAGATAAAATGAACCCAACATTTTTTTCGATATGAGCATTAGATCACATCTGTTTACCAGAACTTTGCATATACGTAAGCTGAAAAAGAAGCTAAACGATGCACATTCTATAAGACACACAAGGCGTAAATTTTCTTACTTCCTGAATTCTTTATATGCTGATAAGAATTATTTTGAAAATAGAAACTGCTTTCTTTTGTTCGTTTTTCAATCTTTTTCAAGTGAATATAAAAATGCTAAAACTTCTACGTTCTCCGATATTAAGCAGACAAAATGATTCTGGAAGATTTCCTTTGTCATTAGCAGTTGGAAGAAGGTGGCGATTATAATACAAATTGAAAAGAAAGGGGAAAGTATTCTAAATGTTAGTGAAGCGATAAAATGTATAAACAAAGTAATGCAACGGACAGAAGGATGAGTGTTGAAAAATTAATGTTCATTTATTGTTCTTCATATGCATAAAATAGTGACATGAAAAGAAATATCTCCTTTCATCGCGTATTCTGCATAGAACATTTTATGTTGTCAGTTCAAAGAAAGAAAGGAGTTTTATGTGTATCTAAGGTAATAAAAAACAATGTTTTTCATGGTATGAACACTGCAAAATAATGCGTTTTATGCAACATTTTTATGGTATAGATATTTTTGATTGCCACTAATTTGGAATTTTCAATATATAATATTTTTTTAACTGTGTATCTTACATACTATGAATTATTTTTAAATTAATTATTTATAGCAAATTTCAAACTTTAAATTAAAATAATTTGCGATCAGTGACCTATATAAAAATCGAAGAAATAATTTTTGTACAGAAAACTATAAATATTTGAATGAATGTTTCATATTTAATTACATTTATTGCAGTGAAGTACATCTATATTGAATTCATATAACTAATTTAATAGAAAATCATTTCTAAAATAATTATTTTTACAATATACTTGTAAAGACATTGCAAAAACTATTCATAACTTATTTCCTCATTTGTTAAGTAAAGGAAATGCAACTTTAATTATCCCTCTACAAGTAAAAGAAAGAAATGGAAGTTGTGTTTTTGCTTTCTGCAATATATCTCTTCATTTAAATGCTTGAAATCTTTCCGTGTTTTAAATTTTTTGAAACTTAAATGTAGTTTACTGTAAATAATATATTTATTTGGATGGTAATATGATGTACACATGGAAAAACCTAATAACAAAGCTCTAATTATTATTAAAAACGCTAATAAATTATCTTTTGGTCATTTGAAGTCAATTTTGGAATTTTTGAGTCAATTTTTTTAACTTTAATAAAAATACTACTGGTTATATTATTTTCATTTATCACTGATTTTTGCTTGTTTCATCTCAAAGTTTAAGAGTTTCTTTTCATGTAGCATCCCGTAATTTGCCATCCAATTATTTGATGTTACAAAAATTCACATTCTGAAATAAATATTTGGTTTGATTATTGATGTTATTTAATAAATAAATAAAACAAATATATACACATTAATTTTGATTTCATTTCCCCATGCAAAATTTATTTTAATATAATACAAAAATAATCCGTGTAAGGAAAATATAATTAAAAACAGTTTTTAGTGTAAAATGCTGAAAACATTATACAATGTTAAATAACATTTTATGGAATTATTTTCTAAGAGAAGTATGATCACACACAAGTTTTTCATTCTTTCTTTCAAAAATTTAGTTTTTAAAATTTTATTATTTTTTAGAAAATTTTCATATTTTTCTTAATTTCATTAAATTATTGTATTTAAATGGAAATTTTATAAATTTTATTTGGAAAATGATATATGTGTTGATATGTTGTGTGAAAAGATTAGGATGTTGCTGTTATGTAATACTGAAAAAAAAAGTGTTGAAATTAATTTTCATTATATAAATTTTGACACAAATTTTTCACAGAAATTTTATCTCTAAAATATTTAAATTTTGTTATTAAGATCTTGACATGCATGTTATTTTTAAATTCATGAGGAGAATTTTTAATCAATGTTATTTTGTTTCTTTTTTAATGCTTAGAAGAAATTTCCAATACAGGTAACTAAGCAGATAACAGAATAATATCCGGTAAACATTCATTTAAGCAAAACTTTTTCCCCGGAATTCCTTTTCAAATGTGTGTAGTAAGCTAGAGTGAAGGAGAACTAGATAAAAAAGAGCGAAAGAGAGTGAGAAAGACATTGAGAAAAGCATTATTTGAACCGTTATGTACGAGTATAAACATTTTTTTATCTATATAGGAATTTATTTGAATTTAAATTTATTTATTTTTATAAAACCAATTATATGGATATTATTTTAAGTTCCTTAATAATAAAATATTTATAATGTTTATATGTACTGTAGAATATTGCGCAGTTTTTATCTCATACAGCTGAAAGGAAGTTATATGAGTAAGAATAAAAAACACAGAAATTCTTTTCAGAAATAAAAACATTTTCAGTTGCTACTTTTCTACTCATTTATATTTATATATATATATATATATATATATATATATATATATATATATATATATATATATATATGTATATATATATATAGTTAATAGTATATTTTATAAAATATAATGAATATAATGAAACAAAACAAAATACAATGAAAAATGCCAAATAGAGAATAGTATATTGAAAATATTAAAAATAATAATATTTTCAATGTACTATTCTCCATTTGACATTTTTCATTGTATTTTGTTTCATTATGTTCATTGTATTTTATAAAATATACTATTAACTATATCTTAGTAATACTATTCTAGCTGCTTTTGCGCTAAATGTATTGCTAAACTTAAATATTTCATATATTCTTGTACTTTTAGTTCTATATCTAACTTTGCATCTATATATATATATATATATATATATATATATATATATATATATATATATATATATATATATATATATATATATATATATATATATATATATATATATGTTTGATAAATTAAATAATCAAAAATATAGCTTATATCACATAATTTCTTAATGCAAGTATTCCTTTTAATCGTTATTTGACTCGTGACTGTCATAAATTTATGTATGCAATTTTTAATTGCTTGTATTAAATATAATTTCTTTTGATAATAATAAGAGTGAAGTATGTACATATGTGCAATATTCTTTTACTAAAAGAAACTTAAATTAGATAAAAATTATTTCATTTATCTAAGTACTGTTTTGTAACATAGCGGTATATAAATTAAGAATTCAAATTATAATTACATAAAAAATTTTGATTTATATTTTATAAACATTAATTCAAAATGTAAACTGTTTATTTTATAATTAAAATAGGATATAATTATTATGTTTTAAAAATTGATTTTGTAGCAAAATTCTTCGTAAATTCACAGATGTCAAGTAATTTTAACTGCAGTTAACAGATATAATGCTATATTAAAAAATAACACATAATGACTTTTAAATTTAACAATTAAATGAAATTTATAATTTTAAACTTTAAAATCTGTTGAATAAAAATTGTTAAAGTTAATGATATCTATCAACAATTCAATAAATATTTAAGTTTGAAACGTTAACAATGTCAAAGATCGATTCTGTTCTTTATTTCGGAAGTAGTTGTTTTCTCAGCCTATTTGCTTTTCCTTAGGGAGAAATTCAAGCTATGAAAGAATTGTGAATTATTAATTTAAAAAGAAATATGTTTAAGAACTGTATCCGATGAAGAATGACATCTGTTTTCTAGCTTTAAATTATTGATAACATATATCAGAGAAAAGCATGTTTTCTTATATTTTTATGTGAAAACATTGTGACTTTCTAAAGTTTGCCTTTAAACAAATATTTGAAGAAATACATTTATTCTATAAAAGAACTATAAGGTTTTCTTTATAAAGCCATAATGAATTAAATAAACAAAATAAACAAGAATTAATATAAAGTATAAACACCTTAATCATAATTAAAGTATTTTATGATACATAATAACTATTAATCTCTGATTGCTATATTTTAATCATAAAATTAAAAAAAAAGATTAGTTAAGTAAAGAATACTTTCTTTTAAGTCAAAGTTAAAAAAATTGTCAACTTACTCATTTTTTTTAAAAAAAGTTAAGATATAATGAAAAATAATTTACATATATTTCATTTAAATTAAGGAAATTAAATGTCTTATTGCATTATAAACTGAAAAAGAGATATTTTTTTATTCACGTATATGATGAAATTCCAGTGTTTAGTAGAATGATATTAAATTCTTTACTCTGAATTCCATACTGTTTTGAAATATGCTACTTTCTTACACATAAACCTTCAAAATTCTCATAAGAGTTGTTAAAGTATTAACTTAATCTCTAAAAGTATCTTAGTTCAGATATGTTTCTGATTCACCTTTTATTTATGTTTTCTTCTCTTTTTTTCTTCTTCATTTTCTTTACTTTTTCATTCGTCACTTTATTTTTCATATATTTTTTCTGTTAAGTTGGGTTTTCCTTAAAAATATGTTTTCCAAAAATTGTGGGAATAGGAACAGCATCCAATATTAGTAAATGTAATAAATCTATGCTTTGATTCATACTTGGAAGCTGGTTGATAGGATTTATTAGTGATCAAGGGGACCCTTTTAACGAAAATGGATCGCCAAATATGTTATTTGATCAAAACCTTAGTGCCTTCAGGTTTCTGCTTATGTCACTCCTGTGTTAATGGACACAACAGCCATTGCATTATATGAAAAGTTTCGACTATGATATGACAAATAACTTTTTGTTTTTGCCTTCAGCACTTACTTTTCTGGATTAAGGTGTAATTTTATATCAAACTTATTTGCTTATGTTCATGCATTTATATTTGTTATAGGAACTCTGTAAGTTTATATATTTTATGACTCTGTAATATTATTAGTTTTCTTCTGAACATACTGCAAAATGTTTCAGAAAATTATAGAAAGTATTTTAATTTTTTAAGCGATTGTAACAATTGTCACCGTTATGTACTTCATTTTTATATTCAATGATTTCTTTATTATTCATGTTTATAGTCAATGATTAAGTTATAATGAACCAAAGTGTACGTTTTATAAATGATTTTAGTTCTAGTAATTTTATAATTCCTCTTGTAATTCGTTTAAAATACATAAATGCTTTAAATGGCATTTATAAATTTTTTCCAATGGTTTTAGTAATATATTCTAATAAATATTGAAAAAATAGTTGCATAACAGTTGCTAATTCAGAGTTTTAGCGAAGATTTGCGATAAGCAGTGACAAAATATGAAACCTCAAATAAATATTTATTTTGTTCTCTTGTAAGTCAATATATGTGTGCAGAATTTAAAATAAATTCTATTGAAAAACAAAGGAGTTATAATCTGCTTTTTAACAATTTATAACGTCTTTTAATAAAAAATTGTTCATATTTAATTTACTAACATTTTGAATTATGGAATCACATTTATCGCATCTGAAATTTTAATTGCAGGTAGTCTTCTAACTATTATAAAATTTCATGCTTTTCTCATATTGTTTAAAACAGTTTTTTCCAAACTGATAGCAATAAACCCCTCCACTTGAGAATTACAATACATGAAGTCATATAATAAAGAATATTGCAAAAATCAATTTAAATTTATTAAAGTAATATTATAATAATATTTAAATATAAATTTCTAATAAAAATATGTTTAAATTGTCTTGATTAATTTAACAAATGAATTATTTTGGACTTAGAGTGAAATAATATTAATTGGGAAGCAATTAAATTTGAATGTTAATGATTAGATGTTATTGTATACTAATTTTCTTGCTAAAATATAACACCGAAGTAAATATATAGGAAACAAAAACTTTTCGTAATTAAACTACACTGACAGAAAATGCAAACACCATGAAGGAATTGGGTTAGATAAGCAAAATTTGGTAAGTACGCTTTACATCTGAAAGATGACGTCCATTTAAATTCCATGTTAGACTTGTAAGTTTATGAAGATGTAAGTAGAAATAATGATAAACTTTGAAGATGCAAATCATTCTAGGTTTAAAAATTCACAGCAAAGTTCTTCAGCACTATTTATTTTTGAGATTTGATGTAATAAGTTATGTTAGTCAAGAATTTCTTTAAGATGATAAAGAAGAAATTATTAGTATATCACTAAATTTAACAAAGTCGTGTAATAGGACTTTGAGATGGTGAAAATTCTACCAATGATATTGCAGAAACACTTCTCAGGAATGCATCTTCTGTGCATGATTTCGCAATGGTCAAGGGAGGTATTACTTTAATTAAGAAGAATGGATTCTAACAGTGAAAAACGGAATGTTAGGATATGGCTGTGTTTTATCGTACTGCTGAAATTTAAATTGTAGTTTGTACTACAGTGATACAATGAATTATTACAAATTGGTTACTTAAAGGATGGCTCTTAAATTTAGATATCCTATTACGTACTTCCCACTGACTTCAAATCACTTGTTTGCGAAATCAGTGGTATCAAGTTAGAACTCATTGGAGGAAAATGTGGAGATGTATTGTGTTTATTGATGAATAGTAATTCTGTCTTGATGCCAGTGATGGCCGTGTGTTGGCTTGAAGAATGCCAGGTGAGCATCTACAATCAACTTGTCTGCTGGCTATATACACTGAATCTATTCTAAAATTAAACGATTTCCAATAACAGCAGATGCTATTTTGGGGTTATCTCACGCATTTTAATTTCAGATTTATACAGCAATTAGTGATTTAATCTGTTGGGCTGCCATTCAAGACTAGTATTTAAGAGGTATCTTTCATGCAGGATAACGCTTGCGCTTATACTCTTGTTGTAACTGAACATGCTTTACAAAGTCTTGGACTTTTACTTCAGCTTGCTAGGCCATCATATCTTTCTCCTGTTAAACACATATGGGACATCATTAGACACTATTTACAACGACATCCATAATCAACATTTAACGACAAACCGAATGGAACAGGCATGAAGAACCAAACTACATATTGATGTCTGTTGACAATCTATACACAATAAAAGTACAGTTGCAAGCTTAATTCTGCATTCCTGGAGTTACAATAGTTAACATACTAGTATTTCATATTCAAATTTTTGACTGTTACACCATTATTTAACCTACTAGAGTTTAAAATTTGAAATGGCTTTTCTTGCGCGTTTATTAACCTGTGATTCTAAAATTTAATGAATTAAATAATTTGCTGCATAAATATATTGCTGAAATTGCATTACCATTTAAAACTTTTTCTTGGGGTTAGGATTATTCCGTTAATATATCATAAAGTAATTAATGGCATACTTATTTGTGTAAATGGAAATTCAGATAAATAATTGTCTATCAAGTAATTTATATTCATTAACAGATATCTAAAAATACGTGCATAAAATATTAATTTAAGTTATATGGTATTTATTTAAATACTATATTCTTGATAATTTAAAAATCTTACAAAAATTAATCTAATAATTTTATATAAAACAAAATATATTATGATAATTAAAATAAAATTTTTCTAAACAATGCAATTTCATTTATCCAAAATATTATATGCGCGTACATGTATTTTCAATTCTGTAACATAATTTTTCCTGAGTTAAAGATCCAGGAATGGTATTGGCTTTTATCTGCTATCCAAAAGTTATAAAATTGAGCTTTTGGATAGGATTAGATTTTTATACAATGTTTATGACCATTCTGCAAGAAATGTATTGAATAAAAGCAGTATTAATAAAATATAGTATTAGTAGTATTCATTAAATGAATATACAATTTTAAGGGGAAACTGTTATGATCAAAACTGTGAATTTAATGAAAAAAAGGCATAAAACACTTTCCTCATTTCTTGCAGTTTTCTTTCTCTTGGGAAATGAAAGCAAGATTTAAGAAACGAAGTATCTTATTTTTTACATGAATCACTTGTAAAATGAAAAATAGAAGGATTCACAGTTGCATATGGCCAATGTAAGATATTTATGTACAAATATAAAAGAAACTTTTACCAAGATTCACATTTACATGTTGTAATATGATGCTACACAATGTCTGATGGTGCAATTCTTTGAGATCTTGATTAACAAAATTTCAACACAGAAATGTAGTATTCCATTTGTGATCGATTAGTCACATCACATAAATATGAATTTACTCTTAATCTTCTGTGGTATTTCGTTGATAAACATTATAAAATTGGAAGAATCAAAAATGATTCATGTGATTGATTGATCATTAATTCCATTTCAGTTGGCATTTTGGTTCACATGAACTTTTTTACATCATATTGTGACATGTTTTTGCTTATTTTCAAAATTTAATTTGTGTTTGGAGCAAATGTCAAGTTTATACAATGTTTTCTCTACAAAAACAGTAACTTCATAGACATGAATAAAATTTCGCGTATATTGTAAAAAAAATCGTAAAAAATTTTAATTTAATGTTTAATGAATCATTAAATTATAAATAAACTATTTTCATTATATTATATTAAAGATATCAATTCAAATAATAATTTTTAATTTTTAAGCTTAAGCATTAAGGATTTAATATAGTAGAAAGTATTTGCATACATAAGTGAAGAATTCATATCTAAAAATAGCATGTGCATAATATAATTAAACTTAAAATATCTAAATAATAGATTCTTGCTTTAAGAATTTATAAGAATTTATTTATATAAAAATGTTAATAAATATATTCTGAATATATATTTAAATACAAAATATCAATACAACAAAAGGTGTTTCACTGTAATAACAATTGGTTACACTGAAAAACCTGCATATTGAAGAATATTTTGAAACATTCAGTTGCTTATGTAGGAATTTGATGTTAAAAAAATTAGTAAGCAGATTACATTTAAGCTATATCCTGACCCAAGTTTAAAAAAGTTCCTGAATGATATCTTAAAATGATTTGCAGCCATATGGATACCAAATGTCGAGTAAATCATTAGATTTCTAAGAAAGTCGTTATTGTCTTTTTTCGTCGTCAACTAAAGACCACTACGGCAGTGAAATTAGATGATATTACCACTTAAGTGTTGGGAAAGCTTAATGACAACTCATAATAACAATATGTTATGTTGTAATCTAGAAGTTGTTTTGTTAATTACTAATTTAGATGTATCAAGAAAGATTTTTACATCAAGTAATATGTAATTTACGTATCGCTGTCACGGAAATGAATATATCAGAATATAAAGGAAGATGGTATTCTAATTCATAATGCAATGTTATCAGCATGTATGGCATGAATAAATGTGATCAAGATATTAACTTTACTCTAAATATTTCCTGATAACTCTGCGATTGTTAACAGAACAGTTACAAACTAGACTCTCAACAAAAATTACACATTTATAGTAAATTTCAAGTCAATCAAACTTAGCCCAACTCTAAACAGACTTCACAACAAGCAAGCTTGAATAGCAGGTAGCGTAAAAGTCTTTGACCAAAATATCTGTTTTTTTATCGTTAGTGCTGGATCATATTGGATTTATGTGTGCAAAGGCACTTGTTGGATGATTATAACGATGAATTTGGTGTTGTGATTTTTTTTGTGGCTTTTGCTGTTTCGCTCTTTTGTTTACAAGAATTGGTTGAACATTCTTGCATACCACTGTTGTTGTTAGCCTAAATTTGCCACTATCATTTGATCATCACAGTGCTCCTATCCATATTTCTTGTGATTGTTTGTAAAATTAACATTTTCACAGTTTTCCACACTGACTTTTCATGACTATGAGGTTTCTGTTGACTATGACTGTTGACTATTAGATAAAGAATAACTTCATCTTCACGCTCACTGAATTTTCATCGCTAAATCTCCCCTGTTCATTCAACCACCAGATTTTGTATCTTGACAATTATTTTGTTGTGCACTAATTTTTTTATCATACATAATTGTGAGGCAATTTTAGAATTAACAAAAGCGAAATACTTTAGGAACTAAGGAGGAAATTTAAAGCTTAAAATATTAACTGTTGCAGTTTAACAGAAATGAGGCTCATCATTCCTCCCGTTAAACATTCCTACATTGTTTACAATAATTATAAGAATAATATGAAGAGTTTATCAAAATATTCATGTAATTTCAATGTGATCAGACTGCTAATCATAATGTCATTCATCATGACGCCACGAAACCGGCCATCATGGAGATTGAATTATAATCTGGTATTTAATATAGCCCGAATAATGATGCATTGTTTTCAAACCCTGTTCGAGCTTTAATTTCATATTTTGTACAGACACTTTTAAATCCTACACAAACCTTCATAAATTTGTTTGTTTTAATGCCTTTGTATATATGTATTTATATCTGTCTATCTATCTATCTATCTATCTATCTATCTATCTATCTATCTATCTATCTATCTATATATATATATATATATATATATATATATATATATATATATATATATATATATATATATATATATATATATATATATATATATATATATATATATATATATATATAATTGCAAGATATAAGGTAAAAACTCAACTCTACTTCAATAAAGTATCTTTATTTTCATATATTATTATATAATTTTACTTAACCAATTTAAGAAATCACATTGATGCGATCAAGTTATAATGGATTTCAAATGAAAAGAAATAAACCTTATTCATCTTCATTATATTAAAACTAACATTCCAATGTAACATAATTGTAAATTAATTCCTTTTATATTGTATAAATTTAAAAAAAATTTAAAATTGTTCATTATTAAAGGATGTTTGAGGTATCACGCGTCAGTTACTACTGTGTTCAGTATTAATTATAGTAGAAACAAGACACTGCCAAATAAATTAAATTCAAAACCAGTCATGCTATTTAATAATTTCTAATAGAAAACCAGATGTAACTAAAACCCTATTTATATATATTGACGACATATACTCATTTACTTGTTTCCTAATACTCGTTTACATAGTTCATTGCAAATTATTTAAGATATTGTTTATTCCATTGCGTTTGATGGAAAACAGGCCTTTAATAAAGTTACGCCTTTTCACCCTCAAAATATTTCTCCATCAAGGCTCTTAAACCGAATTGGTGAATTTAATCAGAAGAAATGCGTCTGCTTATTTTCATTTATTTACGTTATATAGCATTTTGCATTCCTTATATCAATAAAATGTAGCTAAAATGTTTCAAACTCAACTTTTAACTCACTATTTCTCTATTAATTTAAACTATTTTACATATAAACCCGCTACTTTAAACAGTTGAGAACTGAATTGAGTTTCAATTTGTGTGGATTTTATGAGAGTCTTTAAATTTTATAAATTTAAACCTTTATTTAAGTTTATGTGAATTTACCACCACTGATAAGGAATAATAAGAAGATTAGTTCTAAAGTTAGAATAGATTTAAACTAATTTCTAGTTTGTTTATAAATTAGTTACTGAGATTGTGTTATTTGGATTTCGGGTTTAAGAATATTAATAATTACTTATGAAAATATATCACAACTCTGAAAACTAAGAGAGAGAGAGAGGAAGACGTTTAATAATAACTTACTTCCAAATAATTCCGTAACAAGTGATGATAATAAAATAAGCTCACAGTGTTTGAAATGAATATTTTACAAAATTTCAAAATAATTTAAAAATTAAAATTATTCAAACTGTGATCTTAACCAAATGGTTTTTATTTAAGCTACTTTTCATAAATCATATCAACATTTTACGTGTACAATTTCAATTGTATCCTTTGAGTCTAACATAATATGCTAAATAAATGATTTAACTAAAATTTTAAAGTATTTAATAGTGTTTTGATATTGAAGTGTATCTATAAATAAAAAAAACATACTTTGCTTTCTGTACTTTTTTTAATACTTATTAAATATATTGAGAGTTTAGTGGTCTATTTTATTATTGATAGAAATGGTATATTTTTCAGAAATATTATTATAATCATAATTATATGCTACTCGTTGTTATGGAATTGCTTTATGTTACAATATATCACATTGTTTCTTTTCACCGACCATAAAATTTCTCATTTTCTTTAATATTTTATGGAAAAATAGATTTATTTTTTAATATACTACACAGCTTCTTTGTAATATAGTAGTAATATTTGCGAACATTTTTTATTCTGTTTATTCTAGAACATACCTTGAAATTTTGTCTTAATACTTTTATAATACCTCTATGAATAACAATATAAAGTTCATATTTATCCGTATAATGATATTTTTTATATAATATTCTTTCAAGTAATGTTCCTGTTTTTAGATATAACTCATTTTTTTGATTTAAGACTGATAATTTTCTAGAAAATATACTATTTTCCCTCTTAATGTAACCTATACACTATTATTTTCATATTTACATTTAAAGAATAACTATCAAATTTATATTTATTTTTATTCATCGCTGACATAATTTATAACTTAATAATAACTAGTTTTCTTCTTATAAGCTTCTTTAAAATAAATTTAAAAATATATATTTAAAATTTTTTAAATTTATTTTGAGTTTATTTTTGTAATATAATTTTAAAAGAAATACTTCATAATATATCATAAGAATAAAAGAATATCATGTGTTATAGACTGCTGTTGAATTATAATATCTCTCATTGTGTTGCCCAAAAATGGAATGATACTATTTCTCTCGAAGAGGATCTCAATTACCAACAACATACTCTACATTTTATTTTCAAACTATTCATTTTCTGTAATTACATATGTTTGATTTCTATGTGATCGTGCAATGATAATTTCCTAAAGTTATAAGGAAAAAATCGTTCAGGAATATATTTAAACTATTGTTGTATCCTGTCAAATCAGTTTGCTTATTACTTTATCTTTATTAATACATACGAGAGGATTTTGGATTACGACATACAATTTAATTTAAGTTTTAAACAGTTTCTAACATTCATGTTTCGAACGAAATTGGACGCATTGAACATTGAACAAATTGGACGCATTGAATTGAAGTATAGAGCACTAATATTCAACGACCAGCTTGGTATTCTATCTGAGCAATATTGATGGTATTTATTTAATTAATATATTCTCTGTTATTATTAATAAGCAATTCATGTAAATGCAGTTATGTAAGAAATTAATGAATATATTTTGCTGAAACTTCCATTAAAAGGATGATTTAGAACATTTGTTCAAAAACTTGCTTGTAGTTAAGAACATGATTGCAAGCTAGAATCATATAATATATTATAAAGTGAGCTTCCCAGAACCCATGAGTAAGGAAAACTGAGTGCATAAAACAGTGAACAGAGTATTTTCGCTGTATACCATCGCAAAGGAAGATATATTACATAAACAGAGAAAAGAAGGATATACGAATAACTTATGAAATATTTAATTGTACATCCGCAAGGCAATTGTATGGTTTCTATTTCCCTACAAATACTTTCTCTCACCATAATCAGACATCTTTATAATCGATTAAACGAAACTAGACGTTTTGAAACACAATGTAACGCTATTAGTATTGATAGAACAAAACAAATACGTCACCAAGAAGAATCTTAGCTGTTAAACTCTGAAAACGACTGTGGTACTTAAAGAATTGCAACGCTCTTGCATACTTTTTAGTTCAGCTTTTGACATATAAGAAAATGAGAATAAGTTGCATTCGTAACATCAACAAACTGAAAATTCGGCTTGGCAATTATTACTAGTATCATGATGACTTTATATGTTGGTTTCTACAACAAACTGCAGTTATTCTTAACTTTTTATTTGATGTCTCTCTTCTGAAGAAGTAATATTCACACTGAAAGTTGCCTGCAGTGTGCATAATATTATCTATAGGCATATGTAAACCTTAGAGCTACGTTGCTTCATATTACTCAACCTGGACGGAGAGACTTAAATGAACTTTTCTGGTACATTTCCTGTAGAAATTGCTGTATGATGTATCCTTTCATATACAGCAGCGGATGTAGATTCGTTGGTTGAATCTCGTGAACATCTAGTAAATAACACGTGTAATATCTTGATATCTTTCTTTGGGATGATATGAAAATCTTAATGATTATGAGTGGCTCTTTTTTGTATTCGTGTGTCTGATCTATATACTGCTAAGTAATTAAATGCTGATAATAATGTATATTTTTAATCAGAATGTATTTTTAATTGGTTTAAGACTCACATAAGTTTTAACTTACGTGAGACAGCGAAATAGAATACATTTTTCTCAACCTTTATTCCTCACCATTTTTTGTTTAGATAGTATAATTTATGATTTACCTTGTAATTTTTTTTATTATATTTTATTCCTTTTTGGTCTTATTTTTAATAATTCTTGTCGAATAACTTCTTTTTAAAATTTTATTTTGAAACAAAAATGAATGAATAAAAAATAAACAAAAAACATTTAACAACAAAAAATTGCAAGAAATAAAATTATTCAAATTAATTTAATTGTTTATATAATATTACATTTGAAAATTAATATATATATATATATATACAGGGAGAAAATTTTTCATGCCATTAAACATTTCAACGGTACTATGATCAAGGAAATTTGAGGGTAAAACCTTAATTACAGAATAGAAATTAATGAAAAATAGTAGGTTTAAATGAGTCTATGAAACAATTTTTTGAAATAAATGAATTACTGATTTCTTTATTCTAGTCACATTTGGAATGATAATAATTTTATTTCAAAATGTTGAAAACTGTATTTCTGGAAACGACTTAATGACGAAGCAGAAGTGCTTATTGATTTACCTTTTATTAGTTAGATTGCGCTATTTCAAAAACTTCACTAAAGAAATACAAGATTCCCTTTTTTTGAAATCAAAAAATAAAAATAATTATAATAATTGTAATTTGCACCTAAATATCTAAAAATAAGTTATATCAATAATGATTTCTTTTTGCTGATTTGAGGTTAGAAAGTATTTTGCGCCAACTTTACAATTTTATTTTAAGCGACGCAATGCTGATCAAAATGCTTAACTTTTTAATAAGATTCAATTTTAAACCACAGGAATATAAGTGGAATAGTAATAACATGTACGCTGTTTTAGTTATCTCCACGATAGTCATTCCTAAGTTTAATGCTTTCAACTTACGCAAATGCTTTCAGTAATAATTGTATACATAATGAAATGAAAATATTTTATATTTTTATAGATTGACACACATTAGTATAGAGTAAGCTAATTAATAATTACAAAGAAATATAATAAAATATAACGGAGGAGTACACTAAAATAACATTCGTTGTTAAGTTGAATCGAATTCTACTGCATACTGTCTGGTTATCATCAATTTTTTTAAGGCTTAAATACATGTAAATTGCTCATGCATTATTTTGATACATAAATGCAAAAAAGCACAAAGAAAACCTCGTTAATTTTGGCTCAGTAGTTGCAATGGCATTGTGATTAAAGCATATATAGTGACTGACCTTAACAGCTCTAAGCGGTCTCATCACTTCGTTGCTTAACCTTGCATAGATGATTGTGAGAGAACTCCATCTCTCTCTCTATTAGGGTTTTTTCCTTTGTCCCAAGCACACGTTCTGGCTGGCTGCCAACTGTTCTGTGGTTGTTGTTATGATGATAGATTATGTGGACGTGTAAAACCTAGACTTGATCCCTCTTCTTCGTCACGCCCCAGAGAATTATTTATCATTTTGTTTTATTTTTTATTGGAAGTATTCATTATTACGTCGCATTCTTGAGGTGCGTCTTCTCTAATGTCTGTGTTAATGAGTCCATTGACAATGCGGGATCAAGGCCATGTCAGAGCTCAAATGTTGCAGTAGCTAATGTTTTTTAATTACAGTTGTAAATACTCAAATAGAATGATTGATACAATTTTAAACATGACGTTGAGAAAACAAAGTAGTCATGAATTATTTATTTATCATGCATATTTCGATTTATAAAGTTCGTATATAAATATTTATTAATATAAGTCATCTGTTACATAACATAAAATTAACATAATCTTACAGATATCCCTGATTTACTGTTTATTATTTTCCACTCTTGTATACTTTAACATAAAAGATAATGAGATAATATTAAGTAACAATTTAAATACTTGTGCTTAAGCGTGCAGTTGTAAGGGCAGTTTTAATTTTTTCATGCATTTTTGAAAGAAATTTTAAAAATCTAGCAAAGTGTGTTATTGAATTCTAGCAAAAATAAGCAGTTGGTTACACCAGTCATATACTTTTGTCCTAGCATAACAATATATATGTTAGGTTGTTAATTATTTAGCTGATATGTATCTTACATAAGCTTAAATTATCTTTGGTTTACTTTTTTGCCAAATTTTATAAGAATACAATGCTTAAGAAATTTGTCTACATTTAATGTAGTAATGCTCATACGATATTGTGGTTATTCTTTTATTTTACCATCTGGAAGAACGAAATTCAAAGTATAATGATAGGACTAGAGAGAGATTTAGCACTATTATTTGTGTTCAAAGATCATTTTATATCTAAAAATTTTAAATATCTCATTCTTCTGCTCTTGTACATTCTGAACATTCTGAAATTACTATCTTCTCATTGTATCACATGGTGGTTTCGTCGTCATTTTGTAAGTTGTTCAACATTATGACTGAGTTAAAAAATCAATAGAAATGAGTTAAGAAATCCCTTCAATTAATTTCCAAACGTGGTTCGAAGATCAGTATCTATACTAGTCAACACCATTGCTCGTTTTACATTTGTGTTTTGAAAATTGCTGGTAAGGAAAAGGGAATATTAATAACAAATCATTAATTCTATACAGTATATATATTTCTTAGAATTTCACCACAGATATCTTAAGATTTCATTTTTTCCTAGTAGTATTTCTTATAGCTCTAGAATGACGTTAATATGTAAATAACAACTTAAAAAATTTTGACTTTAACTTTAGTAGTTAATTAATAACTTTACATTTCTATTATAATTTGATTGTTAGTTAAAATATTTGTAAAGTTAAGTTATTTATTTTTATTAATAACAAAATGATTAATAAGTAATTATTATTAGAATTTGTATGAAATACAACTCATGCAAACAAACAACAAAGTGAACTATCTTCAAATGAAATAAACTAAAAAAAATCATGCATTTTTGGCGATAGAGAGTTCTATTTTGCTAAAGCAAGTGACTGTTCGACGTAATGTAAAAATATATATTATGGATAATTCAAGACAGTCAAATGAATTTACTAATTTATTTCAGACAAGGATAGGTCAAATCATTTTTAAAAATAAAAATATTAACTCTTACACAATAACAGCCCACTAAAATGTTTCAAAAACATTTTAAACTAAAATTTTATTATTAATTAAACTATTACTGAAATTTTAGCTTAACAGGATACGCAGACATTTTCTGATAAATAACATTTATTTGGAAATATCTGTGCAGTAATTTTTATACTTAAATAAAAAATTGTAAAGCATTCATAGCAATGTTATGTTGTGTTCGTCCTGATTTCAAAACTATTGCAAAATAGTCAAACTCTACTTTTTCTCTTACATTATTTTTATTTATGAGTTCTGTAAATGTAATTATTAACAAAGATCCATTTGGCCTATCGAGTAAGTAATATGGCGAAATTTGGTGTTAAAGTAACTACACAGAACTAATTTAAAAGTAAATTTGGATTATGTGTTGAGGAAATGATTATTTCTCTTTTCTTTTCGCTTATAGAATGGGGCTGTTTCCGAAAATAAAAACAAAATGAATTGCGCACTTTTTTTGTATTCATTTCTTTCAATATTGAGTTTTTTGTAAGAAATCACAGAATTACTTAGGAAAGAGAATGGAAAAGAATAATAAAATATTTTTTCAAATAAGTTGATGTTGTTTTTATAATTCAATAATCGGATTTAGAATTTGAAGTTGATTTAGGTATTTTATTACCGTGATTTAGATCATTTAGATATCAGATTTAGATATTTTGTTTCTTTCATACTTAAAATTTCTTTTTGCATCTTGTGTGTAGTGTAAAGTGTACTAAATTATAACTTAATAACTTACTGATTTCACAGTTTTTAAATTTATAGTTAAATGTATGTATGAAATTTAAATATGCCACAGAAAAATATAAGATGAAAGAAATTGTAACATTATTTGATAAAGGAGAATCAAGGTAATACAATAAGAAAATTAACTATTAAAACATTTATTTAGAAAAGCATAACGTTTAACGTTGCTTAACTAATATTAATAAGAATTTTTCAAAAGTTTATAAACAATATAGAAATTTTTCTTGTTTTTTTAAGGATTATTTTAGTATGAATTGTAGTCAAAAGGTGCAGAATTTAAAGATGATTTATTTTACTTTAATTCATTAATTCTTGGAATTACAAAATGGATATATATATATATATATATATATATATATATATATATATATATATATATATATATATATATATATATAGATAGATAGATAGATAGATAGATAGATAGATAGATAGATAGATAGATATAGATAGATATAAGAAAGAAAAATATAGTTAATTGCGATGTTATTATAAATGATATGCATTGGTAAATATAATTTGTGATATAACTCAATTATAATGCCTTTCAACAACTATGGGAAATAGAGAGATTAAAATTTTAATTTCGTATAAATATGTAACAAATTTTTTCTGTTTGTTAATTTTTTCTAATTTTTTCTGTTTGTAAATTCAGAAAAATAACTTTTTCTGAATTAAAAAATAAATTTCAAATTTCTCTTAATAACATAAATGTTAAATAATAAAAATATGAAAAAAAATTAATATTTGAAAACAATTTTTATGGAGTCGAATGGTTTACTTCAGTCTGCAGTTTTAAAGTATCTGGTGAATTCAATTATATTTTTTATATTGTTATTGTAAAACTATACACATGTTTCTAAGTGAGTGATCATGAAATCGCCGATCGTGAGCTAATAGTTGTTCGCTAGAACATTTTCGGTAGATCACGCTGAAGCTCCGGTTTACTACCTTAATTCCTTTATTGAGATGGTGATGATGACAAAAAAGATTTTAACAAAATCTTCGGAGATTTCAAAGAGATTGAACAGTTTGTCAAATCTTCTCTCTCTTTTTTATACAGATTGATTCAAAAAAGTTGTCAATTGTTTCATGGATCATTTTGATTTTCTTGAAGACAATGCTTTAATTTATTTATACAATGAGAATGATATATTTGTAAAATCCTTTTCGTCAAACTTTGAAAATATTTGGCTTCTCGTTCTTAAAGAAACAATTCAATTTCAGTTCATGTTTATCTCAAATTGAAGATGATATTCTGTTTTACGTATTTGTCTGATATTTTATTTTTAGCATAAAGTTTATTAAAAATAACAGAAGTAAATTTACTGAGGAAAACTAATACAATTGTATTCCGATGACAATGTTACTTACTTTTCTTCCACCGTTAAGGACTTGTTGATTAAAAAAGTTCCTTTTTTCATTAAAGTTAATTAATTTGACAAATAAAGTGCATTACATTTGTTTTTTTTCATTAAAACTGTATTTCAATACCTTTTTTATATGTAATTAAATTATAACTTTTTTGTGTTATATATAATTTAATTAAAATCATCATATTTACTTGAAATTTAAGTTTATTTACATCCTACATTTGTAGTATTATTTACATCCTACATTGTAGGATTATTTACATCCTACATTTGATTGATGTTTCATAGTAGGATTTAATAATGGGAAGCCCAGAAGCTTCATAAGTGAATATATTCATGTATCATTTAATATGCATCCTTAAATAGTGTTCTAAATCAAAAGTAAGAAATTTATACTCACATATAACTAAATTCCTGTTCTGCAATATATTAATCTCTGGCAACTGAATGGAAGAATTTTTTTAAATATTTTTTTATATGTAAATGTGATAGTAAGCAGAAAAATGATTCATTTTTGAGAGTTCCAAGCTTAGATGAAATATTAAAATTGAAGACCCAAACAAAATTTCAAATTCAATTAATATTATAAAAGAAAATTAAAAAATTTAAAAAAAATGTTTTATTTAAAAGGAAAAAAATGTATGCTCATAGATTAAATCTTTCAGATTTTATATTTTATTTAGAATAAATTACTAAACAAAAGCGAAAAATTTTAAAAGCGTTTAGTAATGCAGAGAAAATTTATATTAACGAGAACACAGATTTCTTAAAAATGAACGAACTATTTTTTATTTAAACGCATTTAATACATTAAAAACTAAAAGTACTATGTATTCAAATTTTTATTTTGCAACCTATAATTACAAAATAAAAACGACTTACTTACGAAGGAAGTATAAAAATTGCGCATCTAAAACAAACATTAGTATTATACATTTAAGTAGAAAAATTAAAATACTTGAAATTCTCGCTGTTTTAATGATTTCATTTAAATTTTTCGAGTAATCTTAATGAAATCTTTAGAAGAAAGCTAAAGCCTCATTTGCAGATTCATATTTTTTTTCTGTAAATTATGGTATTTTTTAAGTTATTTCTATTTATAATTCAATGCTTACTTCATAAAAAATTTTAAGGTATCGAAATCAAGTTGAATTTTGAAAAGTTACTCGACTTTTGTTTTCCATTAATCTAGATACCTTCAATTCTCTGTATACTAAAAATAACAGTAATTATATATATTATTTTTGATTTAATAACAATAATAATATATACTAATATTGTTAATTATACACATAAATAACAATAATATATTTGACGTAAACAGTGTGTTTATTTTGATAAGAATTGTTTCAAAATTAAGAAAAAGAATACTATTTGAAATGATTGATAAGAATATGTGACTTCGATTAAGGCAATCTTTTTATTTAACTTTTATGGAATTCTAATAAATTAATAAATTTAGAATTTTTAAATTAATAATTACTCTTTATTTAGATCACTGAACGAAAATTGCAAATTTAAGGCAAAAATATTGTTGATTTTCGTATGTGACTTGTATGTTTTTAAATATATATATATATATATATATATATATATATATATATATAATTAAAAAATCTAGAAATTTTTTCAAAAAATGCATTAACTAACCTAGGAATTTCCTAATACACTCTGCAAGAATTTGTGATGCATCAAAATAAGGAACATTTTTAAAGTTTCTTTTATTTATTACTCTTTAAATAAATATATCACTTATGACTTCAAAATTTCAAAACGAAGACATAATTAATTTAAAACTTGTGTTGTCTTAGCACGCAGAAAGATTTTCATTGTCTTCGATGTTCATTGAGTGAATCCTCTTCTTTTCTTTTTAGAATCAGAAATAATGATTCTCTACTAAAGCTTCAATTTATTAGATTGATTTAAAATAGTAATTATTTGATTAAAAAATAAGCATTATATAATTTTTTGTTTGCAAATAATTAAAATAGAAATTTAATTAAAACATTTTTAATTAACTTTTTATTAATTAAATTAAAATATTTTAAATTTTTAAATAATTAAATTAAAACATTTTTAATTTAATTATTTAAAAAATTATATTTACAATGTTGGAATTAGAATCCGAAATTTATATTTGATAAGCAACATTCGAAAGAAGAATTTTTGGGAAATAAGTTTAAGGAAGATTTATGAGACATGGAAATACATTAATTCATGTAATTTTTGTCGTTCTAAAAGAGGAAGTATTTATAAAAGTGATTCATTTTTTTCATAGTTATATACTCCAAGATTGCATATTACAACTATAATTTTAAGAGTCATATTTAAAGAACATTTTTGATTTTTAATATTTGAGATTACTGCATCTGTAAATTGCGTTTTCAAAATTGATTATTAAAATTTCTTTATAAGCTACAATTTACTTAACCATTTTCTAAATTGTTCTTCATCAAACCTATACCTTTTACTTTTAAAGTGATGAAACTCTTGGTGAGGAACCTTAATTTATCAACGTTTATTTAATTCATTAATGAGGCTTTAATGATAATATAAAAATCACTTTTTATTGAATATAGGAATATATAAAAACATTTTTTGGCAGAGAAAGAACAAGTTCAAGTGATTATCAATTGTCACTCAACCGACCTTTAACAGTGAAGTTCAAGTGTACCAAACTTCATTATTTCACAATACAGCGTTGATTCTTGGCGTCACTGTCCTTGGAGTAAATGGGTCGTTTCTCTCTTCTGTAATTACCAATGTTGGGCGTTCAAATCAGTGTGAATGAATGAATGACACGCAGTTTTCTTTACGAGGCGCAGTGAATCGTTTTTATTGTGTAATAAAATGGGTTCAAATATATCCATTAATCCTACTGCACCAGATTCCTTTTGTTGTAGGTTTTTTGTATAAACTAAGTATTTTTCAATGTTTATTAAAAATATATTAACCACTTTCTTTAATTTAATTTTAACAAGAAAAAGAATTTGAAATTGTTCATGTAATTACTAAGTAAGAAAAATAATATGTTTTTAATACTTTCTCTATTTACTGACGAGTGATGAAATTACGCTTTTTCGAAATTAGGATATAATAAAGATTCTAATAATATTTTCTTCCCTAAATGATAATGTTTTTTTTGACTGGGCTTTTAGTACCGGATTTCTCTATTTTCATCCTTGGTATCTTGGAAAAGAATTTTAATTGACTCTGCATCCAGTCATATATGATACTTCGTTGACACGAAACTTGAAACAAGCCAGTGATCCTTTCTATATTACATTCCTTTTGTCTTAAATGTCCTAATTACATCAAAGCACTCATGATAAATAATAATTTACTATGTTTCTTTATTTTTTGTTTAATAAGGAGAGATATTTATATTCGATATGTATTATATTTACAATCGAGAAATAAAAATTACGTTTTTGTTTTGGTTGTCTAGGCTATTTAAATTATAATTTTGCTCACACATGTTATAAAATTACTATCCAATAATTGTTATCTAATGCATGCAAAAAATTATTTGAGCTAATGTATTGTAATTGAATGTGCTTGTTAAGGATAAATTTAATAACCATGTTTTCACCTTAGAAACTCCAATTATTAAAAATTTAGTTGAAAATTTGTGTACTTTCTGAGTTATAAGAAAGAGTTTTATATTATTAAAGCTTTAAGAAAACAGAATTTATTTCGATTTTCTTAAAGTTCTATTTACATAATTGAAATTTTGTGGTAATTTTTGTTAGAAATATACTTTTTCATACTTCGAAACTCAAAACTTAAATGTTTGTTTTGTAAGAAAACTATCATGTATTTAAAATTTGAAGAATTAATATCTTCATATAACATTATTTTCTTTAATCATAAGAAAATTTTTATTAATATAGTTGAATATATAACCAATATAAAAATTTCTTATATACAATGATTATTGGATTAAAAATGACAAAATAGTAAAACACAGTGGGGAATGAAAATTTGAAAATTTTTTTCTATATATAATTTCAGAAAATTAGCTTAAGAAAACTGTTTTATGTTATTATAGCTGATAAACTGAAAATTAATAAAAAATTTGAATTTTTAAAAATACTTCTTGTAGTTTTAATATGCAACACAACAAGCTATGTTTATTTGTTCATCTTAAAATCACTGCAAAATTGATAAATAATATCATTATAAGTTTAGCACTTGTTCATAATGTTTCAGCACTTTAGCTCTTGTAAATAATACTTAAGCACTTGTACATAATATTTCAGTACTTTAGCACTTGTTCAAAATGTTTTAGCTCTTTAGCACTTGTACATAATTTTTTAGCACTTCAGCTCTTGTCCATAATATTTTAGCACTCTTGTTCAAATATTTTTTATTCTACTTCCGAATACTTTATTTAAAAATTTCCTACACTTTTAGAAATATATAAATTATTGGATTGCTTGGTACTCTCTGTCCCAATTTAATTTTTTACAAAATATTTTATAAAACTTAAGTGAAAGCATGAATTAAATTGCCACTGAGTGACAACAACATTCAATGGCAATTTAATTCTTGTTGCAAATAAACAGTATGTCGAATTCGATCTTCCATGAAAGGAGACTGTGACATTCTTCATTCCAGAATAAAATTTAAATAAAACTTCAATGAAAAAATAAAATTTAATTCACATGTATAATTTTGAAACTATTCTTTTGTCGTATTCTGTTAATGAGTATAATGTTCGTAAAAGTTATTTGATGTATCCTCTTCGTTGGAGAACGGTTAGAGTTTCTAATAGTAATAGCTCTAAACTTCCTTTTAACTGAAAAAAATGAGGTTCATAATGGTTTTAGGATATGTTTATATTGAATAGAATTTTTAAATTCAAATACATGAACATTATTATGTATGGTTTTTATAATGTTAAGCAATAAGATGTTTATGATGGTTGCGAACAGTCATATTTAAAGAATGCAGCACATTTTTGAATCACATTTAAGAGATAAATTTAACACTTAAATTAAAGCACTTCCTTATAAACTTATATATTAACATTAAATTACACGAAATATTTTCAAGATTTCAACAATTCAGAACATTAAAGCTTCAAACTAGAAGACTACTCATTTCTACTCAACCATAAAGTTCTTCAAACGCATGCAAAAGCAACTGAATGGTTTATTAAAGCTAATATTTATGAAAATACTAATTGTATTATTCAATTGCAAAAATAAGTAATTGCATATAAGCAATTGTGCTCTAATAAAATATTTACATTTTTTAAATTTAGACTTTAGTAAAATCAAAAAATATCTGATTTTTGTAATACTTATTATACAAATTAGCTTAAATCTTGAATCAAGCTACTCAAAATATTTCAGAATTTTCAGCCTAAAAAGAAATCACGAAGTACAATTTCATTTTTTGGTATAAGATATTTTATATTATTATAATCATTATTAAAATACGATGATATATTGCAGTTAAAACATATTATAACCTATCCATTTTTTGTAAATGATATATGAATAGAATTAATTAAATGTTATTATTAAATTAATGAGAGAACAATTAAAATGTACTAAACAATTTCTTTTCTAATTTGGTTTATTTAGAAATAGTTATTATAGATTTTCTAGAATAATAATTACGCATAAATAATGTCCATTAAAAATATTGATGAAACTGTCTTGTAAACGTTTTGGGCAAAAAAATAAAACAAAGCGCATGGTATTTATTATAATACGAAGAAATTATCCTCGTTTCCATAAAAAATTCAAACCGTCTGATAAAGAAATTTAGCCAGTTTTAGATGTTTTAGATGTTTAATTATTTGTGAGATTTTTACCAACTGGTTAAAAATCTTATTTAAAATGCAAATTGAATGTTAATTTTCATACATATATTTTATAAGTCAAATGAAACAAATTTAGCATAACACACACTTTCGTTATTTTCTTTACTGACAAATTTAATGTTGTACAAAACTAATATTTAATTTGTCAGCCAAAATTCATAATCATAGAGAACAAATAAAATAGCTTAACAAATTCTTATTATTACGCGTATAATTATAGTTAACAAAGTGTGTATTTAATTATTAATGATTCCATTATACAATATACAATTTGAAATTAAATTTTATGACTCGTTTCTCATTTTTTAGCCAATTAGAAGAATTCTCATTAATTATATTTTCTCTCATTCACCCACCTAATAATACTTTATTGTATACATAAAATACAGAGAAAAATACATATTTATTCATATTTGTTTAATTTGCATAGTTTTTAAAATGTGTTTTTATATTATTTAATATATATTTTTGCTGCTTAATTCAAGAAGTTATATATATATATACATACATACATATATATATATATATATATATATATATATATATATATATATATATATATATATATATATATATAGATTCATACACACGCAGCATACATATGTATTACTAAAGTGTATTTAATCTGAATATGAAGAAATGCTAGGGCACTTATTTGTTTTTGATGAGAAATAATTTTCTTTCCATGTATTATTTTCTTGATTTGATCAGTACATAATCAGATCTGTTATCTTGCTTTAGTAAAACAGTGATTTACTTGTTGATTAGGTTTCCAGCAGATGTAAAAATCTTTCCTGTTAATCGAATCAGCTTTTCTATTATCTTACGTTATCTTTTATTTAATAACCAATCTTAGACATACAAATTATTCGAGCGGTAAACGAATATAAATTTCCTTTATTCCTCACCATCTTCCATACCATTTTTATACATGAAGAATAAATCAATCACGCAAAGCTGGTTGCAAGTAAGTAGGAAGTTGGCGTGGGTAAGAGAAACCGGTTGCTGTTTGAATTACTTTATATGTATCTATATTTGAAAAAAGAAAGAATCGGCGGCATGATTTATGATTTCTCTTTTACTTTGCTTTTATGCTTAATTCTGTTGCGAATACGTAAAATGGCATATAAAAATGAAACAAGAAAAATATAATTTATTTTTGTGGTTTCCATTTGATACTCTCCACTGAAAGTTTAATGAAGCTTGAAACTGTATAAATATAGAACAATTTTATAAAAGTTCGCTGTGTAATTTATGGGATTTTGGTATTGATACTTTTCTTTTAGTTTATTTTTCAGTATGAGTGATGCTAAATCTCGTTAGTTTTCTTGCAATCTTTTTGCAAAATATTCATGAGAAAACTTGAATTTCTGTTAAAAAATATAAAATTAAGAAATTTATTAATAATTAGCAATTGTTATGATGTTTTTGTTGAATGTATGCTTAAGAAATTTAGGTTTCATATACTTAATATATTAGAACTTGGATTAATAATTTAAGAGTTTCTTAAATAACATTCAAATATATAGTACATGATCAAAAAACCAATCACTAATCGCTTATGTATCTTGTATCGTGCATTTTACCATCAAAAATGTACTGTGTTGATCCTAGTCATGAAAAACAACGAGTTGAGTGTTATGCTTATGTTTTGTGCATGCACATTAGTCAGGTGTGTGCTTGGGATTTTTCTGTTTTTTTCTCCTTTCATCATTTGAATGAGAAACTCAATGAAAAGTCCGCTCAGGAGAATGTAATAGCACATAGAGGATATTATTAAGTATTAAAATAGCTTCTTTGCATTAGGCTATTCATTACTTCGTGTAAAAATATGATTTTATCAAAGACAATTAAATGCTGCTCTTTTTATTTGATTTTGTCTTTCTTGCAATTTCTTAAGTAGTTGATCAAGGATTGACTCAGTTATATATTTTCGCTAACTATTACTCTATTCTACGGATTTATTATCTTATATGTTATTATCTTATGTGTTATTCTCATATGTGTTGTTATATTAGCACTGTAATATTTATAGTCTTCATGCAATTGTAAAAAGAAGGATAGCTTAAAAGTGTTTTGCTATCAATACTAGGAATAAATTATGTAAATTTTTAAAATCTAAAGTCTTTATAAATAATCTTAATCTAAAAAAACTGTGATTGTCTTTTCTGTGTAATAATTTTGATATTAATTGAAAATATAGTACGGAATTAAAAGTTATTTCGAAAAATATAAAATAAATGTACAGTATAAATTAATTATATTTATTGTTATATTTTTTAATAGAACATCGTGTATCTTTGAAAAACATGGGTGCTATATTGAAAAGTTAATAGATGTAGTCCATTTCGTTGACATTTAGTACATATAGTACCCATTTGAATGCTTAAACTGCTAACATACTACCTATGTTAGATTCATATGAAATCACGCAGAAATTTTTATAATTTTCGGTGATGCTTATAACTTTGAAATTTCATACTTTTCCTTTTCAATTTTGTTGCAGTATGCATTTTATTAAAGTTACTTTAAAACTGAATTTTTAAGAAAAATTTATAAAAACTTCAATATACTTTTAAACTTCTGGAGTGTTATAACATAATTTTGATATTTAGTACTATAATGTATGTTTCCTTAGTTAAAAAATATGCGAAAATATTAAATTAAGAAGAAATATCTAGTAATATTTTGCTCGAATTTTTATGTTTTGTAGTGAGACAATATTATGGTATATTAATTTCACTGTACGAAATCATGGAGGGCTTAAAATTAAATAGAAATTGTGCGATAGCACAAAAATACTCGTGCATTGATCTTATTTTTTATGTGAAATTTTCTTTTTAGTTCTCACAAACTATACTGTATAATCTATTTAAAAATTCGAATATGCTCTTGTGAAAGTGTATGATATGTTCTTTCAAAAATGCCTCCAAAGATCTCCATCGATATATATATATATATATATATATATATATATATATATATATATATATATATATATATATATATATATATATATATATATATATATATATATATATATATATATATATATATATATATATATATATATATATATATATATATATATATATATATATATATATATATATATACATATATATATATATATGATAACAGTTCTTGCTTATAAGTAGCTATATATACTAGATTAAGTTTATCTACTACTGACCCCATCGAAAATATTACATAGAAATAGTTATTAGTATAATGAAATTAATGTTATAAATAATTTATATTTACGAAAATGTAACCATAATGATTAAATGCTTCACACATTTATATTTATACATATATGAGAGGAACTATAAATATTTAAACTTTTCTACATGAAATGAAATATGGTCGATTGATACTATCCCATCTAAACCAAAATTAAATCCAAGTGTGAAAGTTATTAAATTGCTTGGTTTCATTCCTAATGCTGGCATTGTGTTAATTAAAATTTCAAAACAGTGTACAATATAAGAAAATATTAAAATAAGAATTTAAAATATGAAATTTGAAACTTAGGAGTCTAACATTTAAGAAAATGTAAATTATTAAATGAATATTATTTATATATTTTAATTTAATTTCTATCTTTTATTACAGAATTTAAGCTGTCTAAATACAAATGACAATTCACTTATGGGATCTTCTTTCTAGAAATTCTAAAAAATACTTTAAACTTTTCCTTTGGTTGCAAATCAATAAACTTATCTATAAATAGCATTTTCCATAAGAATACTAAATATAGGGCTCAAATCTTTTTCTTCAGAAAAAATAAGTGAGTAGATGTTTAAATTTTATTTTGATTTTATTTTCTAATATCTGTGATACTTGTTTGAAAAATTATGAGGTTTTTAATTTAAGCGATTATTTTAAATAAATAAAATCAAAATTCTTTTGAATATTTTATGCATTTTGTGACATTTAATACATATGAATGAATTTCGTTTATAAATTTGGATTTTAATATAACTATTGTTTAATGGTATTTAAAACTTTGTTGATGAATAAAGAGATAAATTTTTTATTTTATTTTTTAGTGATAAATGTAGGAATTTCCTTTATTTATCACTAAATTTTTTTCTTAATTGAATAAACTACATGAATATTTGAAAAAAAATTCTGTTTATTTAACTGTGAATCAAAGATATAAGTTTTCAACGTAAAAATAATTAAAAATAATTAATTCAATATTGTAAACTATCTCTTATTAAAAGTTGTTAGAAATTGAGTAATGTCTTTCAATAAATGAATGCAAAGTATGATGCTTAGTAGTGTATGCAGCATTTTTATTAGTATATGTATTTAGTATTTTTGAGATATATCTTGAAAGTTACCTTAGTGTTAACTATTTGAGGTATAGAAGAATGTTATTGAAGAAATTATTGGAAGTATTTCTTCTTTCTTTCTTTAAAGAAATTCTGTACTTAGTTGTTTTTTTTTATATATTTAAGATATCATTTCTAAATCTTATCACCTTGGAGGAAATGAATATATGTTTTTCGATTAATGTGTTTTTTATTTACATCAAAATTCTGTTTATTTTCTGTTCTTGCCGACCCATATACAATACAACGATAATCTTATTCGAGATAGTATGAGGGACTGATGTATTCTGAACAATATTTCACGATCAGTGCCCCAAGAAGTATTTGAAAGTACTTTTAAAGTGTTTAATGATTTTTCACATTTTTTTAAGTAAACAAAGTGAGAAAGAAAAGTAAATCCACTCTCTTAAAATATTATTCCAAATAGATACTAGTTGGAAGCTACATAGGTTTACGTGATTGGAAAATTCAAAATTATAATTGGAACACTAATAAACATCATAGTTTGTTCTGAGATGGAAATATAAGTTGTAATATAAAAAGCACTACACTTTTGACTGTACTAAATGATGATAACTATTTGTAAATGTAAAAATAATAACAGCTATATGTGAATGCTTTTGAATCTATATATTCATTCTGATAGCTCCTTCTTGAAATTTTAAGAAAAGGACATGATTTCTAATTTCTAGAATATTTCCCTAGGTAATGTTTGGTAGGATTTCTGCATAGGTAGTCAATAATAGCTCCATACGAAGTTCTAATCGCTTATTTATAAATTACAACATCTTAAAAACTCATTTTAAAAGTGTCTTATTTTATGTGATTGAATTTCGTTTGGTCCAAAATATCTCTCAAGGCAATACATAAAACAGCCTTTGCTTTGAACTATATCATGTAATTTGGAAAATGTCAGAGAATTTTTTTATTTGTACTACTTATAAAACTCTGTAGGACTGTGTAAAAAATTTTGATAATATCATTTTATATCAAACCTGTGACTGTTATTCAAATTCTTACCTTTTAATCATTATAAAATGTGTCCACATGTTATCATATGGTATGTTTTCTCCATTTGAGTACATGCATAAAGATCTGATATTGATTGCATTTGAGAATTCATTCTTGTATGGAGTCTTTTATTAATCAAAATATTTTATCAAATTTGCGCAATCTTTTTTCTTAAATGCCAAAATATGTGCCTAAAATTGATAAAAGTGTGTTTGGCAAAAAATGGAGAAATCTATACAATCAACTTGAGTAGAGACACTTTATTAAAATTTCGTCTAGCATCAAGTATCTATGAAAGCTTTTAGATATATTTTTCTGATATCGCGACAAATTGCATGCTTAAAATGGCTCTACAGTATGCCCATTAAAATCTCTTTCCAATTTCTTAAATTCGCCACGGTTGCTGATTTGTTATATTTAAATCTTGAGAGAGAACCAATTGCATTTCAATAACTTTATTTAACAAGAATTCATGTCATAAATATATTTTTCTGGCTTAAATAATTCAGGGAAAGTAACGTGGTGCGATATATGTTGAAAATAATTAATGTTTTCTGGCACTAAGAACAATATTCCGAGTTCTCTGTCCTTCACTTAGCATAAACAATTCTTATTATGAATATCGTTAAACACATTTATGATATTTATATTGTACTATATGAAATAAATGTTCATCAACTTAAGAATTATGTGTTAGTTTATTGGATTTATGGTTGTTAGTTACTGTACATCTTCATATATTTGAAGAATCGATGTATTTCATGTATGTGACAATTTTGTATTTTCAGTGAGTACCATTATTATATTAAACCAGCATGTCGATATTTCATATACTTTAGTTTGTTTTAGGTGCTTATATTAACGAACACTTGCTAAAATTAATGTGAAAGGAATACATATTGAATTATTATTGATATTCTAATATTTCAGTCATAATAAAGAGGACTTATACTCGAGATTTTTGTAATAAATGACAAGATTAATGATTGATATTAGAAACAATATGAACAAAAAATCTGATTAAACAAAATTTCTGCTATTAGCTTCAATATACATAACTTTGGTAATGTTACGTCTAGATTAGCGCCATAAATGATCTATTAATATTATATTTCGCAGAATGTTACATGAGAAGTTTGTTTTCCGTCTTAGGTTGAATGCTTTCATTTTTAAGTGACCACACAGTCTTATTATAAGGATAATGCATTAAATATGTTCTTAGTAAAAAGAAAATAATAATTATCATGAAATACTAAGGAATCTAACAAAACATTTTTCTGGAGGCAATCTTGATTTTAATAAATGAAAATATCAAAATTTATCTTTCTATGAATAATGGAAAACTTTGGCAATGGCTTTTTACTGTATTATTATTATTTGAATTGTTTGCTCTGATAAAATAAAATGTCTAGTCCAGAACTATTTAGTATAATTTATGCGTAGCTTTTATTTTTGCAGTTCTGCTCATTCACATCGAGCTATCTTTACTTCTTATTCTTGCATCTCTAATGCAGCTCCCTTCTTCCACGAAAGTAGAAATACGTCAATAAATTTACCTAGGGTCATGTTGAAGAAAAAATTGAGTTATCCATGGGAAATTTCACTCCGAAAAGAAGCGTTCTGATATTGTTCTTATAATCATAACAAAAACTATTTTGATCATGGATGCTTTTTTATGCAGGGAATAACTTTCTGCAAATTGGGTAATAAATCTACATTTTTATGTATGTGTTTGAATCGTCTTCTTTCTTATCTGTATCACCATGGAATACTTCATACATTTCACTATATTTTGTTTCTTTTAAATAAGCACTTTAAGTTCAAGGATTCTTTTCTTTTTCCTAATGTTGGTAATAATGACAGATAAAACCAAAAGTTAATTTTGATTTTTTTATATTTAATTTAATTTTTTAGAAATCATCAGACATATGTAGATATGTTTCAAAACTATTATTGTTTTGATAACAGAATCGTAATATTATTGATATGGATTTGAATAAAATAGAATTTTCAATAGGTCCTCTTAATAATTTAATTCATATTAAGTGAAATCACTTTGAATCAAAATGTATGCAAACTTTATTACCTGAGCACAATTTTTGAAACTATCCTCAGCCTATTTCTGATGCCTCAAATGAAAATCTTTAAAATTTAGGCATTATTTCTTTTGCTTTCTAATATTAAACCTGACAAGATTAAAATGAAAACATGTTTGAAATCAACTATGAAGAAAGCTTCAACATACGAAAATTTCTTTAAATGAACAATCTTTTAGTAGCAAAACAACCACCATTCAACTGAAAACACTTTTTTTCAGAGAATTTGAACTGTTATCTCTTACACTATATTTAGGGATTGATAATACAACTAATATTGAATTGATACGAAAAATCTGTATTATAAATAGGCACATATTTTTAAATGAAAAATACAATTAATAATCTTAATAATATAATAATGAAATATGTGGCAATGACATATATTAATATAATGCAGATAATGATTTCTTGTTATCTCAATGTTCTTTGTTAAGGACTTATTGATTTATTTAGATCAGACAATCCTAAATTTAAAGTGGTTGAAGATGTTGTTATTTATGACATTTGGTCTAAACAAGCTTGCTAGCTGGCAACTATACGAAATTAAGTCAGAAGGGTGCGTCTTTCATTTAACCAGAGCACCCCGAAGGTGATAGTACGTCTTTGTTCAAACATTCCTCCAACAGATGGCACCACCAGAGGATTCACTCCTTCAATTTTGACTTTAATCCGGAGGGGGAGGAAATTTTCTTCAGACCATAACACCCATGGTAACTCCTCAATGACCGACCACAGGATTTTCGATTCTACAGATTTAACAAGCACGTGCATCGCATGTACGCGGTGGATCTTTTGGTGGCATTGAGAATCGAACCCAGCTATACGGACAGAAGGTCGTTGCCCTAAAGAAGCTTGAAGTACAAAAGCTTGAAGTACAAAATAACTTTAACTTGAAGTATAAAAGCTATAAATTTACTAAATGTGCCATTCATTTTACTTTTTCGCATTTTAAGTATCATTTTTATTTACTATACATTTTTTTACAAACATCTAGCTCAAACTAAGAATCAATAAGCACGAAGAATTATATTTCATTGATACTGAACATTTGGTTTAATTTTTGAAATAATCAAAGTAAATTAAATCATGCTTCAGATCGGAATCTAAATATCAAGTAGGAGGATCATAGGGTTAAAAAACATGAACAATAGTATCTGAGTGCATTATTGATACATACTGTACATTTTTTGTCTGAGATTTAAGGAAAAATTAACTATCATGAAATTTTATCCTGACACCACATGTATTTAAAGTAAAGTTAAAACAATTAAAGATTTTAAATTAGAAGATTAACATTAAAGTTAAAACAAATGTTTTATTTATTATTAAATAAATGATTTGCTTTTACAATTTTACAAATAATAATAATGAATCTATGAATTAAGCAGAGGATAAATGATTAAATAAATAGTTTTTTGACATACACTATACTTGAAATTATTTTAATATTTTATTTTTAAATTTAAATCTAATATTCAAATTCAAATTCAAATTATATTAATAATAAATATTTAAATTTAAATTATTTTTAAAATGTAACTTTGGTTTGACTTTAAAAATTAAAGTCGCATCTATTTTAACATAAATTTCCATCAGGTTTGAATTTGATTAATTTTTTCATTTTATCTTCAAGATTATTTTTTTGAAAGTTTACAATAATACACATTTATCAATATTTTATAGACTGTAAAGAAAAATGTATTTCAGGAAATATTTAAATACTTTGTATGGGGAAGTTAAGAATTGTTATTTATTATAAAAATTTTTAGTAATTAATTATAAAAACAGAGTTTATTTCCTCTCGTAAAATTAATAGGTATTTCTTAAACTTTTTTACACTGCTCCTAATCAAAACAAGAATTATTAATCATCATCACTTTTTTGAAACAAATAAATGTTCTACTTTTGGAGAACTGTTAATACCAAACAACTTGTAACTAAAAATTTATATATAGAATGTATTTGTAGCTAATGAATTTCGTTTTTATGAAATTCTTTAAATGTTAAAGAGATTGATGTTCTCAACAAACTTCATGCAAAATATCGAATTTAGCTTAAAAAAAAACATTGGAAAATTAATTTTAAAATATTATCTTCTGAAAATTATCCTCTTCCAAAATGACGCTCAATTCTTTAAAAGAAGTTAATTATTTTCTGGCTCAGAGTAATTTAAAAACTAATTATTAAAATTTGTAATGATTTTCATTCATTTAATTAATTATTTATATTACTAAATAAATTAAATACATTTCGAAAATTTTTAGATTTGATATAATTTTTAATTAAAATTGAACTCAAAACTGAAAATGAAGTTGGAATAGACATTTCTTCAAAATTATTTTCTATTTATTTATTTAGAATACTTTCGTATAGATATTTTTATTTTAAAAGCATAAACAAAATTTTAATAATATATAATTAGAAAATTTAATTTCACGAGAGATTTTTCAATAACATTCCCTTTTCTAGTCCAATTGATGCTGTTTCTTTAATGAATTTAGTACTGTTTAAAGTTAATTTTTGAAGTAAAATACATGTGGAGAAGTAGGGATAAATATTTATATATTATTTATTGTTAAATTACTGTTTTCCCTGAACAGCTGTGTGCATAATTTATGCTAAGTATATAATTGTTTGCTCAATTTTTTAAAATTATTTTAAAGTATTTTTAAATTATTATATATTGATAATTCAGTATATATTTTAAATATATAATTATATTTTCATTAAATTTCTATAACAAATTTTCATTAAATTTTTAGTTTTTTATTATTTTATTAGATTTTCAATTAACAGTTTTATAAACGTTATTATCTTCGACATTATTTACGACTAAAAAGAATTCTTTGTCAAAAGTGAAAATATATGCATTCTTTACAATATATACGGTAAATAATTAATTAAATAAGTAATAACTAATCAATTTTGTAAATCGAACTAATTTGTTTTGAAAAATTAACCCTGAATATATTAAATTAGATATAGGTATAAAATAGCTAATAATATAAAGCCATAAAATTAGCTTCAGTGAAGTATTAATGTGATAAGTAAGTTTATTATAAATTATGAAAAAATTTGATTATAGTATCAATAATAAATAATAATGCATTTTATATCCTTAATGGCTTAAAAGGCTTGCATCATTATAGGATTTCAATAATGCATTTCCTTAATAAGAAATTAATGTGAATGGATTTATATGCTTTTGCATATAGAGCGTAAATATTAAAAGTTGAGATTTTAGTGTTTTTTTAAATATTCTTTGTAAAATATTAGAGCTCCATAAATGGGAGGTTTTATTTCAAAAATTGCTTATAAGTAGAAATCTTGGAAATCACATGTATATAGTTTTAGAATTCAGTTAATTTATTTATTCCTTTATAAGTAAAAATATAGTTACAGATTTCGATTAATAACATTGTGATGAAAAAACTGGAGTACACAATCTCCTGATTAATCATTGAAAAAATTAATAAAAAAAATCAGTTTACTTTAAGTTAGTTCTTTGAAATTATAATTTCCTTGGATTTTGTTTTTATGTAAATTCTTGCAAATGAAATTTGTTGGAATAAAGTGAAAAATGAAGCTTTTAGCTTAATAATAACATTATCTTAAATTTTTATCATAATTTTTTTCTAAAATTTTGAACCCTTATTATTTTTACTAAATTATTTGATATTTTTAATTAATGCATAAAAATAATGTGCATTTATACACTAATCTTTCTAGAATGTTTATATCTTCAAAATGCTTTCATTAACATATTTTAAAATTTAAAAATTTTATTTTGTACATTACTTTCTATCTTTTTCAATTTAATTAGATGTAGAGATTTTATTTCTCATATTTTCTAAAACGTTTTCATTCTCAATATTTACTTTTTTCCTTTCAAATAATTAATTTAATTAAACTTGTCTGTTTTCAAAATGCTGATGAATTCACAAAATTTTTGAACATCACATACTTTCCATTTAATACCATTTTTGTCACATTAATTAATGCTACAGCATTTTAAATATCACTCTCGAATATATTTTATATCGTTCGTTAATCCACATAAACTATATTCGAGTGTGATTTATAATATGTGAGAGTGACATTTAAAATCAACATAAAATGCATTCGATACTGATGAAAAAATATTACGAGAAAAGCTAAATATATTTTAGCTTATCTATTAATATCCTATTATGTATTATATCCATTATTGATAATGGGAAAAATTCAATTTATTTTTGAATTGCTTATTTTTTAACAGTTTATAGATTTGCGGCATTTTTAAATTAATGATATGAATATTTTTTCACAATTTTTATAATTTTTTAAATTGTCTTTGTGTATAGACAATTATTTTTTATTTATATTCAAACTATATAGACGTTATTTTTTTATTTATAATCAGAAATATTTACAAAATTAACTCAAAGTTGAATATAAATAACAGATACCTTTTGCTATTGACTTTCATTTTTTAAAATTTAATTCAAATTTACACTACTAGTTAAGAATGAGTTACAAAGTTGTCCACATAGCTGTTGATAATGTCCTTAAATGCATGCAAAATGTAAGGAATCAAATTTGATACAAATGGATTTTTAGATTTTTGTGTACATTTTCTGCCCAAAATTATAAGTTTTTAGTTTATTATTATTTCATCATTATTTTGTGCAATTTTCTACGAAGGCTGAAAGTCTATTGGGCTTTCTTAAATTAATGAAAACATAGACTCTAAATATCTATTGGTCTGATTTTAAGATTAAAATATTATATTGCTTTCAAATTTATAGTGATTCAATTAACTAATGGTAAATGATTTTTTTATATAATTCTGTTTAAAAATAAATGCAGCAAAATTTAATTTCGTATCAAATTTAATATTTATTAGTGCCTCAATCGCTTTATAATAAAGTAATTAGTTAAAATAATAAACACGAAAAATACATCAAAATAATGAGAAAGCACAAATTGGTACTTATATTTCGAATAAATGAAAGTAAACAAATAAAATGAGAATAATAGTTTGCTAAATAATTTGAAAAATATAATATTGTCTTTAGGAAAAACAATTTCTTTTAATTCATTAACAGAAAAATATCCAATAATTAACAACTGGTAGTGTAAAATATAGGTCCAAATATCAGATCTAAGTTCTACTAGTTTCTCAAATTTAAAATTAAACCCCCTGACATAAATGCTAAAATCGTTACCATAATTATTCTGTAATTAAGGATATCATTAAATCCGTTTGTTGAAACTCCTACACAAGCATATTCCTGAAATACCTCATATATTCACACTCACACCAATGTATTTAAATTCATGAGAAAGATGCTATTACCATGGCTTGAATAATGCATGCAAAAGTAACCTAATTGCTTTTAAACTAAAACTCAGATTTTGTAGAAACTGATTACGGAAAATTCATGTAGTTATACTGTACCTTATTGCAAAAATCATATAAACGCATTAAATATACTTTAAAATAGTATCAAATATATTATATTAATGAATCAAATTTTGTATTTATGTATATATTTAAAATGTGTACATAAATATGTTTATATGCATATGTACTGATTTTTTATATAATTCAAATACATAATTATTTTAATTAATTATTCTGAACATGTCATTTTGTGTTCATTCATTTTTAGAGTTAAAAATTTACTCCAAATAATATCTTTCTATTAACAAATAAATATCTTCGAAAGAACTTTCAAAGAAATTAAGAGTGGTAACTCGTTCATAATAAAATTGAATTATTATTATTATTAAAGTAGAATCGAAGTTATTTATAAATTTAGATTTTACTCATTTTTAATAATTAAAAATGAATAAATTTTAGGAATTGAATATTTGTAATGATTCTTTATTTTGAATAAATTTTTTGTTACATTATAACAAGTATTTACATAAATTATTTGATAGATTTTCACTATATATAATGACTCATTCAGTTTCTTTTATGCACTAAATCTATGAGAAATATTTTCTTATTATTATGATTCTTATTGTGAAAAACAGTCGGATTATAAATATAGAATTTAATATTGAAATGCTAATTTTGAACTTATTTTGCATCATCAGTAAAATTATTAGCTTAGACAAATGTTTTCTCCTTTTAGAAGCAATTAGTTCCTTAAAATTGAAAATTTGTCTCAAATCACAAAATTTTAAGAACACACTATTTCTCGAAAATATGCTAAAAAAGCATGTTTTATGTACAATGAATTTTTTCATGTACAAAAAATTTGCACATATATAAGGAAGTTAATTTGTAAAATTAACTTCGAAATACGAACACATCTTTGTATTTGTAAAAAAAAAAAAAAAAATTAAAATGCTTGGAACAAAAGATTAGTTTTCGTTAGTATAATTTTTCCTATTATTTAAATGGATTTATTTGATGATGATTTATTAATATTGATGTAAATAAAAGTTTTAATTGGACTCATACACTCTGGTAAAATCGACCACTGGTTTAATATTTTTCTAAAGTACCAAATAAAATATGAAAATAAGTAATAAATGAAGTAAGCTAAATATACATATATTGTTGCTTTGCAATACAGATTAAAAATAATTTTTTCTTATAGTAAGATATTGCATTTTCTCAAATTTAGGTTAAGTGTTTGAATTGAATTAAAATTTAGCTTTTAAGCAAATACCAATCAAGTAATTAATTTTAAAAATTAATATTTATAATATTTATATTGCAATATATTAAACTAAATATTTCGATTGTATCATGCACCTAAAATAAATATTAATATGTGCAATCTCTTTCGAAGGATTATTTAAAAACTTAGATTATTTATAATTCATAAATATTTTATTTTTAATTACACCATCTAATCTAGACTACCAAATCTTTTTAACTGGCTTAAATTTTGCAGAAAAAGCAGTAAAAATGTATTACTTTCTTACGAGAGATATTTTTATTCCATAGGTATTCGACAGTATCGAAAAAAATGATTAAAACTTAGTGTTTTTTCAATAACGAGAATTTTAATTAGATAATATCTCAAGAAAGCTGCTCTATTAAAAATATTTTCTTTGAAAGATTAGATATTAAAATTTCTTTTTTATTGAAAAGTTTCATAAGAAATTAAATAAATGGGCTAGCAATTTTCTTTTTTTAAATGAAGATCAATAATTTGGAATTTTGTTAGTAAAGATTATATTAATTAATAAGATTATTTTTCTCTTTAAATGGTGTTAGATTTCGGAATTGTTTGACTAATAAAGATATAAATATTGAAAATTTTATTCAATTTAAACGTGAAATGTGGTAAGATTACTAATTATTTAAATTAAGTTGGATTTACTTCCCAGAGCTAAAAGATGTTATGCAAATTTACATTTATAATTAAAAGATAGAAAGGAGTATATTAAAATTTCTAAATAAAATATTATCATTAGGAAACTGATAGGTTATCTATATCTGCAAGTGTTCTTTTTTACGAAAAAGCACGATACCACTTTTATAATCATACAAAAACAATATGAATTTGAGCACTTATTTTTCTTTAGAAATAGACATATATAAAATTATTTATATTTATGTTAATTAAGTAACATAAATTTATTATCTTTTCGTATAATTTGTTCTCTTAATTCTTTTATTATTGTGCATTTGTCATTATTTCATTATAAAGAATAACGCGAATATTAAATTTAATGTAAAGACTTTTTTAATCTATTTTGCGTCTAATGCTTCCCCTATTTTTGAACAATCCGTGTTAATTCTTTATCGATACGTGGGTGTATGCCAAATCAAATGATGCATATGAAAACTATGATTTTGAACTAGATAGATTTCTAACGATATAGTTAAAATATTCGTGTTTTCTTTTATCTGGTTAGACACTTTAGTCTTGCAAACTTTATCCATATTTCATGAAAAATAACAACTTATTTTATAATCCTAATTTAAATAATTAATATAATCCACTCTGTGGAACTTAAGCGTAAATTTAGGAAACAATATTTTATTTAACTTTGATGATTCTAATATTATAGATAGTAATTGGCTTTTAAATGGTTATAATATTATAATGTGAATATTGCCATATAATGTGTCTCACAGAATTGCTTCTTCTAAATTTGATAATCTGATGTTAATGAATGTGCTATAATACCTTAACCGATAATTTTATTTGTAATTGTTTTTATGTTGCAGTTTTATTTGAAAGCCATTGATCATACTATATGAAAGTCAGTTATAGCAACGAATAATCAGAAAAAGATAGTTTTCTTAAAAAAAATTTAAAGACATATTATGATGATAAAAAATGATTTAATTTTTAAAGCTTACGGCATTATATGCTTTAAAGTGTTTTCAACATGATGTGAAGTCATTATTATCTTTACGATAATAGTCACTTCCATTCACTGCACAGTTAATTTTTTTACGAGGAGAAATTTTCGCGGGTAAAAAGCCACTTTTACATCGGAGAAAACCCGGAAAACTCTCATGCACTTAATTCGATGTACATTCTAGATAATGTCCATCTCTCATACCTCAAAAGTTGCTAGGATCATTGCAACAATCGTTGGCATCGAACAACTTTGCCTAACACTTGACTAAAATGAGTTTCAATAGAAGAATATTTATTTCGATAAATATTATCTTCAACCAGTTAAAGTTATTTCAATAGGCAAGTACGTGATTTTAATAATCTTAATTAAACAAGTTTGTCTTACATGTCGATGAATATTTAATTGGATTTTAATATTAGAGAGAAATGGGCTCGGTAAAGATATCTCTCTCTTTACTTTTGTAATTTTGTCTCTCATTAATAAATAATTCTTTGTAACTACTGCAAAATTTTTTATGGATTCACCGAAATACATGTTACGCAATAAAATAGTGAAGAGGCTAACTCTCTGTTTGGAATAGTTTGAAAGATTTTTAATTTTTCCTTTTTTTTAAAAAATTTTACAAAGCTTTCAGTGAATTTATGAAAGGTTTTAAATAATGGAAAAAATTAAAAAAGGTTAATTTTTTTTCATAAAATGGAAAATAGAAGAAATTTCAAAAGATTATACTGTATAATTGTGAGCCTCTATAAAAATATATTATTTGATGTTTATAAATATGATAGGAGACATTATTATATAAATATTATGGGAGGCTTTATAGGTGAAATAGAGTCTTATAATGTCTGTATCAATACTGTTTCACTACTTATGTTATATATTAGAATAGAATTCCCTTTATCAGAATAATCAAAATTGTAATATGAATGAAATAATGAAGTAAAAATGTAAATTTGTATAAATCGGAGCGCTTATATAAGTTCAGCAATTTTTTTCAGTACTCATAAATGCCAGTTAAATTTATTCCTAGTTTTTTTAAAAAAAAGTTAAAGGATTTAATAACCAAAACAAAATTAGCCAAACCTTGTAATTTAATTCTGTTTGAAATTTAGAACAACAATCGTCACAAAATGTTGAGATTTGGGGAAAAAAAAAAAAAGCTTCATTTTTTTTTTGAAGACAGTTTTGATCTGGTATTCAAATTTGAGTTTTATTTAATTAATAGGATTGTAAATAGCATATAATATGAGTGTCATTTGTTTCTCACTTTGTGAAACAAAGAACATTTTGGAGTTTAATTCATTATATTATTTTGTCCAGAATGCAGATTTATAAATTTCATTTTTAATGTTTTTAATATTTGTCAACTGTGCAACATATTGTGGACTGTGATATATAGTGTTATTTTTATAGGAACTATTCTCTCTCTATTACAGTATCGTAATAAATTTAAGTTGACATCAAAAGTAATAGCAGCAAAAGAATACTGCTTTAATGTGGTGTTGCTACAAAACATTGCTTTAAAATTTACTTTTTTGTAATATTTTGAACCCCTCTTAAACACATAAATCTCTACAATCAATAAACCCTCTAGTTTAGGGGTAACATTTAGAGTTATATTCACAGTTAACATTTATTGTCCTTGAAAATATAAAATTTTTTTATTTGGGACGCAAGAAACGTTGTTAGCAATCCATATGTTTCTATTTGTTTAAATATTAAAATTTCTTATATATTTCTTACTAAAATATATTTAACGAAAAATTTTTGGAAGTTTAGTTTGACTTTTAATTATTAAATAATTTTTCTATATTTTTTAAATTAATTAATTTAACACTTGAATTTTCATTATATTAGTTTATTTTTATACTTACTTATCGTTTTATTTGTTTTAAAAGTATTTTTTACCAAAAACATTCTCTGAAATAAGTGTTTGTTTATGATTTTATATTAATATGATATTCATAAGACAGCAATTTAAATAAAATTAGTCAAATCAAATAAGAATATTAATACTACTTCTAATCAGTTTAGAACTTTATTTACATAAGCAAAGGCTTAAAGTTATTGAGGGTTTTGGTTTTTCAATTTTATAGTGAAGAGTTTTCTTAAAAAAAAGGAAGAAGAAAATATTGTGTGAACAATTTTTAAACAAGTCGAATAAAAATTTTGGTTTTCCAGCAAGTTAATAAATTTCAGTCAATCGTAAAAATAGGAGGGATTTAAAGAAATATTGCTATTAAATATTTTTATAGTCGAGTTGTTATTTTCTATTTTTGAAATTTATAATTAAAAGCATTTACGAGTGTATTTACCATATCGAGTTATTTAGAATCGGTAATTATTTAATCATTCATTTTAAATTAATTTGAAATAGAGTAAGGATTTAGCAAAATATTTTAAATATTTTTAGTTATAAAAATTTAATACGAGATTAAAATTTTAATTGATTGAGAAATGGTAAAAAAATATTGAGTACAAATTAAATAAAAGCATATTTTTCAAAAAACGTATTTATTCTAATAATAATTTCATACTTAAAATATTACTAAAAAATCTTATATACTTGATTTTAATACATGCATGTAAATTTAAAATAAAAATATTTTTGGTTCAATAAAAAAGGAAAATTAATATGACTGTTTAATTACATAAAAATTTGAACCTTAATTACACAAAACAAAGACTTTTTAAAATCAGGAATCGCTATATAATATAATTAATAGAAACTTTTCTGTATATTTTTTATTTTGTAATTTATTTATCTGAAATTCTTTCTTGAAATAAAATTGGAATTAAAATAGAAATAATTAAAAAATTCAGAAAACCATTTCAGTGTGGTCATTATTTTTTAATTACATAGCATAATTAAAAATAGTGTCGGTTAGGAAATGAAGTATTCAATATGCGTTTTTATATTATTATTATATTATAAAATTCAATATATGTAATAATTTTATCATGTAAACTGTTACTGTTTTGAATAGGAATTGATAAACTCCTTGAAATTGATAAACCTAATGATTTTAAAGGAAATGCATTTAAAACATTTGTGTGTCATTTTAAAACTTTAATATTTAATAAACGCTTTAATTTTCCTTGACAGTATTTAATATAAGATATCATAATACACATTTTACACTGTAAGGAAACAAAAATAGGAACAACCATTTTTAGGGGCAAAAACAATTATTTTCAATATTTTTTGCCCTATAGTACGTAGAATAATTAATAGTTTTTCAAAATATCTTATAAATATGAAATGATGAATTAACGTTTATCATTCTTATTCAATGCAAGTATATATACATCCATATATATAAAACGAGATCAATATATATGATTAGTAACATATTGTTTTCGAATTCAAATGCATCAATTTTGTTTAAGAAACAACTATCAAAAACTATTTGATATTTTGAATCTGCAAACAACAACAGTGATGAAGCTAGAAATAATGTATTATGCATTGAAATCATTTATTTGGACAGTGGTTTTAGCTTTTGCATTTTTTGCAATGTCAAAAATGTTGCTTGATTTTTTAATTGCATTTTGTTTTATTATCTTGTGAATATAAATTATATTAAGTAATATATATCAATAAATACTATGCATATAAATAAATACATACATTTTAACACCTTAAAATGTGTAAAAGTATATGACTAAGTATATAATATAATATTAAATACTCGTCTGTATTTATAGTAAAATGTTAAAACTAAAATCTAATATTTAAATAAGTAATACAAAAAAAATTAACATATGAAAAAATGCTTATTCAAGTCTAATGAAAAAAATAGGTTACTCAAACTATATCCACATTTCAAACATGAAAAATAATCTTGCTTTATTCCGCAATTAACATTTTGAAATTTTATTTTATCCATTCGTGTTTTTACTCAAACTAAGTTAATTTTGTTGCGATACTAATATTAAAATCTGAAAAAGTTCTGTGACAAATTCTTTTTGCATACAGAAAATCATTATGTAAAATAATTAGCAATCCTTCGATGAAAGACATGCAAAAAAAATAATAAATGAACTTTTGTTAATTAAATATGAAACTATAATTCATATCTTAATACGTCTGTTTACTCAAGCTAGGATATATTAAATTAAATCTTTGAAATTTAATTTTTTTCTTGAATTGTCTTATATTTTTATGTCTGAAATTAATAATGTATTTTCATCAAGATACAGAAAACTCCTTCTAAAGGTTAATTATCCACTTTTAATACTAGAATGAAATAGAAATGAAGCAGGCATTCAAAAGAAACAAAGAGAAAAAATAAAAGAGCGAGTTCGTGTTTCCGGAGATGATTTCAAAACCTTATTAAATACTAAATATTACTCTCGCTTCTATGAGCGACACTCAACTGTAACTTTGCCATCTGCAAGCAATTAACGAGACGGATAATTAGTAACGGCCGAGATCACATATCGTTCGATAAAAGGTCTGTTTCTAGAATATAGGAAATAATTTCTTGTGTGTTTTTTCCATTTATAAAACTCTTGTTTGAAGAGTGTCACCAATGTTTTAATTACTATATTTGAACCAAGACTAGGATTTGGATAAGTAATATTCCTATTTGCATATAGATTTGAGAAAAATTACATGTGCGCAGCCATGAACCAAAATAATAGTATTTTTTTAAATATCAACTGTCAATGCATTGAACAATCATTGCAAACAAACATTATCTCGTGGAAATGGTTTTGTAGGTTTTACAATTAAGTATTTGTGAAATGATGTCACAGATGGAAAAAAGCAGATCAATGAATGATTTTTCATAAAATCTTTTAAAAGAAACTATGAATGAATTTTTTAAGTTAAAAACATTACCACATTTAAAGCTTATGTATGTTAATAAGAATTCATAACTTACTTTCTATATCACGAATGAAGAGGAATTCACATGTATTGCAAAAATTATATTTCAGGATATTCTATTCCATTAAAAGGTTATTAAAATTTGGTTTTCTATCAAACAAATAAGAATATGTACTCAGCTCTTATATGACAATAAGCAATAGTCAATCTTTGAGTCAGAGGCTTTTACAAGTCTTTTTAACACCCTCTACATTATCATTTCCTTATGGAAGGTTATTTCATGGACAGTGGTCCTAATTTACATGTCGGAAGAACATTTACATGTTGTATCGAATTCTTCCAAGCAGTCACTCCATTAGATAGGATATAGAAAGCAAATACAAAACTTGCACCTCCTATTGTGTAATAGTTAATGTGAACATTCCATTTTAAAAGCATTTGGCCAGCTTAAGTGCCAACATTAGTTTGCATGTCTGACGTTACTCGTGAATTCTATTATTTAACGTTATTATATGAGTCATCAATTGACATTGGTGAGGTTGAAGACTTGCACTGAATTCTGGTCTTGTAGCTATCCATTTTTGTCTTACATAGCTCCCAGTTACAAATGCGAGATAGATAACGATTAGTTATTTATCGTGGAAGACAAAAAAATAAGTTTTGAAGCTAAATACTTTAGCTCCAGATGTTTAAATATTTTTCTGTTAGATTTGTTTAATTAATGAATGCATTTGCGCTTTTGCATGTTTTGGGAGTATTATAGACTATATCCTTTCTTTATATTGTATTATCTGCGTCTTCTCACAATATTCTAATATTTATGGTTCGTGCTATATCTTATCACAATAAATATGAGATAACGTTCATATTGTGGTGCTAAAAGATGGCTTTGATTCTTTCAGCTCTGTTATTAATTATAAAAATTAGCCTTATGAACATAATTTCAAATTCCTACAGTTTTTAAAAGTGACTAATAAAATAATAGAATACAGAAAAAATAAAAAAATTAATAATAATAATAGTTATTTAAATTTACTTTACAAGTTTAATTATTTTGCATAAAATTTATACTTTAGCTTATAAAACTAATAATAATTTCAAATACAAATATTTAATCGATATAAGTTGTGTTATCGTATGTTATAAAGCTAAAAATTTCATATTGTTATTATGAATATCAAAAAATAATGAAACTTACTATCAAAAAATGAATTAAATAATAAAAGTTAAAAAAAGATATAATTTACGTGTAAAACTGTCTTTAACAATGTAAAATAGCTACTTGAATTTCAAGGGATTGATTTATATGAATATATTATATTTTAGAAGTTGTATTAAAAACTGCTTAATACATTTGAAAAAATGTTTTTATAATTAATGTACTGACAATGTTATATTATTATAGTACTGCAAACTCTATTTGGCGCAATAATTTGTGATTTATTTATAATTTCTAATAATTTATTTTCTACAAACAACATTGTATTATATTATCAAATTAATTTTCCTAGAAGCTTAAATATAATTTTTTGATTCATTTAACAGTTAAATAGAGTGCATTTAATAAACTTCAGAAACTTATAAATATAATAATTATCATTTAATTAAAAGAATAATTTCAAAAGTAAAATGTTTTGTATTGTAATTTTTTATTCTGATTTTAGACTCCAGGATATAATATAGCATTAATGTATACATAATTTTTATTATTATTTTATTTTATGTCGACTATTTTTTGTTAAATATATAAAATTTCATAAAATTTCCTTTTCCAAATTAATTTATGATAAAGTTTTATTTTATTTAAAAGGAAATATTGAAGAAATGAAATTTATATTTTACAAAATGCGCAAAATTATCAAAAAACTATAAATGATTACTTTTCTCTTAATGTATTGATAACATTAAGTAGGTAATTAATGAATATTAAATTAATTACTCAAAGGATTAATACATATTTTAATAAAGCGAGGAGCTAATCCTATTTAATTTTGATTTTTCAATTTATATTTATTTAAAACATATAAGATTAACAATTAAAATCTGATTATTTCGCTAAGATAAGCAGAGTCATATTACATTACAGCAAAATACGATCCATAAATTAAAATATGGAATTCCTCTTGAATAGCTTAAGTTAAAAATTTTTATGGTTAAAAGTATAACTTATTGATTATATGCGTTGTAAAATAATTTTTTATCGAGATTAGCACTACTTATTCTGTTAAGAAAATATTTTCCTTCATTATAATTACTCTAACACTTACTTTTAAACAATGCATACTCTCAATGCATAAAAGACTCTTCGTCAATCCTTAAAATGTTTGCGTGCGTGAATTTCTCTCCTTCATAATATACATAAATATAAAATTTGCGCTTGGTTAAGCATCTTAAAGTGTGAGATTACTGAAAAATTAATTAAAAAATAATGCATTGCTAATTTTAAGATTCTTTCTAGGAACGAAATAGGCTGTAAATTTTATTTTAAGAAAAATATTTTGTTGGTTTAAATTTTCCCTTGTGTTTTTTGGAAACCATTTTATCAAGGTAAGAAAGGATATCTATTGTTTATGCAAACCTATTTAGTTTTTATCAAGTTTACCCGTTTTTCTTAAATAACAATATTATTCAAAATTGCTGAAAGGTGATTTTCCGAAATTAATTCTTTCAAGGTTTAACTAGTTTTTTAGCAGAATAATATTGGATATAACTTGTAATATATATTTTAATACAAAAATTATTCTTTTACAGTAGAAATAATTGCCTTTGAGAAGGTTACTTAATGGAAATATCTGAGAATTTAAACTTTATAACACTAAATGTTTTGAAAATGTTGAAAGTTTCTAGGGTGCAATTGTATGAAAGTACTCAGAAATGGCCGATTGATCAAATCAAAAAAATTGCAATGAATTCTCACAACCTTCTTTCACGGCTTCCGATAAGTAAGAGTAAAATTGTTTTCTCAGAGTGTAATTTTTAATTTCACTACAGTTGGGAAGATTATCTGTTAAGCTGTATTTCTATGTGCAAATCTTTTGGGCGGATGTTTAAAAGTATTCAAGATTTCTCATTGTACGAATGTTAGTTATGGCTGCACATCGTAATAACAAGTAAGTATGTCTGATAAATGAAAAAAAGGTATATGTGTGTGTAAAATTACAAATAAAATGTTTTACGTAACTTGTGTGGTATGCAATCTATTATATCACATCTAAATATCTGAACAAAAGTTAAATAAAAATTGTAAAATAAACATACATTACTTTTCAATGAGAAATTTTTATGTAATAATATTTTATGTATGAAAATTAAGCAAAATCGATTAACAAGAGAATTATGAATAACTTTTTCAATATGTATTTATGATATAAACTAAACGAAAAATAAATATTTAGTAATATATTTTAATATCTAATTCCAAGTTTATAAATGAGAAAACAGCCTATAGTCTGTAGATGACATATTGATATATTTTTTGTTAATTAGTTTTATTTTCACTGATATAAATATTTCCATTAAATATTTTGTAATACTATTTCAGCACTTTAAAATTTGGCATAAAAACTCGATTCCATAATTCATTCCGAGGCTTGCAGCTCTCAAGTTTTGAAATTTATTTGCATCTGATATGCTACTAATTTAATTTAAAGTTATAGATGATTGGTGATATGAGCATTGAATTAATACTAACCTATGCTAATAACTACTTTAAATGTTTAAATGACTAACATTTAATTAAGTGATAACCAGTTTTTGACTTTATTCAGTTTTTTTATCATTTTAAGTATAATTTGAATCATATATATATATATATATATATATATATATATATATATATATATATATATATATATATATATATATATATATATATATATATATATATATATATATATATATATATATATATATATATATATATATATATATAAGTTTCTTTTCATATTTATTTAAAGAAAATGCCGATATAAAAATTTTATATGACTCACATATTCTATAAACTTTATTTATTTCTGTTTATGTTATAAATCCATATCACATGTGTTAAGAGATAATTCTTTTTTACAAACTGGTTATCCATTGATGTTGATTATTATCACTGATTTAATCGGTGATTTGATGTAAGATATAATGATTGCGCTATAAACTCTTTGGTAAAGAACTATATCACTTAAATGATGCAAGAAATTGTATCATGTTTAAAATCTGTTTATGCTCTCTAATAAAGTCATATTTTTTATTAACATAAACAAATATAGTTTATCAATATTTCATGATTGATTTCTTTCAGTGGTGTTTCAATATAAATAATAAATGTAAATACATTGCATTTTGCTCTTAATTGTGATTATTAAGTTTTTTGAGTAAATATATTATTTTCATAATTGTTGTTGTTGTTACTTATCTCAGGTTGTCTAGCTAGGCTAGACAATCCACATAAAACCAAAAATATCTAAAATGTCAATAAAATGTGATGGGTCCCGGAGGACATCTTCTTTTTTCAAATTTAGGCAGGTTAAGATATGTCCAGGGGAGGCCATATTGACGGAACGCCAAGTACAGTCTTAATTTCATAATTGCTTTATTCATATGTTTAATTTTTTGGACCTATTGTTCATACGTTAAACTAATAAATATGTAGTTGTGTTAAAAGAAAACTTACAGAATTATAAATTTATTCAATTTCAATTATCAGAAAGTATGATTAGTTATAAGATCTCTCTAAGGGGTGTTTTCTCGTTAAACAAGTTTTTCATTCAATTTAGATCTATTTGAATGTATTCTGTAATATTATACTTTATTTATAAATAATAGTAAATGAAATTATTTGTTTATACTAATTTATAAAAATTAATTTGTTATAATATATAAAAATAAACAAAAATTTAAAATCTTATAATAAGTAAAGGGAAATTTCTTTGATACCACAATATATACAGGAAGAATGATATTTAAGTCTATGGAAGTTTATGTGGAGTAAGCAATTCAAACAACCCTTTATTTCATCTGAAATGTTTTAATGATTAATTGTATTTACAGATTCTAGAAATGTTTTATTTCAAATACTTTAAAAAAGTTAAAAAAAATCATATTTTGTTAATGATTTTGTCATTATGGTCTTCCAAAAGCTAAAAAAAAATATGAAGATTGATTTTACAGAATTATTATTACTACTCTGAGATAGCTGGAATCACAAATGTTTATATTTTAGATTTAGATTTTATTACTTAACCAAACATGAAGTTATAAAAATGGAAAATTTTAATTACCTAGTATTTTTATCGGTATAAATATTACAGAAATCTGATGGAAATTATGTATTTTCATATTTTTATATAGTGTTTAAATTTAAATTCCAATGATGAAAGAAGTAGTATGTGAAACTTAATGTTTTTATGAATAGAACTATCCTTTATGAAAGTTAATCAGCTTGTACTATTTCTAATCCATAATTTATTGAATTTATAATTTTTTTTGAATTTTTCTATAAATCTTTTTTTAATACAAGCAATGTAATTCATATTTATGTACAATATTATAGTGTCTGCAATAGATTTCAAGTCTGTGCAAGATTTTAATTTAAAAGTATATAGAAATTGTGGAAAAGTTTCACAGTTCATATAATCGAGCTCATAATTACAGCAATCTTTTTACTGTTCCTTTAGTTGTATACTTTGAAACTTTGAAATTTTATTATTTACTAAGAACATATACTTATTGAGTTTGAATTTATAATGCAACTAATGTGATTTATTTTGTAAAAATTATTTGGCTTCTAAAATGCGTTTTTCTTTCATAAAGTATGTATATACGCACCTTTAAGGGGTACGCACCTTCAAATTATTCAAAGGAAAGATCAAATCTTTCTTTTTGCCAGTCCGTTTTTAACAAGATTGACTTATAACTATAACAACTTTTATTTCCTGCGGATGATTACTGAAAAGTCTAAAATTTAGTTATAAAAGGTAGAAATGATGTCATAGAAGAGTTAAAGCTTATTATTGTCGTCAGCTAGATTCTTTAAAAATATTGCAAGGGTATAAATTGTATGCCCAATCTAAGTATTACGTCCGAGTGTGTTAATTTTAGTCGTATGGTTGATTGACAAAATGAAGTTCAGTTTGCACAGTTAGGATCAAATAATGTCATTATGAATTCACGTTCTGTGTTCAATGCTTTATCTGTCAAAACATCAGTTTAATAGATAGAACCAGCTAAGTTTGCAATTGAGTATATTACATCATATTATCGCTTAAAGAGGTTCAATTTAAAGAATCACATTCATTAATTTATGTTTTGATGAACTTATAAACGCGCGCGCGCTATCTCTTATAAAAGATCTTATCTTAAACTAATTTAAAAGCATTAATATATCTCATATATATTTAAACTACAACATGAAAAAATTCTATTGTTTCTTCAATGCATTTATTTCAAAGAAACTTTATGACTATATATTAATTACTTATAAATATGCATATTAATATATACATTTTTCATGGATAAAAGTTTTTTTAAATTCATTAGATGAGTAAGTTTGATTAGAAAAGTATTAAGATTTATAAAATTCTGATTTGTGAGAAAAGCCTTATTTGAATAACTTTGTAAAATTATTACATGTTCATTTTCTGCACATGAGAAATTTTTTTTAAAAAAATGCACATTGTAATGTTTTTTGATTTGAACCATTAAAAACATTCTTGATTGTAATAAGAATTAAATGTTGATATAATTCTTGAAATACTGCCTAATAAAATGTGCTAACATTTCTTGTATTACTCAGCATGTTAAAATAAATAAGTTTGGTATCGATTTGTGTAATTTTTATCTTATAAGTATTTTTATATGAATTTTTGTAAGGATATTTGTTTTAATATTCATGTTAATATGCTTCTTAATATAAATGCTTTTAAAAATAAATATTTGTTAAATTGAAAGAATAAATATTTTCTACACAATTCACATTTTCGTTGCTAAAATGACCATCATCTTAAATAAAGTTATAAGTATGCTCATACTACATTTTAATTCAGATATGAAATATTTTTATACTACTTTATGTGCTAAATAGTGATCTGTCACTCCCTAAGTAACTGGTAAGCCTTACGTAGATATAAGGAAGAGGATTTTCTCCTAAAATTCTCTTCCCCAGAGAATCAAATATTGGCCACCAGAGGCTCATTAGTGTGCTTCCCTTAATGATGTTGCTGGTTTTATACATTCTCGGAGCAAATAAAAATTTGTTTCGTTATTTATCTTAGTTTTATATGTGCGGTGTGGCCTTATAAGACTGACAATTGTAATATTTTTTACATATTAACATAGTTTAATTAATATAAGGCTATTAAAATTATAAAATCAGTTTAAATATAAATTTATTCTACTAAATATAGAAATAGAAAATAATTTGATGTTGCAATGACATTCAAAATTATTGAGTAGTTGAAAATAAATCTATATTATTCCACTATTTAAAGAGTACACATTGTTATATTAGAAATAATTTAAGTATATTAAAAGTACTATGTAAAATCTTCAGAAAAGAAATTTGAAATGTATATAGTTTTCATCTTGTTTCAATCCCAGTTACATTTTTATAGAAAAAAAAGATTAAATGATATAGACTTTTTAGTCAAAAATACTTTCTATAAAAGAAAGAATTCTTTCGTTCAAATGACCGATCAGAAGATCATTCATATATATTTTTTATTAATATAAATACTTTCAAATAGAATTGTAATTAATGCATAGTATCTTATTAACAATTTTTGGACTTGAATTTGGTAATAGCTTTTCTAAGAACACTTAACTAAATTGGCATCTTTAAAATATTTAGAACTAATTTTAATGTCTTTTCTTCTGTTTTTGATTTTATTTTTAATTCAATCGACATAGCTGCTTATCATGTCAAAGTAGATACATTATTTTATGTTATTTTTATGAAGTATTTTCAACAGTGATAAAATGTAGTGTAATAAATTAAATGTTAATAGAATGACACTTTGTAAACTTTCGTATAATTTATTTTTATTGCTTTAAAATAAGCTATATTTTGATTATTTTTGTTTACCCATTTTTTTTTTGTGAGCACCAGAAAAATACTTCCCTTTTCAGATTCTCGGAGATATTTTTAGGATTGTATTTAGTAAGTGCAAAACAAACCTTCGTGTGAGCTCTTTATGAATGAGGATATTCTATACTTTACCAGAGTTCTCTACCCTCCACTCATGTCGGGGGAACTTACGAGGGTGTCGGATTTAATCTCTTACTAGGTACGTTTCCTGATTTGTGACGTAGCTCTCAAGGCTATGACGTCAAGGGGACTTGTGCCGTTTCTTACAACTGTCGTAAAGAAAGGAGATATATCCGCTAAGAACTTTTCCTCCAGTGAACGCAGCAATGAAGAATATAAAACCGAATTTTTAGTATGTGAGAACATGAGTGATAAATGTTGATTAGTCTTAAAACTGAACGAAATAAAGCTTTATTGTACGATTTCTTTCTCATGGTACTTAAGAAAACGAAGCAAAATTAAGAAAACGTTGATTATTTATTCAAAATTTTTTAAAAGAATATGTATACATAAATATATCTCGTAATCTCGGGAGACTTTAAATATTTATCACAACATCGTTTAACGACATAAAATATATGAAAAATAAATTTTATGAAGTTTCAAAAATTAACATACACTTTATCAGTCATTAAAACAGGATACGAATTATAGTACTTCTTTTTCTTTTAATATTTGTAGCAAAGTGAAGAAAAATTAGAAATGTATTGTATTAAGTGATTAATTGAATTATTATTTTAAAGAGCGTGTCTACAAAAATACACTTATGATTTTCAGAATAAATAGTGTTAATATTTACGTTTGTGTTCGAAACATAATTTATATTATAACCTCCCTGATAATATAAATATCAAGTATTTATAATTGTAATTATGTATTCCTAAATGCATTAAATATTTAAGAAATAAAAAAAAACATTTTAATGAATTTTTAAATATATTTAGTAGTTATTAATATTTTCATGTCTTAAATTTGCAAGCAATTATTGCATTGAAAAATAGCATCAGAAAATTAAAAAAAAATTCTATACGTAGTTAGTTTAAAAAATGTTTTTTGCAAGGAATCATAAGTGAGTAGACAAAGTTTATTTTTTATGTACTTTGATTGTAATTTGCTGTTGTTAATGTCGTGTGCCAGATAGGCTGGCATTATGGGGTGCGCTGCTGCACTTCTCCAATTGAACCATATTTTGGTGTGGAGTCCGACTTCCGCAGTACACACATGCCATAAATACCCGTTTATAGGGTAGGCAACCATTCACAACCCATTCATACTAGGAAAGGATAAAGACAGGATAGATAGAGAGAGAAAAAAGTACATCCGTGACCTAACCGGGATTCGAACCCAGGACCTTCCTACCCGCAGTCAGGCAGGCTGAACCCTAGACAAGTTGGGCGGCTGCATATAAATATTGCTGCAATATATTAAATACTCATTTTGTTTATATTACATTTTACTAAAAGTCTAAAATATATAATTAATTAGCAAAGATTTTAAAAATTTAGATGTCCTTTAAAATTTTGAAGTAATATTATCTTGTTTGATTTCATGTGATACAAATTAAGATAGAAAATCAGTATTATTTTCTAATATGTGAATAAAAATATAATGTGCAGTCTAAAAGAGTGCCCTTAGAAAATTAATTGTTTCAATTGAAGAAAGATTGAAACAAAATGTAAATGATCAGTTTATTGTTTACAGTTAAGAATTATCTAAGATTCGTAATTGCCATATTGTGAGCTTTCCTGATATTGGCAATTTATAAAATTGTCATATAAATGAGAAAACTGATAAAATGATATGGCATAAAACTGCTGTGAAAGAAATTGAGATTTCAAAACATCTATGTCCAATAATGTATTCACACATAAATATTTAATATTAAACATATTTACTTCTCATTTTTGCTTATAAAAATATCTTAACTTAAAAATATTATAAAGATGCAAGTGAGAAAATTAAATTAATTGCTGTCATTGGTGTTATATTAAAATATTTATATATTTTGAATGCAATTACATGTATTATGTTTTATAAAAGTTATACGATTCATAAACATTTCATAGTTATTTCCTAAATATTCCTGAGTAATATATGCTTGAAATATAATATAAGCAAAATAAACAATGTTTCTAATTTATCATTTATTATGTGTGCTTTCTGCAGTATGTATATATATATATATATATATATATATATATATATATATATATATATATATATATATATATATATATATACTTGAATAAAAGTAACACTCCAAATAATAACATTCTTTTTGTCTTAGTCTTATATATTTTTGTTGTTATATCAGTAGCAAACATTTTTCGATAACTTTTTTAAAAGTGTGGAGGCTTAAAGTTATGATTTAGCAATTTATTTGCTATCTGTCTGATATTAATGATATTGTTTTGCTTATAAGAACTGATAATACACTTATACGATGAGGGATTGATAAAATTTAGATATTGCCATTGATTTCATAACATTATCGATCAAGAAACTAGAACGGTTTATAAGATCTTCTATTCAGGGGCAAACATATTCTTAGAAAAGTGATTTATATTTGAGCGGCTGAGGCAAAATATAAACACAAATCATAAGAAATTCCAATGTTTGGCACTGTTGATTAAAACAGGAAATTATTAATTCTGAAGATATGCTGTTCTGGATTGAATAAAATATGATAATATATATTTGAATAAAATAAAATGATATATATTTAAATAAAATATAATAGTATATATTTGAATAAGATATAGTAATATTTATTTAAATAAATTATAATAATATATATTTGAATTATATATAACTATAGAATATCGGATATTTTATTTATTACTTATATGTGTGTCTTTAATTAGTACTACTTCGATTAAAATCGATTGCAGTTAATTAATAAAGTTTTTTTGTTCGCTTCATTTTTAAAGGTGTTTTTTGAAAGCATGCCTACACACTTTTTCTTATTTCATTGTAACTTTATGGTAATTTTACTGCGGTTTAATGAAATTAAACATCTATTTACTTACCTGATGTTGAAATTTACTATATATTACAAACACGAAAAACTAATGCTTTGATGAAAATTTTTTCCCTAGTTTTTTGGAATTGTACAAAATTTTGTTTCGTAATTTTCTTGAAAATATAATGAATCATTCAAGCAAGCAGTGTAAATACTTATTTGAATTAGTTTTTGAATAAATTCTTAAAAACTTTTCCTAAAATGCTTCGTTATGGAAATAGTATAATATGATTGCAAATATTACTTAGATATTATTAAATATATTAAACAGTACTTGCTTTAAGTACTATATAAAGTATTGCTTAAATTTTGAAAAATTATGCACACAAAGTAACAAATTCTATTTTATTTTTATTTCTAGTTAATTTAAAAATCATTTTTTTAAAATTAAATTATACGTGGCTTTTATTTAAAACATATAATGTAAAAGTTATATTTTTATATTGCAACAAAAATTTATAAATTTATTAAATTATAATTTTCCTTAAACTTTTTAACAATTAATGATAAAATTATATTTAAAATATCATTTCAAAAAATAGAAAACAACAGGTATTTTACCGAAAAATATTAAACTAAATGAAAAATGATAAATAGAAAACAACAGACATTTTATCAAAAATATTAAGCTAAATGATTTTAAAATAAATCCCATATTTATTAAATGTACTTTAAATTATGGAAAATGAATAGAAATATTCTTCAGCCCAACAATGTGATCCAGAAAATTTAATATTAATATAATAGGTCGAAAAATATTTTGTTAATATAGGAAAATTTCTAAGAGGTTTCCTTCAATTTATTTTCTCTGTAAAATAATAGTCTGCTTTAAAGCTCGATATTCTGTCAGAAAATCTTTTATAATTCTTTAAATTTTTTATACAGGTCATAATTTTGGATCAATGCTTTTTATTTGTAAAAAGAAAGTGATTTATCATTTGCATTGATGTATCTGACGTCTATTACAAACTTTAGAGATCCAGCACCATTGTTTTTAGAGTTAGACTGACATAAGCGTGATTAATGGTTTTTTCATTAACTATATATAAAAGTTGAAATCGCTGTACTTTTAACTTGGAAAGTTTTTTTTATACTTTTAAAATCAAATGAAATTAAATCCACAAAGTTAAATTCGGTATTTCAAGAACTAAGTCTGGCATGCAAATAAATTTCAGAGCTGAAAATAAAGTGAAATGCTCTATTTTATTTCCGTTTATTTATTTTATGAATGCTTAAAAGTTCTTTGAATGATTTTTATATTGAATTTTCTTAATTATTTAAAGTCACATAATTTTGTCAGTTATTATGATTCTTTAAAAGAAAAATATTAGGGTTAATTACTTTTGTATTTATTTTCTTAGAAAATCTTATTTAACATTTTTGTTAACTATCAATATTGTTGTTTTAATAAGTAACATGGCTAAAATGAAAGATATTATTACGTTATAAAATGTTTTTATTATTCTATGTATTAAATTAAGAAACTTTTAAATATTCCTAAGACTTCTTTAAGAAATGAAATTTATAAGTAATAATTTTAAATAAAGTACTAATAAAAAAAATGAAAATAACTACGTATTATGACAATAATATTTTTATCATTTATAAAAATGTGTTTTTGTGCTTAGAATATTAATTATTGAAATTGTAGTTATTCAAGCGAATACGCAATAAAACTGTAAATGTTTAATTTCCCAATAAAACAAGTCCTTGAAAATAATGATTTCTTTAGATAAAAGTAAACTCTGATAAATAAGTTAATGAATTTGTAAAATAAGTTTTTAAGTATAACTTCAAGGCTTTAATATAATTAGGTGATAATTCAAAAGCTTTCTTTTTAATAAGCAATTTAATTTTCTTAACAAACTGTTTCTTTATGCAAAGCAAATTTAATATTTTATTATTATTGATTTAATAAATAAATAACAAATATATGTGTTACAAAGAAGCCCGGTGGCTTAGTGGCAGCGTTTCACGCTCCCATGACACAGGTCCGAGGTTCGATCCTCGGGCTGGGAAAGGTTGACTCATTCTTTCATCCCTTCAGTGGGTCGATTAACTGAGTACCAAGCATGCTTGGGAACTAAACACTGGGGGTCTTACGGTAGGCTGACCACCTAACTGGGACATATGCTTCGCACCCCAGGACCCTAGGTCATGAAAACAGTTATGAGCACTGTAGGCCTTGGCCCTCATGGGCTGTCGTGCCATGGAGTTTAGTTTTTATGTGTTACAAAAGTGCATAAATTGGTTAAATTTTCATTTATATAAACAATGTTTTAAATAATTTATTACACTTGATTAAAATTATTTGCTATTTTGTAATAAGATATATTATAAAATAATTTATATTATTTTATCTATTATTTTATAAAATAATGGATATACATTTTAAATATTAAAATTGATTGCAAAAGTATGATTAAAAGCGAAGAAGATTCTTTATAACATGTATCAGTAGTAATGTAATTCATCATTTCTGTGAAGTTTATGAATACTAACAGTGTACATCATTTGAATGCATTCAACAAGTTGCGTGAAGATTTTTCTAATATTGCTTATGCTTAGTTGGCAGCAGGATTGCGAGTGTTATAGTTTTCAGTTCAGGGATGGACCTTGCTCTCGAAGGTATTTGAAATGATTAGACTATTCTTTAAACTGTTAGTACTTCGGACATACATGCACACAACACACATTTTCAAACATAGCATTTTGTTAATTTACAATAATTTGTGATATGATACCATATTTAGCTAATGAAATAATAAACTTCAATGCGTAAAAGTATGTAATTAAACGCATTGGAATTTATGCAGCATATTTCTTATTGTCATGTTTTAGAAATTCAAAAATTTTTATGAAGTTCTTAATGTTTGAAATATAAATCCCGTAAACTAATATATGAACTAATGAAAAACTAATATATCATATGTAAATTTAATATATCGTTTTATTTATAGAATGCTGATAAAATAATTTACGGCAAATAATGTGTTTATATAATTCCAGAAAGTAATATAATTATATAAATGAATTTAATAAATGCAATGCATACTTGCATTTGCATTTTTATTTAAATTAAAAATTTCTTTTTTTATTCTTCTTCAGTCAAAATTCTAATTAATATTCATTTCAGCAGTTCAAAATAAATAACGGGGAATTTTACTTAAAGACGAGCGATAATAAAAAGGATAGCAGAAAATCGATATTACTATTTACGTAGACAGTAAGAAAAGGAAACTCGATAAAGATCTGAAATCCGATTCTGCTAATACCTCTTGACGTTGTTAAGGCCAGGCTCTTTAACCAACGTCCGGCCGTTTCCGTTTACAGCTATTGCCCTTTTGTGTTTTGAGTCGGATTTTCTTATTGCATCTCGCTATCTTCCTTTTAGTTCTTTCTCCCTCATTGATAAAAGGGATCTGACAGTTTGTAAGAAGAGCAAGCTGTGTTTTGTTGATCATGATACTATGTTTATTATAAATATTAGAACACGAAACTAATTTTACGTAAAAAAAGCCTATCGCAGTATTGATATTTTCTTCTGCGCATTTGAACTTATCAATAATTTTTGATAACATGAACTGTGTTCCACCATATTTCAAAAGCAATATTTACTAAATAAGGTTATTTTAGGGAATCAATTTGTAGTCAATGATTGAAGGTATGTATTCCTATGTTTTGTGACAAGTTTATGATGCTAATTTCATTTTTAGTTTCTTAATTGAAAACACAATGAACTTTAACATATAAATTTAGTAACTTTATATCTAAAATATGTATAACTTTATTATTGGTTTAAATTAATCTCTTGAGAAACGAGATCATTTCCTGTAATGTATGTCCTCATGCTTAACGTCTAATATTTTCAAAAACGAGTTTGAAATGGACGCAAATTTTTAAGTCATTGTGTGTGTGTGGTTTGCTAGACATCTCAAAGCAATTTCACAATGCAGTGTACAAAATAATAAATTAGACATTATAAATATAAATATGTATGTAATTATGTGGTATTAATCACACATTAGAATTTTACATGATAGGCCATATTCTCATTTAAATGGTAAGTTGTTTTACAAATATTTTTTATCGATCTTTTTTTTACATTCTAATTACATTTTGGTGTATTTTATACATTTTTTTTGTTTTCCTAATTTGCTCGCATTTTTGGTTAAAAATATTACCTGTCAGGTGTGTACGTATGTTCTACGAAAACGAAATTAATTTTATCTGTAAAGTGAATTCTGAAAAATAAAAATGTAGTGGGTAAATTAAAAAAAGACTTCCACTGAAACACAATTTGTCTACAGAAAGGGTTATATTTGTAATTATTATAAAAATGCTTCATCGTTAAAGTTTTGTGCCTAATTATATAGATTTGATAAATTTTTCTACAAATTTAAAATATCATAATTTATAATGAATATTTACTAAGCGATTTTTATGATACTTTTCTTCCGATGTTTAATATTGTTGAGAATCATGTTGAATGAAATGCTGTGATTTATTTTCAATCAATATAAAATTACATTTATAGAAATTTTTCCAACACAAATATTTCATTCTATGTCAAATGAGACATGATTTTGTTACGAGTTTACAGTTGATTTATATTGTAGTATTTCAATTACTTTCAAATGATTATAAAAGAAATCTGTATAGTTGTATAGTTTCCCTAAAAATTCGAATTTACCCAACAGTTCAGTTAATCTTTAAATTCTTGGAGATAAATTATTAATAATTATGATAGTGATCAACACTGCTATTCTTTCACTTGTATCTTAAACTATATTTGAGTTATTTTTCTGAGACTAAAATAAAAACAAAACACTCATCAGTAAATTATAAATTATGTAATTCAGTTTTTGTAATCCTATATAAATAATTTATTACTATTTACTTCTTTAAAAGCTGTATGGGAAGAAAATCAAATGTTATCTTATTGTGTTTTGTTTGTTCTTTGCTGAAATGTATTTTCCTTAATAAATCTAACTTCATTTTATTAAAATTTAAAAATTTGATTTTATATTTGTGGAAAATTTAACTGTATTCATGAAAGCTCTTAATATTAGAATATCAGAAAATTCTATTCATAAAATATAAAATTAAGTAAAAAAATGTCTTAAAGATATTTGTTGATTTGTGAGCTAGATTTTCAAATTAAGTTATAGTGAATATAAAAGATAATGATTTTTTCTAAAATTGAGATAAAATGTACTGCTTGTTTACGTCTTCTACTTAATACACTTTTCTAAACGATGGTAATAAAACGAAAAACGAATTTTGGTTAGTTAGATTAAAATATAGAAATTAACTTATGTGAGTTATTATGATTGCAAATGATGACGAAAGTTTTCTTCACTAATATTAAGGGAGTGCCGTTATCTATTGAAAAAAATTTGATTAAAAATTATACTATGCTTTCGTGTTATTGTTTAATAAAAGGTTTTATAACTCTAGATTATATAACTCTAGATAAAAGATTTTAATAACTCTAATGAATGATTAAATGTTTAACACAAATGTAATTTCACAAAAATGCAATTATTAATGATCGCAAGATTGTATTTAGTTTTAAGTAAAATATTTTATCTTGCTCCAGACTTATAAAGTTTCAAAGGGAAATATACTAATTTTTTTTGAAAAATCATTGCTATATGATTGAGGTTCTATGCAAAAAATAAATTTTAGATTTACACTAAATACGAATTAATGTTTGAAGTACACTTTTCTCTTTTTTCTTTAGAAATAACTATGGATATTTTGACATTCTTATATAAATATTTTATTACACTCTAAGTAATTTGAAAAAAGTTTTTTTTTGAAATTATTACGGTGAAAACTTATACATAAATATAATTTATAATATCATTATTTTTATAAAACAGACAGAATGTCTTAATTTATGTAAATCATTAATTAACCCTTTACCGTTTTTAAAAACCATGAATGTGAAGTATAGAATTTAACATTAAATACTTTTTTGAATAAAGCTTATTTTTCTTATAACAAGAATTGTTAAAGGTGATTCTATGAGCCGCATTGGGCTCTTTGATAATCGTGGTTTCCATCAAAATTTAGACATGTGTGCCATTTAAAACAAATATGGTTTACATTAATATTTTAATGTGAAATTTCGTCTTGAACAATTTATGTTGTGCATACCGTATTAACTAGTTTGCAAGATGGATGCAGTGGTGATGATTGGTAACCATAGCTCTTGGGAGCAATTCACATACATAATATATATTTAAGCTCTTCAAAATGCTTCGTATTTTGCCCCATTTGTGCTACACCAACTAATATAGTATTTCTGATTCAGCTAATGGTTGCATCTGTCAATTATTTTGCTTATAAATAAAAATAAAAATTTCTGTCATGTTCTTAAAACTATTTATGAATAAAAAATTTAAAAATCATACATTAATTATTTTGTTTCGAATATAATTATGTTTCTTGTTAGATGACAATGTAAATAATTCAGGAAACGAATGTACAAAGATGGAAAAGAATAGTAAATATATACATAATAGTATATAGTTTGGCTTTAAAAATTTTGATTGAACTAATTTGGTATACAGAATAAATATCAAATGTTTTATTCATTAATATTAAAATTTCTAAATATCTTTATAATTAATATTTTATAAAAAAAATTTAAAGTATGAAGCATAAAGTTTTAAAATTTACCGAGGAGAAAATGTTTTTCTATCGTTATTAATTGTTTTTTCATTTAATATCAACAAGAAAAGAGAACTCTAAAAATTCAGAGACAGCAAATGAAAAAAGAGTTCTTATTGAAATTTCTGTGTAATAAATTATGTACACGTTTTGAATGCATGTCATTTTTAAAATACATTATTTCTGAAATTTGTAGTATATTTTCTTTATATGTTCTATATTTAAAATAATGTTTATCTATGTTATTTGTGTATTAATCATTTGCTATTTCTATAGCTTAAGTAAAGCATTATATAGCTTGTCGCAATATATATATATATATAACTATTTAAAGTTGTTGAATATTTTATTATTTCTTTATTCCTTAAGTACTTTTCTATGAAATATTTATAAATTTTAAACTTAACAAGAGTAATAATATATTGAGAAAAATATATAAAATAAATCAATATACCTCATAGCACTGAAACTTTATTTACAAATAAGTTTTTAAAAAAAAGAAAACTCAAAATAATTTTCTTTTTCTGATTTTTACGAGACTCGTTTGCCTGGTGTGCCAAATCATCATTCTCATGACTGGCGTGTTGTGAGTTAGTATTTAGTCAAGCCAAAGAGCGCTAGTTTTTAAATGGCAAGAAAATTGGGTTAGGGTTGCAATGTCTTCCAAGTACAATGACATGTCAGGGATTATTACTTAGTCCCTGACTCTAGTTATGAGGTGCTTGTTTGTGGGAAAAAATGGTATACATACAATGGATGCCCCTCTGTCTAAGTTGCCAATAAAAGTGCCTCATATAAGTCAGTAGAGCTTAAAACAATAAAGTAACTGGACAACTGAATGAAAATAAAGAATTTATTAATATTTATTAGGGGTAGAAAAATAAATTTCAAAGAGTGTTGAACACAAGTAAAAGAAGGACATTTTATAAAACATGAATTTTCTTTCTCAGTTCCTTTCTATAATTTATTTATCTTATTTTCTATTTTGCTAGTTTTCCCAGCTTTGTTTTATTCACCATTTTGTTAGGGATTAAATTGTTTATTTTTGTAAATTTAATTATCACTTTGAGACCTCTTCTCTTCTTCACTATTACTGTTGCATTTTATAATTGAATTATTTAACAAAAATATTAGTTAAAATATTATCAATATAAATTTTTTGACTAAATATTGAATAATAATATTTCAAATATATATTAAATTTTCATTCTATATATTAAATGAATTTAAGAAAAACTTATCCATTCAAATTATAACTTTTAATTATGTCAGTCGAAATAATAACTACATAATGTTTAATTTATTCCTTAAGTGATTCCTATTGTTATGTTGTTTTCTACTGTGGAAGTTAAAAATGTTCTAATAAAAATCCATTATTTTTTGAAGATTTTTGCTTCAGATATTATTGCTTCATCTAAGATATTTGCTGTAAATCATATTATTGTATGTATATTTGTGTGTGCAAAACATTCCAAACAAATTGATATTAAAGTAATATTTAAACAATAAAACTAACTATGTCTAAGTTAGATGTAATTTGAGTCGTAAATATTGATTTTGTATTACGTATGTTTTATTAAAAGTGAATAAAGTGATTAAATATTTTAATAGTTTATATAATGGTAATAATTTTATTTTCAGAATTGCTTATAAATTCTTTATTAAAATATATACATTATTGCATTGAAAGTGGGGTCATATTTCTCCCCTAAAATTTAGTCTGCTTTACATGTTGCTTACGTTGAATTTATTCAAGCTTTTTAAAAAATAAGGAAAAAAGCATTGAAATGAATATTTAATAATGCTTAATACATACATACATATATACATATATACATATATATATATAAATATATATATATATATATATATATATATATATATATATATATATATATATATATATATATATATATATATATATATATATATATATATATATATATATATATATATATATATATATATATATATATATATATATATATATATATATATGTATATACAAGCTGACCCAGGCACGCGTTGCAGTGGCTGAGTTTTTATAATACATTGAATCAATTTTTTACTAATTCTTGGGTACAATCAAATTAATATTTTCTAAAAAAATTTAAAATAGGTTCATTCATATGAGATTAAAAATAAAACGTTTCGCAAAAATTTAAAAGTAATAGGTAAAGTATCGAAATTTTGAAATTAAGCACAAATCTACATATACTTTCTGAATTTACATTTTATTCATCTTATATTAAATTATAGTTAGTAATCAGTAACTTACTTATAAAATATACTATATAAATTAAAAACATCTAAAAATAAATTGTTATAAATGAGGTAGATAACACTGACATCAAACTATTATTTTTTCAATTTTTAATTATTAAAACTAAAAATTTTTCCGCGGTGTTATACTGAAATAAAAAAATTAAAAGAATTTATCATTTGAATAAATAAATTAGATCAAAATGTTCTACTGAATAAATTAATAATTATCAAATTATAAAATAAAAATAAAAAAAAATAAAAGGCTGTCAAGAAATACTTACATGTTTTGGAGGTGGTATGAAAATTAGTAAAGAAAAACAGCAACAAATAAAATTTTATTTTACTATTTATAATATTAAAAGTATTCAAACTGAACACGCACAATAATAACACAATACAAAGTATAATTATGAAAGTGATTCACAAAAAATTGTTATAGTGTGGTTATACATCATGAAAATATATGTATCATTACAATATATGAAAATATATATGAAAATATATGTACATCATGAAAATATAATAATAAAAATATATGTAAATTCTATATTTAACCACGCGATTGCGCGCGCACGTTAATTTTCTCGAAGATGTATAATCTAGAAAAATAAACACGTCGCCATGTGCCGAATACCTGTGCAACTTAGATGCTAAACCGCCATCTATTAGGAACTTACAGAACTAAACAATAAATAAACATTAATGTCGTATAATAAAAATTGAAAATAATAATTAAGAGATAAAAACTATTCTATCTTTTAAGTTGGATTATATATTATAAATGGTTACAAAATTTTATCAAAATCCGTTCAGTAGTTTCGGAGTTTATCGGGAACTTACATCGTGACACGAAATTTTTACATATATATATATATATATATATATATATATATATATATATATATATATATATATATATATATATATATATATATATATATATATATATATATATATATATTCAGTTGAGAAACTCAATTTGTGAAGAATAATATTCCAAATTGTTCAAACAAAGTGTCTAAATGATAACTAAAATATTTAGAATTTTCGGTATAAATATATGTTTTATTTACTTACATGATTATTATAACGTATTATTGCAGATATGAATATAAATTTTATAATTTTGTAACACGGTATTATATTTAATTATAAAAACTTTTTTAACTATAGAATATTTCAAATACAAATATTTGAAAGAAATTTGCATGTATTCACTTCTGAGAAAAAATTTAATAGCATTATTATTTTTAGGAATTCAATTATTTTAATAAATATTTATTGAATATTGCGCAACTTTTATACATGACCAAAAATATGGAGCTAGAAATGTAAAATCACTAGTTTTCTACTAAAATAGATAAAAAATATAAAAAACTAGATGAGAAAGATTTGAATTCCTATATTACTAATATCATTTAGCTTATAAAAACAAAGTTCTTTCAGTGAAATCCGATATCAGGTCACAACTAAAGCTCTTTTCTATGACGATAAGGAGTTTCTTACTTCAGTGTGTAGGACCCGCTTTTTCTGATTAATAAAAGATGTTTGAAGGTTTGAAGGTTTGTTAAAGGATTATATATATATATATATATATATATATATATATATATATATATATATATATATATATATATATATATATATATATATATATATATGAAATCACATTTTTTCTATAATGCTCTTTATGTTACTAATTGTTGGTAATGTTATAAATAATAAATTTGGTTATATTATATAGAATGTAGCTGGTTATATTGATTTGAATTCATTTTCTGTATTTTTCTAAAAATCTCACATGTTTTAACAAATATGTTTATAGAAGTCCATAGAAACTCTTATGTGGTGCGGTATATAAAATAGTAGGCGTTGATTAAGTAATATAAAATAGTTTATGATTGAAACTTTTCAATTTCAGCCCTTGCGGTGAAGTGGCTTGCTTTCAGATATTATATTTGTTGGATATGTCAGTTGAATTATTTATTTTACAAATATAACTTTAAAAATATGCATGTTTTTAGAAGCGATAATTTTCTGCCGTTTTGATGGAATTTTAATACATATATAGTCTATCTCTAAGAATCATAATTTCATAGACGTATCATGATGTTATTACTTTTACTTCAGTTTATATACAATTGTCTTTTACTTTTCTAATAACTTTCTAAATTATTAAGTTATTTGAGTTTCACAATTATTAAGTTATCTATAGTTATTCAATACATTACTTTGATTTTAGTTCACTTAGAAAATTATTTGAACATTTAATTTGTTGCACCTGATTAGAAATATTTAAGTTTGATAGAATACTTTAAAATTAATTATATCGATTAGAACATACAGAGATTAACATACAGAGACATTTTTCACAAAAATGTTATATTCCAGGCTTTAACAAATTTATTCTTGGCAGCTAGATAAAAGAAATTTAAGATTTATGTAATTTTGCCTTTATTTTGCTTTCCGAAAGTTCTAAAAAATATAGAATGATAAACAAAAATTTAAGTTGTTGTAAAAGCCTTATATGTGCCATGTAGACCGTTGGAAATGAATATGGAGGAAATCTTTTGATTTTTTTTATTTAATTATAGGTCATAAGATCATAAGGCTATATAATATTAAAAACCATAAAATGATATAATAATTTAGTATGATATTGCTTATTTTTCCTCGTGTCTATTAGGTCAAAAAACATTAATTAATAATTGCTATTAATGTTTTCTTGACATAATAGACACTAACATTTAATTAATAAAATTGGTAATAGACATTAATAATCATTATTACTAAGTTTCTTTATGAATAGTATTTTATAAGGAAACTACTATTATTAATCATATTTTCGTGAAATGAAATATTTAAAACATTAATTTAAGCAAACACAAGACCTTAGAGGTACCAGTAAAAATTCATGGTTTTAAATATATTGATAATTTCAAAATAAAATAAAACAATCATTGCGAAACATTTTTTATAGTTTGAAAGCGTTTTTCTTACTGATAATTAAATAAAAGTTTTGTTCTAATCTTTCTATTTATAATGACATCAATAAATACTTAAAATAATATTAGAAGTCAAAATTTCACAAAAATGATTTTTAAAAATATATTGTTAAAATTGGTGTTTTTGTTAAGTATATGATTTTAAAAATCAGCATTTATTACACTAGTACCGTCGTCAATAATGACTAATCAAAGAGCAAAATTAAATTCATAAAAATAATATTAAGAGAACTAAATTAAAAACTAGAATTTTATTTAAAAATAAATATATTGAATTTTTAATTATAAAAAACTGCAATCAAATATGAATAAATACAAACCATACAAAAATGTGGTTACTTTAGAATACATGAGACGAATAATATTATCTATATTTTTATAATATAGTACCTAATAATTATGCAAATGTATATTAATACATGTTTACTTTCTTTCTAAGATTAAATGTACTTCCGAGCTACTGTTTTTATATAATAACCATAGACATATTCAATTTTTTGTAAAGGTCATTGTTGTATATAAAAGTTTAATAAATGCTATTTAAGTCGCTGCAATTATAAAAAATAAAATGGCATAAGACATCAGTTATCAAATACTTTAATTATTTAAATGCAGATACATTCGTAATATAGATATCAGTTATATTTTAATAAATTAAAATTTATCGATTAAAATAAATTGAATTAAATTCCATAATTCCTAAATTTAAGAAATGTGTAACCATATTTTGTGTGAGACTAGCACTTAGCGTGTTTATAAAAGACCAGAGATATCACAGTAAAATTTATTTAGCGGATTTTACGTTACACAAAGAGCAAATGATTGAAATTATAGCGTCTTGTGAAGTGTGGATGATGAAAAAAAATCTTTAGTTTGTCTGTCCGCCATTGTTGGATATAACTGTTATCATACACCGTGGCATAGAATCAAAGACACTTTGAATGTATCCTTGTGGTATAACAGCAGTTCATGGGACTAACATATATTGACAAAGTTGATCTGCTGACTTAAAAGTGAGTTGATGTATTTCAAGCCTGTTGTTTTTCAAGCATGGATCTCACGTTTTCTATTGGCTGTAGTTTGATAGAACAGGCATTAAACAGAAACAGTTCAAATTGTTGGGTGATAAGAACACTTGAACACTACGCGTCACGTTTAACTAAACATTATCTTGTTGGAATACGGTTGATCGCATGTGGTGTATATTTGGAATGGAATGAACAAAAGTTTCAACATTTCAGAGATGTAACTTTTTCTGTTCAGTGTACCAGCAATTTGTACAGTGGGATACAGGAATAATCAAATCTAATCATACCTCAATTTTTGATGATGGGTGCAAGATCAGCATGGTGATGCATAATGCAACAATTCAGTAGTCTCTTACACCACTTTCTACAGATTTGAATCCAAATATCACGATCTTGCTGACAGAATCAGGATTCACCATTAAGACAATGTTGTTTTATTCTGTTGTTCACCACATAAAAGGTGGTTAACAAAGCAATGGATACTTTGTAGACTTTCAGCCCAGCTGCATGGCAATGGTAAAATCGGACATCGAATGATGTGTCACAAAATGAATTAGATGCTCCGTGTTTCGTGAAGTCACTGATTGATCAACCATTACCATATGCATAATATGCCAATCATCAAGTGCAATGCTGTATCGAGGTTGGTGCGATAGGTCCTGTCTGTTTAGGGTTCCTTCGTGCATCCAGAAGTTATAGATCCATATCATACTTATTTGGTTTTGTCAAACATAATCACAAATTTTTCTGAAAGGTAACTTGCAATCCCTATAGTTGACTATTGATATCCAGTGACTTAATAGCATTAAGTCGCTTCCTTTGAAAATCATCAAAGTATAGCATAATTTGTTGCTGGCAGTGATTGGGAGGGGGACCACATTCTCCCTCATTGAGTTGGGGGAGCTTTGTGGTTTAGGAACGTGCTCACGTTAATCTGTGATTTTCAAAGCCTTTGGATTGGCATAAATATAGAGAGGATAGTGCCAGATCAGGTGTGACCTTGTTATCTGACCATGGTTGAAAATTACGAGATACTTGGTGGTGGGCGAATATACCAAACCCATTAACCTTAAGGTGCAGTCCGGGGTTCACCTGCATCTCTATTTATATATTCATGCATATATCTATTTATATATGCATGAAGATTGTTTTTCATAATTATGATATTAGTAGGATGATAGTATCATCAAATATTTTCAAATAATATTTCAAATAATTATGTTATTATGATAGTCTTACTGAGTAAAACTAAAATATTGTAAAATATTCTTAACATATTTAAAATCTTTTATATCATAAAGAATTAAAGAACATTACATCACGACATTAAATTGCATAATCATAATGAATGAGAATATATTAGGGAAAGTCAAATTTTTCAGGAATTTTATTGTGAATTAAATTTCTCTTCTTAATAATAATAAAATTTTAACAAAACATTTGTATTCATAGTTCAACAGTTTTCATAAAATCAAAATGTTTCTTATATATCTAACATTTATGATGAATTAAAAAATTGTTTTCTATAAAATGCTGTTAAAAGTATTTATTTTCCATCATAATCTATAAAAGATTACAACTACAGTGCAAATATATGATTTAAAACTTGTGATGAGGTAAAAGCAAATGCCCTTATGATGAATAAATTATAAATTGCTTAGTTTGAAATTTTTATATTCATCACTATAACTATTTTTACATTTCGTAAGCAAAACAAATGAAATAATTGCGTTTCAGTAGTATAGAAACTCTAATAAATACAAAGTAAGTTTCCTTTCATCTAAAACAAACATGGTAGTTTCTAACTATTTTTGAAATTCAAGTTATCTTTCGTTTCGACAATAAAAGAAATAAAATATTGAAAATAAAGAAAGCTGATTAATGTGTATTGACAAAAAGAAATATGCAATTGATTCAATTGAAATCTGAAAAATAAGGATTCATTAGCTTCGAATGGAATTAAATCCTTGATTTAATTACCCAAAAATGCAATGAACACAAAATAAAAATGCTTATTTTCTGTCCAAAATACTTTAATTAACTGTTTTGTAAATCAGACTCGATTGAATTTTACTTAATATTATTTAAATTTTATCATCCATACCAATAAATGTTAAAGGAAATATTTCAGAAATAGGGGATTATATATTTGCATTGACCAAATACATGTAATGGAATAGGAAAGAATACTGAAGGAAAGAGGGAAAGACTATTCCAGGATTTATATATATATATATATATATATATATATATATATATATATATATATATATATATATATATATATATATATATATATATATATATATATATCTTTCGAAAATTAAACTTAAACATTTATACCACTAAGAAGAATATTTAAAAATTAAATTTTTTTTGCAAATGGAATTAAAAGGAATTGATGCTGGAGAACTTGAGAGTGAGAGAAAGGAAAATTTTAATTCCTTATTGGTAAAATAAATATTTTATTAAAATAAAAAATAGTTTTTGTTATTATGATTTTAAAACTTAAATGTGATTTATGAAAACGTATTATAGAAACTATTATTTGATAATTTTGTAATTTTAAGAAGTTTTTTTGAATCTCTCAATATTTAATTGACCATCACTTTCTGGAGTAATCCTTTATTTTAATGCTGAAATTAATTTATTTTATCAAAATGACTAAATACATAGTTGAAGACGTTACCAATAAAAAAGAAAAAAAATTTTTACATGAACCTGCAGCCTATAAAATATGAGTCATTACTAGAAATCATTGATAGTGGTTATACCGTTGATAATATTGAAATTGCGAATGAAAATATATAATCAATGCTCATTCTTTTGATGAATATATCTTAATTCTTATTAATATAAACTTAATCCCCTCATATACTTTAAATCTTATGTAATTGAATTTGGGTCTGAGTATTGTCATTTTAAAGCATTTCTTATCCAACTTTGAAATGTTAAGGAACGGAATTTTAAGAGTAAAGTAACAGAATACAGCTTTTCCGAAAATTAATTTTCTTCTTCTATAAGCATGTGTTTTTTAAAGTAGATAATTAAAAAATGGAATAAATATTAAAGGCTTTGAAGTATGATGGTATATTTTATATTTATTTTTACTTGATCATATTTTTTGTTTAAAATTTTTAAGTTCTTATAAATGACGGTGGCTTATAGTACATTAAGGTTGTAAATTAGTTATTATTGAATTTGAATAATTTCATGGAACAAAATATTAATTCTAAAATTCAATAAAAAATAATAGTTTAAAATATGTTAATAGTGCATTGATTTTAAAAGATTAATAATTTTATTTATATTTTAATAATAATTTAATTTTAATTTTAATTTAATAAGGTATTTTAATATCTTATTTTATTTTATTTATAAGATGTTTCATAATTTTATTTTAATAGGATATTTTACAAAATTTTGATGTGAATAATGTAAGATAATGTTAATAATATATAAATTTAGTGGCATAGCTGAAAGTACAGCGCACCTTTAAAGACATTGTCATTTATAGACTTCATTTAGCCGAATCTAGAAGTAAGCTCTGTTTCCAGATTCTTCAAAATTTAGGCAATAAACAGGTCTGGAAGCAAGGTTTACGTGAATTATATATTGATTGAAAACCGTATTGAATCCAAATATACAATTTGATTTCGTGTTTAGCCAAAATTAAAAATTGGGAAAATGAAACCTGTTTGAATTTTTCTGCATATTATGCGATAATTTTGTATTTACTTAATATAGGATATAAAAAATTATTCTAATGAATTAATTCCTGCGTAACTTGAGAAAAAAGTTATCGAATGAGAACAACTTACGTTGATGTGAGGTATCTTTATAGTTATTTTCCTATTATTTATAAAAAATTGTTTTCAAATATTAATTTGTTTGTGTTTTGAATACAATTAAACACATTAAATTTTATAATAAAAAATTAAAGCAAACGTTATGTACATAAAGCAGAAAATAATAAGGATTATATATATATAGGGAATAAAAATATATTTCTAATCAAAAATATTCTGTAAAATTAATTTTTACTTTGTTTATTACTTATAATTTTATACTTTATTATTGCCATCGTTATATTCCTTACACATTTTATATTTTATTTATTTTACTATACTTTTTATATTTATATTTTATATTACGATGTAATAATTTTACTTTTTTGTGAGTATGTCTCAATCGCATATTATCATTTTTGTAAGATAAATAGAAATTTAATTCTATGCAACATTTATAGAAAACATTGTTTGGTTTAAAACGTTCTGGAAAGCTAAAAGTATTGATTTTCACTTAACATTTCCTATTTATAGAAGTTAGATCATGGCTCTGCTATTCCAATACTTTTTTTTATGTATTCTTCGTCGAGTGTTTTATGTTTTACTTCACAATATTCGATAATGAGAAAAAATCCTGCTCTCTCACGTAAGGAAAGTATGATTTCCGGAAATATTCTTTCGGAAGTTGCCACCATTAGTCAAAAATGCTAACTAAAGCTATTTGAACTGTATTGATTATGTTTTATTGAATTTATGGAAAGTGTTCTAAAATAAACCGCTGAGTTCAGCAGATGCGATTTTATGGATTAGCGGTAATTAGCTAAAATGTCATAATTTTGAATATTTATATCAGCTGCATAATTTAAATTTAAAAAGTTTACAACATAAAATGCGTTTAACTTTAGCATCAATTTTATTGAACGTTTAAAATTATTTTTAAGAGTATTATAAATTTTTTATTGAGTGTTAAAATACAAAATATATTATTATTGAAATGTAGATGGTTTAATTAGTTTTATATGTTAGAATATTCTTAATGATGGAAACTTACATTTTTGTAAAATCTGTGAGAAATTTGTTAAATATTTTATGGTTGATAAATAATTTGATTTAAGCACACATTGGACCAGTTTATAATCAATAATTTTACTGAAATATCCTTTGTAAAGTGAATCAAGAACTCTTTCCGATTTCATGTCTTTATTTTATTTTAATTTTCATGCAAGATATACATAAAAATGTTTTCAAAATATTAATCCGATATCTGCTGATATAAAACAATTCAGAAACAAAATTTTGATTTTATATTGAATTGCTTGTATTGGGTAAAATCTTTTATCACGATTTTCATGGCTAATTTAACGTTTTGTATGAACTCTTATTGCTGATAATTGGATCTCTTACTTAGTAGTTAATAATAAATTCAAGAACCTGTACTGCATGAAATAGAATTTGTTGCAAAAATTGGATATCAACAAAATAAATAATTTGTTGATATCCAATTTTTGCAGTAAGTGTTTTTGCATTTATTTGCTGATAGGCAAATTTTTAATGAAAATCTGTAAGGTAACTGTGAAGAGCATTTATTTCAAGTCTTGATTGAAAGCAGCTGTCTCAGTAGAACCAGAGAAGATGTCGAAGCTTAGGCACACAGTTAAAGGTACGGATATAATAATCAGCTCTAGGTTCCAGAAAAGTAAGCGTTGCTATGGCATTTATAGCGAACAAAGTTCTGTATCTTCTATCTGAAATTGTTTTCCAAATATTCATCAAAAATATACCGAACTGATTCTTTCCAATAATGTTCGATAAAATATCCAGTAAGTAAATGGAATAAGTAAAAAAAGCATTATCAGCTACTTTTGTGTGACCTTTAAGTAAAGTATAAGATATTTTACATTTATGAATTTGGGTTTTCTTGAAAATTTTTCAAGAAATTCAATTTTGATATAAAATTAATTCCGACTAAAACTGTGTTGAGTTGATCGGTGACATTTTGTTGTTTGAATTTTTCTTTTTAGTCTTAATTTTAGAGTTTGATGTTTGGAATATGAGCTGTAAGGATCTACTTTTACCTCCTCCCTCTGATTCCTTGGACTTTTTGAATTTAATATGAATCTTCATCTTATACAAAAAGTTGTTAAAAACAAAATGAGTGATTCACAATGAAAATTTTTTCAATTGAGGCAATTGAGGGTCTATATCCTGAAAATGAATGGTTGTTCATTTTCACTGATAATGTTGCTAGAAAAGGTATTCTTAGTGGGCTTTTTAATTTTTTCTTACCAATTGGATCTTTTACTACTGACTTCGATGGTGAAATCAAAGCTATTGCCGTGGCTATTCAACAACTGTTAATTCGCGGCCACTCTTTTGTAAGAGCTGTCATATTATAGAATTCTATAAGTGCGCTTCAAGCCCTTTTAAATGAGCAAACTGTGCGTCACAGAATGTTAAAACTGATAGCTTTACTTAAGGCACTGGCTCATAGAATTTCATTCCAATGGATCCCTTCCCACTGTAGAATTATAGGTATTGAAAAAGCTGATGCATTGACTAAAAGGAAGCTTTTATAGAACAACGTACAACTCATCCTCTTTCTTTTTACACGATTAATGGTTTATTAACCTGTCTGACCCTTAGAAAAAACTCTTAAATAGAGTAGGATTTAACGCGCAAGGAATAATAGATGGAAGATTCTAGGGGAGGAGAAAACTGTTCCCAGTTTTCCAAGAAATTTGCGGTGGCTCTATTTAGAAGTCTGACTGGACATAACTATTTACAAAACCATCTCTACGGAATTAAAGAGGAGGATTCCTCAAACTGTGTTTTGTGTGTCTCAAATCAACCAATGATTTTTCACCTTTTAAATAATTATATATAATAAAAAAATAAAAACTTTTTCAGTATGAGATCTTTGTTGGGAGGTATTAGAGGTCCCCTGAACTAATAGTTTAAGCGTTAATGTTTGGCCTTTATTTAGTAAATAAATAAAGTCAAATTTTAGAAGCACTAAAGGAATAGGTTGAATAAAAATGAGATACTCTTACATGGTATATCTTATCATCAAGAACTTGTCTTTTAATGGTCGTTCCAATACTAGTCTCTTTGGATTACCATAGTAGAATTTACCGTCAGTTTTCTCTGCTTCATTACTTCTATCTAATAAACGACTGACATGTACAAGTCAAATTATCTTCATGAATACCATAATAAAAACTCAACAAGTATTTTTCCAATGTAACTGCACCATTTGACTTAGCTTGACATATAACTATGTTGAATATATGATATGGTATAAGATTATACTATTTATAAATATAAGTGAATCAATAATTTCCATGATTATTAAATATTTCCGAGTTATCACAACATAGCTATTTACATAATTATAGAAGGCTTGTTATTTATTTAAAATTTTATTTGATCATTTTCTCAATCTAAGACTCTGTTTGTAAATGATTTAAAGCCTATGCAAGAGATAAAAAATTATCATTTTTTAAAGTTCCACTTTGAGACTAGTATTATTGCTCTAAAAATTCAAAACAAACCTAATTCAATGTTTATTTTTTTAAATTAATTGCAAAACTAATAACTGCATATCAGCATATTAGTTTTACAATTCTATTTCTAATTTTACATTTTTATTTCTAATTTTCTAATTTTTCTAATTTTACAATTTAGCATAATTTTTGATATTTAAACATAGATTACATATATAAGGCATGCTAAGTTAAAAAAATAAATATTAATTTTAAGACAATATAATTTTTTATGCAAATGGGAAAAGAACTTTGATTATTATTTCATCATCCGTTTTTCATGGAAATTCTTCAAATTTTTCTCTACAGTGGTATGTTCTAGACCAGGCCATATACATACAGCCATATATATTTACCCTACCTAGACATACACAACGGTATGCGAGCCAGACAAACAGACTCATCACTGTATGGAAATCCTTTTTATTAATGTCGTGGTTTTGATTGCGAAATGTATGTATTAAAAATGGGAATGCACAAATATGCCATTCGGAATATCTTTTACATTGATGTTGAGACACGAATGTAAAATATTTATTAGAATATTTGCGCATTGTTGATAAAAGAAAGAAGTTAAGACAAAATAAAAATTTTTCGGGTTTATACATTTAAAAGAATTGTATTCGAGTGATAAAGTTTGAGTTGAGATTATACTTTCTACAATTACTATAAGACTTTTTATATTCATTAATATCAAGTGAAGCTTAGTAGTGATTTTTGTGCGTTGTAAAATGTTTCTTATTATTACAGAAAATAAATTTATCAGGCTTTTTTCAAACAGAACTTGAAGTATTTAATTCAATTTATATAAATAATGAACTATTTTTCAAAGCTGTTAGGAACTTTAAGATTTCCTTATATCGCTATGATCTGTAACATTAAAAAATAGACAGTTTTTTGAGAATCTTCAAAATATTACTCAGTTTTAAATATCAAATTCTTGAAGCATCTGCATCTTACATTATGTTATTATGTTATTTTTCTGTAAGATATGTTATTTTTCTGAGAATTATTGCTTTAAGACATCACTCTTTTTTATGAGATTTTGTCTAAAATCATTGATTCTTTCTCTTTCTCTTAGCCAACTTATGTATTCATGTACAAAAGACATATTCTAATAAAACAAAAATGTTAAATATTATCTAGTTATAAGAGCACGAAAATAGTTATAAGTTCATATTATTAGTTCAAACAAAATTGAAGGATAAAAATATTTTGTTATATATATATATATATATATATATATATATATATATATATATATATATATATATATATATATATATATATATATATATATATATATATATCTTGAGAGAATTCAGGGATTTCATAGCTGAATGTTATATTAACTGAATAAATTTTGAATTAACTCTATTTCAATTATTACAATTTGACAAGTGTACATAATATAGTTCTTGGAAACAGTAAAAGTGAGCATTAAATGGAATTAATTATTTAGAAAACGTATACAATGTATTTGTTATGGTTTTATCTAGATTCCAATTAGAAAAATTTTTTCAAGTAATGTAATCCTCCGTGATTAATTTATTTGGAATATGAAATAGAACTTTTAATGTTGACTACAAACGTTACTTGAATACATGTGTGTATAAACATACATGTAAGTATTACTGAATGTGTAAACAATTGAAACAGTATTCGTTAATGACAAAATAAGCAGTACAGTAAAATTAAAATATATCTTTAATTAATTAGCTTAGATATTTATCAAATAATAATAAAAATAGGTAAATCGAGTAAAGAGCATCGTGAGTTAATCCCATTTTTGATATAGATAGAATATCTAAAATTATTTATCTAACTAATAATAAAATACCAAAGATAAAAGTTTATAAAATTACCAGCAAAGCTTTGAATTCATAAGATTTTTTAATTAATCTAGTTTTGCTAATTATATACCCGATAAAAATCTTAAAATCTCAAGTTTGTGCTCAAGTTTTTTACTTTTTACTTTTAAACAAAAATGAATTATTAGAATGTTATTTTAAAACGTTCGTTTTATTTCACAGATTAATTTTTCTTGAAATTATTATTTTAATCTTATTGATGCATTCTATCTCAGTTTGGAAAACTTGAAAATCTTTAGAATTTTATACAGTATGTTATTTCTCCGCAAATTGAATGATTGTTAGATTTAGAATATTTCAATTTTCTTTATTTAAGCAAGAAAATATAGTTTTAAAATCTTTAAACATGTTTCAGTCTGGTATGAAATAGAAATGTGATATGATATGTAGAAGAAAAACCCTTTTCAGTTTTTAATACTCTAAAATATTTATTAAACAATTATTGAACTTCAAGAAGATTAATTAGTATATTAGATTTAAACAGTTAAATTGTAAAACATTCAAATTTTAATATAAAAAAACTTCCATTTTTCAAACTTTTTTATTATAGTTTTTTAATTTAAGAAAAAAATTATATAAAAATTTATCTTGACTATTCTATTATTATTATTCAATAGAGTATTATTTAAAATGTTTAAATGTACATGATAGATATCTAACTAGTAAACTGCTATTAATTTTTTACCTAAAAATAAGTAAATATTTTTAATTTTTCCGATGCTGTAAAACCATCAGTTTTCATTTAAAATTATAGGTAATGATAAAATAGTTTAATGTGTTATTAATAATGTGTTATTAATAATGTTTATAAATGAATTCACATGTATCTGTATATATGTAAATTTGAGATTACAGATATCAATAAGTAAATTACAAAAAAAAAAAATTTTTATGTAATCTCTTGATGAAAAACAAACTATCAAAGCACAAAAGTAGGTTCAGAAAAGTGTCTTAAAAATTTACAGAATTTGATGACACTATCATGGTTAATACTAATAATTTTCTTACTTTGCATTGCTGTTATTATTGGGTAGAATGAATATATTGTTTCATATTTACTACTATTAATTTTTGCATGTTAGTTATTATATTGCACTTTTATTTTATATTTTTGATGAAAATAAATATAATTTCTTACATTTTTATTGAAAGGCTTTGATATAAATGCGATGATGTAATAGCTATTCTTTTTTAAAAATATTTGCAATTATAAAATCTGTTGAAAAGTTTAATTTCTAATTTTCAAACAGATATAATTTTTTTAAAAAAATAATTAAAAATGAGACAATGTTGGCTTTTTGATACCTCACATCATGTTATATACATTTATATTCATATTTCTTAAAATAAAAGTGGAAATTTTCAAGACTGACAATAATGCAATTTGCATAGCCAAAAATTGTACGGAAATATTTTGTAATTATATTTTTGAATTAAAGAAAATCAAAGGAAATGCCTTTTTTATTTGACGTTTTTCAGTTCACTTTTTATATTTGATTTACCAAGCTAATTTAGAATTATTTTACTTATTTTGCTTTTGGTTCAAATCATGATAAAATTTGATTAAAAACTTGTCAAAGCATAAAATATTACAAAGAAAAAAATAATTTTCCTTATTTCCAAATGTATAAATATATAAGAAATGCTATTTCAAACTGATTAGTATACAACAGTAATACATGAATTATTTCATGTGTGAAAATTAAAAAAAACATTTTTCTGAATTATGAATTAATTACATAAAAAGAGATAAGTTCTAATAAATGATTTTAAATAACGTATTGTGTGTGTGTGGTTATTTCTTGATAAAAAATTGTTTAATAATAACTATTTTCTTGGTAAAAGTTTATAATTATTTAAACAATTAATTTGTTTGAAGTTTATATCATTTTTCAAATATTCGGTATTTCATGCTTGCCGGAGAAGTGTTTAGAGGAAATTTTAAATAGTAATTATTTTTAATATTTAAGTACACTTTTCAATGAAATAATGAGACAAAGGAAGTATTGTATCTTTTGTTATTTTTTTTGCTAATTAATTAGCGAGAAGTAATTAGTAGGAAAATTTGCTTAATTTAATAAGACGATTGCAAACGAAACATTTTATAAAAGTGTTTCATTCGTGAAACTCCATTTTCATCATAAAAATGATAAAAATTAATTGAGCTAATTTTATAAATAAATATAATGAATAAACAAATTTTTTTTATTTATTTTTCAAATTAAAAAATATAATCTCCTAAATGACATGATTAAAAAATAAATGTTAATATATTATTCTAGATTTAAATTTCAGGAAATATTTGATATTTTGGAAACACTTATTTGATATGTGGTATAATTGTGTCACTTGTACTGATGACGCATATTTTATAAGAGCAAAAAGTACTGAAAGAATATATAACTCTCAGCTTGCTATGAATTTAATATTATGAGCTTTTATGATTACTACAGATTATTTGAATTGTAAAACTGGATATTTTTGAAAAGTTATTAAAGACGTTTTTCAAATTAAATTTTTTTTTCAAATTAAATCATATAAGACCATATATCACCACAATATCAATCTAAGGGTAGAAGTATAAAAATTACTCTTTTTTAATTTTACATTAATTTAATTTAAATATGTGTATCGCTGCAGAAAAGGAGAATTGATATTACTGAAAAAGTTCAATATCATTATTGGCAGAAAATATTTTAATAATGAAAAACATATAAAAATATTTATATTTAAATCATCAAACTGGTTTTATTTAAAATATTGGCAGTTGATTAAAACAAGAAAAATTGTTTTTTCTTTAAATGAAACTAAATTTAGAAGTAAATAAAAAAATATATGTTTTCTAGAGTGACAAAATTTGAAATTAAAGTCTACAATAATCTGTAAATTTTCATGTTACTTTTGATTCAGTTAATATTTTTCGTGATATTAGTGCATAATCTTTGGGAATTCATATATATATATATATATATATATATATATATATGAATTCCCAATATATACATATATATATATATATATATATATATATATATATATATATATATATATATATATATATATATATATATATATATTTATATTTATATATATATATGTGTGTGTATGTATGTGTGTACACAAAATTTAACCTTGTCACAAATTTTCAAAATTTAAATATATTATATTATAAGTGATAATTTTATATATTAAACAATAATTTTTTTTAAATTTTTATAAAATAATTAAAAATTATAATTAAAGAAAACTTATTTTGATTTATATATATATATATATATATATATATATATATATATATATATATATATATATACACAAATCATGTGCAGCTTATTTTTATTATAAATATAATACTATTTTCTTAAAAGTTTCTCGCTGTGTTTTCGGTAAAAGTTGTATAATTATTTAATAGAAAATTTAATTAGTTTTCAAAATTAGCTTTTGATTTCAGTTTTCTTTTGTTTCGTTTATAATATAAAGTTTTATAATGATTGAAATAAAACTTTTTTCTTTTTAAAATTTGATTCCATAAAAAACAATAGTAAATTATTTCTTTAAAACAAGTAATGTTTTATAGGCATAATAAGAAGTACACAGTTATATAATAAATATTAATGACGAATTTAAAGTTCGGCTTCCCAATTTCAGCAGTGTAATTTGCCAAAATAAAATAGCAGTTATGTAAATTGCTTTTCTACTTTTCTGCTTGCTTAATTTTAAAGATAATCTTTTCCCAAAATTTAAATAGGTTCATTATTCTTGGAAATATTCACCATTACATTGATGTAATCTAGCATGAATGCATAACTATATACGATAGAACATATCGACAATCAAAGTGATTACCCTATTTTAGCACCAATAACTTTCACGAGTGCTTAAAAGCATATTTTCCAGCAAGGTGTAAATAAATGAAGCTTTTAGCCTAATCAACTTGACGAAAAATCTATCTGGTAGTAAATAATTTCACTTTTAGAGGCTCGATTTTCCTTCTACAGAAGGATGTAATTAACTCCCGTTAGGAGCCGATATGTACTGAGGATTTCAAGCCAAGTTAATCTTGCGAATTGGTTTATCGCGTGAGTTATTTGGGTCTAACTTATATAAACTGGCAGAGGAGAGTGTTGTTTGGCAGTCCAGATGGAAGTTACGACTGCAATTTGGCGAATGAATTATTGTTTAGGGATGATTATTTGTGACTGTTAATTGGAATAATTTATGCCATCCATCCAAAAGATTAGCTAATTGATGAGCTGATTTTCTCTCAGATATACTGCTCAAATCTGTGTAATCAATATTTGAATGTTTGAAAAATGTGCTTTTCCTATGTTGGAATTGAAAGTTTTCTTTTTTATTCAGTGATAATTAAATATTAATGTTTACATGTTTTGTAAAAAATGTTTTATAAAATAATTCAACTTTGATATAATTTTTAATCGATAAATAAAAATATGTCATGTAGTTTTAAATAAATATTTTCGCTCATCATTACGCATTGATTCGAAATTTATTTTGTTTTTCATTTGATTTTCGTAGATAAAAAAGTTTTTGTGTTCTTTTTTACTTCTTTTTTCATTAATTTTGATTATATTAATAATATTATTACATCACATTTTTAAAAATTAATTTGGATTGCAATGCTTCAGATATGCTGTATGCTAACTATCTCGGAAACCAGCTTAAGATGTTTATGCAAATATTAGAAATATTGACACAACTTTTAAACTTGAAATAACGAATCCATTTTTCTTCTCTTAGCATTCATTATGCTAACATGTATGTTTTATAAAATTGTATGATTTACGAAATCAAAGTACTGAATAAAAATAAAATGCAATAATCTTATATGTCCGATTAGATATATAAAGACATAAAATTATAATATCCATAATCAAATATTTATTGATATGTTTCTGACCCGAAACTGTATTGTTCATATTTTAGTTAAATATGCTTTATTTCTTTCCACATTTTTCGATATTGTGCTTACATTAGTTTTACTAAATTTAATGGCACTTGCCTTTCTTTGAAATAGAAAAATCACTAATAATTTTAAATATTGATTTTTGAGTCCTTAAAAGTTGAATTTAAATATATATTTATGTTATGAAATATTGAACATTACTGAAGACATTAGTTATTTTATTACAGAAAAACATCATAATAATTCATTTTGAAATTAAATTTATCAAATAATCTAAAAACAAATAACCTAACCAATAAAGTATCAATTCGATTAAAGTGAGAGTTTAATTTAAGAAATATGTCTTCACAACTTTTAGATTTTAGTCACTAAATTAATATTAGTATTCATGCACGTATAAGTAATTAACAATTAACTACATTTCAATGAAATATGATGAGCGTGTAAAAGGATAAATACGAAAATATTTTCTAACATCATTCTCCTAATAGAGAAGTACAGCAGACATGTTATAAGAAAAAAAAAGAGTATTCAAATGTTGAATAATACTTTAAAAACGAATTTTGTTATTTAGATATTTTCATGAAATATTGTATATTTTTTCTCTCACATAATTTCCCAAAATGAGTCTATTGGATTAAAAGTGATTAATTAAATTTGAGTAATTAAATTATGGGTAAAGAAAACATTAAATCAGCTTTAAAAGAAACTTTCCTATATTTAACCTATGATTTAGGTAGTTGCAGAAATTTAATTTTTGGAGTTAGTATGGTATGTATTTTTGTTCCTATGATATATATAAATAAACTAGTTTTATTTATACTTTTTGATTGTTTCTGAACTAATCACAATATGTGTGTTAAGTTAAACATTATTTATTTCTTCACTTTCAATTTATTTGACATTATTTTTGTATCCAGCATTTGATACGAATCCAAATCTTGGAATCTATTCTTGAAATTATACGAAACTTTCAAGATATACCTTCTGAAAATGTACTTTATAATTCTCTTGCGAGAAAACAGGAAATGGAAAAACCAATGAACAAAATTTATTTCAACTTTTAAAGAAAATAAAAATAATGTCCTGCAAATCACAAAGCTCCTTTATTTGAAAACTTGTGATTATTTTTAATACTTTGTTTATTTGGAGAATTTGGAGTAATTCGCATTTATTTAAAAATGTTACCTAACATAATTGAATATTTTTTCTTGACACATTTCGATAGATTTTTTATAAAAATTTGCAAATAAAATCATAAAACTATTATTAAGTTTATTTGCAGCTATCATGGAACATTTTAATAATTGTTATTTCAAAAAATTAGCTATTATTTGATTGCACAAAATGAAATTCAATTCAATAATTTCATTCAGCTTCAACATTGGATAAATTAAGATCTATCAAAAATGTCCATTTTTAAATACACTGCTAACCACTCAAATTGCAACACTAAGAAAAACATAAGGTATCACAACAAAATTTATTTTGTTCATAACATGTTGACTAATTATTATATGATTAAATTTATAGACTTCTGTGAAGTGTGGTTCCTACCAAAATCAGTTGCCTGAGTAGCCACCATTGTTAGAGATCATCGCTGACACACGCCTTGGCATTGATTCAAAGAGACTTTGGATGTGTTCTTGGGGTACAGCAGACCTAAAAGCTTCCACACGTTGCAAAATTGATCTGGTGTGGCAGCTAGCGATGTAATTTCGATCAATCGTTGAGCAATCATGGACCACATATTTTCTATCGGTGGAAGATCCGGAGAGCAAGCCGGCCAGAGAAGCAATTCAATCTGGCGTTTGACGAAGCACACTTGGATAGTGCGGGCCACGCGTGGTCGCGCATAATCCTTTTAAAATATGGCTTTAGGCAAGCCCTGAAGCTAAGGAAGGGCAACTGGCCCTAACACCTCGAAGATGAAGCGCTGGTTGCTTCAAGTACTGGCAATGCCAACAAGAAGAGTGCGGTAATGATATCCAATTCCACCCCATACCATAGAACTCAATGCAGGACCAGTGTTGAGGGGCATATCGCAGTTGTTCAGCATCCTCTCTCCATGGTATCTTCAGAATTGAATGCGACCATTGTGGTTTTGCAAACAGAAGCGTGACTCATCAGTTAAGAAAATATCTATCTATTCTGCCATCCACATCCTTCTATAATCGCCTCATTGGAGTCAGAGACGTCTGTGGTTCTACATCAAGGGTAAACGAAGCATTGGACGTCTTGCGGAAAGACCACTTTGCTATAAACGGCATCTAGTGGTACGCGCAGACACTGGATGATGCGTTACAGACTAAATGTGCCGTGCATAGTTTGTGATGTAGCTGAGCGATTCATCACTGCAATGCGTACAATTTGTCTGTCATCACGTGAAGTGGTGCGCTGAGGAGGATGCGATCGAATATATCGGTCCGTCATCCCCTCCTGCAATCAACGATCACGTATCCGCATTACAAATGTTAGGTTTCGTCCAACACTGCTACAGATTTCCCTGAAAGATAATCCACAATCTCGGTAGGCAACTATCCTTCCTCTGTTGTACACGGATTATTGATCAAAAAACTATCACTGTTATCTACGAGGCGTAATTGATCGTTTTTTTTTATAAAAATCCATTAGAAAAACACAATTGCACAATTTGAAATCGTCGATTTCTCCAAGCTTTAAATAGCGCTTTAGTGGCGCGACAGGATTGAGTGTTGTGTGTCTGTGCTGAACTTCTAATCATTTGCATATCACACCTCAGCTAATGCATGTTGTAAATTTCATGCTATGTATGTTTCCTTCAGGGTGTTGCATTTATGATGGCCCGCAATGTATTTTGTAATCGTGCTTCCACCTTCATGGTGCTCTGGTTAAACGAGATACGCACCATACTGATTTAAATTCGCATAGCCAACGTCATAGCGAATTTAGCTTGTCCAAGTGTCATAACTAACAACAACAGCAACATATATTTTGTGGCAAAGAATTGAAAAAGATAAACAAAGTTTTTCAGGTCAAAAACGTTTCTAGACTTCTGTAATATTTAAATTCAAAAATTTAACCTATAGTATGACAAGCGCTACCATTCTGATGGTTCTTATGTTGAGAAATGGTTGAAATATTGTCGTATCTCTTGCAATAATATTTTTCTGGGTAATTATGCTTTGTTTTCATGAGTCATGGTAAACTTACTTTCCAAATGACCCTTGTAATACTTTATACTCTGTAAAAATTCATAATTCTTGGTTTCTTTTTCATTAGATACTGATGTGTAAGCAAGTAAATCCAGAGATTTAATTAGTTTCTAAAATTATTCGTTCTTCTATTCATATTTTTCATGACATACACTTCATATTTTTTTAAGAAAGTGTATATATATTTATATATATATATATATATATATATATATATATATATATATATATATATATATATATATATATATATATATATATATATATATATATATATATATATGTATGTATATATATATATATATATATATATATATATATATATATATATATATATATATATATATATATATATATATATATATATATATATATATATATATATATATATATATATATATATATATATATATATAATTATTAAAAATATTTAATATTATTATTATTTTCGCAGTGTAGAAAATTTCCTTTTTTATAAAATTATTCGACAATTTTTGTAGCACGAATTTTTTGCTCATTGATATACGGTTCTGGAATTTCTACATTAAAAACTAAAGAAAATTTGAATCCCATTTTAAGAAATTTCTGATTGGTAAGCAAAAATTAAATCATCCTAATAAGAGAAAAATAAATGCAAATTAACAAAACTATTTAAGATTTTTTAAACTGGAAACTTTGCTTACAACATGATAATATATATTTTTTTAAAAACATGAAACATTTGTATATATATATTATTTTAATTTAACTTTCTATAATTCTAATGTTAATAATTATTTGTCAATTGCTTGAAATTTGGCATAGAAATGCAGCTAAAAGACACTACGTTTTGGAACTCTGTTGAAAAACAATTAAACATATAAATCAAGGATTGACATTAAAAAAATACACTCATGCCCCTAAATTGAGATTAACTCAGAAACATGGAAATCAGATCGCAGGCTTGTCAAACGTGTTCCGCAATGTTTTTCTTACATCTGATAAATATTCATTTTCTAATAAATTGGAAATATTTTAATATAAATAAAGTAATTATGTATATATATATATATATATATATATATATATATATATATATATATATATATATATATATATATATATATATATATATATATATATATATATGTATATATATGTATATATATATATATATATATATATATATATATATATATATATATATATATATATATATATATATATATATCCTATAAAATTTACAGTTAATATTATAACATTTATATAAAATATTTTATGTTATATTTTTAACAGTATGTGATATATGAAAATTAATTCAATTTATGCTTTGCAAAATATAACAATTCTTATTTAAAATAACTTAGCTCAAGCTTATAATAAATATTATAAATAGCAACAACAATTGCGATTGCATATAAGTGCAAAAATATTTGTAAAAATAGAATATAAATTCTTTCATCAATTGATGACAATTTATTATTTAAATTTATTACATTTAGATTAATATCCCATGATCATAGCTAACATTTAGTAACCTATTATAGCTTATAAAATTAATTGGTATGACTAATCTATTATCTTTTTTAAAAAAAACATTTAAGAATTTCAAAAATCTTTTTATATATGAGATGTCTGAAACCCTTAAGATATTCTTTGAAAGAATATTTTTTACTGCAATGATAAATTAAGGTGCTATAAATTTGTGAGCTGGTATGCGTAAGGTTAAAGTTAAGTGTTATGACTAGTAATGAAATAATTTTCTTTATGTTTTTAGTTCTTTTTTGTGAATAATTCATATGAAATTTTTAGTTTTATTCGAAATTGATTACGCATATTGATATTAAAATGTCTTAGTTTGTCAATCTTCTGAAATTTTCTCTTAAAAAAACTCTATATATTTATACTTAAACTTGTTTTAATCAACAATTTATGATTTTCTGCTTATTTCCTTTATAAGTTTTTTATCTGACATATTAAAAAAATTCCAAAATAAATAAATTACGTGTTAAATATATATTAGCTTTGAAAAGAATGTGCTAAAATTATTGCTTTGGTTTTTAATTAGTGACATTTAATTAATTATATTTTCGATAATTACATAAATTTTTTCGTAAGCAATTAATTTCGTAAACCAAATAATCTTCGGAAAAATGTCTATATATAAAGTGTTGTTAAACTCAAATTGGATGATTTATGTATATTTTTTGAGCTATTCTATTATATAATGCTATTGCTTTTTTAATGTCCAAAGCAATAAATTTAATTATGAGAAAAGCTTCATGTATTTATTTTAGATTATAATCAATGACTTTTATTTCTCCGTCTTTCTGAAAATATGTAATAACTAAATAAAATCTATATTTTCACTATAGATTTATAAGACTAAGGCAACTTTATTCTTCTTTTAATTAGAACAGGTAGTTAAGTTTAGAAATACCTAAACTAAAATAAATATTTTGAAAAATTTAAATTCATATACTATAGTTGTCAAAACAAACTATTTAGAAATAGTTTTGTGATTTATTCTCTAAATCTCTTATAAAACTAATATTATTTCTCTCATATCTTTTGCAGTTTTATTTTTGAAATGTGCTTTGCAAATTTAATTAAAAATACATCTGTGTGTATATATATTTATATACTTGCGCTTATATGAGTGTAAACGCACAGCCGCTACACATTCCCATACATTTATGTGTGCGCTAAAACAAATATTCATTGAATTTTCTGTTGTGTAAGTGGAAAAACCTTTGTTACTTTAGTTTGATTTGCTATTTTCAATTAGAAAATGTGAATGGAAATGGAATTTGGCTTCTTAAAAAAAGAACGCTGAACATTAAATAGTTTTATAATGCCAAGTAAACTTCATGTATATAAGAATTATAGTATGTGATGTATATATTATGTGATATTCTTTATATATTGCGATACGTAGCTCATAGTATATCTACTAAAAGATATGATGTTTTTAGATACAGAACATATACAAAGATGATATTACTAACATATTAAAATATATATTAAAATAGAGCATACTTTAGTATACATATTAAAATAGTGCATACTTTATTATTTAAAAAGCCAAAGGCATTTTATTGATAATATTTATTTATGACAATACTTATTCTATTACTGAAATGTGATAGATAAATTTGTAACTTATATTATTGAGTGTTTGCTGTATCCTGATTTATTAGTATTGACTTATTTTATATTTGATATTAAATAAAAATTTACTTTAAAAAACTTCTAGTATTTAATTATCAATTTGACCAAATAATAACATACATTTTAATTTTGTTCCGAACACACGATCTGCATTGATAAGTAAAATAATCCATAATTTAAAGCAAACTTTATACCAGATAAATGATATTATATGCTACATATTTCACACAAGATATTGGAAAATTTTATCAATAAATGATGTGCAAAAAATAATAAATAAAATCGCATAACTTTATTTCAGGTATACAGATTTTAAAGTTGTTGAGTGAGTGAAGACATGCTCAATGCCATGTTAATTTATGTTGTCATCACAATGGGGATAAGAATGAAAAAGAATGAAAAAATATTCAAGTTTTTTCAAATGCTTATTTTTCCACCTAAATAATATTGTTCAATATTTGTGTTCTAGTTTAGTTGCCGAAAATTAAAAATTACATTAGTAGGTCTATTAGAGTAGTACGTGTAAGTGAAATTCTAAACACACATTGTCATTGAAGTGATTATTTTTTTGCAAAATAAAAGTTTTCGAAACAAATTTTAGCCCAAATTTTATTTTTAATATTATAATCAAAAAGATTTACTTAAAAAATGTGTTAAGTTTTAAATTTGAGATAACTAGGATTACCCTGAAAGTAAACTTTATAAGGGCTTCTAACGGTTTCTAAGGTTCACTCATCAATTATTTTACGTATGAGATTAAAATTATTATCCTTAACTAAGTTTTGAGCAAATTAATATTTAAATGAATTTGTATTATTTTACTTTTGCATAGTTGCTTTTTATTTTGCAAAATTTTAAAACCATTAAGTTTAGTTTATTTGTTTTTCTGTCTGCCAGAAAATTATGATTAATAATCTAAATATCTGGCAATTTTGAAAAATTCAACCAATGATTATATAAAATAAATTAAGAGCAAAACTACTCCAGTTTGATATTAATTAATTTTATTATGAAATTTTGTTGCATGCTATAATTTTAACTAAATTAATGCATATTAAAAGTATTTGAAATCATTTTTTTACAAGCTTTTAAAAATTAAAGGAATTCAAAACAAGTGATTTTAGGGAAGAAAATTCTTAATTATGACAAACATGTGTAAACATACTCTTCTTGGCATAGACATGCATTTTATACTATTTTACTGAATTATTTAGCTTTTATGTAACATAGTTGCTTTTTATAATATAAAATGTCAGATTCTTGTAAAGTTCACGAAAGAAAAAAAATACAGTGCTTTATTACCGCTGCCATTTGCATAATGAGGGTTCCTCGAGTGTAGCATCGAAAGTCATAAGAAAATTCAGGATTAAATTGAAACCACCTTTTCTCTATGGAAAAGAACCGAAAGAGATAGTTGATGAACATGGCAGGAATTTTAAGCAACCAATGTGATTATGCAGTTTATATTATTTTAGGTCATAACTATTCAATGAAGTCCCTTGTATCATCATCAGAGTTTAAACTATACTTCAAAATAAAAACTCAATGACAAGAGATATTTCTGAATTTGTCTTAAACACTAATGGTTTAAAAGAATAATTAATTCAAAATTGCAGGAATGACAAATTAATAATCACATACGTTCTTTTATCTTGCACTTCAATAGGAGAGAATGTTTTTATATTACATTTGGCTTGTGTAAAGTAATTTGGTTAATTTATTAATCAAGGAATAATTTAATAACTTTTTGATAACCCTTTTATTAAATGGTATAGAGGATGAATTGGAAGTAATAATGTGAACATTTCAAATAATAAACAAAATATCTTAGAATATGAAAATTTTATTTTAATATAAAACGTTTAAAAAAATAATTTTAAAAATCATAAATTTAGACTTTAATAAGACCATAAATAATTTTAGATCATAAATTTCAGTTTTATTTATAAGAAAGAGTGACATTTCTAGAAACATTATTCCTAAATGAAACTTTAAAATATGGTAATTCTTTTTAAAGCTGTACAACTTTATGAATTTAAATTCATATAAAATGCATTATTTTTAACAAATAAATTATTGAAATTAATTTACTAGCTATAATTATTTCTTCAAAATAATGCTGATTTTGATTGAATTTCTTTTAATTTATAAAAGGTTTTTGAAAAATTAATTTTGATTACAGTTTTAATTTTGTGAATTGATTGAAATGCAAACCCATATGCAAATATTGCATTTTCATTGTAAATTATTCCATCATTTCTTAATTATTGAGAAAAATCTTTTATAATCATAATGATAAGTGCAAATGTCTGAGAAAAATTGAAATAAATTACACTTTAATAAGAAATTATTATAAGAGAACTGCTTATTACTGTCAGTTATTTATCAAATTGGATCTTTGCGTAGAATAGATTATTATTCATAGAGAATCGGATTAAAAATTTTGAGACCCTTGAAGAATAATGTGCCGAATTAAATAAACAATAATTTCTCACTGAGTTATTTTTTCTATTGTAAATTAAATATGTATAATTTTAATCATGAATAGTTTAAATTTACACAGATGTATTTTCTGTTTGCTTAAATAATATCAATATTTGTTTTTTGGATTTTAATATTTAGTGGAGGTATTTTTGGAATTCTATTCAAGTTGAATATTTCTTCGAAATGAGTTAAATACCTCCATTTATTTGGTAATTCCTAGTTACATTTCATTTTTGTTATTATATAGCTGCATTTAAATTTTATGTAGGTAAATTACAAAATGATGATACTAAATATTAAGATTATTTTTGATGATTTTTTGTTTGAATATCATTATTTGTAACAGAAAAAATTCCCTTATAGATATTTCTTAGTTTTTAAAAATATCATTTACACCAAATGATATTTTATGTCTAATTTTTTATATTAGTATATGTTATTGTGATTTCTAAAAATATTATGATGAACATTAAAAAATTATAAGAATTTTTATAAAAAAGCCACTTTAAGATAAAAATAGAAAATTACCTGCTGTATCAATAAAAAAACCTATTGCTTCGTTAGTTTTTCAGAAATATCTATTAATATTAATAATATAATATATCTGTAATTATAAGTTATTAAAAAATATTTTTCTAGTTTTTGAGACTATTTCATTAGAATAAATAAGTGTGAGCCTGATATCATTTTTCAACTGTGCTGCAAATGTATATTTCGTTATACGAAAATATCCTTAGACATATTTGAAATTTTAACAACGTGTTATAAAACTAGAGAATTCAAACTATGAACTTTAAATCCAAAAAATAGCTCAATGTATATGAAACACTCAGTATATTAACTGCATATTTACAATCGATTATTTGAATGAGCGTAAAAATAATTATTTCCTCATTCTTATCAGAAAACATTACCGTCTATTAAAATAACTAAAATGCGGATGCTAGTTATGTGAATTAGGAGAAATTACACATTCCCTTATGTTCTATGAATAATGAAATGGTAAGTATGAGTGATAATTATTTTATAAACTGTTTATTTTATGAATATTTTTTTGTCCTATCTCCATATTATTTTCATGTCATTGAAATTGTCTTTCATAACCTTTTAATACTGATGTAAAGTATGTAATAGTATGCCGGAAAGATGTTTAGGTTTGCTCACAGAAATTGAATAATTTATGAAAGGTATTCGAATTCAAATGTTAACCGAAAATGACATGTGTTTGGCTTTTTAGAATATATCATTATGCTATTAGAATTATGATTTATGCTCTATCATATTTGATATATTTTTGCTCCAATAAAGAAATATTTTTAGAAGCTCATATTATAATAGATTTTAACCAGAGTATTTATTTTTCCTAAGAAATAAATATTTTTCACTGAGATCGTCAGCGTCACTTGCCAGATATAACAAATTAAATTGACTATCCTAATTATTCATGTTAAACCACGTATAATGTATTGTTAATGTTAGACTGACTTTAGAGCTTAACAGTTTCAAACATTAAAACTAATTTATTTTTAATGTTTCGAAACATATACATCGAGAGATGATACGATTGGATACATCTGATTCACAATTCGTATTCATATAAATTAATTTGCTTAAATGATTTGATATTTTTTAACATGGGCACATTCTTCAGAATAATAATTCATTGCAAAAAAGTTTGAAAAGATGTTTTTATAAAGAAAATAACCCAAAATTCTTGGTGTGGTGTATTCCAATTTTAAGTAAGCTATTTCATTTTGAAATAATTTTTATTGAATTATTCGGTAAGCAAATTTCCTTTCAAAAATATATTGATCATTATTATACTGCGATATTTGTTAAATACTATTCCTTAATTTTTGGTTAACGTGGAAACTAGTAATTTGAAAATACAAGTACTTTGAAATGTAATACTATTTTAGAAGAAATAGCACTTGAATGGTCAGACAATATTAAAGAAAGATGATTTTCTCAATGAATAATGTTTTATCAGTACTTGAAACTGTCCATCTTTGACGTATATTTAAACTTCATCGTGGTCAGATTATTTCTGTCTTATTTTTTATGAAATATGCTCTATATAGAAGATGCTACAGCACTGTTCAAAGTATAAAGAATGCTGCTGACGCTTGAATTTTTCGATTGACTCCAGTATTTGGGTAAAACGAGAGAATATTTGTAAATTTAATGTTATATTAAATAAGTTATATTTCATTAAAAACTTATTGGGATTCTTTTAATTTACTTTAAATCTGTATCATATATTATATTACTTCTAAAAATGAGAAGAAAATGTCAAGGAAAAACTTGCATTTTCAGCAAAGGAAAAGAACAAGAAAAAATCTTACCAATATATTAGAATACAACTAGATTAAGTATATAAAAATGGATAGTAACACAAATAAAGGATTAAAACTGATTACATAATGAATACTAACATCTAGAATAAAAGACTAATTTTATTTAACTTCATCTTTCAGCATTTTTCGTGCAGAAATCAAATTAAATATCCTACATATATTTACTTAAAATTAGTGAAAATGTATAAATGATTTAAATAAGATGTTAAAATTTGTATGATAATAAATATCAGTTTAACACAAAACAATTATCATGCATTCCTTTTGCATTTTTAATTTTAAATTTCAAGTTATTTAAATAATAATTTACAATTTTTAGAGAGAGAGAGAGAGAGTCTCTTATAAAATCTTCAGTTAACTTTCAACAACTGACATTTATACATATAAAAATGTTCAAGATTTAAAAGCTAATTCTTTATAGCAGACAATTGTAAAATTAGTTGTGGCTTAAGAAGGAGAATTTTATGCTGGTGTTACGCTGAGAAACAGAAATATTTTATTTTACACTGAGAAACAGAAAAATAAAAAGATGTATCTAAAAGGAACTTATTTTAAGAAGATAATATTTAAATCATTCTCATAGTGTAAATAATAAGTTGTAATAAAAATAAATAAACGTATTGACTTGCAAATACTTTCAATTAATTCATCAAACATAAGAATAAATTAAAGATATTTTTATATAAGTTTAGTGTAAATGAATGAATTGTAGTACTTGAAAAGACATTTCCATATACGAGAATTTATTTTCATTATTTCAGGTAAAAAAAGAATAAAATATTTTTCTTAAGTTGATTCCCTGTTATTTTTTAATTAAGTTCGCTTTTTCTTAAAGGAATTTAAATGTTTCAATTAACCTAAGCTCATTATCATATTCTTTGGGTTTAGCTATGACATTACAGCTAATATACTACTTTCATAAGATTAAACTTGGTAAAAAGTTAATTAATTTCCATTTATAGCCATCAAAAGTATTTTTTGTCTACTTTCATAAGATTAAACTTGGTAAAAAGTTAATTAATTTCCATTTATAGCCATCAAAAGTATTTTTTAACATTTGTGTTAGTTAAGGAAAGAAATTTCAGCTGGTTTTAGTAGTTAATTAATTTTGATAATTTATTTTGTCATCTTCTCTATTGTTTGTGTGTGTGAAAAACATTTAACTGTGAGACTGATTTAAATATAAAAAGAAATCATGGTAAATTTTATGTTTGAAAACGAATTAAATATGTAAGTTGAATGAGAAACTTTCGTAGAGTTTATTTAAATATTTATAAGATTATATATGTATGATACACTTATGCAATAACCATTTTATTTGAGATAAAATAAGTTGTAAATAAAGATTATTATCAAATGTTAAATTTTGACAACTTTTTTTGGCTATTAAAATTTTACATTTTAAAATTTATCTGCATCTGTATAAAATATAATAAACATGTATGTTATCCTGTTTGAAAAAGGCACACTTTAACATAAAAGGCATACTTTTTATTGTTTCTTTTCTTTTTTTTTAATTATCACAACGCATGCTATTTAGTGCCAATATGTATTGATTCATTTAAATTACTTCTTAAAGTAATAAATAGGACATTAACGATTATTATTTTTCTTTAATGTCATATTTATTATTATAAGAAAAAAGTGATATATTCAATAAAATATTAATTTATATCGATGCTTTGAAAATTAAGTAGGAAAAATAAAATATTCTCTCGTATGTGTTTAGTTTAATTAGAATTAAAATCTTTAGTTTCCAAAAGGCAATTAAATATAGTATTATTTATTTTAAAATATAATGTTATAAATAGTTTTTATGTTTTGATATAAGAGTTAATATTTACATTACTTCAATGCAAGCATTTTAAGATTTCTATATATAAACTTCTTTTTTAAGAAAATATTATAAATTATTTTGCAATATTCCTTAACAAACATAATGATTCAGTGTAAATTATTACAATCATTTAGTTTCAATATGTAAAAGTTGTCTCGTAACAATTTTATTTTCATTGAAGAATAAAAAAATGTAGTCTCATGATGTACGGCTAAGGGGGATTATTTTCTTCTTAAAAAATAAATGTGAGACTCCTGGTAAGTCCAAAATTCCAGAATGGTTGATTGCTTTCAGTTTGTATTATCTGAAAAACAAAGATTTACAAGGGATTTACACCTAATGTAGCATTAAAGTTGTTTTCTAATTTAATTCAAATATTAATTAGATTACCAGTTGATAACTTGAAGTGTATTGCATTAAAATCACTTTACAATGAACGAAAACAAAATTTTTTTTATTTTCACAATGATTATTTTATTTGACAAATAGCGTGGAAGACAAAATAGCATTCCGTTGTTCGATTAATATATATATATATATATGTGTGTGTGTGTGTGTGTGTGTGTTATGGTAAAATTGATTGAGATTGGTGACTATACATAGTGACCACTGATTATACACTAGTCCCCACTTCACTCCAAAAATGGGATAAATAATTCAACATTTATCATTTTTACCGGTAAATATGTGTATATATAATTTCCAACTGGTAATGGGCTATGAAATAGATTCTGATTATTTTGTAGAAAAATTATATTTTAATGAAAAAATAAGTATTTTCAAGCAATATTAAAGAAATCATTCTTAATAATTTGAAGAACATCATTGATGATTTAGAATAAAACTTATAATAATCTTTCAGTTTAAAAATTTAAATAACAGTTGCTATTTTTACGTTCGTTTCTGTAGATATTTGAAACAGATGCGTTAGATAATAGCAAAAATTCTGCCGTAAAAAATATTCTGAAGTACAAAATGATCAAAATTCCTGAAAATACAATGCCTTTTGTTAATTAAAAGATCTTTAAAAAGAAAACAAATTAAAGAACACACACACAATTCGCTATTGATTTTATGAGAATCGTTATTAAACTTTTTGTATTAAAGCCTGGATTTCTTCTTTGGTTCTCAGATATTTGATAGAATCATTTGGAAAAGAAGATGTTTTCGAACCTACTTGAAAGGATCAGAACCATTATTTCATAAAGAGAGTATTACGGTCAATGTAATAAATTCTTCCAGATTATTTACGTCATAAATAATTTTCGGGGGTAAATAATTATATTATAAGTACCAGGGAGGGAGTAATCATAATCACAACTAAACATGGTAAACGCGATGAATTATTAAACATTTATCACATTTGCCAGTTAGTTTATAAAATCCTTACTCATAATAGGTAACGTAATAAAAGCCCATAATTTTTTCAAAAAGCGTTTATTTTGCTTAGCTACATGGCTACACTGGTGGTCTATACAGCCTCTGCGAAGCAACATGGGTTCTCAGACTGTTGTCGGTGGCCTTTTTGATAACAAAATATAATTTCAATTTTTTTCTTATATTAATATAGAAATGGTTACCATTATTTATAAAGAACATTTATTAATTAGCTGTAGTGGTAGAAACAGAATGATAAATAACTTAAAATAAAAATGGTTACTAGTGGGACAGTGATGATGTTAAACTGGTGTAAAATATGTCAAAGGTACCGAAGTGAGGAATTGTTAAGCAAATGATCTTCAAAGGGATAAACTCTATGATCACTGACATGCTGTTGCAACCAAATACTGATTTTAAATTTATAATTTATATATCAAGAATATGTTACGGAACTCATACAGTGAACTCTGTAAAAGAAACATGAAGAAACTGTATACTATTTAAATATAAATGACATTTTTTTATATTTGGGGTTCACAGTATACTTCAAAGTGACAATGATCTCGTGTTCAGTTATCAATTCGTGAAAAAAGCTTGTGAAATATGCTGGATTTCACACAGCTATATGCCGTACTGGAAAAATATAGAAAGAGCCAGATGTCAAGTTCTATTCATTATGTTAATCAGTATGTTGAAAATATGTTAAGTTATTGTTTGGAAAGCAATAAAACTAGTAAATAGTTCGATGGAATACATTTAATACAACTGATGATAAACATGCCATTTCATGAAAGTATCGAGTGTACTCTTATGAAGCTCAATGTTTTGGGTTATTAATAAAAGTAGATTTAAAAGCATTTTCTTTTCCAAATAGTTCTATCAAATATCTTAGATCCGAAAAAGAAGATGTTCATGCTTTAATAAAATCCTTTAAATACGCTTCTGATAAAACCAAGTGGGAAATAGATGATTCAAATGTGAAAATGAATGATCCATTGATAAATGACTGTTTACCTGCAATTAATTTTGTGATTTAGAATGAGAATGAAGGTGACTTGTTTTAACCATGGAAGTATTTTAACTAGGAATGATCAAGTAAGAAAATGTAGAAAAAATTCCAAGGAAAGTTATAAATCTCACGCAAAAAAAGGCGTTGAAAGTTTCAAGCCGTCTTAAATTTTCTTTTAGTGATATTGGCCACACAGTGAAACTACGAGTATAAGATGTAGACAGAGCAAGAAGTGACCCATGAAATTTATTAGAGATGATATTAAACGTTCAAAACTGAAGCATTTTCTATAAATCATTATATTAAGAACAACACAAGGAAAATTTTCTGAGTGATATACCAGAAATTAGTTACCAATTTGTAAAGAAAAAATTTCTTTTCCTGAAAATTTTCCAGATTAAGCATTATGACTATGATATTGTGTTACAAAATCATCTTTTTCTAAAAGTAAGTGATATGAACTATTTGTTTGTTAGGGAGAGAGTGAATGCGATAAGTGCAAAAGTAAGAAACCTGAAAACTAAATGTCATAACAGACTCATGTCTCCAAATGAGTAAATTTACATGCAAATATAAATTAATAATTTTTTAGAATATAGGTTAGTTATTTTTCACATTAAAGAGTTTTTTATAAATTCTTTTAATATAAATTTTATTTTTCCAGGGCTTTTGATTAAAAACACAAAAGTTATCTGTAAGTACTGGTGAATATTAAATTTAACGCTCTATTTTGTTTAGATAAAAATAAAGTATTTACAGAAATAACACAGGCTAGATCTTATTTTAGTGAGTCTGATTATTCTGTATTTTTCAATACCTTTCATGCAAGATATATAAATTATGCTATTATTTATTTTTTATTTATATTATTTTATTTGTATGTATTTTTTATTATTAGATTATTTAAATTTTTAAATGAAAATATTATTGTATGTTTTACTCTAAGTCATCATGATGTCCTTCAAAATCTTAAAAAATATAATATTTAATAATGCTCCAAGGAATTTATATTAATTTTTTAATTGAATATTTTCAACAAAATTCTCTGAATTTATCACATTTTGTAAAGATATACATTGATATAACTTATACATTGATTTAAAATAGCCTTTAAAATAGTTATTCGCATAAAAGTAATTGAAAAATTGACAAAATAGATACCAATGTTTAAAAATGTCAAATTTTGAATCAGAAATGGTGTAAAGATGCCACAGTGGCCATAATAACAGGAAAATTAATTAATATTAACGTATGTTATTTGGAAGGATAATCAAATATTGCCTTTTATATCAAATAGTGGGTTAGTTTAACAGCTTATTCTAAAAACTTTATTCATAATTTTATAGCATATTGAACTTTAAGATGAGATTTTTATGGAATGTTCAAAAAAGGAAATCTGAAAATCCAAATCTTTAACATGATAGATAATGATGCTGAAAATAACTCCCAACTGGTTGTTTAGTCGCCAAGATTAAATAATTTTTATAAAAAAATTTTATTTTAACCTTTCATATAAGAAGAAAAATCTAGAATAACACTAATAATTGTTATTTTATTTACATTATCTGGTTTAAAAAATTGGGCAATTTTGTCGTGAATTTTTAACCCTCCATGAACCAATACAAACCTCCAAATTTGTATATTGAATAAGTATCCACATGGTACTTAACCAATTAGTGATATACTTATTTTATAACTTTAATAAAAAAACTTACACCGATTAATTAAAAAGCCTAATGGCTTGAAATATATTTATATAACATGGACTTACGGAAGAAAATTCTATCACTAAGCAGGTCTATTTTGAAGACTTCGAAAACCTGTTTAGTTCATTTCTTCGGTGTTTTCCAGGTCTGAGAGCTCATAGGATTTTATCTCCTCAATTTTGTGATTCTGCAGTCTCTAGAATTCAGTAGAACATCAGATTTTAATAGCTAAATAATTTTTCTTGTAGCATAGAATTTAGGCTCTCACTTCCCCATTTTTCTAACTGGTTCTATCAGTTCGAACCCCGTATGTCTTCAAATTTGTCCCCATGCTCTCTCTGGAACCGGTTTCTCCCAAACACTTAGCAGTGCAGGAAGTGAGGAAATGAGGGAATAATACGGGATACAATCTTACAGGAAAAGAAATTATAAAAATCAAGCACACACATTGAAAAAAAATGGTGATTTTTTTTTAGTTTACAAAAATTATCCAGCCAGTGAATGCAACAATACATAATTGATTTTATTATCAAATATTATTCTACTATTATATTCCTATTTACATTAGCCGAGAATCAATACAGCCAAAAATGCATTCCGTTTCTTTAATGAACCTTTATAAAGAATATAATAAGGTAAGCAAACTTTTTGCTCGGCATTTTAAATAACAGCATTGTTTGAAGACTCTATCGACGACATTCCATTACATATCTAAAAACGGATACTTAGCATCCTGGTTTTGATTTCATGTCGGGTTTCAATTTTAATTAAAGAACGCATTCGTATTATCTCCTGCAAGTTAAAGATTACAATAGAATGAAAAATAAATCAATAATTAAAATGCCTTTAAATTTATATTACTGATATTCATTTGGGAATTCTGAATACGTTCTATTATCTTTTCATACATAATCTACATTTGATGTTTACCTCTGATACTTTTATCAACTTTTTAGATTTTTGTCTTGATATCCAGAATTAACCATTACTTGTTATTTACTTGGAAAGCTGTTTATCATGATTTTTATTGATATAGAATGTTCTGTGAAGAGAAAAGGAATTAGAAAAACCTTTCTATCAATCAATACTGATATAAATTCTTTATGTGTATGTGGTGTGACTGGAATGTGCAACCGGGTTATTACTGATTCTTTTGCTCAAATCAAAAGTTTGATATTGATATATTCTTGGATTTTTTTATAAGAATGAAACTTGAAAATCTTAACAAAATAAACCTAAAATGTCAGTTTGAATTAAAAGGCTGAAATGAAATATAAGTCAATCTTAAATATGATTAGTAAATTAATTTAGAATTCCCAATTTAATATTTGTAATTAAGTTAAATAAAATTTTAATGAATTATAAAAATATTATATAAATATTTTTATAATATTAAAAATTGTGATTATAAGATTAATTTTGATAATTTTTTTATCTAAATATAAGGTATCTGTAATAGGCATTTAATAAGCTCATTACTGGAATTGTTGAAAATAGATTTCTTTCGACTGAAAATAAGTTTCTGCGTAATTACAGTTGTTTATTTCCAGATAATGGCATTGTAATATATTTATATTACTGATTCTTAATGACCAATATTAAGTTAAATGTGATCTTTTAATTTTAAACTTGAGAATGTAATCATAATTTTATTTCTAGACGATAAGTATTGACATAATCTTTGGGATAATTAAAATCTGAGCTTAAAAAAACACCTTCTATTTTCTATTCTTTTTAAATCTTAAATTCTATCTTCCATCATCCTATCCTTCTTAAATAAATGTTTTTATATTTATTGTGAAAATTCAATAAATTAAATACAAAAAGAAAGAAATTAAAACAAATTATATTTTTATGTAATGATATATTAGTATATTTCAAAAAGAAATGATTAAGTAAATGCTTTTTACACAAATTTGTTCTACATTATCCTTAAATTTGACTTTTTTAATTTCATAAAAAAATATCAATAAATTTATCGCTATTTTTATAAAATAATTTATATAAATGTTTTTTTCACTATCTTCAGTGCTAATTAGTAAATTAATAAATACAGAAAATATAGAAAATTTAAAGATTGCTTTCTATGTCATGTAAAGCTATAATTTTTCAATTATTTTCTGGGTAACTGTACTTTAAAGATTTATTTATTTTTAAAATAATTTTTTATTGAAACACTTGAAAAAACAATAAAATTGTCTAAAAAATGAATGCACTCATCAATGGGATAAAAATAAAAAAAAAGTTTGGAAAAAATTTATTATTTAATTGTTTTATATAAGCCGAAGAAAATTAAAGAGGCAAACAGGAAATTCTAAGTAAGGAAATTGAGGTATTAAAAGTTGTATTTGCTTATTTGCATTTCCGTGAAATGTTTTTTTTTATCAGATACTAACAATATTTTGATATATTTTAAAATCAACTCGTTAACCAATTCGAATTAAAATTTTGAATTTAACACATTATTGTTTAAATGATTTAATTATGGTTCTGGACAAAATAAGAAAAAGCTATTTACATATTTACAAAAATGAATATAAAATAACAATCTAGCATCATTTTAGTTATAATCCGTAATTAGTCCAATATCAATTTGCGTCTTCACGTCATCGCGTCCTTTCCCATCCATCACATCGTCATTCTCTTACTCTCTCCCTTCTGCGTATGTCTGACGGCAAACATGTGAATGGCCCTCTGGTGGCGTTTTCAATCCCACAATCGGCCATCCTGATGACAATAGCTAACCTCAGCATTCGTCTGGAATCAGAATTTCCTAAAATAAAAGATGAATAGGAGCAGTACCATGTTCAAGAAGAAATTTGTAAACATTGTTGTCAATTCTCGTCTAATTCATCCTTTCAATTTTCATCTAAATCATCGTCGTTGTCCCTCGAATCTGAGATTCCGTCGTGGAGGACTCCTTCATCTTCATCTGGTTAGAGAATCGGTAGCTTCATCTTCACTCTTGTCATTGGCCATCTTCAAAAGGAAACGTCTTGAACACATCTCAGTTACTATTCTTTTTTAAAAAAATTGAAAAGGCAACAGTCTGAAATAAAAAGTTCTAGTATTAAAAAGTAGCAATTCTGTGGGTAAAAAAGTCAAAATCAAGCGTTGGTCGTCATCGGTGTCTTCTTTTCCTCATTCAGCACATTTTAAGTTACATTGGGTCAAGGCTTCATGTACTCAGCACAAGTACTAGTGTAATCAGGGAACCTTCGGTAAAACCAATTTTTTAAACATCGTACGTATCATTGCTTTTAACTTTTATTATTTTGTATAAGGGCCTAAATATTTGGGTTTTAACTTGAGACCTGGACCTTGTTGTATACGTTTAATAGCAACAATATCATTTAATTTGAATTTTCTTGCTTGTTTTCTTCTTAAATTATAGGTTTTGCGATTTTCATTTTGAATTTATAAAATTTGTATTTTAGCTTCTTTTTTAAAGTTATTGCGATTATTAATGAAATCTGTTCGCATTTTTGCGTCTAAGAGACCTTTAATTTTAACGTCATTTTTTGTTTCATTTTTGTACCAAACAGCAATTCAAATGGTGTTGTATTAATACTTCTGTGAAAAGTTGAGCTTATAACCTGTTGTACATTACCGACATGCAAATACCATTTAGCTGGGTTGTCTATCGACAGTTTAGACAAAGCAGAAATTATACTGGAGTTAAGGCGCTCTACTTGACCATTTGCTCTAGGTAAACCGGTGGTTACACAAATATGTGCAATTTCTTCGCGGCGACAATATTCTTCGAAATCATTTGAAGTAAATGCAGAACCTTTATCCGAAATTATGCAAGAGGGGTTACCGAAAACAGTCTTTTGGAGTTCTAACTTCGAAATTACTTCAGAAACGTCAGTAGATTTAGTTGGGTAAAGCCAAATATATTTGGTAAAATTATCGATCACAGCAAATATATATTTATATCTCTTATGAGTACTTTCTAATGGACCTAAATGATCTACATGATATGTGTGTAAAGGAGTGTCGTCTTTTTCGATTGGATGTAATTCTCCTTCTTGTTTACCTCTTTTTCGATTGCTTAAAATACACGGTATACGATTAGATAAAGATTTCTCGATTTTTTGTTTAACTTGAGGAATGTAAAAGTTAGAATTTAAGGTATCTTCTGTTCTTTTAACTGCAAAATGAACTTTCTCGTGTGCTGATTTAATTATACACATTTACATTTCGTCTGGAACTACTAACAGTTCATTACCATTAACATATTTATAAAGAACATCATTTTTGAGTAATTAATCATCATGAGGATTTTGTTTTAATATCTCTTTAATTGTTTTGATATGTTCGTCTATGTCTTGAACTTGAATTATTTTTTTCTTAAAAGGTGGTAGTCGTCGGGGGATGAACAAATTAATTTTCTTCTTAACATCAACATTTTTAATTATATTAGGAACATATTTTTTACTAATGAATGTATTTCAGAGCACAATGATTTATCCTTAATGTGACTTAAATCAATTTCTGATTCATCGCTAAGATTTACAAAATTAATTAAGAAATTATCTATTTCGTTCTTGTTAATGTGAAACGATACTCCATTGGTTGAAACTATTTAAGTACCTTGGTTAATAATGTCAGTTCCTACAATTAAATCAAAACTTACAGAGTCATCATTTATAACAAAAATATTTGTATTAACTTTCAAATTATCAATTTCAACTTCTGCATTAAAATAACCTAATGGTTTAATTGATTTCATTCCTAAACCAGTCAGCAAAATACTGCAAGATTGTAAACTAACAGTATCTTTAATTTTGTTAAATAAACTCTTTTTCAGTATGGTTTTCTGACTTCCAGTATCAATTAATGAAGTTACATTCAAAGTACCAATTTTAACATCCTTAAGAATTAATTTTTCCGAACTTATTGCATTTATTTTCGGTTGATCATCAAATGAGCTTGTTTCTTTCGATTTTCGACATTCCGAAGCTTTATGAAAAAAGATTGACATGGAAAACATTTTAAACCATTATCTTTATGTATACAATATTTAGAAATATGTGAACGTGAATCACATTTATAACACACTCTATTTCTTGAATCAAAATTACCATCAAATTTTACTTTATTTTTATTCATATTCTCATACTTAGAATTAAATTTATCATTAGATTCATATCTTGAATTATAGTTATCATTACCATCATATTTTGATTTATTTTTATCAAAAGAATACGATCTAAAATTTGCATCATGTTTTGTTTTCGTTTTATCGTAAGCATATTTACTCTTTGCTGAATCACTATTCATTACTTCATACACTTTAGGTTTATTTTTAAATGGTTTTTGCATCCGTATAAAATAATTTTATTTTCATGTTTATCATTAAGTCCTTTAATCACATAATGTATTAAAGAGGCGTCATCAATTTTTCCTGAGTGACAAAGTTTTTTCATTTTTAAAATAATATTCCTGAACGGAATCTGAATCTTTTATTTATTTTTTTTTACTTAGTAATTCGTAAAGATTTGCTGAATTTATTTCAACGGAAAATTCGTCAATTAAGACATTTTTTAATTTTTTCCTTCAGTTTATTTCCGGCTCTGTTCTAACGAATAATAAGACATTTCCACCAAGCGATCTTTTAGCAAAATTAAACTTTTGTAAATCTGATAAATGGAAGTTTCCATACATTTTCAAAACTCTCTATCCAGTTATTTATGTTTTCATACGACTCAGCATTAAATTTGGCAACTGTGCTTTTGATATCAGAATAATTGAAATAAATATTTTGAGAATCATTAGCAATATCACACGCATTTAAAATATTTTTATTTCCACATTGCATTAGAGAATCAGTTTCGCTTTCATTTTTGTTTGTTTCATCTACTTCTGATTCCGACAGACAGGCGTCGTTCATTCCCTCAGCTAAAGAGTTCAATGAACACAATTGCTCAATTATCCTTTTTCCTATTTCAGATTTGTTTCCTTCAAAAGAAATATTTAAGATATTAAAAATTGCAATTAATTCGTTCAAAGAAAAATTATCTCCTATTACTTTTAATTTCTTTTTAAATTCTTCACTTTCAATAGCAAAATTAAAACCAGAAAATTATACGCTTTCGATTTGACCGATCTCCGTCAGAATCGAAAATAAATTTATGTAGAACTTTTACTTTGTCCGACTTAATGATCTGCAATTCAATGTGTATCTTTTTGATGTCATTTAACTTCATTTTGAATTTAAAAAAACGTTCATATCCTTTTCTGATGCTTGACTTGTAGTATGATTATCCTTGTAACGGTAGTATCCAAAATCCAAAGCTAAAGTATTCGGAGTACCAAACTTGAAAATCACAACACGTTCATAAAATAATTAACAGTTTTTTTCTTAATTACACTATCACCTCACATTCTTTTCTTCACACACAATATCATTATATCAACTTCTTTTCCAACACAACACTTTTGACGCCATTAATGTGGGTTCGCTAGGCTCATTGTCAGGAATTAACACATAGTTTAAATTATGGTTCTGGACAAAATAAGAAAAAGTTATTTACAGATTTACAAATGAATATTAAATAACAATCTAACATCATTTTATTTATAATCTGTAATTATCAATTCGCGTCTTCACGTAATCGCGTCTTTTCCCATCCATCACATAGTCGTTCTGTTACTCCCTCCCTTCTGCGTATGTCTGTTTCAATCTCACTCACTCACTCACACACACACACACACACACACACACACACACACACACACACACACACACACACACACACACACACACACACACACACACACACACACACACACACACACACACACACACACACACACACATCTATGGTGTGTGTGTATTTATTTTATGTATGCATGATCCTTATGAATGAAATACATAGTTGATAATTTAGGTTATGCAAATGATGTTCTACAATTACATGCCTTGTATTTATATAAATAAAGAGAATAATTATTTAATGAAAGTTTGAAAAGAACGTTCTCTTACTTAATACATTTTCTTATATACCCCTGTCTTATTGTCTATTGTTCTCCAGTTCTTAACACCAATGATGTCCAAATATGCACCCAAAATATTCTTCCATCGATTTTTTGCCTTATTCTTAAAAGAACCTGTTTTATTATAATCAATTTAATGGATTGTACATCATATTCGTTTTCAAAGACTTTATATAGTGCAAAGTTATGTTTCCTCCTCCATACTCCTTGTTCAAAAACACCGCTATAAATTGTTCTTAAGACTCTCCATCAAAATTTGATGGAGCCCCCTTCTCCTTTCTTGTCAAACTTTCTCCTTTGTAGTCAAGTTCTCTTCTGTAGTCCAAATTTTAAAGGTGTAAGTTAATTCTGTTTTAATTTAATTCATACACAATGAGATTTTAGTTTTCCTTTTGTAAGGTGTGATTTCCAAAAGTCTCTTAACTATAAAGGCATACATTGCCCAAAAAATTCCCCTGCTAATTTCAGATTCAATATTGTTCTTACAACCAGTTTGTGATCCCGAATGAGTAAATGTATCTATGAATTAAAATTTATGGTTACCTTCTTCAAATATCTTATCAAAGCTTCCTTTATCTAAACGATATATAAAATTTTGTTTGTGTTTCATTTATTTTTTAAGTTATTTTGACTTAGAGTTATCGAAGGCCAGAAAAACTGCTTAAGTAAATCTGCAGACCTTGCAATGATAACTATGTCATCTAAAAATGCAAGAATCTTGACATACGTATTAAAATTGCTTCTTTTGTACTTAATTTAGCCTCTATAACAATTCTGTCTAAAGCTGTATTGAATAATAGATATGCAAAGGCCTGACTTTATTTATTACCTAAAATAATCTAAAAGTTCAAGCTGAATAGAAATCTTAGATTATGTACCTACAAAGGAAAGTATCACCAAATTAATTAAATTCTTTGGCACCCCAAAATCAAACAATGGTTTTTCAATTTTATCAATGGCTCAATTATCAATGGCTTTATAAGCTGCGCTTAAATTTGTGAACAAATGGTGAATCTCTATTTCATCTTCCCTGCACTCCTTACTCTAACTCAAAGAAAAAAATCTGATCAGTTGTAGAACTTCCTCTTCATTGGCAATTTCTAATTGTATTAACTATTGATGGCAAATGATTAAATAAAAGAAGTGAAAAGATTTATATGCCCCTCATAACTAACTTATTCTAATATGATTTTATATGGGACACAAGATGTCAACCTGTCACTCAGCAGGCGGTATCTCTTTCTCCCATATTAGAAGTATAATATTCAAGATAATATAAGCAAATTTACTGCCAGTATATTTTATTAATTCGGCTGGACCTGCTCCTTGGTATTTTTTTAAATTATCAATGTTACGTTGTACTTCTTTAAAAGTTGGAATATCAATTTTATCTTGATCATTAATATTGGTATGCGTGGTCCAGCTGTGGTACTCAAAAGGGTTATCACATTCTTACATTAATGTATGCTAAATAGAAAGTTTAAAATATTTACAGTTTCATAACTTAAACAAAAATATTTTTCCTTTAATAGAATTTTATAGACTTGTGCTTTTTTATATGATGTATGTATTTGTATATCGTAATGAATTCATATACTTATATATTTAGTTTTTGTATTCCCATCATAACAAAGAAAAATCCATTTTTTAAAACTTTATTTCGCTAAAAACGATGCAATACTTTTTAGAAGCATTTATCCTACACACAAGATATTTTTAACTATTATATTTAATCAGAAACAAAAAGTTCTTTTCAGAGGCTTATAACTCTAATTAATTATTTTAAATCTATTTTACAGGGTCTAATTAAAACATCGTTTTTGTTCCCACGAAATATTATAATAAAGATTTTTAGTCAACAAAACAATTTATTTCTTTATTTAATGTTATATTAAAATTCAATTACATTCTTTAGGATTATTACTAATTTATGTTAAAAAAGAAAATTCTATGAAATAGTGAACTCAAGCTATTTTCTCATGCCTTAAATATTTTAATGCAAGCAGTTCCTTAATATTTTGAGAAATATTTTTAACTCGAAACGATGTTACCGAATCAATTTTACTTCAACAAGCAATGAATCAAATTTTGCCAAGGGACAGATAGTTGCACATTCTTTAAAAAACTTTTCTTCTTATTAAGGTTGTCACCTAATGTGAAGGGTACGAAATGTGTTTGACAGGAGTTAAATGTCCCCCGGAAATGAACAGAACGTTTGGAAAGATTTGGGAAAAAGAGTTAATGGCTGAGAAAAATTCTATCGAGAGAGAGGGAGGGAGAGATCTCCACTCTCTTAATTTTAAATTTTCTCTTTTTCGTCATACAATATTGTTTTATTTTTTTATTCAATTCTAAACTTCTGTAATACAAAAAAGAAAGTTTGAAATATTGCTAAAATGAAATTTTTATTCTTTAGTATGAAAGTATTAAAATAAGTGATAAATGGCTGTGTTATATTTTGATTACACAAACAAATAAAAAGCTTGAAATTCAAACAAATTCAAAAAATAAAGTTTCAGAAAGGTGAAACAATTTATATTTTATGAATTCAACGTATTGTCTTTTTTAGAAGACTGGGAAATGAATATGTATATGTTTTGAACGAAAAATAAGAATATGGATTTAAGCCGTTTGAAACCGATGCTCATTGGAAACTCGTTTGTAATCACCAAACAGCTTGAATATTTCGCTTAAGTGATCGTATGGTATCCAATGAATATTCTATCTAAATTAGTCATAGCATCCACTTCATTTACCCGTTTAATAGAGCTATAGTTATTCCTATCGGAAAATAAAGTGATTCCCCTTTCTAAAATTTGGAACTCATTCTCCTAACCCTAAATTGAAATCCTACACATTCAAATGTGCGTTACTGAAATTTGGGTTTAAAATAAACATTCAGACTCAAAGGAATTCATGAATATGTTACTTGAGCTGATTAACAGAACCATCGTAAAAAATTAATTTAAAATAAGAAGCCTAAACATTGTTTTCAAAGCTTGAAGATTTAAAGTTGTTTATGCTTTATTATTAAAATGAAACATTATAAATATTTTAAGGAACTGAAAATTTTATATCATAGAAGCAGATTTGTAGCGCTATATTTCAAATGAATCTGTAATTTGACACTTTTTAAAGCACTAATTATCCCTATTATTCATTATTTTAGAAATTACTTCGGTAAAGTTTTAATATGTTGATTGATATGATTTGTCTCTAATAATTTTATTAAAATAAATACTTGCTATGCTTTTTTTGTTTTGATATATCTCAGAATTCCAAATTTATGACATTAAAAATGATTTGAGTTTATTTTTGACTGGAAAACTTTTCAGATTTACAATAATAGTATGACGTTGTGTAGTTGGAAATTTTAATGATTTTAAATAATAAATTCATAAGAATGTCAAATATCAATGTGTTAACATGAATCCTAATATTATTTTGTATTATGTACATAAATATTTTCTTATTAGACAAATGTATAGTAAAATATGAACTTCTTCCACTTCACACCATAATACACTTCTTTAATACTTGAAAATCAGAAAATTTTAAGAATTTTCTCATTTCCAAGAAATAATGGTAATCAACGGTGTTTATATAATTTAAAAAAAAGTAGAATTTCTATTACAAGTAAATATGCACAGTATTTATGTCCACATGAATAATTATGAAATATATGTGCTATGTAGATTTTATATTTTATTATAATTAAATTTTGTAATTTCCTGTGTAATGGTCGAATACTTTTAAAGTAATAATAAATATTCAAAATCAACAAATCTTCACAGCCTAAAATGTGTTTATAAATTTAAAATTGTAAGGTTTGTAATTTATTGCAGACAAGTTTTTTCAACAGTATAATAAATGATAATAGAGAATACTCTCTTTTCAATTGTAATAAAAAATTAATATTCTGTATTAGATTTTAATTTATTTTGAATGATGAAAAAAATGTAGAGGATTTATTTACTTGCAGTTATAAAAGTTTGTGTATGTGTGTGAAAGCTTCTTATTCAAATAAAAAATTACGTAAATTAACTTTAAAATTTCTTTAAAAAATTTTCCGTCATTAAATGTTTAAAATTTTAAAATAATAATAATTATTTTTATTTATTTATAAATTAATTGGACTGTTATTTTAATGTATAAAAATTTTAAGTTTAAGAAGTTGAAATTTAATGGCATAGTTTTTGATTGCTTAAATTTTTTATAATAGTTTTCAAAAAAACGTCAATCGTAATAGTTCATTGAAATCTATTTTTATTATAATATATTTAAGCACAATAAAATATACATACACTGAAGTGCCACTGAATTAGGGATACCTATTTAGTAACAATTCTGGCCTTGATAACGGCTGCCACACGATAAGGCATAGATTCAACAAGTTTTTGAAAGCGTTCCACGGGAATGGCTTGCCAAACATCGACTAAAACTCTTCATAATTCAGTAAGGTCCATTGGTGCTGTGTGCTGGCCTTTCACGCCTTGTTCCAAAATATCCCAAATATGCTCAATAGGATTAAGTCTGGGCTTTTAGGTGGCCAATTTATGACAGAAAAGTCAGAGGAATGCTCATCCATCCAGCCAGTAGCCAACCGGGACTTGTGAGAGGTACAGTTGTCTTGTTGGAAAACTCCATTACCATGCCGATAACAAAACAGAATAAACGGATAAAGGTGATCACCCAGCAACCCTACGTACCAAATTGCGTTGAGGGAGTTTAGTACACGGACCAAAGATCCCAAACAGTGACACGAAAAAACATCCCAGACCATGATTGAGTCACCATGCCCTTGTATAGTTCCAACCTGGCAGGCAGGATCCATGGCTTCATGAACCTGACGCCATATTCTCAGCCTCCCGTTGGCGTTAAGTAGTCGGAATCGTGACTCATTACTCCATGCTACTCGTTTCCAGTTCCTTACACTCCATTTTCTGTGCTCTCTTGCCAAGGCAAGACGTACAGCCCGTCATCTGCTGATGAGCACTGAGTGCACCGATGGTGAGCACTGAGAAATAGTACTCTCGTAGGTCGAGGACTCCCGAAACCCATACGGTAAAGTGAGCTTTGCACAGTCCGTTTACTGTCAGTACGACTGGTACCGTCATTCAACTGGGTGATAATTTGAGCTAATGTTTGACTTCGCTGAGCCGTCTCTCACCATGCACTGTCAAGGCTAACTGTCCTTTGCAATTTGCCCGATCACTAGTTTTTTTTCCACCATCCATGTATTTTGTATATCCTTGACACTGTGAACCTTGAAAATCCTTGCTTCCTGATGATTTCAAAAATTGAATGGCCTATGCGTCGCGCACCTACGATTTGTCCACGATCGAAAGCATCTAAATCAGACAGTTTACCCATACTGGCAGTTCCAACAACTAAATCAGAACAACCACAGTACTCATTATGTATGTAGTTACCACAGAGCCCTCACTTGCGTTTAAATGATGCGCAGCGTTACACAATTTGCATGTCCTTGCTATCCCTAATTCAGTGGCATTTCAGTGTATATATATATATATATATATATATATATATATATATATATATATATATATATATATATATATATATATATATATATATATATATATATTGAATATAATAATTTGGACGTCTTCATTGTAAAATAATTTTGTTTATTTTAAATATTTTTAAGAATTTATGGCGTTTGTAATTTAGTAGAATTTGTAATTTTTAAGTATTTCTCTTTTTTATAGGTAAATTTTCTGAATTCTTTTCAAGCACAGTTTAATAAAACACAGTCAGAAATTCTATTCAAGTTTTAAGGTATAACTATTATTCTGTATTATAACATTAAAATGTATTATTTCAGTTTACTGTTTAAATATGATTTATATTATGTATTCTCCCTGGATCTATGTTTCATTTTATTAACTGTTATTAGTTTTTATTATTGTGTAACTGTGATGCTTAATGTTTATTTAAAGTTGTAGTAATTTGCTACGATGCAATCATTTTAGATTCTTGAAAATAAAATACATTGATAGATGATAAAAATTTCATTATTTAATTGAAATTTAATATTCGTAATATGTTTCTTAAATTATCTTTTACAATTGATCTATTTAAAATTTTGCATGGTACTTAAATTTATATTCTTAACAATATTTGTATTTTCGTTGTTTTGTTATGCAATATAGATACATTAAAAGTCATAAAATGCGTGAATAAGTGAAAAAATGAAATAAAATCAGAGAAAATTCTATTCCACACTTGAAATAAATTTAAATATAGGAACCAAATATTATAGTTTAAGTGGAAACTTGTCAATAACAGTGAACGACAATTATTTCGTTTAATATTTCAATCAACAAACATGTATAATTAAAAATGTATCAGTTAAGATGATAAATTAGTTTTTTATAAGAACTATGTTCTATTATTTCAATAATATATATATATATATATATATATATATATATATATATATATATATATATATATATATATATATATATATATATATATATATATATATATATATATATATTATCAGGAAATGGAAATATTTGTAAATAAAATATTCTGATGAATCTGAAAAGAGTTAAATATTTAACTTATTATTTAATAATTTGGCAGCTCATTATTCTTATTAATGTGAACAATATTTTTATACGTCATTTTAAAAGACTAAGATGCTTTAATAACAGTTTCTTGCACTTCGGGTATTTATTATTTATATTATTCGCTATTTTACTAAATATCATAAAATTTCATTAAATATGCATTTGTTATATTCCTGTGACTTGAATATTATTTTACCCCAATCATTAACACTGCTAATTTAGTTGCAAACACCATTTTTTTATCATTCACACGAATTAATTTTTTAAATGCTGAAATTGTCAAATTTTTGAGATAAATCATTCATATTGTTTCAGTAGTATAGGTTTTTGAAATTTTTACTGCTATTTCACTGTTTTCTAATTTATAGAATGATTTTTTAAATTTTTTCTTTTTATATTTGCTATTGATTTATTTTATTCTTAATTTGTCAAGAATAAATTGTGTTAGAAATGAAATAATCATCAAAATAAACTTTGTTATAATTCTTTAAAATTTTGAACACATAAAATTTAAAAATTTTAAATGATATTATTATATATTTCAGAGTTTATTTTCCTTGAATTTAAACTTTATTATTCAAACATTTTAGTTATTCCATAATACAAAGTCCAGTCACATTAATGTAACCACTTGAAAAAGCCAGAATAACAAACCGCTTTTCGTAGAGAGGAATGCTGTGAGATGTACATGAAGAGAGTCAATTAAGTTCCTGAAGGAGTTCACTGGGATGCTAAGTCATATAGACTCTTGAAAATTAAATACAGTACTCAGTGCGCTAGATAACGTGGGTGAGGCTCTTCAAACTTCGCACTTACACTGCCAGTTTTATGACATCTTGCTTTATTTTTTGGTAGATCCACCTTAAAAATCCTAAACAAAAATAATACGAATATCGGGGGAAATGATACGCAATAACAAATGCATACATGTATTAATCCATCATGTTTTACACAATGAGGAGTGAACCCAGAGGAATGTCTGCAAAATGTTCCCCAGACCATGATGCCCCCCTCAAGCCTGGACCGTTCCGCAGCGGTTGCAGTGTGTTTGCTTTCTGAGGTTTCACGTCGTATAGTATATTTTTCCGGTGAAGAATAAAACATGATTAATCGGAAAATGCTACTTGTCGCTTATCAGTGGACGTTTCATTGCGGCATACCCCGTGCAAATGCTATCCTTCGTTGTTGATGAATATGTTCAGCCGTCAGCCGAATAGGAATAGGCGCATGAACCAGGCACCTCTTTCGGAGGCTCAGACGCAGCAACATTCGCTGAACAGTAGTCTGGGTTGCAATGTTGGTAGCCCCATGGTTCATCTGAGGAATCAGTTGCTCAACAGTGGGAAGTCTATTCGCCAAAACGTATTTCCACAGCCGTCGTTCATTTCTGTCATATATGGCCAATTGTACACCTACATTTGCCACGTTATTGACATTGAACAACCCATTTGCCATGCGCAGAACTCTGTTTATCATAGTGGCAAGCGAATTGCTCACAAATTTAGCTGTTTTGGAAATGCTTCCATCCTTGACCCGAAAATCAATTATCATGCCCTACCGGACGTCGTATAAATCGTTTCATTTCTGTATCACGCCAACGATTGCAATGTTTTCTGAAGCCTTCACACACCTTTTATATACGCTTACATGCACTGTACTGCCGTCTGTCTTCTGTGATTGATTATTTAACTTCGACTTCGAAAGTGGTCACGGTCACATTAATATGACTGGTTTAAATCTTAAATCTTACTTAAATGTTTTGACAAAAACTCTATTTTTTTAAGAATGGAAAATGTTTTATTAATTTGTTTTTTTTATTTATTCATAGATTTTGAGAATCACTTTTTAATATTATGCAAATTACGTACATATTAAAACAAGGAAAATAATTTTCTTTTTTTTTATTCATTTTTATTAATAGTAAATATCAAAAATACTCACTCACTACGTTAAAATTATTAAAACAAGAAAAAAATAATTTGTGTTCTAAGGTTATATTTTAGATTAAAGTTTTAAATAATAAGGAAAAAGAGCTGAGAAATAAAGATGGATTACAAAGTAGAATTTCTTATTGTTATAGTGTGTAATGTAGTTAACTTTAAATTCAGTTCATGTTTTCACTAGTTTAAATCAACAAAGTCTGAAAGTCAACGAACCAATTGCGTGACAGTTCTAGCTTTTCTAGTTGATGTAACGACCTCTTGTGGGTAACTAGTGCGATTTATATTTACCCCAACTCCATAATTTTGTCACCATTGTTACCTGTTTTTCACCAAGCTACTGCTTCAGTTCTACAACTCTTTCAACAGATTTAATTCCTAGCAAAGCGTTTCTGGCGCCTTCTAAAAACGCTTTCGTCACTGTTGGTGGATTATCGCAAAGGGAAAACAAAACACCAACGTATTTTTATCGCTTTTCTCGCCTCTTCAGGAAATAGCGGGAGAATTTTACAACTCTCATCACCTTAATACTTTTTTTTTGTTCTTTTCACGTGTCATGTCTGGTGACGTCAGGAAGAGTAGTTTTTTTACGATGAAAAATGCTCCTTTTCTCTTGGTGAAGAAAGCTGAGAGATAAGTAGAAAAAATTTATGAAGAGAGTTTGTTTACAGACGTGTCGACCAAATAATGATCATCAAATGGGTCAATAAATTCCTTGATGAAATAGAGGGCTTTTATTAGACTCCATGAAGATCTAAAACTTGATCGATTAAAGTTCGTCCAATAATTTTGTGCTTGATAAATACAATAATATTATATTGTCACATTGTATTCAGACTTTTATGTACCAGTAATCGGTAATTGCAGCACATACTAATGCTCCTACATATGAATACTTATCATCATATATATATATATATATATATATATATATATATATATATATATATATATATATATATATATATATATATATATATATTACAAATATTAGCTTATTATATCATTTTTAATGTAGAATATATATAATTTCGAATATAAATGAAAATAGATTAAAGAATTTAAAAATTCAAATTAAAGATTAATTTTAATTATACAAAATATTTACATAAGAATTTATTAAAAATTATATGTTGCAAATTCACAACTAAAGATTTGAAATTGTACACTTCAAATTAATCAACAATTACATTAACTGTCTTATACATAAATTAAATAACTATTGCCAGAATAATGCCCTAAATGATCATAATTATAATTTAATCGCAAAAAATAGGAAATAGGAAGGTAAATTGACAATATCAATAAATAATGTAAAATAATTTATATTATTTATGGATATTGTCAATTTACCTTCCTATTTCCTAATTTTTGTGATTAAATTATAATTATATATAAGCAAATATCTATTTTACTTGTTTGAATTGAATAACTAATCTATGTTTAATGTGTGTGAATTCAGAAATTTAAAATATTTCAAAATTAAAATACTCTAAATCATGAAAGCTATAATTTTCAAAGAAATGCGGAATGAAAGTGTATCGCAATTTATATTTGATTTAAAATTCATATATGGAACTGTTTAATAATTAAACTTTCAAAAGTATTATTAGTTGCTTACATGTTTTTTTTAAAATCGCTTATATGAATTTAATTCCTTTAATTAAGGTGATTTAACCGTATAATGGATAGCCTAAATGTGAGGCGGTTTTATATTTATATATCGTATTGTATTATAATGCATTTTATGAAGATATATTTAAGCATATTGAGAATAATGCATCGCTCAACTCTGACCAATAAAAATATATATATATATATATATATATATATATATATATATATATATATATATATATATATATATATATATATATATATATATTTATATATATATATATATATATATATATATATATATATATATATATATAATTTTCCGTTTTTATAATGGTAAAATAATAACAGGAGGATAAAGAAAAAAATATATTCTTTTCAAATCATAGATTTCATTAAATGATTTTATGATATTATTAGTACTTAGTAGGTATGAATGTTTTCATGAAGGCAAAATTTTATTTTTCATATTTATATATACTGCTAGAACTAATTTTTACCTGTAATAATAAATTATTTATTACAAAAATGTTATCTGTTTTCATATTTTTTCATTAATACTTCATAAGAGATAAATATATATATTTTCTCTATTATTTGATTTTGAGTTGAGATACAATCAATTTGATTTTGTAATGAGAATTTTTTACAATTAAAATATAATATTTGATTTAATCTATTTAATTTAAATTTAAATTAAAGAAATGGAATGATCTTGTTTTGAGATTAAAAAAAAGCTGCAAGTTATTTGAAATTCATAAAAAATAAATTGTAAAATATGTTTGTTAAAAAGTCTCTGGAAAAAAAGAAAAATTATTTTTTTTTAAAATAGAAATGTTGCTATCAGAATTATCAAAATAAAAAAATAAACTTTGGAAACATTAAAAAATTCAAACTTTGTATAAGAGTCAGAAAATTTACAAAAGATACCGAATAAATATCTATCCCTTCTTATCTTAAATTAGTTTTCTTTGTGAAATATCAGACTTTTTTAATCGTTGTAGAACTGTCTCTAAAACACCTGATGCATCTAACTTTATTCCCACACTCGTGTATTTTACATTTTTTCATTTTTTTTCCCATTTAGTTGTTTCCAATTTACATTCGCTGTTTTCTAAATAATGTGGCTTTCTTTTCAAGCTATTGAATTGCGCTTATTTTTCTGTTTTGCTTATGACAAATTTCCAGAAATTTCTTTACTTGGAAAATATTGATATCAATCAAATAAATAAATGATCATATTTACAACAGAAAAATATTATTAATTTAAGAAATATGTTCTTTATTCAGGAAATTCAATGAATTCGAGAAATATTTTATTTTGTGCATAAAAGATCAATAATCATTTTAATATTCAACCATATTTTAAACTTTAAATAATTAGATAATTGAATTTCGCTCTAAAAAATTAAAGTGTTTTATTTGCTTTTGTTTATTTTACAGAAGATGTAATTCACACAAACATAAATGGATGGCTTTGAATCATTATTTTTACTTTTATTAATGTTATTACTATTATATGCATTAATTGATTCAATATATATATAAATAGAAATTTTTTTCCCATTCTATAATTCTGATCTCATTCAAACTTTCGTTTGATTGTCACAGATTTTGAAACTGTTGATTTAAAATAGAAGGAAAAGCAATCATATATATTTCTCTTAAGATCTGAAAATATTATTTCATTTTAATAAACTGAAGTAAATATGAAATTTTCTGTATATAATCGCTATAAATAATGGTGTACTATTTTTCTAAGAAACATTCTATGTACATTGACCTGTCATAATTGGGGAGAAATAATCTTAAAATTCTGGTGTAAGCGTTACAAATAAATAAAGGATTTCAATTTTTTTCAATTTGTTCAAAACTATAAGATTAACTGTAATGAATATGAGTGAGTCTTTATTTATTTAATAGTATCTAAAATTAGAGGGAAACTTATTCTAATAGACGTGAGTAAATTAGGGATAAATATTTATCTACATTATGATTGCAACTGAAAGTTAATTTTTGAATAATTACATCCAATAAATATTTTTTTGTTATTTTGTATAATGTTTTAGGTTTTTTGAATATATTTTGAAAGATAATTAACATTTTAAGCTTTAACTATTAGAACTTTAATTGATTATTCATCAACGTTTTAAAAAATATACAATATATTTCAGGGAATTAAAACTGTATGACAATTTACGCATTATATTTGAATAAGAGTATTTGAAATTATTTTCTTTATAATATATTCTAAACTGGTTTCCTGTAATCAATGTAATTCTTATAATCTTTTTCAATAGATTTTATATAAATACTTTATAGAATATGTCATGTGAAATTTATTACTTTTATTATACAAAGAGATTAAATAGATCACTGTAGATTCAACACTCATATTAATTTTACAAGAATAGGGCTTATATATTGGAAATTATAGTCAATGGAAATGTGTTTTTTTTATAAATAGTTATTTTAGCTGCAGCAGAAGTTCAACAACTAAACCTATTTTGTATTAAAATTATTTTTTGATAAAAATATTGTTAAATATAAGTTATTGAAAATATAAACGCAAACAACAATCAAACTTCGTCAGATAACTAGTATTGCCATAATTTCATATTATATCCAGTGAAATTATAATTTATTTTAATAGTATATATAGTTTTTTCAAGAGCATTTCATATATTTAGGAATAAATCAATAACAAATTTAATAAAAACCAAAAATATTTAATATTTTGAAAAAAAATTTTATAGCATTGTTTATAACTTAAGTGATTTATATAAAAAATTTAGAATTAATTTTTAAAAATTATTATATTTTAGAAAGATTTTAAATTTACTAGAAAATTTAAATCCTGATATCAATCCATTAATTTTCTAATTTAATAGCTTTTCTTAATTGATCTGAAATTCTCAATTTTTTAATACATATATTTCTGATATAAAACATGAAAACTCTAAATCCATAATTAAGGATTGGAATTCGAATTTATACCACTTTCATTTTGAAAGTTAAGGTAGAACAAATAAAAGTTCTTCCGATTGAAGCTTAATTTCGTGGATGGAAGTATTAGAAAACTAGTTTGCCTAAATTTTCCCATTTTAAAGACGAGAAAAGCGGGGAAAATCGTTACAAGGTAAAATTATTCATTCTACTGTGACGCCTCAGGGGAGGAATAAATTAGGAAATTTCGAAACTGTTTCTCAAGATGGCAACAAAAAGGCAATTTTAAAGGCGAAAGAGTGAGACAAAACATATTAATGCATCTATTGCATTTTTAATATATATTTTTGTTTCATTTATTCTAGTTTGTTTTTTTACTAAGATTTTTTTCGACTAAAATTGGATTCATTCACATCAATACTGCATTTTATTAATGAAAATAAATTGATTACTAAAATGTCGTAGATTATCTGTTTACTTAATTATAAAAGTCTATGAATTATAACATTTAATTTAAAGGATTAGATTGTTTGCTTTATGTTGTTAATTAATTAATTTGGAATACATTTGGGATATTATGAACATTTTTTAAACAATTAATTTTTTATGATAATTATAGCTATATAATTGTTTATATTTATTGGATATTTATATTTTGTCAATTATCATTAAAATGTATGAAATCAATTTTATTATTCATTTAGATGGCATTTCAATGTATTTTAATTAAACTAAAACGAACTTTTTAACTGATTATAGTAGCTTATTTATTACTATCATAAATTATATATATATATATATATATATATATATATATATATATATATATATATATATATATATATATATATATATATATATATATATATATATATATATATATATATATATATAGTAAAGTATAAAAAATACACATAATTAAACATTAAAAATACTTACAATAAGGAAATACTGTGTCATTGTAAACTTGACAGTTATTTCATTTCGTGTGTTGGTATAAATAATGATCATGTATTCACTGTCCAAGAATATTCTACAGAGGTTTGCATTAGCATAACAAGCCTACATTATTTTAAGTCAAGAAAGTTACTTCTGGCTGCTGAGTGTCTTAATGTAGAATAAACATAATTTTAATGTAGAGAATTTTTTTGTTTAGATATATTACTTTGTACATTAAATTATTCATATTTTCGAGAGTACTCAATGTAAGAACTAGGATAAACTAGTTTAAAGAATGATATGACTGCATTATTAAATTTGAGAAAATATGTGAGTGATTTGGAAAATGCTTTAAAATTATGAGAGATTTTTCGCCATTTGTGGAACTTTGGAAGAAAGTTTCATGTTCAAATGCAACAGATTATAATCCAAAGAGAATAGATGACTAAACATCTAACCAAGATAAGAAATGTAAATGGCACCTCAAACAGCTTTTATATGTTGCCCTTCAATAAATCAGTTTGATTATGAATGATGTACAGTTGTTTTAGATAGTGGTCTTAAATCCAAGTTATTTACTCAAAATAAGAAAATATGATTTTAAAACTGTCGTTCTTAATCTGAAATAATACAACGAAATATTCTGAATGACACACTCAGACTTAAATAATAATTTTGCAACTGTTTTGATATATTGAACATTTATAGGAAGGGCTTCAGCTAACCATTGTCAAAATGTATTTGATTTCACGCACAGAAGTATCATTAAAATAATATACCTATATTATGATACTTCTAAAAGAGTAAAACTATTTTGATCTATTGATTAACCTTTGAAGTTATATTATCATATTAAAGCAATTTAACTGTTTTATTATTGTCTAATCAAATGAAAGAAGCAAAATTATAGTGAGATATATAGTTTTATTGGTAGGCGCTAAAAGTTTTATTAAAAAATAATTAAAATATGTGATCAAAATAAAATCATTTCGGAATGAGGCCCAATAAATAATATTTCGGTAGTTTAGGTCTGAATTGTAGGTAAGCAGTTGAGATAATTTTTCTCATCATTTCGGAATGAGGCTCAATAAAAATCATTTCGAAATGAGGCTCAATAAATAATATTTCGGTAGTTTAGGTCTGAATTGTAGGTAAGCAGTTGAGATAATTTTTCTCTTCCCCAAGAAATTCTAGAAACTATTGAGTAGATTTCTAAATATTTTTATTTGTGAAAACTATCTGTTACCGTATTATTTTCAATTTATCGTTTAGTTTGAGAAGTTGCCAAAAAATTGTAAGTAGACTTGTAGTAAATTAATCTAGAGAAATATCTTGTGCTCTACAATATTTTAGAACTCAAATACTGAGTACATAAAAATAAGTTCGAAAAAGTCCCTGATCAAGTGATTTCAGATTGTGTTAGTTAAATGTTCGTCTTTTCATTTTGAATCTAGCTAATACATGTTTAGTAACTTTATTGAAGTTAGTTTTGCAAGTTGTTGAAATACGGTGCTCTAAAAGTCTTTTCGTAGATGATTCCGGAAATGATAAAGTGAATAAAGCGCAATTTAGACTTTCTGGATGTTTAAATATTTCATCAGATATTTCAATGCCATATATTTCTTTATAGGCCTTTAACCTAACATTTTAAATTTGTTCATGCATTGAGAAAATACACTACTGGCTATTAAAATTGCTACACCAAGAATGAATGCAAATAACAGAACGATATTTATTGGACACATACATTATAGTGGAAAGAACAAGTGATTAGATTTACAGGAAATTAGGATGTATAGATCTATAGAAATCAGTACCCAGAGCAGCCACCTCTGGCTGCAATAACAGCATTTATCCGCCTAGGCATGGAGTCAAACAGAGATTGTATGGCATGTACGGGGATCTCAGTCTATGCAGCTTCAACACTATGCCACAGTTCATCGACAGTAGTGGATGGTGAGAGATGGCGTGCCAATCCCTCGGCAACCATTGACCACACGTTCTCAATTGGTGACAGATCAGGAGAACGTGCTGGCCAGGGTAACAGTCGAACCTGTTCTGCATCAAGGAAGTTCAGAACAGTACGGGCAACATGTGCTCGTGTATTATTCTGTTGAAACAAAGCATTAGGGAGGCTTCGAAGATAGGGCAGAGCCACGGGCCTTAACTCATCGAAAATGTAACGGTTGCTGTTCAAAGTGCCGGTAATGCGAACAAGAGGTGATCGAGACGTGTATCCAATGGAACCCCATACCATCACTCCAGCAGATGGGCCAGTATGGCGATGTCCAATGCAAGCTGGCAATGCGCGTTCTCCACGATGCCTCCAAACACGGATGCGGCCATCATGGTCCTGTATACAGAACCGAGATTTATCTGTAAAGATGACGTGATGCCATTACCGCGTCCAGGTTCGTCGCTGATCACACCATTGAAGGTGCTCCTGTCTGTGACGCAGCGTCAATGGTAGCAGAAGCCATGGTCGTCGTGCAGACAATTCATGCTGCTGCAAACGTCGTTGAACTGTTCGAGCAGAAACTTGTTGCCTTGCAAATGACTCCATTTCTCGACTCAGGGTTCGTGACGTGGCTTACGATCCCTTGTGATCATGCGGATAAGATGACTGTCATCTCTGCTGTTAGTGATGGGGGGTCACTGAGATCCTGCATGACGTTCCGTATGCTTGTCCTGAACCCATCGATTCCATTTTCTGCTAACAGTCATGGGGTCTCGACCGACGCGAGCAGCAATATTGCGGTACGATAAAACGCAATCCCGGTAGGCTATAATCCTTCCTCTATCAGAGTCAGACTCGTGCGATAGGCATTTCTTATTCTTACACGAGGCATTGCAACAACTTTCTTTGCCGAAAACAACGTTGAAACGGAAACTGAGTATGAGAAAACTGCTGTCAAATCTCTGGTTTTATGCACATTGTAAATGTCGCTACTGTCGCCTGCTTTGTATGAATGCGCTGAAAATCTAATCACATGCATATCACAGCAAGTTCTACCTGTCATGCAAATTTCACGTGTGTGGTGTGCCGCTTTCCTGGTGTAGCAATTTTAATGGCCAGTAGTGTATTTAAATGTCTTTAAATTACTTTTAGATAAGTTTGATTATCAATGCAGACAAAATAGATAGTACCTGTACTGACAGCAAATTCAATTGTACTTTGCAAACATAAAGTTCAACCTAATATGCAGAATTGTTTAAATTATTTTACAAAATCTTTGTAGATTTCATAAACTACTCGTGTTCCTTCTTCTTTGTTTCATCACTATTAGATAACAAGAATTTCATAAAATTTAATAGAATCGGTCCTATATTTTCAAAACTAAATTTTAATTTTTTTTCAGGCTTTCAAGAAGCAAAAGCAATTACATTTCACCATTTGATATTGTTTTAACTATACGTTTCAAATTTAATGAACTTTATATACTATATTAAAAACTCTGATTGGAAAAAAAGTTTCAAAACACGTAGGATGAATTTGTTTTTAGACGATTTAAATATTTTTGTTACGATTTGAGAAACATGATATTTATATATAGATCATTGTAAGATCCGGGAAATTTTTTTCTTATTTTCATGAAACGCATTGATATAATTATTGGTAACTTCTATATCAAAGAACTGGCAATTGCTTTATGTTTATCAATGAGAAGAAGGCATATCATATACACTTAGTCACAAAAGTTAGTATGCAGAGTGTATGTGATGATGTCCTATGAAGGTCATCAATATTGAGTTACAATATTAAAGGCCAACAATATTAAAGTTTTCAAATTATATGTGACAATTTATTTCGATTACAGCAAAATCGAGCTTAATTACAAAATAAAAAATATATTTAAAAAACACAAATATTTAATTAGCAAGATGAGTTTAACTTAAAATAGGATGTAATTTATATCATAAAAGTAAATATGCTAACAAAAACAAAGACACTAATATTGCAAATTTTACAATTTTTAAAAATAGTTAGTAGTTTGTTGGATAGCCTTTGGTTTTATGACAGCTTTCAATCTATTTGGCACTGATTTTACTAAATTTTGAGTGACAGAAGATGGTATTTTCTGTCTCTACTCCAAAAGGCTTTTTTTTGGATCATTCTTAGTTTTGATCTCTTGCTTTCTAATTTGGCGATCGAGATAATCCCACAAGTGATCAATGGGATTAAGAACAGGTGACTGCGGTGGGGGTTTTAGTTATTTTCGCACGTTATATAGCAGCTATTCCCGAACAACCCGAGCAGTATGTTTGGGATCATTATCTTGTTGGAAAGTGAAGGATTCATCTAGTCCCAATTTAGAAGTACTTTGGGTTAGATTATGCTTTAAAACATTTAAATACCTATATTGATTCATTATTCCGTCGATTATAACTAAATTTCCTACTCCAGATGCTGCCATGTAACCCTAAACCATAATCGAACCACCCCTATGTTTTACAGTTCCTTTCATGTTCTTTGGCTCTAGAGCTGCATTTGCTTTCCTCCAAGCTTTTTGGTGTCCATCTGACCCGTGAATGTTAAATTTACTTTCGCCTGAAAAAATCACGAAATTCCAAAAATTTCTGTCCTGCTTTACATTCTTTTTTTTGTAAAATCTATTCTCTTTTTGGGATTCACTTTGCTAACAAAATGTTTTCTTCGCATATTTCGATCATGGTATCCTGCTTTCCGTAACACACGGCGAATTGTTTCAGGATTGCATGACTTCGCAAAATTGTTTTTCACACCAGTTGTCAGTTTTGGTGCGCTAATCTTTGGATTTTATTTCACATTTCGAACAATAATTCGCCTTTCTCGATTCGTGAAAATGGGCGGTCGTCCTGTTCTTGGTTGATTAGAGTATTTCCCTCAGCCTGGAACTTTTCTATGAATTTTTGCACTGTTGCAGGATCTTTGCCTATGATTTTACCGATTTGTCTTTAAGACTTGCTTTCTTTATAGAGCTTTATTATTGCATCCTTTAAATCTTTTGATATTTCTTTTCCACGTGGAGGCATTGGTGAATTGATGATGTACTTAAAGCTGAAACTTAAAAGCTTTGTAGCAGAACTTCTAAACTTATCACTGAAATACGAAAAATCATTCGAATAATATCATTCAGCCTATTTAAAAGTCAAAAATTCAGAGTGCATACACACATTTGGGATTTAAATTTCTACTGATAGTTAACAAAATTACTCATAAATTTTTTAAAATATAAGGATTTGATTTATTTTTCATTACTTTATGACTTGAATCAGAAGCTATAAGCAACACTCTCCAAAATAATTATTTTTCTTGAATTTATTTGAGAACTAGATCTTTTTCACTTAAGCTATGAGTTGCATATTTACTTTTGTGAGCAAGTGTATTTACATTTAACGGAAATCATAAAAGTTATAAGTTAAACTGTCGATAATTGGAAAACAATTAAAGTGGAGCAGATTTTAAAATTTTTGTCAATAATTATATTTATTCAACATTTATGAAAGATTTTGTTTATAGAATTACTTATATTGATAGTTATCCAATGCAATATTTTTTGCTTTTCCATACATATGCCAAAGAAAATATTTCGAAATTTAATTTCTTATTCGGAATTTCATCATACTTATTATCTGATAAAATTATTCCTTTTATTTGATTTTACTTTTTTGTAGTGGGAAAATTAAAACAGATGTCAATTATTTGCTTAAAACTGGTGACAATTATTTGTGAACGAGTAGGACTCGGAGAGTAAATTGGGAATGAATGTTAAGATTCGGTATGGTTCCATTTTTTTCTGAAGAGTTTCTATAAGACAAATATCTCCTTATTTGTTCTTTTCAAAAATGCGAAAGATTTTACAGTTAGAGAAGAAATCGGGTTTGTTTCTTTAAATTCCTAAAGGAATTTTAATTTATTCTCAGATTTAGTGCACTTTTAAAACGTATTCACACAATGAATGATTTTACATATAAAGATACTCAAGATTTTCTATTAATACTCTCCAGAAAAAAAGACAAATAAAATTTTAGGGACTTGTTTTAATATATTAATGTTTGTATATGTAGATTTAATGTAGTCATTTGATCGTTAATTCATTCTGCCTAAAAGTAATAGTTTTGGTTCCATTAATTGAAAACATTTAGTTATATGAAAAAATATATATTTCTAATAAAAAAGTAGTAAAATTTCCTTAACACATTTATTAGTTACAATATATAGAACGTATTTCTAGATCCAGTTTTAAAAGAAATTTATTGGTAATGTTTATGGTAATTGCTTCAGAAATATATATTAATGAAATTCAAGTCTTGTTTACATTATGCATAAGCATATCTATTGTTCCCAAATTTAATATAAAATTTGATTTAATTTTGAAAATCTAATCATATAATTTTATGTTTCATAGATTTATCATAATGTTTCATAGAAAATATTGCCTTTCTTTTAAGAAAGTATGTTTTCAACAAATAAAAATATTTATCAATAATTACTTTTGTTTAAATAGGTTACCTAAATTAATTATAGTATAAAATTCTTGACATTGAAAAATGATTTTTTATATATCTTGTAATTTATTTATTTGATTATGAAATATATACTGAATTTATTTTAAGTTTTATAATGCTTAAATGACGTATTTTGAAGCCAATTTCAAGTCTTGTAAAACAGATGACTTATTATTGCTTTTTTAGAACTTTGTATGTATCGGGAAAAGTGAAATTATTTTTAATTATAAGAAGAGCTTAACATAGAGTTTAAAGTGTTTTATGGAATCTATTCTACAGAATGAACAAGCATATCTTCGAATGCTATGGATAAGAAATGTTTGAAATCCGATATTGTTTTATTCTTTTATCGTTATAGTTATTAAATTCTGTTCATTAAATATTCACTTACTACCCGCATTTTGTAAAATTATTTAAGCATGTTTTATTAAATTATTGTGAAACTGGCAGTAAATCATAGAAATAAGAAATCTGGATTATTAAGGACATTATTAAAGACATAGGCTGATGAATGTCTATATTACTCATATATTTTATGTTAGCTAGATAAATAGTACTTAAATTACACAAATTAAATTTAAGAGAATGCAATATCTATATTTCATATTAGTGCTTAATTATTTTTATTATAGTTTATATATTATGTATACTACATAATTCAGATACTGTTTCCACGCCGTATAATATTTTCAAAGATACCTGGTTTTCCGTTGATATGACTAACCTCTGAAGAGATTCACGCCACAAGATCCATTTCTGAATTTTTGGGTTGACTGAATAAAGCTCTTCAAGTGAACACAGAGAAGATAGTAAAATATTAATCAGATGATACTAGAGACCAGATTACGAGGCAATCATTCCCTGTAAAATTATTTCCAATGCCAAGTCTAAAGTTTAAATACGTACCTTGAGTACGCAATTGAGATGATGCTCAATCATGTTAAAAGCACCACTTACTCTTATACGGAGGCATTTCCATTAAGCATTTCTAAAAATATCACTGAAGAATGGCTAGATACTTGTCATTGTCCAATCAAGATGGTAAAATTTATTTCCCTATTAAACTGTCCCCCATATTAATGCCCAAACAATGTGATGCATTACTATACTGCTCTTAGTTATACTTCGAGTGCTAAAGCACTAATGTTCACATTATGCTTGCAAACAGCAATTCACACTAAAATATTTCTTTATCACTGAAAGAAGCATAATTGGAAAATTGCTTGTCGATTACACTTTGGAGTAAAAACTAGTGTCCAAAAATGGCACCAGAAATGATCATCAAGTCACAATAACTGAATTCTCTGAAGATGAATGAGATGTAACACCAATTCCTAAAGTACGCATTGAACAATTGATCATGTTACTCAGGTGGTGTTGGTAAAAACCTATGAACTGAATGAAGATTTTGGCTCAGAACATCTAACGAATTTTTTCGAATATGAATATGTCTGCTATTCGTGGCCACCCAGTATTTTGCATCATTTCTAGGAACGATCTAGATGTAAGACTATGATGAACTTGAGCGAAAATTTAGTGATTTTGCTGGCATCTATTCATAAATACTTTCCCATAACAACTCAATAGTACTCGACTCTTACCTTTTGAGGAAGTGTATGCCTGCCAAATGATTCATGATTGTAGCACAGAGTTGGTATCTACAATAACATAGCCGCTCGTATTCATCTTGAAAACTCACATACACGCGTACAGCAACACATATTGAGCCGCCCAACTTGTCTAGTGGTTAGCGTGCCTGACTGCGGATAGGAAGGTCCTGGGTTTGAATCCCGGTTCGTCATGGATGTACTTTCTATATCTATCCTGTTTTTGTACTTTCCTTGTATGAATGGGTTGTGAATGGTTACCTACCCTTAAACGGGTACCTATGGCATGTGTGTATTGAGAAAGTCGGATTCCACACCAAAATATGGTTCAGTTGGAAAAGTGGAGCAGCGTATTCCATATTGCTAGCCTAGCTGGCACATGACAACAACAACAGATACTGATTTCTTAATGATGTTCTCTATTTCCCTCTAATTTTGTACTTTTGGAACTGTATATATATATATATATATATATATATATATATATACACACACACACACATATATATATATATATATATATATATATATATATATATATATATATATATATATATATATATATATATATATATGTGTGTGTGTGTGTGTGTGTGTAATATGCATGTATTTATGCTTAACAGACCCAATTTCAGTTAAACTGTTTGAGTTCCATTATCCCTTGAAAATATTCATGAGGTATAAAATTGAGCAACAAAATCAATCTCAGTGAAGTTAAAAATGAAATATTACAGAAATTTTTTTATGAAAAATATAAAAGATAAATGATTAAAATTCATTGAAAAATAAAATATTTAAAATCACTTAGAAATTTTAGGTACAATCAAAAAATCATAAAATTTACTAAGAATTACTCTTTTAGTTTATAAAAAGTCTTAAAAAAATTATTCCAAAAATGATAAAATTTACGTCTTTAAAAGTGTTGAATTTAATTTTTAGTAATTAGATTTTTAATGGAAGATACGTTTAAGAAAATGTATCAACAGAAATCAATTGCTGTATATAATTATTAAATAAATATGTTTTATAATCAATAAAGTAAAATCAATTTAAATAAATAATGGAGATTGATTGAGCTTGTTTCTTAGAATTTACTTTCAAAATGGATACTCTCTAACTCAACTCTTTAAGAACTATTAATAGCATTCATTGAGTTTCCTCTATCGCACATTTTTTCTTAGAAGCATTTATTGTAACGGTTTTGACGTTAATGGAAGCCAACAGTTTGATCACCCATTAGGGAAACACGTCTCCTAAATCTTCATAAATACAACAACTCCTCTCGCGAAGATTGATTTTAGATTAATACCCGTGTCATCATACTGTAAAATATACAGTAAGCTTTTTCCTGTCATTTTGATATATTTTCATTATAATTTTCTGTCTATTTTTCAATTATCAAAGATTTATATTGAAAGTTACATAATTTTTCTTAATAAAATTAAAAGCATTGCATTGAAAACCATTATTCAATGTTTTTTTAAAAACTTTAAATGTTTTAATTTATGAAGTGCTTAAATTAATGATGAACTTCATTATTTGCATATTTTATTTTCCTTTAAATTCATAAATATTTCTTCATTGAAATGTTATTTGTTATATTGCATAGCTAATTATATTTAACAAACATTAATTCTCCGCAATCCAATTTTCACATTATATAAATTCCTTAGTATGCATATTATATCTATTATTCCTTAATATACAGAATATTTTCATTTATTAATGTTTTAGGTTTGTTGATGGTATAATTATTTGTAAATACTTATTGAAAAGAAGACATGGTTGCAAAAATATTGGGTTTTATTGGATTCACATGAATTGAGAATAGGCACTTAAAATGAGTAAGCAAATTGATTTTTTTCATTAGTAAATTATAGAATAGAGCAAAGTTATTTTACAAGTTGTAAAAAAATTGTAGTAAGCAATTGTCAATTACAATGATAAATACAGTTTTAGGGCAAAGCACAATGACATACAGCACTCAAGCAAAAGCTTCATTTCAATTACACTACTGGCCATTAAAATTGCTACACCAGGAAAGCGGCACATCACAAACGTGAAATTTACATGACAGGTAGAACTTGCTGTGATATGCAAATGATTAGATTTTCAGCGCATTCATACAAAGCAGGTGACAGTAGCGACATCTACAATTTGTATAAAACCAGAGATTTGACAGCTGTTTCTCATACTCAATTTCCGTTTCAACGTTGTTTTTGGCAAAGAAAGTAGTTGTAATGCCTCGTGTAAGAAGAAGAAATGCCTATCAGCAGGTGTCTAACTCTGATCGAGGAAGGATTATAGCCTACCGGGATTGCGGTTTATCGTATCGCAATGTTGCTGCGCGCGTCGGTCGAGACCCCATGACTGTTAGCAGAATATGGAATCGATGGGTTCAGGACAATCATACGGAACGTCATGCAGGATCTCAGTGACCCCCATCACTAACAGCAGAGAAGGCAGACATCTTATCTACATGGTCACAAGGGATCGTACAGCCACGTCACGAACCCTGAGTCGAGAAATGGAGTAATTTGCAAGGCAACAAGTTTCTGCTCGAACAGTTCGACGACGTTTGCAGCAGCATGGATTGTCTGCACGGTGACCATGGCTTCGGCTACCATTGACGCTGCGTCACAGACAGCCGCGCCTTCAATGGTGTGATCAGCGACGAACCTGGATGCGGGAATGGCATCACGTCATCTTTACAGATGAATCTCGGTTCTTGTATACAGTATTATGATGGCCGCATCCGTGTTTGGAGGCATCGTTTAGAACGTGCATTGCCAGCTTGCATTGAACATCGCCATACTGGCCCATCTGCTGGAGTGATGGTATGGGGTGTCATTGGATACACGTCTCGATCACCTCTTGTTCGCATTACCGGCACTTTGAAAAGCAACCGTTACATTTCCGATGTGTTAAGGACCGTGGCTCTGCCTTATCTTCGAGGCCTCATTAATGCTTTGTTTCAACAGGATAATGCACGACCGCATGTTGCCCGTACTGTTCTGAACTTCCTTGATACAGAACAGATTCGACTGTTACCCTGGCAAGCACGTTCTCCTGATCTGTCACCAATTGAGAACGTGTGGTCAATGGTTGCCGAGCGATTGGCACGCCATCTCTCACCATTCACTACTGTCGATGAACTGTGGCATAGTGTTGAAGCTGCATGGACTGAGATCCCCGTGCATGTCATACAATCTCTGTTTGACTCCATGCCTAGGCGGATAAATGCTGTTATTGCAGCCAGAGGTGGCTGCTCTGGGTACTGATTTCTCAAGATCTATACACCCTAATTTTCTGTAAATCTAATCACTTGTTCTTTACACTATAATGTATGTGTCCAATAAACATCGTTCTATTATTTGAATTCCTTCTTGGTGTAGCAATATTAATGGCCAGTAGTGTATAATATGATCTTGACCAGGATATAAGGTTTTGCTTATTTTAGGGGGATGGACTCCAAATATTTTATTTGAATTATAAATATCGAATGGTGTACTTTTCGAAAAAGTGAATGCTTTGTCACGAATGTATCGGGGAACAATGGCATAAAATATGACAAATTTACAGAACCTTTAATCTTCTAGGATTGCTGTAGAATAAAAGTACAAACGTTTTATTATTCTGCCGAAACTTGAGGAAAATCATACTTTGCGGGTAGGTTATTTTGGATACTTTGCAGCAACGAGAAATAGTTAAAAATTAATAAAATGTTTAGATTATTTATGTTTAGGAATGTGCAATTTATTGCAATATATATATGAACACGAAGAAATAAATGGTTTAAATCATGAAATTTTCCATGTGTTTGGTTATAGTTAAGATGAAGGAACGAAATTAAATTCAGATCACAAAAACCTTAACAAAGTTTTAACATTAAAAAGAGTATAGATTTTTGTTTGTTGTAAAACATTTCAACTGTATACATATTGATACATATTAGTATATTGCATGTATTAATCTATTGATGATGTTTTCCGTTGTCGATTGTATTATAAAATTACAATCTAATAGAATAATGTGTTGATGTTTCTAGAAAAGACTGAAGTTGGTTTCTCAGCATTTTCCAAATATTTTTGATAGCAGTGAAATAATAATTTTTTTTTTGGCAATTAAAGTCATTTAATTCATTGTAGGAAGGTCATGCTTTATGTAGGTCGGTGACTTGTTAATAAATGGATAACAGTCAACTTGATACCTTAATGACACTAGCTACAAAATGTGTAAAAAATTCAATCAGACATACTTACCTGATGAGTATCAGAGAAATAAGTTTTGAGAGTTCGTGTCGAATAACATACAGGATCTCAGCCATTGATTTAGATTTCATTTTGGAATTCGGAAATCTTTTTGACCTATTTCATTTTTTAGTCAAGAGTTACATAACATATAAAGGTGACAAAATGACATGGATAAAGTGATATAAGACATATAAACATACATCAGGAAATTGGTTATCGAACTTTCTAAACAAAAAGAGGAATACTAAAAATAAATGATAAATGAAAATTTCTTTTCCCAGACGAATGATTGTTACGTATATAGTATTACATATGTACCAATATGGGCAGAAGGCTTTGGAGGAGGACATTTGTTTTTATTCGCAATCACCACAAAAGCCATGCACCTAGTGTGATGGTATAGTATGTTTTAGAAAATTAATTTTAGATTCTTTTTATGTATAAAATTGATAGTGTGGTCAAATGTCATTTCTGGTGTTATATAAAATCACAATATGAGCTAAGGAATACCTGACACGCATCTTCAAAAACATTTCTCAAAAATATTTTACCGATACGGTGTTTATCTTCTTCGATTAAGAGTGTTCTAATGTTTTTTTTTTAATATTTCCAGTCATCTCTTCAGATAGCTGCCAATCCAAAAATGTTTGACAATAAGTTGTTGAATGGAGGATATATCTTAATCTCATAATTATAATGATCAGTAAATTTAACATGAAGTTGAAATTACTTAAAAATTCTAAATATTCAAAGAAGTCAGCAGCGAGTTACTTGAACCGATAATCAAATAAAATATTTTTGTTATTTCTCTAATATATGGCATTTTCGTATTAAAATTTATAAAAGGTTTTTCTTAAAATATATAATTTAATATTATGTTTTCTTGTTTGCTGTTAAAATATTGCAAATGTATTCAATTCGCTTGTGTCTTCACGCATTAACTATTAAATATTTTTAATGTAGTCGTAACAGCTTTGATTTACTAACCAAATTATATATTTTATATATGATTTATGTTGTTGTTGTTGCTTATGACACTTGGACAAGCCAAGCTCGCTATGCCTTTGGCATTTCCGAATTAAGTCAATAGAGAGCGTCTTTCGTTTATATATAATTTATAAAATATATGTGAAGAAAAAATAAAGGAGACTGATTATTAATTACAGTACTGTGGTACTTATATTCAACAGTACCAAACAAGGAATTAAAAATTAGGAATTTTACTTCAAAAATGATATTTTAAACAAAATAGTTTCAAGAGTTATAATACTTTACTTGTTTTATGATATTTTTTAGTAAAGAGTGTTTATAAAGTTCAACACGATAAATGTTTTGTTGAATGAAAGAAAGCAAATAAATTTTTAAATAATGCTTACTTAAAAACGCAATTTTTATAATAGTATTAAAGTCAACGTTTTTCCTATAATTTTCATACATTCTTTTATTTGATTTGGTATTTTTATTTCAGTTATTATAATTAGCAATGTAATACTAAATGTGTATTTTTAAAATTGTTAAATTAAATTAGATTTCACTAGAATTCATTTCACTTAATTGTTCATAATCGTGATGCTTTAACATTATAATATAACCACAAATTTGATTTTAATTTCCTATTTTGTTCAATAAATTTAAAATATGCTTCAAGTTTAGAGCTTTCCTAAACTATGAGATAATTATAATTAATAATAAAAGTAATGAATAAGGATAAAATAATATAATACGTATTTAACATTTTTGAAAATTTGCTTGAAAAATTACTTATTAGATTTATTACTTATATTATCATGGATTTCCAAGTACTTAATTATTTTTTTTTAAATTTACTATTTCAAAATTGTTTTAAAAATATTTTTGCAATTAAATACGTAATTCACCAGTAATTTTTATTTTAATTTGACAATTAATCGAAACATGGTGTTTAAATGGATTTTTCTTATTTTACTTTTTTGTGCATTTCAATTCCTGTACAAATATCTTGAATTATTATAATCAATTTTTTTCAGCAAGGTGAATTTTGAAGGGAAAAATATTTGAAAATTTTCATTCTTTCAAAGATAATTTTTAAATCTTAAATTATTTCATGTGAAAGAAGACAAGTTTATAAAAACTGATTCTTGAAGAAAGATGTTAATCGTGATATCTTGTTTTAAATTTCATAAATACTTTAAAATGATACTAAATTGCTTTAATTATAGAACTACTTATTATAATGGTTGAAAACTAAAGTTTTTAAAAGCAATGTATATATTACAAAACTACTGAACAGATAAAATGAGCTTTCAATTCATATGATTAATATTTTACTTATACATAAAAATTATCAATTATGCCTAAATAATAGTAAGAATATTTTCTTATTATATAGTTGTAAAAAAGGAAAGTGGTTTTCCAAAATTAATGAGAGAATTATTTGCATGTAAATTGTTGACAACTAATACCAAAATGAAAAACAGTAAGGAAAATAGGAGAAAATAATATATATTTATACTTTATTTCTAAAAGAATTGCAATGGGTTGTCGCAAATTAGAAATCACCAGAATTGTTGAGATAATCAACACTGACTACTGTTTCATTTCCCAGAGGAATGCACATCCAATCTTTTATGATGAAGTCTCTTTCATGCTATGTTCATGTTTCCAGAGCAGAACACATTCGAAAAAGTAAATAGAAAAAAATATACAAGCAATGGTTAGTTATTCTGTGAATTGAAGTGTGTTGAGAATTCACTGTATGATTAGAAATAATACTAATCATGTGCTTTCTCAACAAAAAGCAAATATATTGAAATAATATGGTATTAGGCGAGAACATATATCGTGTAGTATATTGAATTATCAGAGCGTACCATTGTCAATATTCATCAGAGTTACATTAAATGGTTAATTAAGAAAAAAGAAAATAATTTATAGTTTTGATCCGTGAAACAAGATAATTCCTATAAAGTTTGTATTACACATAATGTATAAAGATTTACCCCTGTGTAGAAATAACATATTATTTTTTAACAAAATGACAATCATATATCCTCCATAGTTTGGTAATTTCGTAAAAAACTTATCTGAAATTATCATTTAATATACATTAAAAGTTTTATAAAGGAATTATTAATATAATTAAATTCTTTAAATAAACTATTAAATAATAAAATTAAATCATTTAGCTTTACTTGTAACGTCAATTTGTTCCAGAATAATAAATGCAAATAATTCAGCTTTTTAACAAGATTATAAATATTATATAATATTTATTTTAATAATTCTACTATAGGATACTAAGATTTCAATTGCGATTATGCTTATAAAACTGAATCATGATTACCTATGATGATGATTCAATAAAAATGTACAGATTATAATGTATATATATGTAATTTACATTATAATGCAATAGATGTTTTTTTTTAATTTTTGGGAAAATTTACATATTGAATAAATAATACACACAATAAACATATTTAATAGATACGAAAAGAATAAAATATTTTATTTAAAGCCATTGATCCCTTAATATGTTGAATCCTTCACGAACCTATAACTTTTACAAAGAAAATATTTCCTATGCACTTATAATTTTGTAAGGAATCATTGTTATTATTGCGATTTGTTTTATTTTGCAATTTACTAAAGTTATTTTAATTTGTAATAATTCGTGTAAATTATTATAAAATAAAATATTCACTATACATTAAATAATTGGTAAATAATGATGACAATAATTTTTAACCATTTCATTTAGTTGTAATAATTTATTTCCAACATTTATAGAGTAACTTGTTTAAATGGTTGGTTAATAATGTTGAAAGTTAAATAGATGATAAATAATGATTTCTTGATGGAACAATATTTAAGTATATTTGAAATAAATAATATATAAATGTTTTGAAATACCAAAAGTTATGTAGTTTATGTTACTATCAAATAATATATATATATATATATATATATATATATATATATATATATATATATATATATATATATATATATATATATATATATATATATATATATATATATATATATATATATATATATATATATATATATATATATATATATATATATAATATCTACATGAATGCTTGGAGAAATCCTTATTAAATAACCTAGAAAAGAGAATAAAAGGATTAATAAGTACGAAATTTACTATCCAACATGTGAATTATTATTTTCGCTTTATAAATTTTGTGTTATTTATTCATTTTATTTTCCATCACACAAAAATTTAATAATGAAAAGCACATGGGTTCAAATAAAATTAAATATTTTCTTTGATTTTCAAAACACACTTGCATAAAATTTTTACTCAATGTTGATGTAATTAAATGTATTCTGCATTAACATCCATAAATTAAGGATAATTTAGAATCACGCAGAAATTGAACTCTAAAATAAAAATTTAACATGTAGAATTATCACACGCATCTTGAAGAATAATATGCAAATTACAAGAAACCACCAGAAGGCGCCGATAGTACGTCACAATGATGAGAGTGTAATATATATATATATATATATATATATATATATATATATATATATATATATATATATATATATATATATATATATATATATATATATATATATATATATATAGGAATGAATGCAAAGAAACAAAATTGTTTACAAGCATTTAAAAAGCCTTTCAGTGCAATAATCGCATAGTTATGGCACAAAGGAAACATTTGGATGATGTTTTACGTGGTAGAATTATCGGCCGTATGGAATATGGACTTACCCAGCTGGAAGTATCCGAGAAACTTAAAATCGCCCGGAATGTCAACTCCAGGCTTTGGCAACGGTTCCAAGATGATGGTAAAGTGAGTAGTTGTTACAGCATAGGTCATCCCCGAGTTACAACGCCGAATGAGGACTGGTATTTGGCAGTTATAGCCAAAAGAAACAGATGGAGCACAGCATTGGACCTGTGTCTTCAGCTCTCTTCAGCTACCGACTCGACAGTACGACAGGCAGACCGTGTACAGACGCTTAGGGTACATTGGTCTATATGCTCGTAGGCCTGTCAGATGTGTTGCACTTAACACAACTCACTGTTCTTTCCGGTTAGCCTGGAGTAGAGAGCATGCATTTTGGACACCGAAACAGTGGTCTTGTGTGATGTTTTCCGACAAATACAGGTTTAGATTTCAGTCTGATTCTCGCCTGACTTTTATTTGGAGAGGGCTAGGTACCCGTTACCTCCAAAGAACACCATTGAACGACACCGTTGTTGTGGTGCAGGATTGCTCGTTTGGGGAGGAATTATTCTGAGTTACAGAACTAACCTGCATGTTCAGAATGAAACCATAACAGGCCACATCTATCGAGATTTCATTCTAGAACAACATGTATATTTGTTTTTGGCACCATGGGTGCAGAATTTGTGTTTATGGGTGACGTCATCACCATGCAAAGATTGTATACGAATGCCTTCAATCGGAGGATATCACCCGTATAGATTGTACGGCATACTCATCGAGCTTGAATCCAATAGAGCATGTGTGGGATATTTTTGGCCGACCAATTGCAGCCCAGAAACCCCTCCCACATGTCTACTGGAACTTTGGAGAGCATTGCTTGATGAGTGGTGTAATATTTTCCAAGATCAGATCGATACATTGATAATCAGCATGCCTAGGCGTTGTACGGTCTGTATTGCATCGTTTGGGGGGCATACTATGTATTTAACCATCATATTAATCATGTTATATTGGTTTTTGTAAATAGGGTCTTTTTTTAAATTTCCCCAGGGAGTAAAAATCGCAATTTTAATTAATGATGTCAAACATATATTATCTTCTTTGCGCTTTACCTTTTTTAATAAATAGACTTTACAAATGAGTCATATTTGTTTTGCTTTTGTCTCTTTCTTTGCCTGAACTTGCATTATCCTTAATTTATGGACACTAGTGTACATATGCAAAACAATATTTTCATTTTTTGCATTCATAGAAAATAAATTGTAAGTTTGATACGTAATATGAGCATAATTCATATATGCAGATTTGATTCGCTGAGCAGAAAAACTTGAAATCACGGTAAATATTAGTTATGTAATTTCGTTTTTCTATATTTCATATCAAATACATAACTAAATATGACTTAAATTAACCTGTTTTCATGTACTAAATACTTTACAGATTATGCTTCAATATTTTATACAAACTTTGCTGTCTGTGTAAGAAAATGTAAATTGAAAGTAAGAAAATGAACATAATAATATAAAATTTAGTTTCTAAATTATACATAAATTAAGTTTATTTATAAATTTCATTTCAAAATATGTTAGATGACTAATAATTTTTTATGTTATTGTTAATTAATACTAGAAATGTTTGGGCAGTTCACATTAAATTAAGCTTAAGTATTAAAATGACGTTAGAGTTTTACGCGTTAGAAATATCAATGGAACATTTAAATTTGCTTTTAAATGGCTTATGTATATCTTTTGGGAAAATAAATATTATTTACTTCCAAAAATTAAAAAAAATATTTTAGATTGTAATGCATATTTTGAAGCAACTTGAAAATTTTTATTAATTGCATTTTTATATAAGTTTATTACAATATTAAATTATATTAAAAGTCTTGTGATGTTGTAGAGTAGGAAGTTTGTATGAAATTATGATTAAGTATTTGTTGATATATTATATGGATTGGTATTTAAAAACGCATATGTTTATTTTCATTGATAAAGATTTGAAAAGATATTTTCTTACTGTTTAAAATATCGTACGTTATTATCATTTTCATGTCGTGTATGATTAACTAACTAAGTTTATTGATTTAAAATCGAAAGCTGATTTCTGGTTTAGATTAGTTAAATCTTTTAATTTATATTGTTGTTAAGAATTGTAGTGTTTTATATTTTGAATTAAATAAGGATTCAAAAATATGTATAATTTCATTTTCTGATTTAATATAGTAGTATTTGTATAAAAATCTGATTTATAAAATTTATACATTTTTGATTAATAATTCAATTTATCTGAGTATCAAGTATTAGCTTGGTGATAAAAAAAAACTTGAAATCGAGAGTAGAAGATTTAATATTAAACTTGTTCTTCTTTTCAAAATATATGATTTGCTGTTTATACACTATTTGTTGTATTACAATATAGTTTGTTTTCGTTTAAATTTTTAAATGTTATGGATATGTTTCATATTAGTAGAGTGTGTTAAATAATTTCAATAGTTATTTACGAAATTTTGTATATAGGTGGGTGTAGTCTGTTTTTTCTCTCATTATTGCATCTCTTCTGAGATAAAGCGTTAATAAATAAAATGGCTTTTTTAGCACGGGGGAAAAAGGGAGATTTAGTAGAAGTAGCTGAAGAGTTAGGGAAATGGTTCCAGATTCTTTTAAAATCCCAGATATTAAAAAATTAATTTTAACTAGTAAAAACTTTAACGAGGAAGAAGTAAAATGTATATTAGATAGGGTAATCGAGGAAAGAGTTAAAAAGGAACAGGAAGAAAAAGAGGAAAGAGTTAGGCGAGAAATACTAGAAAAAGAGGAAAGAATTAGGCGAGAAGAATTAGAAAAAGAGGAAAGAATTAGGCGTGAAGAAATAGAAAAAGAAGAAAGAATTAGACGTGAAGAAAGAGAACATATTTTAGAAATGAAACGTCTAGAAATCTCTTCAAATGCTGCAATTTCGAACACAGAATCAGTTACAAATAGGACTGAACATGCTCAAAAAATTCAATTAATGCAAATAACGCCAAAATTCGATGAAAGGAAAGATGAGATGAGTTTATACTTAATAAATTTTGAGCGTAGAGCAGAAATGGCTCATATTCCAAAAAATGAATGGGTAGTTTATCTTGTAAGTGCTTTACCTTCAGAGATATCTAACATGTTAGCTAGAGAACCTCCAGAAAGGGCTGATGATTACGATTACGTGAAGGAAATTATTCTTAAACGATTCAAGTTAAATAGCGAAAAATTAAGACAATTGTTTCTTAAACACCAGAAAACGTCAGAAAAATCATGGAGAAATTATGCACAAGAATTGAATAGTTACTTTATGGAATGGCTTACGGAATTAGAAATAACGACATTTGAACAGCTTAAGGAACTAATGGTAACAGATCAATTGAAACGTCGTGTGCCAATTCAAATTAAGGAACATTTTTTGGCGGAATGGCTTAAAATAAATTCGCCGTATGATCTGGCAGAGAAAATAGATGAATATGAAAGTTTAAGAGATAGTTTTAAGACGAAAGATTTTACAAAACTCCCTCGAAATAATTTTGGTTTTCGTCAACAAAATGAAAACCGTGCCTTTAAGTTTAATGAAGTAGTTCGGAATCATAAATTTCATGTTCCTAAAAAAGTCGAGAATAAAAATTCTAATTATTCACATGAAAATGAATTCGAAAAAAAAAACAACTCCGATGTTATGAATGTGGTTCTTATAGTCATTTGCGGCCTCAGTGTGACAAAATAAAAAAGAACTTAGAATCGGTAGCATCCAACGAAATTGCTAGAAGTACATTTAATGAGTTGATGGCTCCTTACACTAGTATCGGCACTGTTAATGGAATTCAAATGCCAATCTTAAGAGACACTGGAGCAACTCTTGATTTGATTTGTGGAAAATACGTGAAACCTGATATGTTCACGAAGGAAAAGGTTTGGCTAAGAACACCTCTTGATGAAACTTTAGTATGCTTACCTATTGCCGAGGTTGAAATAAATTGTGAATTAGGTCACATTTTGACAAAGGCAGCAGTTCTTCGAGATTCTTTGGATCAAGGAAGATATTTACTGGGAAACAAAACAGCCGCTTTATTTGAGGAAATTAAAAAGCATGAGGAGGTGAAAATACATATGATAAATGCTATAGAAACTCGAGCTCAAAAAAGACGGAAGGAAAATAGCACGAATAAAGAGATTATTGATTCTGAAATAGAATCTTCTAGGTCTTGCTTCCAAACTAAACAAAATGAAGAATTAGAGCAAAATACAATTTTGCCACCATTAGAAACCGAAGTTGAAGGGATGGATTTGATAAAAACATCTCCAGAAGAATTTGCTCGGGAACAAAAGGTGTGCGAAGATTTGAAACCTCTCTTTGAGCAAGCTAAACGACAATCTTCAAAAGACAATAAATATATTATAATAAATCAATTGTTGTTTTATAATAAAATGGACAATGATGGAACTGTAAGAAGATTATTAGTTGTGCCCAAGAAGTTTCGCAACCAACTAAAAGGGATCTGCCATGAGATAACTGCAGCTCATTTAGGTATAACTAAAACAAAAGATATGCTGTGCAAAACTTTCTACTGGCCTAACTGCTTTAAAGAAATTGAAAATTTTGTTAAATCTTGTGACAAATGTCAACGAGTAGGAAAGCCTCAAGATAAGAAAAGGGCTCCTTTGAAACTGGTTCCAGTAATTCCGGAAATATTTACAAGAATTAACGTTGATGCATGTGGTCCTTTACCTATAACTTCCTGTGGTAACCGGTATATTATAACAGCCATTTGCATGTCATCCAAGTATCCAGATGCCATCCCAGTACCAGATATACGTTCTACTACTGTGATTGATGCTTTTCTTCAGATATTTAGCCGCATGGGTTTTCCTAGGGAGTTGCAAAGTGATCAAGGAACATCTTTCATGAGTGTCCTGACATCAGAATTTTTAGAAAAATTTGGTATTAAAGTTGTGCATAGTTCCGTTCAGCATCCCCAAAGCAATCCTGTTGAGAGATTGCATAGAACTTTAAAGAGAATACTGAAAGTCCTTTGCTTAGAAAAAGGTACAGATTGGGAGAAGATTTTACCTCAGGCACTTTTTGCTCTTAGAACTTGCATTCATGATAGCACTGGATATTCTCCTGCAGAATTAGTCCATGGTCGGAACTTAAGAACACCCGTAACACTATTATATGAAAATCTAACTGGTAAAACCATTGAAGAAGATAGTGTGATTGCTTACGTTTTTAATCTTTTAAATAGAATGAAAAGATGCCAAGAATTAGCTGTGCAAAATATGACAGAGGCTAAAGAAAAACAAAAACTTTGGTATGACCGTAAGGCTACGAAAAGAGAATTTAAAGAAAATGATCTTGTGTTAGTTGTTGCACCTTCTAGATCAAACAAATTTTCTGTTCATTGGATAGGTCCAGGAAAAGTAGTAAAACGACTATCGGACACAAATTACGTAATACAATTTCCCGATAAGGAAAAATTACATGTATACCATGTAAATATGTTAAAACCTTATTTTCAGCGTCCAGAAGATGTTAATTTAATTTTTACCTCTAATTCTGATAATGAAGATATTGATTCTGAGAAAGAAGATATCCCAAGTTTTGAAATTAATTCATCTACCCTTTTAGAGACTTTTCCTGAAAGCTGTTTTAATGAAAAGTTAGAGGACGATCAGAAGAAACAATTGAGTAGACTTTTGATTCAATTTATTGATATTTTTTCAAATGAACCGGGTTGTACAGAACTGGCTGAACTGGACATCGAGTTAGAATCTAATAAATCTATTATAGCTAAACCATATCGAATGTCCCCACGACAGACAGAAATTCTGAAATCGGAAGTAGACAAGATGTTGAAATTGAAGGTGGTGGAACCAGGTGAATCCGATTACACATCACCTTTAATATTAGTTGAAGCTCCTGGAAAAGAACCTCGTCCGTGCATTGATTATCGCAGGTTAAATGAGGTTACCAGAACGCAATATTATCCATTACCAAATATTGAAGAGCGTGTTGAATCCGTTTCGAAAGCGAAGTTCATATCTTTATTAGACTTAACACGAGGTTATTGGCAGATACCTTTGAGTCCTAAGGCTCAAAGATATGCTGCATTTACGACGACATTTGGAGTTTATAAACCTTTGAGAATGGCATTCGGTTTGAAGAATGCTCCTTACTATTTCAGTAAGTTAATGGCTGATTTATTAAAAAATTGCGAACATTTTGCTGTGCCTTATTTAGATGACATAGCCATATATTCACTTACCTGGTCTGATCACATCCAACATCTTAAATGTGTTCTGGAGAAGATTCGATTTGCGAAATTGACTGTAAAACCCCTAAAGTGCAAATTCGCTCAACTTCGTGTTAAATATTTGGGACACTTTGTAGGACAAGGTCAAAGAACACCAGGTGATATTAAAGTGAAAGCCATTACCGATTTCGAACGTCCCTCAAGCAAAACCGAAGTACGAGCTTTCCTAGGTCTTGTTGGGTACTATCGCAAGTATATACCAGAATTTTCGGTAGTTGCTGCGCCTTTATCCGACCTGTTAAAAGGGAAGTCCAAGAAAGGAACTATAATATGGAATAATAACTGCGAAAAGGCATTCATAGAATTAAAGAACACTTTAATAAAGAAGCCTGTACTTTACAGTCCAGACTTTCAAAAACAATTTATCATTCAATGTGATGCCTCAAACTTAGGAATAGGTGTAGTTTTATCTCAGAGAGATCAAAATGAAAATGAACACCCTATCCTATTTCTGAGTAAAAAATTTTCAAAATCTGAGAAAAATTATAGCACTATAGAAAAGGAATGTGCAGCAATAATTTTTGCTGTTACTAAATTAAAATATTATTTAGATGGTCAGTATAAATTTATTATCGAAACTGATCATAACCCTTTAGTTTGGTTAAAACATCATACAGGATCTAATCCCAGACTTTTAAGGTGGGCTTTGGTACTTCAAAGCCTAAATTTTGATATTGTTCACAGAAAGGGCAAATTACATCAGAATGCCGATAGTCTCAGTAGAATGCTGAATAACCAAACTTAATTATTTTCTTTTTCTCAGATATTAAATTAAAATTTTTTTAATACAAATTTCAATTGTTGTTACATGTGTACATAAAAAAAATGTTTTTTATAGTAAAAATGTGTCTATTTGTAAGTTTAGTTAAGGTTGAAAATTCTGTTGTGTTAGATAATTATTTTGTGCTATTTTGATATAATTTTATTTTATATTTAATATTATATAATTCCATATAATTTTGTGTTTCAGCCAGAGTCCGATTGATCAGGGCTATCTGTAATACTAAATTTTGCTCTTTGTTGTTTGTGTGTGTTTTTTTCTTTTTTATTTGCAGGTTGATTTCCTTAGAATGAGAAAAAGAAAAAAAAAAAAAAACTCCGGGGAAGGAAGGAATAATTTAGTCTGTAATGTCTCACCATCGGCACTTTCGATTTTAAGATTTTATGTTTTTTTTTTTTTTTTTGTTTTGTTTTGATTTTCAGCGAGACTCTCAATTGTACGCGAAGCAGGCGAGAGAGATTGTAGCGAACCCATACATGGCTCCTTGTAAATTTTGTTCATTTTTTAATTAAATGTGTATGTTTCAAAATTGGAGTCATTTATTTGTTTGTTTGTTTCATAACAATGTATATTTAATTTAATTAATGTGATTTTAATAGAAGATATTTTTAAGCGAACAAAAGGCAGAGAATAGTGGTACTTAAAATATTAACTGCATTCTAATTATACACAAAATCTACAGCAAAATCTCTAACTATACCCACTTTGCTGATGTTTTGTCATGACCATTATTATGGCTTATCTCAAAAAGATCCTAATACCTACAAAATATTTATTGTAATAATCTTATCTCTTCTTAAATAAATATTTCTTTTTAAATACATAGAACTTTATTTAAATGACTGTGAATAGATTCGTTGTGAAATCGTAAGACCATTTTTAGTCTTATTTGATGCAGAAATTCTAAGTGAATTGACTTTAAAAGTAACTGCAAAGCCTCTTCAGGGAAGATTTTGAATTGCAAATGTAATTTATAATGCACCGAGTTTTACTACATCAACTATTATAATTTCAAAGGAAAATAGGCAAATTTATTTAAAATTTCTCTTTCATATTTAGAAATGCAAGCGGAAATATAAAGGCATATATGTATGCATTCAGAAGAGATTGAATTAACAACATGGGTCATTGGAATTTAAATTAGTAATAATGTCGCTTTAATTTATATTTCATGTAAATTTCAGAAGTTGTTTCGCAGCTGTTATGAATTCAATTTGATAGAATAATTTTTTTCTTGTCGAGCATTTGGTATATGAAATGATGCAATCCTGAATGTATCAAATTAATCAGGAAAACTTTCTGTAAATCATACTTTTTTTTTTACTTATATGTTTCATGTAATTTATATCTGAAACAATTAAATATTGAAAACAATGTTCTAAATTAGTGACAGCAAATTTTAAATCCCGATTTTTAATCCTACGTTTTACTTCATATTTTTGGACTTCTTAATTAAAAAAATTAATTTAATACAAACTGTTTTAAATGTGAAACTTATTTATTTTAAAAATATATATAATTATGATTATTTTTCGTGAAAATCATATTTATTCTTAGTCAGAATTTACCCTTACTTATCTCATTCACTCTATTAGAACACAAGTTTATTTAAACCTTATCGAAGTTTTGCACATCATAATAAAGACAATGAAAATGCGTCCATCGTAATAATACAAATATTCTTAATATAATATTGATTAACTTTATTTTTGCAGTTTTCATTTATTAATCCCATTGCTTTATTTACGTGGAATGAAAATCAATTCATTTTTGTTTTAGCACCACCTATCACAATAAAATTTTCTTTATAGGAATGAAGATGTCGATCACGAGATATTTCACTGCATTATTTGAGTAGTTTTATGATTTGTGTTTTTATGTTTATACTCTTTGATCATTTAATCTGTCTCAAACTGAACTTTGAGGAGGAAAGTATCTTATCAGATGTCATACAGATTTATTTTTTGAATAATTTTCTGTAAAATCTAATTTTGTTTGGAAAATAATTTTAAAGATTTATGCTATTTAATCATATAGTGTTTCCTCTATATTAATAAACCACAGTAGATGCGCGTTTTTACGAACACCTGGGAATAGGCAAAGCAGTTCTGAAAATCAAAAGATCGTAAAATAAAAAAATGATTTTTTCATCTCAAAATTATATTTTTATCAAACTATTCTCTCTTTAAAAAGAATTTCTATTAGAAATGATTATTTACTATGCACTATATAAGGAACACATTGTAAAATAAAATTCATGCTTAACAACAGTTCTTATTTTTATTTATTTTTTTTGAAGAAAATAGACAAAGTAAGCAATTTTTTCAAGATAAAAAAAACTAGGTTTTTCTCAAAGTAGCTAAGTATTTCACTTGTGTTTTTCTTAAAAATGTACCTCAATCGTGTTAGGTATTTAATTCTTGTTTTGAAAACGGTGGATTACCGCATAATTTTCTTAGTGGTATTATAGAAAATTATGCATTATAGAATGGTATATAGAATGTCTAAAAATGTTTTTCTTTTTATAGAATTTAATCTTTTCCCGATTATTTAATTTTCCGATATTTCTAAAGTATAAATTGCATATGAAGTCACATTTAAAAAGTCCAAAAAGAAAATGTTGGGCACCATTTGATTTCTTTGCTGAAGTTCATGAATGAGTAAATCATTTCCATTAAAGCTGTTATGTAAATTTTCTTATTTATGGTGGTCAGGCATAATCACAATTGGGCTGCAGTGACGAAAGTGTGTCTCGTTCGGTTGCCAAAAGGCGTTCTAGGGGGCACCACGTTGGATGGCCATAAATTTGAAGCTTCTAAAAACCAGCGCCTACTGTACATGCATCCCTTATTGAAGGACATGTTTTCCGCCCACAATTTTAAAGAATTATTTTCCAAAGAGATCGTAAATGAATAGACCTATTCAGGCAATTATAATTTGTCATAACAAGAATTCGCACTCAAATCAAGCAATAAAACTAATTCGATCTGGTTATATTAGTACATATATTATGCTGATCTGTGAAACGAATGCTTTTAACACATTGTTGATTCACTAATTTGTTTTGAGAGTTAAGTAATTAATTTTTACTATAAATAAGTGTACATAATTGTATTACAGTATATCGAAATATATTTTAGAAGGCTTTTAGAAGTCCTACAATATTTCTCCAGCTAATTTACCCAGAGTATAAGAAACATTTGTGAGCAAAATGTAACCATGAAATGATTTGGAATTTATAATTACTGCTGAAAAGCTAAAGCACTGCGAATGGATTTGAATATGAATTCATTTGATAGTACTATGATTTTCAACGATTTGATTTGACAGAATAATGATTTGCATGTATGCTATTTCAATAATCATGTCATATGCTTGGAACTCTCTATTTTGATATAAATAGCAAGCAAAAATTTGTGAGTTTCTTTCATTCGAATTTATCAAACATTAATTATTTTTGGTTTTTATTATTGAACATTTAACTGGACTATTTATGTGTTGAAACAAAGATGACATTCAAATATCTCGCATTTCATCATATTGTTAAGTTTTCTTGAGTTTCTTCTTTTAACCATTGAATTTGCTGTAATGTTCATTTCAGATATAATTGGAAAAAATAGAATAAAAATATGCACTTCTTGTGACTGAATGAATGTTAATGTTTCATTTCTTTTTCTTAACTACCATAATATATATTAAATAATTTGTTTTTAAATTGATAATTTCGTACAGTACTTTTTTTCCAATTCTACATAAAAGTTATCAATGTGAATCAAGATTTTATAAAGAAAAATTTATAAATACATAATATAAATTTAATTTTCTTCTTGAATTATATCTTCATATATTTTATATGTTCTAATTTGAAAATAAATTATATTATAATATTAATTATAATTTTATTACCGTTTATTTTAATGAAATTAAAAACAATAATATAAATTTTATTTTTCCCTTTAAATATTTGAATACATTTTCTATATGGGTAATTTCTTTATTTTTCTCTAAAATTAACCTGTTTGAAAAAAAAAAAGAAATGATTTCTAGGACATTTTGAAGAAATGAAAATCTTTAAATTAATAAAAAAGAAACAAATTATATCATTACATGTACTGGTAACCATATTAGAGAAGTTTCTCAAATTTTTTAATATAATTTAATTTTAAAAATTTACTATCTAGAAAAGAAAAACTACATTATTAATTATACTTATTAATTGTTATTTTTTTAAATATTGTAATTAACACTAATTATAATGTGAAATTTCGAATTAATTGAATTATTATAATAATGTTTAAAAATTAATAATTAAATTTTTTCTTCATGCTTCTAAGTGGATTTTGATTGAAAAGTTTTTTAAAGTCTCAAAAGAATTCATAAGACCTGATTTCAAGAATTAAGAAAGCAATTAATTCATTTTTAAGGGCGTCTTTAAAACTTAAAATGATGAAGTTTAATTGAAACTTATATATATATATATATATATATATATATATATATATATATATATATATATATATATATATATATATATATATATATATATTCAAAAGAAGAAATTTAATATATTTATATATTTTTATTGTTATGATTTTTCACAATTAACATAAATTAGTAGTAGTTATAAAATCATTTTCACTAAAAAATTTATTTTAACATTTATCAGTAGAAATGAGATTACAAGTGAATTTTATGCAGTTTTTTAAATGAATTATAAAATATTATACGATTATAGTACTTGATTTTAATATATTACTTCAGTAAGTGTGTAAATATCATTGTTTAATTTTAAAAATGGATTTCACAGGTTTGAAGCTGTGAAATATTTTTATAATATTTTTACAAAATTGGCGTGTAAAATAATTTTAAAACAATAAGTTTCCAAATTGTTTGAAATTATTGTAAGAATTTCCATCTTAACAATCAAATTATTATCCATAAAGATAAAATTTAAAATTATTTCCTACTGAACACTCCAGCATTTGAGCTATTACCATTGACAAAATTCAGAGGACATAATAGATATAAAATATATTTATTTTGTTGTATATATTAGATTAGATATAATCAAAAATAATCTTGAGTAAATGACCATAAAATTGCTCTCAATACAAATGTTCATTTTTATTGTCATTAAATAACATTGAAACCATTGTTATCTCACTTATATGAAATATGTCTTCATATACCATTGACAATGATGGATTGAGCTTCAGTAAACCATCTGGGATTTCACACAGCTTAGAAGATCCCTTTCCTACAACAAAGCACATGCCATTTGCAATGAAAAATGAATCTTTCATTGTCACTCGATAGAAAACCAAGTGTTATTATAGAAGATGTAATTATATTAAACCGAATATTTAAATCTGTTTGTTTTTCTCTCAGGGACACCATAAATTTGCGTAGCTTCATAAAATATAATAGCATATACTCTACAGAATTTTCGATTTTTTAAATAAGTAATCAATTGATATCTTGTATAAATTAAGCTACAATATTATTATAGCATTTAATATTTAATTTTTATGTAAAATTTGCTTTATAAATGTAATAAGTACTGCAAAATACTTTATACTGTCAATGGTACTTTATAAGAAACATTTTCTATGAATATTTGAAAAATGTATCTGCAAAAATCAAAAGTCATTAATTAAAATAAAATGCGGAAATTAGCACATTTTAAAAATAAAGAGCATTAAGCAAAATAAAATTTAATTGATAAGAATATATAAATTAAGTTAACAGATTAAAACTAATATTAATTATGGATAAATAAACCTTAGGTTTTCATAAACGTGCATATATAACTAACATAAAATGCTTACAAAAAGTAAATAGTTAGTGAATAAGCAATAAATAAAAGAAGGAAACAGGTGTGTATTTTACATATTAATCATTATTGTTGTTCGTTAAATTGCCAAAATCCAATTTAGTTTCTTGAAGTTTAACGTGGGAAATAAGCTGTAGAATTCTCGTTATTATTTAGAAACATCATGTAAGCATTCATCCTATTTAGTTAGAACCAAGCAAATTTGAAAATAACTAAATGATATTTTCAAAATAAACGTATTTTTTGAAGACAGTATAGCTTAGTTTCACAAATTTAGTTTATGAAAAGAATATTTGAAACATCTTTAAATGCTTACCAAAACAATTTAGAGAAAAATTTCTTTATTGAAAGTGCATATATTTATAAAAATGAGAAAAAGTATTCTTGCAAAATGATGTTATGAAAAAATTTCCACATGAATGAATTTATTTCAATAAGTTTGAAACATTTAAATAATGATATACTTATTAGGAAATTTAATCCATCAAGTTACTGTAACATACAAATAGAAGAAATCACATTTTTATAGCAGTCATTATTAACGATTTCATATTCTAAAATGAACACGTTTGAAATAAAAAAAGAGTTATCATGTTTTGGAATTCATCTCTTTAATATAACATTCAGTTTCCCAGAAATAATTTTAAATTTGATTTTATTAAACTTTGTAATTTTTTTACATATTATAAAACAATATGCTTTTTTGGATTTTAACATGGAAATGAATAAAGTCTCTTGAGAACTTACTATCAAAAGCATTGCTTCCGGATGATAGTAATCATTTTAATTTAAAAAGAACACTCTTTAATTATTATAAATGATTTTAATCAACTAATAAAATACAAAAAAAGTTATAATTAGCTAAATTTTAAAAATTATTTTATTTATTTTATTAATAACTAATAATTGTTTTATTGATAATTTTATTTATATATCTAAAGGATTTTAATCAAACAATAAAATACAAGATAAGAAAATTATAATTAACAAAATTTTAATAATTATTTTACTTATGTATTTAAAAAATTATTTAAATCTTAAATAATTAAGACGTTTTTCAATAATATTTCATAAAAACCAGAAAAGTATTTGTTGTGAATACAAAGAATAAAACATTTCGGAACACAAAACCTTAGGCTCTATTCAGATAAGGGATTTTATCCTCAGACCCTATTCTGAAATATAAAACACAAAAATGGAAATAACAAACGGATAAAAATCAAAAGAAATGCTGGATAGGGAAGTTCAAAAACGTGTAATGTATCAAATGGAAAAAAGTTACAGGTAAACGGATAGCAGAATCTTATAGAAAGTATAAAGTTTCTGAGATAAAGTTTCAAAAAAGGATTAAGTAAAAAGTTGGCATTTTATAATTTTTTAAATCTGTTTCAAATCTAAAAATATTATTATGTTTACTAAGACTTAAATTTTTTTTCTGGAAATATTTAGTCAAGTGCAATAAGAAAAAAAATTTAAAACAAATTAGATATAGATTAAAGATTTGCAGAATAAGTTTATATATCAAAATATTTATGTCTGACGGATTATATATATATATATATATATATATATATATATATATATATATATATATATATATATACGGATACATATATTTTGTGCAATTTCAATTAAAATAATTTTATCAGATGTTAAGATATATGAAAAGATATATTAAACATGTAATATTTAAAATATTTTCAATATGTAATGCTTATGTAAAGGTTAGTTATTTATCAAAGACGTACATAAGAATAATATTTTATTTTAAGCTATTCATATATAATCTAAATATCATTTATATACTATATATGTATATAGTTAAGTACTTATCTTCACTAAGTTTCTTTTAGTGAAGATAAAAGAAACTTAGTGAAGATAATAAACTAAAAATGTTTATTTTATATTACATTTTTAGGTTAAAATATTAAAAAATATGTAAAAAAAGTACATTTAAAATAATAATAATAAATGTAAAATTGGTTATTTGTAAATATGTACACAAATATTAGTGTTATTACATTAAAAATTAATATCATGATATTCAAAATATACAAAAATATTTATTTCCAAATAAATTGAAATAAGGAAAATATTTCATAAGTGAAACAAGCTTTAGTCCAAATAAATTATTATAATATTATGTGATTATAGAAAATTTTAAATTAATATTATGAATTTTAATAAATTAAGGAATCATATTTATTTAAAAATAAAAAAGAAATTAATATGAAAATTAAGTAAGTGATCAAATAATATGTGTAGTTGTAAAGAAGACGAGTAAAGAAGAGATATGTGTAGTTGAAATTACCCCAGTAGAACTGAAGAAGCCATAGTTATACATATTTTAAGAGATTTTTATAAGTATACTTCTCATTGAGTTTAAATGTCTTTCACTTTTTCAATTTTAAGTGATCACATTAGTTTATTAATTATATATTTAAAATTAATTGTTTTATTGCCATTTTTATTTCATAATCACATTTCTGTTTAACATTTCTCTTTAATCTCTTAACAATTTATTAAAATTAGTTTCATATTGAGAACAGTCAATATGTACCATACGGTTCATAATAAAATTCAACATTTAATATTATTTTATCCCTTTTCTTCATTTTTAAAATATATGGGCTTTAATCGCATTATTACGGCGTGCATCAATTGATACGAATCTGTGGATTACTTCATCAGAATAAACTCTTCTGTAAGATGAGCTTCTTTATGATGGGATTTATCTATACTTCTTGAGGTTAATTCTGATATACGGGAATTTGTATGGATTTTAGTAAACTTTGAATTTTATAGTTATTTTAAAATTTGAATAAGGTATAATAAAACTAGTCGTAAAATAATAAGTGAATTTTAAAATTTGAGTTTTGATCAATTTGTAATTTGATTTTGTTTCTAGTTGAAGTTTTAAATTAAATTTGCATTTAAAGCATGGTTATTTTAATTTGAAAATTTATAATTTAGATTATTATCTGAAAATTTCTATTAAGATTTCTTACATTTATTCATTGGGAAATAATAATTAAAGTGAGTAAACTTTTTTGCATTCAAATATGTATTTTTTTAATACGTTAAATTATCTACATTGTTAGATATAATAAATAAGTATTTGAAGAATTCGATTCCTATTAATTTCACGATTTGGAAATTTATTCTTTCAAACCTTTTTTAATCTTTACTTAAGTGTTTCTTAACTAAGAGGAAAAAATGTGCATCTGATGTATATTAACTAATATTTAATTAGAATCATATCTCTTTTTCGAAATGACGTCTGAAATAGATTCAATCTTACATTACTGAATTTACAATACGTAATTTTCCTTTAGTAAATGGATAAACTATTAATTTTTGGTGAAAAATTGGATAAAGGTTTTATTTTTATCTGTAGAAATGAAAAATAAGTAATGAGTAGCTTTACGTAAATCAAAACATCAATTACCATCCAAACCACTAAGGAGAAATGGATTGTTATCTGCTGATAGATGAGAAAGTAACGATAATAAAATGGTCCACATGCAGCCACTTTGGCATTATTGGCAGCCTAGCGTGTGACCAGCAATAAATGTGCAAGTGGTCGTCACTATGAACAGATCTTAAAAAGCCAAATAAGGAAGTGCCACTGCTAGCCAAGATGGCCAATCTAACAAAGAGATCCGTAGCAGTCTGACTGACAAGCAACAAATTTATGGTTTTTGGAGCATAAACTTCAAAAAGCAAGAAAGAGACATTTCAGTAGCTCTAGGTTTTCCAGAGAACATATTATGTATGAGATTATTCATTCATATGACCAAATATATCAATAATTGGATGAGATTAAAACTAGATAGAATTCAACTATACCAAAATATATAAAAATGAAGATGGAATATATTGATGCAAAAGAAATACATTTCAACGTCATTCTTTTATTTAGGAAATGGAAAACTTGCTTCGATTAACTATACTTCTGCTTCTATCGTAAAGTAAAATTGTAAAAATGATGTTATTCACAAAGATATTAGACTATACCATAAAAATTCATTATAAAATATTCGCTTTCAATGACGATTATGATAATCATATATTATTTTTGATATTATTCTGACCATCACTCATTAGAGCTATCCTGTTTGCAATCACAGTGCTTAGTATTCGATCGTTGGTGTAATCTTCTTTAAAGATTAATCTTACTTTTGCTGGATTCTTATAATTCTTTATTATCCCTATTGAATTTATGTGCTAAATGGAAGAGCTAGTAATCGAATCAAGTAAAAATTTCTGCAAAACACACAGCTGATAAACTAAGCCCAAGAACCTCTAAGTATAATAGAGACAAGAAAAAATTTTCTTATCACATAGTTGTTCACTTTAGTTATGCAGTAAAGTATTCTTACTTCTAAAATCTGAGGCTTCCCCACACATCTTTTCACTGTCACAATGCTTTCTTTATGGTTTCTTGTTAGTTTATGACTATTAACTTAATATGTATATTTTTATTCCGTCATTATATTTAATTACATAAACCATACATTTTTCAACTGAAAATTTATATTTGAAATAAAAAATGCATAGATTTACAGCATCATTACTTTAATAAAAAATAAAAAAATCTGAAAAAATTACTTAATATCTTGTGTTTTTTTTAAACTGATTTTTATATGTATTTTTTAATTGTGATTCAATATATAATGTTTGCATAAATATTCAATTAAGATATCTGTATTTGTATGATTTTTTGATAAACTATTTATTTTTCTTGATAACACATTGTAATATTTTTAATCTAATGTCTTAAGCAAACGTTAATGTAATTTTTTTAACTTCAAAGAACTATAATATCGACATAACAATGTATATCAGGTAGTATACTTTTCTTATTTATTTACATAAGCTTTTCTTCTAATTCATTCCATTGCAATAAAAAACTCGAAAAATAATTTAAAATACATGCATAAATTGTTAAATGTATGTATTTATATTCGATACCGTTGATCATAGCTATTCTACCGTTGTTACTAAAATAAATATTTACGTATATTTCTTATTTTTGACATTAAATAATTTTTAATAACTATATTTTCATCTTTATAAGAAATTTTCCTAGTAAATAATGTAATTTGAAGTGCAAAATTGAAGATCTAAAATTGATAGTGTTTATGGAAATAAATCTTTTAAATTAATTGAATAAATTAAAATTTGAAAAACTTCCTTCCACTTATTTAAATGTTTTTTATTTTTTTATTTGGGAAAACAAAAATATCTCCCTGTGCATCAAGGAATACCACACAAGGCCCGAAGGTACAACAAATGTACTACAAAACAAATCCAAATAATACATGAGAATGAAAAAAAAATAATAAAAGAAGGCAGAGAGAAAAAAAAGAGATATAAAAATGAAAAAGGAATTAGATAACAGCATGGATAAATTTTACAAAAAATTCAAAATTCTCTTTCTTAACTAGGTCTACCATAATCGGGGGCCACCTGTTATTTAAGTCTTTACAAAGTTCGTTCCTTACTTCTGAAACAGATGGGCATTCAAGTAGAATGTGAGAAGGGTTGCCACTCCCAGAGTTGCACTTGCACACCTCACTGTTTTTAATGTGGAAACGGTGTAGGTAACTATTGAATTTCCCATGTCCAGTGAGGAATTGCGTAATTTTAAAGTCAGTGTAAAACCAGTAGTTCTTTATTCTGCATTGAACTGAAGGGAAAAAATATTTAGCCCACTTACAATTAGGAGAGGAAGCAAAACCTGAGTTCCATTCTGTGATAATCTTCTTTTTGGTAATGGTTTTGAAAAAAGACTTGGGTAAGCTGGTATTGAGTTTATTTGGAAGTGAAAGAGAAGATGTGGCCAGGAATCCGCTCTTTTATTTCCATACACACCACTGTGACCCTTGACATGGGAGAAAGTGAATAAAATATTTTTGATATCACACATATTAATTGAAGTCTGGACTTCTACTATAAGTCTTTCAAAACTAGTTACATCTTGTAGAGTCAGTAGGGATGACATAGAGTCACTGCAAATTAAAATTTTTTGAAAAGGCTTGCTTATGGCATCTTTATCAGCAAGATTAATGCAGAGTAACTCCGCTTAGAAAATGGAACTGTAATCACTATTGCGGTATACCTGATGACTCATTTCAAAACCATTCTGAAAGCATACGTATGCAAGACCTACTTTTTCGTTAACTTTACTCCCATCTTAAAGTAAATTAGATCATAGTCTTCTTCCCTAACTATTTAAATGTTTACATTATTTTTATATACATATTATTTAGAATTTCAGTTGAGTATAAGCATATTATTGTTTACTTGGTTTATTATTTTGCTTATATTAATTTTATAAGGGTATTTATTCTTTAAGAATTCTATGTTAAAGCTTTTTATACAGAAACTAGTTAATTTTGTTTCATATTATCGTTTACTTCAAAGAAAGATAATTGCTAATAAGAATTTCAAAACAATTTTAATAGTCACTAAGGAACGCACAAGTTTGCTCATTAACTTAAATTATGTGTTTAAATTTATGCTTATTAATAACACTGAAAAATTAAATATTTGAAATTTTTTTCACTACATCATTTCTGTATATTTTTAAATAGTATCCCCACATCGAATTTTGAGACACTTTCTACGCATTTTCATCATAAACGAACATGCTTGTTTTAATTAGTACACATTTCCTATAGAAGAAATCTTCATACAGTTGTAGACATTATTGTTATCTTATACGGATTAAGCATTTTTCCAAGTGATGACATTTAATAATGAAAGCAATACATGTTGATTATTGATAAATGTATGATTGAAATAATGCTATAAATAAATTGTTTTTTGTTTTATATAATTTGTATGAATTTTACATCATTAATTTGAATACATTTCTAAAAAATGATTGCTTGAAAAAACTTCTAGTATCTGATATTTTTAAAAATAAAAATTCTTAAAACAATATGTTAACAGTTAATGCTTTGTTGACTGCAATTATTATGAGAAATTTCATATAACTTAGCTAATATTATAACAAGATCATATTTACTGAGACATTAGGAGAAAAATTCGGTTACTTATATATATATATATATATATATATATATATATATATATATATATATATATATATATATATATATATATATATATATATATATATATATATATATATATATCTTCAAAATAGAAATATGTACTATTCACATTTTTGAAAGCCATAAAATGTCATATAAAACAGTGGGAGAATTTTCTGCCATAAAATTTTGAACAGTAAATATTACATTTTAAAACGAAACAAAAAATTTTCAAATGTGTAATATCTTGAAAGCGCAAGCACATTTTTAAAAGCTTAGGATTCTGAATCGATAAAAAATATCAGAAATAAATGAACATCTACAACATTAAATATATAAAAAGGAACGTGAAAGTATTACTGTTTTCCTTCTTAACACGACCAGCAGATACATTTCAAGAAAGAATAAAACTGAAGCAAATTTTTTTCCTTCTTAAATCAAATTGTCGTGTCACTTGAAGTTATTTTTTTCTTCATCCATTTTAGATGAGTGTCTTCTTAAAAAGCTTTTGAAACGGATTATCTAGGAATATATATGTGGATTCTATTGTCTTTCAACATTTGAACCATCGCCGGCTTTATTGCCGTTGTCATATGTTTTAGTGTGCTTTGAAATAAACACTAAATGAATGAAAATAATTTTTTTATCTCATACAACGATGTTCTTTGCTGCAATTTGTAGTTCTTTAATGGTAAAATTTTCCTCAGGAATAAATTTTTGTGGTACAAACAATGCTCCCTACCTTTGACTTTTATATGAAAAGAAGATATTCTTTAATTTACTATTGATTGTGTGTTTGCATTCGATGTTAAAGTTCATATATAATTTAAAATATTTATTTCTCAGAAAGAAGCATATGCTAAATAATATGACTTTATAGAGCCATGAAGTTTTTGCATGTATTGTCTTTTGAATTATATGTAATAATGACAATAGATTTCAAAATATGAAAATTTGGAAATTGGTATCTTATAATTCTTTCAACAAATTGATTTTTTGACAATCCTGAATTAAAGCTCATTTAGCATTTTAGTTTAAAATTAATTTCTTACGTAATTGAACATTCTCTCATGAATATTTCTTATATTTTTAGTCTAATAATTTGCTTTACTAAATCTCTTTCTTCATAAAATATATCGCGTGCTTCAAATTATTTTGGAACTTATATTTTACCTATCTAATTAAAATTATTATTAGATATTAGGATATATGATATTTTTAACTATGGTTTCATTGAAAAACTTTGGGTATTATATAAGTTTAGTAACTTGTACAAAAAATTGCAATGAGTTAAACAATTTATCAAAATGCCTAGTATAATTTAGAACAAATGGAAGAACTCTTCAAAATATTTTTATCGAGAATCTCGTAAATTCTGTAAACAAAAAAATACAAGGGAAAATATATGCATTTAGAATGTAGTTTATTAGGCAAGAAATGGATGTGGATTTGAATATAAATGCTTTAAATACCTTATACAAAAAGTTTCCAAATTGTTTTCACTCAATCTGATTGAAATTAATATCAAATATATCTTAAATGAATTGAAAAAAAATATCGAAAGTTAAATATAAATAAATTTTTTGATTCATTAAAATGGAGCTTGTCTCTGAGATGTTATGCATTTTTAATATATTCAGGAATTAAAATAGATAGCAAAGGATACATCAGTTCCATTAGCAGTTTATATCTCTTAGACATAAAAACTAATTACATAAATTTGTGATTAAATTAAAAACACTAAAAATGGCCTTTTTATTAAATTAAAAAATTAGCTACAAATGTCTTGTTTATATATTTGTTTTCTTTTATTTTACATCAAAAATATTTGCAGGAATATAAAGCATCGTCTGTACACAAACTTATTATATAGAAATTTTATGTTGATTGTAAGATCATTAATGATAAAATTTTTTTATTATTTTAAATTTAAAAAAAATATTATTTTATATTAAAAAATTATTTTTCAATACTTCTAAAACTGAAAGATTTTTTTTTTATTTTAAGATTTATTTTGGGAAAAAATCCATTATGCTTATTTGTTGTGACAATTTTTCTTAAGAGAAAAGGTTTTCCTATTCTTAAAAATAAATGATGTTACTTAAAACTTGCGTTCAAAGCTGTAAATGAGTCTTAATTCAGAGTTTTCAATTGCTTTTCGTAGAAGTAAAGGAGAATGAAAGGAAAGGAATTGAATAAAGTGGTGTAAGTGTTAACTTTGTTTGATTGGACATTGTTTGTATTAATGTTTCCTGGAAGAAAATAGGTACTTACTCTAAAGTAAGTACTTTTATGTGCATAATTGGGGTCTTATATTTGTATCCAAAATAGAATCGGAAAAAAATACTAAAAAGGGCTTATTAAATTTAAGCTTCGCCTTGGATTCAAGTAAGCAATTTTCGAATAAAGGATTTTAGTTACAGTGTATAAATAATTCTTAATGTTCTTTTTTTATAAATCGTATGAATTTTTTACAAAAGCTTCAAAATTTTACAACATTTTATTCCTGATTTTAATCACATGCATGTAAATACATTTTAAAATTTTATGTATTACTTGTTTTTTTTGAAAGAAGGTCTTAAATGTAGATATGTATGTATCAAAAGTTTTATTTTCCTGTTACCTTAGATTAGTTTCTGTATTTTTATTTTGGGAGAAATGCTACAGCGCAGCATTAATAAGGTTGATCAAATACGTCAGAACTCAAGATGTATGACGCATATAATAATTGGAGTATTAATTGCCATACAAAATTGTAGAAATAATTTTATAAATATGATTCTCAACACTCATTTTTCATGATAAATAAATTTATTTACTATTTTTATCCACTGTGAAATTTTTGTTTGATTATAAATTCTCATATGTTGAGCGAATGTAGAATTATATCATAAAATATAATATTTATATTTACTTAAAATAATACCATAGAAAATACACCTTAATTATATTACAACTTCTTGAACAATAGCAATTATTTGGTAAATGTATACATTTGTAATTAAAATTTCTATTCTTATTTAATAACAAAAAGGAGTCTAGGAAAATTATTAAAGAGAAAGTATATTTTTCAGAATTTTATTAGATTGCTTTAAAAGTAACGATTGCTTAACACGATTGTTTGTTTAAAATATTTTTAATTTTTGAATATTAACAAGCATAATCATAAATGAGATGTTGATATACAATAAGGTACCCATATTGTGTTACTCAATAAAACTACCTAATTGTCTCCAAAGACTAGTTTAATAAACAATGTTACATTGATTTCAAAAATTAAATTGTTTCCTTCAAAAAATTATCCATTACTATGATAAGCATGCAAAAAATTAATGTGTACAATAATAATGAGTTAATAGAATAATATATTTTCATTATGTACAATAAGCGATGAATAAATATGTAAAATTTGTTCAAGGTTTCAAACAATATACAAAACTCCATTATAATATGTATAAAAAATGGAGAAATATTATTCTCGTAAAAATTATTAACATTTGCTGCTAGTAATCAGTTTGTTGCAACTTTTGCTACATTCTGCAAAGTATATGTCAAAGTTTTGCATATTTTGACAAATTTGTGAATGACTTCTTGGCACATATTATTTAGTTTCAATATATGCTCTGTAGCTGACTGTTAAAAGAGATTTCACAGGATGTTGTTTATAGATGTCATCAAATATCATGTATATATTTTATACCTCTAGACAAGGATGATAAAAACGCTTGGATTTTAAACATATGACTCTATAAATAGGATAAACTTTTTTTAAAAAAATAAGTCGGCTGCGCGCAAAGTAAATTTAGTATTATTTGTGCCTTTTAACTACGTGATGATAATTTATTAAGTAGGTAGGTGGAATTTTTTACACTTAAGAAACAAAAAGGATACACTTAATTAATCTATTTTTATTAATTAATTTACACATTTTCAATGAAGATACGAAATGATTTCTTATTCAGAAATATATTCTCTTCATGAAGGTAATGTAATTGCCGGAGCCTTGTTTTGCAAAAATAACTCTAGAATACGTCATTGGCACTGACCTCAAGATAAACTTGAACTTCAGATGTCTGTTTTTCCTGTTTTCTAGAGGCTTTGACAAATATTTTGGCAAACCTTTTGGTGTAAGTGTGTTTACTGACTTGATTATATTTGGGTATTTTTATTATTGAACAAACAATTCTTTATTATGAAACAAACATCGAAAAATTCTCAATATCGGTTAGAAAAAGTAATCTCTGAAACACATACAAAATAGCGAAAATGAAGAATAGTTACGATAAAGAAAATAAACAGTAAAATTTCAAAATTACTACATTATTATAAAATTTTCATTTTTATTTTGAGAAATCAGAAATTTCTTAATGAAAATGTTTATTATCTAATTAACATTAATGCCAAAACATAAAACTGCAAATATAATTTAAATTTAAAATGTCTGAAAATTCTGCGTACAAAGCTATCGCAGATGTCATTTAAATAGGAATATGATTATTTATTTATTTTGATAGGCATTTATCTCTGTCTTTTCCAATAATTCATCGTTATTATTCACAATATACACTAAAGCGAAATAAACTTTCCGAAAATGTTTCATCCGTAAAATGAATGATGTCTTGATCTAAATATTTTAGCAATTTTAGGAAAACATTTAGAATAAAGTTTGATTTAGTTAATAGAAATGTAGCTAAATTTCTGAATGATTTAATTTTTGCATGTCAAACACATCCTGCATTACAGTACATAAGTATTGCTTACTGGAGTGAAGTATTTAAATCCTTAGGGATTTTGTGTATCATTAGGGATGTTTGTTGTTAAATTAGATACTGCGTGCAATAGAGAATTCATCAAATTTTAGTATTATTCAAGACTTAATTTCGATTTACAAGAATGTTTTCAATAAAAATGCTAGTTTACACTCGTATGAATTTTAAAGAATCATATGTAATATTTTTGCTAATTTATCTTGCTTCTGTGAAAAGTTCATGTAGTAATGAGCATCATAAATTAACTAAGCTCAGAAGTATGTTTGTCTGGCCTATTTACTCTATTTACTTTATTATAGTTTCTGCCTATTTACTCTGTTTTTTCAAGCATGGAAGTTGATTCGAAACATCATTTAAAACTTAGAAAAGAACAATTTTAATTTCGTTTCAAAAGAACTGTACTGTTATATAAATTAGAAAGTAATTAATTTTTACCTTGCAGTTTTAAATTTCGATAAATGAAATAGCTGGAAATATAAATCAAAAATATCTAAGAGACAATTACTAACAAATAATCGAGTGTTTTCATAGGTTAATTCATTTTCTTGTTCTGAACAGGAAAATTAATTATTCTATAAAATCTATATATGTTAATATTATATATATATTAATTATTCTATTTTGTTCCACCTGATCAAATACTTCATGTATAGTAATTTAGCATGTGTATTTCGTATGTAATAGTTTATAATGTAAGAACAGTTTAACTAAACATGATTTCAAAGATTTTCAAAGTTATAATGCTTGTTATTTTTACATATAACTTATGATTATTCGTCAATACAAAGCCAGTGAGTATACAACAATGAACTTTTAGATTTTCTAGGTTTTGTTTTTTACTTTTATAAATATATCTAATCTTGTCTTATGATGACATTACAGCAAATTAATGAATTAAATCCTGAAATACATTAAAAATACTATCAGCTCCTGTTATTAAAATGATTAATTGTACAATATTGGGTGTATTTGTTGATTAATTCGAGAGAAAAATACAAAGAAAGATTTCCAATACATTGCTGGAATACAGAATTTTTTATGAATTTCACAACTATCTCCCTTGATTTAAGATATTCGTTACCTTTTTCCAATATCTTCATTAACAAAACTGAATGCAAATATTTGCAAACATGGTATAACAATAAAACCACAATATATATAATATTATGGGATATTTTTGTCATTGCTTAGTCGGCAGAACTTGCTGAGCAAATGCATTTTATTCTTTTTCTAAATCACTTATTTTTTTATGATTCAAACTCTAGAACCAACTTCACTTCTTCACTACGCAAATTTGATGGTGTGCTCTTCAGTTTCACGACCATTAAAATATAGAAATTATTTTCCCAAAACAAAGCAAATCAAGTATTTTAATAATAAAATTTCATATACACTATAATTCATTTTTCCAATGTTCAGTAAATTTACATCTATTGTATCATCACTTTCTGTTCGTTTTCAACCATTTCATTTTTACTCTGTATTTCATTAAAAAAATTTAAAAAAGATTTTATTTTCAACGGTGAGGACTTGGGTGATAAACCCTATGCCACAACAAGGCCTGAAACTGCTACTCATTTGTCGTTACCCAGCGGGCACCTGTGAACGAAGTCACGGAGGTGAGTAGCATTGCCCGCGCCATACCACCACAAACTCGTTTATAGGGTGTGCTACATTCATACATCATCACAGAAGAAAGGACAGAGAAACACAGAGAGAAATTAACATCCATGCCCGAACCGGGATTCGAACGCAGCACCCACAGCTGAGGAGTCAGGTACGCTAACCACTCAGCCATCGGTTGGCAAATTTAATAAGATACAAAATTCTAAAATTGCTGAAAAAACAAGTATATCATAGTTTCGTATTTCACGTAACATAAAATAAAGAAGTTCAGATATCCAAAAAATCTCTCAGAACTCCTTTCTCAAAATTCGATATCGCAGTGACTTATTTAGACCTGTTTGGAACACATTTTGCAATCCTCTTATGCACTGCGGTTGCCACAATTAATAAGTTTTGTATATTTTTGGTATAGGGGGAAGGAACTGACTGCGAATAATTCCTTGCGCATAATATAGCAAGATATTTTTATACAATATTTTACCTTTAAAATAAAATGATTACTTAAAGATTAAACACATGCGCCGTATAATCCATGATGCCAAATTCTGAGATTAGTGAGTTTTTGGCGGATTTTCTTATGTATCTGGCAACCTCGATATTATTACGTCATACATATGGAGACCTGTAAGAATTATGCAGAAAATTCTATTTTGGTAACCTTAGTATTAAGTCACCGCGCACGTCACGATTCGTCATCTTGGCAACATTTCTTCATCGCCAAAAAAATTCAGAATTTGGAATCATGGATTATACGGCACCTGTGCCACAGAGTACTTAATTAACTTTAGAAATCTTCAGAAGCTTCCCACTGTATATTAAACTTTTCCTATAAGTACTTTTTAAAAATAATAGAATAACGATTACCGAAAGTAAATTTTTATTCCATTGGGACTTTCAGTTTTTATGTATTTCTTTAATAAATTTCACATTAACATAAATTAGAAAAATCCCTTTTATTTTTAATCTGAAGTCTTTACCTGTAGGTAAATATTGTTAAATATCTTTTGATGTAAAAGGAAAACATCTGAAAATTATATTTAAAATTTTCTTCTGTTGTTACTAATATAAATAACTCAGTTATAAAACAACCTTAAATTAGCGTCTTAAAAAATTATTTCAAAAACATAAATGAAATACGTCTTCAGTGTATACGTTTTCTATTTAAAAAATTTATAGAATATACTAAGGACGATTTAATTTTAAAGAAAATTAAAGTGATTACATTCTTCCCATTATGATATTTTTCCTCAGTATGATTTGTTTTAAATTTAATTTTATTAAATACTAAGAACCATTTATTTGAGTTTCGTCAGTTTATTAAATTGTTCTATAATAGCCGGTTAAACTTCATTTACGTCAGCTGAAGAAGTTTGCTTCTTCTGCTTATATAAAAGGTTTTCCTCCAGTTATTTCAAAGGTAAACTTAATTTCTTTGTTGTTTGATCGATTTTGTTTAAATTTGATTTAAAATGATTGTCTTTCATCATTCGCTTATGAAATAATTTATCCTAAAATTGAATTAAGTTTGGAATATTATTTTAAGATAAATATTTAGTCACACATGGCTATTTTCTTTTGACTTTCCGGAGAGATATTCGACATTCAGGATTAGATTTTAAATCGAAAAAACACTTTATTTTATTTATATTAACTTCAATAATAGAATTTTGGGAGAAAATTATTTACGTTTTTTATTTTCATAATACTTTTAACTATTCGCTTAGATAATATTTTCCATTAGGATTATTTTATAACATTTTTTAACATTATTAACTTTTTTTTCAATCCTACTCTTTAATACATATTTAAATTTTTCCTTCTTCTCTCTTATTTTTTGTTAATTACTGAAGAGTTCATTTAACATTTACTATTTTGTTAGCTCCATTTAACAATTTTTACATAAAATACTATGTAGATATAAATGAAATTAGTTTATTATATATTTACCAAACTCTGTTTTTATAAATATATGTTTATTTCAGTTAAATGGTTATTTAGATGAAACATTTTTCTAGCATATATTTTAAACATTGAAATTAGCAAAAAAATCTTTAAAATACCTGACACTCACACACGCAAACAAAATCACGCACGGACACACACATACAGAATAAAAGATTTTTTTCTTTTCTGTTAAAATGATTGAATCTTTACTTTAAATTCATTCACATTCTCTTTGTTTGAATTAAATAATTACCTGTATCTTATTCATTAAAACATTTTCAAAAGTGTTTTTGAAATAAAAAATTAGTGGCTGATGAAAACTTTTCCAGTCATAATCTGTATATTATTAACTATATAATAGTTCTTAAAATAAGATTGTTGAATAAAAGGCTTACATAAAACAGAGACATATTTCTTATGCTCATAATAAATGCATGGTTAGTGTACTTATCTCAGAAATAATGAAAATGTGTCATTTTTAATTTTAAATTAAATTATTGATAGCTTAGTAAACGCATTAAAATTTTATCAAAATATTTTGCATGAGCAAGCCGAGTAAATAATTAAATCGCAAGAGCGCGTAAATCCTTGAAAAATGTTTTTGAGTTGGAAAATGTTCATTCGCCTGAATGAAAGACTTAGTATTATGTTTGCATATTCATTAAAGATTATAAAGTGAAAGAACGGAATAAAACTTATTGCATATTACTCATAATGATTTCAACCGTAAAAAGAAATGCTTTGAACTCGCGAGATAAAATTTTCATGCATGATTCATCAACATAAATTTTTCCAGTAGATTCAAGTGTATAGTTACTTCATGACTCCGAATGAAGAGAAGAGCTAACATTTTAAATAATTTGTAATATTGAATATTGATTCAAAAACATACTTAATATTATTTATGTGTTTTTAATATTAAAATAAGAATTAAATAATCCATGTACAATAAATGAATATGCCAATTTCTGTCTGACAATTTTCATATTTTTCTCCTAAATGAGCGGTGAAAGCTCATGTAATGATCATGCATCATAAAATTATATATTTTACGTTAGTTTTCATAACGTTTTCATTTAAAATTATTTGCAGAAAGGTCAGGCATTTTGATCAGCATATTTTTTAATACAATAATGCAATCGTGATATATGGCGCATCTTATTTTAAAACTTTTTTTACATGTAATAAACTAATAAAATTTATTAATCCAAAAAAAATCCAAAAAAGTAATTGTAGATGAATTGATGGAAATAGAAAGTAACTATTATAAGAAAATATATTACACCTTTATTGTAACATTTATTTATAATTTTTTTGTTCGGAATTATTGGTCTTGATTGTTTATTAGTGCTAAATTTATAGTGAAAACTTTCACTCGAATAACGTGTTTTTATGATTAATTTCTCTTATTTTTATAGTAATATTTTACTGTTAATATGTAAAAATACCATTATCTTCTCGTTATTTCTATATACTTCCATATTTGCTTTGGTTTATCGTTTTTCCATTATCGATCTGTGTAAATTGTTTTTCCACCTTTTACAATTTTGTTATGGTGGACATTTATACTAAAGAAGAACGCTCAATCGCAGAAAATCCTTAACACAAAAGTAATGTACCAAATATATGCTTAAGAATAATGATCACATATTACAACATGAAATTTTCGCAAAATCATCGATATTATAAATACCATTTCCATGATATTCAAAATCCGGTATTAGATGTGTCTAATGTAATCTAGAATTATATAACAATATTTAAAATGTATATTAAATGCTAAATGGCTTCTGATAGATGTTGAAAATTTTCTTTGTAATGAACATTGTGAATACTATAAAGTTTACCAACTTTAAGCTACTAACTTCAAGCTAATTCTATTTTTGCACTCAAGCATTTTTACATATATGTTTATTAAATGATTTTCTTAATGAGCTTTAAGATTTGAGTCGAAAGTTATGTATTAGAAAATAGATAGAAATTAGAAAATAGCTGCAAATTTCTTAGTCTGTTTGAACAGAGTTAGGCTTTGTGTAAAAAAAGTTAAAAATAATATAAGTTCAAAATAAAAATAATTTTAGATTAAAACATTTTGACAGTGATTATTTTATTTAAAGACTGCTGATTTTGAAAGTCCTAAGAAGTGATATAGTTTCTGAATAATTATTTCCACATTATAAAAACGTTGTAAATCATTTTAATATAAATAAATGCTAATATAAAATTCCGATTCTAAAATGATTTTGGAAACTAACAAGTTTTCAAGAACGATTTAGTTTCGCGTTTTGAATTCAAATTTAGTTAGATACTTTTGTCATTTGCTTTAGTACAGTGTTATTGATTTCCCTCTAAATATTTCACTCGCTGTACCATTAAAGATGTAAATTTGTGATTGGTGATATTTGTAAATTTTTAAATAAGCTTTTTAAAATAAATCCCACTTATTAATTTAAATAAGAGATGAAATTTTTAAATATATTTAGAGTAAAAAGTAGCTTAGTTTTATAAAGAGTATGTGACCTAATCTTTTTTAAAATTAATAAAAAAGCAATGAAATATTTTTATTGTATCCACACTCGTTTTTTTCTTATAACTAGTATTATTGTTAGAAAGAAAGACTTCAATACTTTAATCATAGTTTTTTTAAATTCAAAAATATTTTAAAATTCAAATTGCAAAATACTTTATTTGACACATGACACATACTAATATTAATCATAGTTTAAAAAAATACTCAGAAATTATTAAAAAAGCCGATCAATTTTTATGCAGTCATAATTTCAGGAAGTTGATATGAAATTTTTTATTCGTAAATTATTTTAAATTATCAATACATATTTTATTACCATTGATTAGATAAGAAAACTATTACCTTTCATAATCTATCAATAATTATTGTAACATTTTTTGATATCTCTAAATGAAAGAGTAAAAATAATAATTGTTTTGATCTTTATAAAAAATTATTAAATTATGCTCTTTCCTAGGAAAAGAGAGTTTATTTAAATTTAATATATAAGACATAAATTTAATATGTTAAACAAAACGTATTTGTAGAATTTTAGATATTATTAATACATTACTATGACTTAGATATTATTTAGCAAATTTAGCATTATTATCAATACTTTTAGGTTATAATATACTTTATGAGTCAAAAGTTTCTTTACTTCTAAGAAATTCCACATTTGAACACAAATCTGGTTTGTTTGAAATTTATTTTTTCCTAGTTCCTACTTTCATGGTTACAGAGAAACTGCTAAATATTGTCAGAACATGTTTTGATTATATTCTTACTTTAATTTTTATTACGATTAATTGTAAGATTTTTTTATTGTAATGTTTCTTCACTTGAAAGGTTTTGCTTGAATCGCAAAATTAGGTTTCTCTTTAGTATTATTGTATGCTGTTTTCTGAAAATTTTATCATTTGGCCTTTTTCCTTTAAGCAGAAAAAGCTGAAAGCTTCTAATTCTGCAAAAAAAGTTTAGAATGTTTTTTCTTGAATCAGCAGGATTTTAATGAGCAAAAAATAGAATTTAGAATTAGGCATGTAATTATTAATATGTTTGTAGAATGAAATATTCTATGTATTGAATAAATTTTGTATAAATTTTATTGCTGTTTTATAAAATAGGAAAAGCTAAATTTATAACTACATTTGTTAAAAACGCTTTTGTAAGAACTTCATATGTAAAACATGTAAAATATGCAATTGATTATTCTTAATATTTAGTATTTTTTATAAATTGATATCCTCTTTAGCTTTCTTCATATCTAGTGAATATAACAGAAAATAAGTAATTATCCATTGCTTAAATTTTAATGTACGCAATGAAAAAAATGCTTTTTTCATAATTTACATTTTAATAGGAATATCCTAGATAGAATATATCAAAATTTGTAACTGACTGTTATTCATGTTTTTAACTTTTTAATACGTTGATATACTTATTCTTCACCCATATAAATGAAAATAAGTGTTTTTCTCATTGATTTCATTTTAATATGCAAAACTTTTGAAGTGAAGTATTAATGAATCTAATAATATTTCGACAATACTTATTTTAAACATTCTATGACAAATATTCTCCAGTTACTATTAGGTCAACAAAAGTCAATTTTAAAGTTATACACCTAAAAATTTAATTTCATTTTGAATTTTTTGAGGGAAAAATCGAAAATGTGAAAGTATTACACATATTCTAATGAATATAAAGCTTTCAATACGTATTTTGTAATGAAAGTGTAACATTTGATATTATATTTTAAGAATTCAGAGATGAAATTGATGAAGAAATATATGATCTACACAAAAATAAGATTAACTTTTCAAATTTAAAACCAAGTGGCTGAATATTGTTCATTAAAAAGAAATGTTATAAATTATCTAATATTTAACATTTTAAGTCCAAAATGTTTCATGATATTATTGTCTCAATATACTATGATGTCTCAATATGATATTATTGTCTCAATATATCATCTGTAAAAAAAATTATAGACTGTAAACAAGATTATGAAAAGAATAACTTTAAATTTCTTTTATATATTAATTTTACTTACAAATAATTTATTATAGTTTTTTTCTAGTTTTATAAATTAGTGAAATTTTCTTATTACTTGTATTTTTCATTTTCTTAAAATTTTAATTGCATCATAACCTTATAAAATGTACTATAAGTATATCAGTCGATGCTGCAAATAAAGTGAATGTAGTTTTAACAATTGATTTTGAATCCGTCATTATACGATTACTGTTAGCTGAGAAACAAGAGTTTTAAGATGGCAAAAAATAGCATATATGCTTAAATTTTTTTTATAAAACATAAATATAACATTTGATTAAATTAAATACTAGAAAACGTAGGTTCAATTTAATATAGGTATAAAAACAAAATATCACAAAGTAAATTAGAATTATTTTAGTAAATGTGTTGTCCATAATTTCTTTAAAGGTTCCCACATTCTATTTTTGAATAATACACATTTAGTAATGCACAATACAAGATAATTGTTTTATGAGTAACACAATTAGTGCTGTAGAATGTTAACTGGCTTAAATTATGTCACCTGAACTCCAGAAACATATTCGATTAATTCACTTCTCTTGGAACCTCGGTCATTAAGGGTTGCTAGAACAAAATTAAATTTTTCTCATTTATTAATGATCTGAATACTACTCTTTTCTCAAGCATTCCGCTGCCGAGAGCTATTAATTTATTTTGTCCTTTTCCTTTCAACGCAAACATTGATGAAGAGGCTTTTAGCTCTCACACCACTTTCGTTGCCCAATTCTCATAATACATTTCCAACGCCCTCTTCATTACGCTAAGTCTTTTGAAAATATTCTATTCTCTTGACAAGTTCTTTAATGAAGCGTGTCTTGAATAATGCTTCCTTAAGTGAAAAAAAATTTACAGTATCAAGTTTTCTGTCGCAAAAACTCTTTCTCGTGAAGATTATTCAATTAAGCTTATTTGCGTCCTAAAATATATCTTTGTAAAATAAATATTCACTTTTTGTACTGCCAAGGTAAGCGATTTTTTCCTTTTGCTTTTTGGAAGCAATTTTCAACGCTACCATGATTTCGTTTTAAAGTTATTGCTTATAGCATTTATTGCAAAATATTTCTAATCTACCTTTAAAAACTTAGCTTAATCTTAGTTTGAATTTAAAACACATGTTTCTTCAAAATTAAGATATTGCTTAGTATTTTTAATTGACCTGTGATTAGACATTATTTATAATGACAAGTGGAAAAAGAAAAGCAGTTCCTTGGAAATATCTACATAATAAAATCTCCAATTAAGAAAGCTAAATTTAACAATTTTTTTGCACATAACAAACATGAATTAAACTATTTCTTTCTCCATTTTAACTAAGTTTTCTAATTACTTACATAAGGTGTATAACAAAAATAATCATAAAATATTTCTATAACACTCTCCAGCATATATTTGAAAAAGTGAAGCATTTTCTCTACATTTATGTACAAATATTTCTTTAACAATTCATCTCTTTAACATTTTTTATATATTACTTATAAAATTATATACAGGTAGTTAACAAAATAATGGAAACATCTGTGAATAAAAGTTAGATTTAAAATAGCGATTTATTTTGTGTTAATATATTACAATTATTAGGAAACTTTTACTAGTTTTTTGTTATACATTATGTTTGTGAAGGTAGTTTTTATTCGTGAAGTTGTAAGCGTCTTAGATGTTGTAAAAAGTATAAAATATGAATTCACTAACTTTCAAAAGGACCAAACTGACGGAGATGAGTTAGTTGGATATATTGCTACCGAAATATTTCAAGTTTCTAACATTCCTAAAGATATAATGTTTGAACTTTTGATTTGTAACAAAATAAGTTCAAAAAAGCAAGAAAGAGATTGAAGGAATAAGAGAAGCCGAGTGTTCGAAAGAGAACTATACAATAGTATGATCGTGAAAATCTTCTTTATTATATACATTAGGAAATAAAAATACGTAATGAATGTTACTCCCAATATACACTCACACAGACAGACGCACGCACATTTATATGTATATATAATAAAAAATTTCATATATTTATAAGGACATTAATTTTATAAAATAAACATGTGATGCATAATTTACCATAATTTCAATTTTCACTTAATATTGAAAGCTATGTTATATAGATATTTAAATGAATGAAATTTTCTGGAAAGTTAGAATTAGTATTTTTTTTATGATTTATGATAGAAATAAGTTTTTCATAAGATAATAAGAAAGTCAGTGTGAAAACTAAATTTTTTAAAAAACACATGACTTTAAAATATTATTCATACTTGTAAATTAGTTCAAGAACTTGAACTATTCAATTAACTCGTTAAGCTTCTTTTATATACATGAAAGCGTTTTTAAATGATGTGCATTATACTATCGAAATTTATGTATACTTTTTTATTGTTATTAATTATGATTATATGTATGAAAACAGTAACTAAATATGCATAAAGTTTTTTTGTAAATATCTGTAATGTAAATCGAAAAATATAATTAATCCTCTTTTCTAATGTTAAAAATAAAATAGGAAAAATAATTAAATATACTTTCATCTTTTAAAACTAAAAATGATGAGTTAGCAAAAAGACTTATTTATATACTTTTGTGCAATCAATTTTAATTCTAATAGTTTTGAGTTCACATTTAATTTTCCACATAACTATTTCATATTTTACTTATATATTTATACTTTTTTGATTTTCTATGGAATATGTTTTTGCTTCTGTGTGTATTCATAGTATGGTCAATTGCAGAATTATCTACTAATTTTTGTAAGTACTGTAAATTAAAATTACAATAAAGGTAGTATATGTAAAATATTTTTTAAGCATTTCTTGTTTGTGATAATCTTTAGCAATATGATTAGAATAAAAGAAAGACATAAGAAATAAAAAAAAATTATTCATGGTTTAAAAGATTAAAACAAGTGTAAAAAAGTTTTATTTTAATGTTTATTATTTTTTCGTTAACGTAAAAGTTCATTTTATTTAAATATTCCCAGATTAACTGAAAGCATACATATTTTAAATATTATTATAATTAAAATAGAAGCAAAATCTTTGTAATGTCAGGAATTAAGTAACAAGATATTGCCGAAACAGATGGATGTTCCTTTAATTTTTATACCGTCATTAAATTGTACAAGATGAAGAAAAATATTGTAAACTTAGTTTCGGAAATTATTATTTAGAACTATTTTGTATAATTAAAAGCATTTTACATGAAAAATGTTCCTATTTACAAAGATTTAACGCCCTCCACTAAAGCGTTAATTGCATGCTAGGAAAACTTGGTCATAAAAATTATTACCAAAATCTCATGAATATTTATGACTCTCTTAAAATTAATTGGAGCTTCAGCATATATATCCCATAATTGTAGAAAAAAATAAGAATCTATTTATTTTACAGAAGAATTCAAATTGTTCCTAGGGTAGATGTCTATAATAATAAATAACATTTGGAAATAACAATATGTTGCTAAAAATATGAATATTTTAATATAATTTAACATGCATGGGATGTCTTATTAATCTAAAAATTTTTAAACATCTATTTAAAAAATTTAATTATGTGATTGAAAATAATATCTCCGTAGTTAGGAAATATAAAACATGTTTTTAAGCGTATTCAGCGTTACATTTGCATTTGATAACAGATTTTTATAATTAATTGTGTGTCATAGTAAATTTATGTTTTTAGCTTAAAATATATAACTAATCGTTTAGATAAAAACGGTGAACAAAGGATATTTGTAAACTAAAGTGTTAATCTTTTATAAATTGCTAAAGAAGCTAAAGTTTAAAAATATTGAGTAATTCAGCATTATCTCTTGTGATAATAATAATAAATAATAAAATAATAATAATATTAATAATATATTTTTTTCTTAAATTTCTGGTAATATGCTTGTTGAAATTTATTAATGCTATAAAATGAACTTTAATATTATATTAGAAAATTTAAGGTGTTGAATTTAGGTACTTATTTTCAGTCGAAATTCATATGAATAATGATTAGCGTTTTGCAAATTGTTGAAAAAGTTACAAAATATCAACAAACTAGAAAATAAGAGAGAGAGTAGATAAAACATTTTAATAAAAATCACTGTCAGACGAGAATTGTTTAAAAGACATCATGAATTCACATTATTCAGATGAGAATAAATTCTGAAAACTGATTGAGGCTCTATATAATACGAATCAATTTTTGATATTTATCAACATTAATCCAAACTATAAATGCTCCAAAAATAAGGATTAAAAAACCCTGGAGTTCTTAGTATTCAAAATTATGTAATATTCACTTAAATTTAAAATAAATAATAAAGTAATCACAGATTATTTTTCTTAATTACTTTTAAAAAATGAATTATTGGCTTAACTATTTACATAATTTCTTTAGCTTCACCAACATATAAGATTAGTATGACTTGATTCAACGTATGAAACAAAAAATTAAGTCATATAAAATTAATAGAAGAATAAAAAAATCTTCAAAAACTCCATATCATCATTTTAAGCTGTTTTTTAAACTTTTGATCAAAAGTTATATTTTAGAGATTTTACTTTGCCATATTTTTTTTTAAAAAACATATAAATTTTATTCTTAAATTTAATATTTATTGATTCATTAACTCACTTATTTAAACAATTCATATAAATGTATCTCTTAGGAGTGTTACTTACCCATGCCATTACTGCAAAGCATTCAATAAGTTTTCTCTTTGATGAAAAAGAAAATAAATATTTCATTTACTTTTTCCAGCAATGCCTTCTATTTACCTGTTAAGACACCTGAAATTTTTCTTATAAAATTTATTCTTATAAGATTTAAAATAGATGTTACTAAAATTCGTCAATCATACTGTGAAAAAGCGAATTCGATATATGATAGTATGAGGCAAATTTTATATATATATATATATATATATATATATATATATATATATATATATATATATATATATATATATATATATATATATATATGTGTGTGTGTTATATATATGTTTTGGGGGAAACTAAAAGGAGAAACCGGTCTGAAATGCAACGAGGGAACTCTGATAATTTATAAGTGGTATTTTTCTCAATGCATTGGTAAATACTGGGTTAAAGCAGTTGGAATTTTCAATGAGCAGTTTGATAGCATATAATGATCATGAAAAATAAAATCTGTGAAACAAAATTGTGAAAGGAAAAAAAGATTAAGAGAAGATATAAAGTTAAGAGATATTGTTACCATCAGAAGGAACACGACGGCAAAAAGAAGAGACATCTACAGAACATGAAAACTATCCAAAATGTCCTTTCTATAGAATATAAACAACGTTTTCTTAAAACATCTTAATTTCTAAATATGTATATTATTTTGTATGTGTCTAGTTTTGTGGTCAACAACTCGCTCATAATCATCATCCTATAGATCATGAGCGATATACGTAGTATTTGAGAATGCGAACAAACAACAGCGAAAGCTCTTTTTCAATGCTGATATTCAAAATCTATTTTATTCAATGTCCTATTTTATCACCGCGTTTATTGCAATGTATTCTGATAATACAAATATAGATTTCTGGCATTTAATATTGTATTCCTGTTATGAAATTTTAATCATTTTTTCCTGCAAATGTAGGTTTGTAAATCTGATAATCCTTTGATTGCGTTTCATTTTCATTTTTCATAGAATTCCTTAATTAAAAAAATATAAATTTTCTCTGTGTTAATGTATTAAAATTTAGATGTTTTATATAATTAGATTAGAAACTAATATTTATATGAACTTATTCTAAAAATAATTTTTTTTGTTTATTTTATAAATAAATGTCGTTAAGAAAGAAAAGCTTTTGGTGTCGTTAAGTGTGCGGAGAATGTATTTGTGTCTCTAAGACTGTCCTCTAATTTTTATTTTATCTGACTTAGCATTTAAGAAAGAACGATGGATGTTATCCATTAGATTCAGTATGACTAGAGAAAGGTTAAGTCTCTGGCTTTAGTAATGTCTGTGTATCCCAAATCTCGTTACCACTATAAAATGGTAAATGGGATACATCGAAGTTAAGCCATGTAAGCCGCATCAGAACTTTCTTTGAATTTGTACGGATACAGTTGGGCACACAATGCAGCTTAGCATTAAATATTTATGTCATTTGTCGTTTCATTGGATTAACAGAAATTTAGTTTTCCGTTTTGCTTTTTTGCCGAAGTAACAAATTTAATGCTCTGCAACGCAGCTCTAAATAACAAATAATATAAGCAGTTTCATTAATGTGTTTTCTTTTAATTAAGTTTTCCACTCTTTTGAAAGAATGGGCTTATTGTTTCGGAATCAGTAAATTATATTATTAGGATTTATTTTTCATGTAACTCAAAAACCATATTTACATTTTTCAAATGATGAAGACAATTTTTTAATCATTGTTTCAACTATACAAGTACATATATTTGTTGGACATAACTATTATTTCATATTTGAAATCCTGTTCAAAACCTAAAAAATAGATAAATGAAATTAAAATAATACTAATTTAATAGTTAAATTTGTATTATTTAACAATTTTTTAACTACAATTAATTATTACTTTATTTTTTTTAACTAACTATAATTAAATTATACTGAAAGATTTATTTTTCTGTTAAGTGACAAAATAAATAAGTCCTTTATATGAAATAAAGAAACTTAATTTTTAGGGGCCTTGAATGCCCTTTATGTTACAAACTGTATGTCATTTAAAATAAAAACATTAAGTTTATGATAACAGGAATTTGAAATCAATTCTTCTGCAGAAAATTTTAAATTGCAACAACATTCTCAACTTTTGAATAGAAAATACAGTTTAGATTATAGATTTTTCAATTTCAATAATGTTTACTCATTGAATTGAGGAGGTCAGACAGAAAATACTATTTCCTTTTCACGTTGTTCAAACCATTATTAAATAAACAAGTTAATTATTAAAACACATAAATCACATGAAATTCAAAAAGTGTGAACAAAAGCGCCTGATCTTGATAAAGATACCATTATTCAAAACATTATTTTGCCATATTATGTTTTTAACATGAATATAAAAGTCGTGTACATTTGATTCATGTTCTATATATATTTACTCCGTTTTTTATGTTTGTATTTTAATATAAGAATAGTAAAAAATTATTATTAGTTAGAATTCTCTAACGTTTTGAACTCAATATCAAGCTAGTAATAACATATGTTTTACTTTCATCACTTAATATTACCTCTTCTTTCGAATTTGTACGACATATTCCCGTGCGCCAATTGAGGAAAACGCAGTAAATGCCTAACTATGTTGTATAACTAGCTGTGTTTATAACCAGTAGAAATCTTACTAGTTATGTATAGTAATCTGAATTAAAGTATCAAAGAATCAATGAAAATAATTACTTAATTAAGTATATGGATATAATATTTTTTATTTATTTAGAGATTTATAGTGAAGCCCGGTGGCTTAGTGGTAGATCTTTGTGCTCCAAAGGACAGGTCCAATGTTCGATCCTCGAGATGGCAAGGGTGACTCAGTGTTGCAACCCTTCAGTGGCTCGATAAACTGAGTACCAAACATGCTTGGTAACTAAACACTGGAGGGCTTTATTAAATCTGATCACCTAACCGAGCGATATGTTTCGCATCCCAGAACCTTAGGTCAGGAAAACAGGTACGATTGCTGTAAGATTTGACCTAGATATGGGCTGTCGTGTAACATGTTTTGTTTTATTCTAAATTTATAGTAATTATTCCTATTATTTTTTTACAATGATTTATTTACATTAAAATAATTTTGAATTAACTTATGCACAAAAAGTTGTCATACAATAAGGCCTTATTATTTATTAATTATTGATATTTAATGTTAACAAAAATTGAATCTTAAATGAAAGACACTAATGAAAAATTATTTAAAAGTATGTCTATATTTCCGGCATTTTAAATATTTCTATTTTTTGTTCTTTAATTCAAAATTATTACCCAAACTTCGTACACCAGCACTTAAAAATTTTACTTTTTAGCAATTTCGCTTCTGTCTACTAATGTTAAAAATGAAGTATAGTATACAAATTTATATTTATCTTTATAGGATCTTAAATCTAAAGCAATTGTTTATTTATTCCTTTACTCTAGCAGCTGGAAAAATTAAAAACATCTATAAATATGAAAGACTTGCGCTGTAGAAATTGTGCTTGAATTCGTATGTATCAAAAAATGATGCACTTTCAAGCGAGATAAAAATCTTTTGTATAAAATTGAATCCGAAAACAAAAATATGTTTTTACCTGAAAAGAAATTACAAATTTTTTTATAAGTATAATACTAAAAGAGACTAAATTCCATTCGCTTCCTCTCAGGACCGATGGAAGAAAACACTCTCAATAAGGTCTGTTTCAGCGTTTAATACATTTTTCTGATAAAATAAGATAGATGAAATAATATTTGAAGAAAATGGAATTTGGTTATGATAAGTGTATACAGATAAAAATAAAAGAAAATTGTTGGATTTGGATGTTTTTTATTTAATTTTAAAAATGTTTTCTTAGATCTGTTGAATGTTTTATATGCATTGTCTTCTTTAGAATAAATTGAAAAAAACATATTAACTTTTAAATAAATGGAATTTTCTGTTAAAATCAGCATATAGTTTCTAGTAAGAATACGTCTGAATGCGTTTCTCTTTGGATGTGTCAGATTAATGTATACGCTCATATTAAACGCTTATCTTAAATAAATACGTACCAGAAAAATAATATGCTTAACATACAAAGAGCTAAATGTGTTTATATATAAGGACATCTATATTTTATTAATGGTTTTCAAATTCTTCCCAAAAATGATTACTCTTGTTAATTATCAAAAAGCTTATAGTCCTGAAATGTATGCAAAAAATAATTGTTTACTATTATTTTCAACGAATTTTTGCTGATATTTTTCCTGATTAATTAGAATTAAAATGAAGAATACCAACTGTAGAGTTTGGTATAATTAAAACATGGATATTTTACGAAAGAAATATTTTAATCACATATTTTTTTGAAGAATATTGTTTACAGTTTTTTTAAGAATTTATTTTATAATATTGTTTTATAATGTTTTTATTTGTGAAATCTTTTTTCATATGAGTTAAAATTGGATTCATGTTGGCTTAAAAATTTATCATTGAAAATTATTAAATGCTTGATATCTATACTGTAATAGTTTGAAAACATTTTATAAAAATTCCTTACTTTGTTATTATTATTTTGTCAGTTACCCGAATGTCAAATTGAAAATGTTCTTGTATATATATATATATATATATATATATATATATATATATATATATATATATATATATATATATATGTATATATATGAGAACATTTCTCATTTGAATCATTTAATCACTATTATTCAATTATTGATACGATGCATATTTTTTTTGCTTGACTCCAATCAGGAAGAGGTACTGTTTTCAGTTCAGAAATATTAAATTATTTTAGATGACTTTCGCATATTTATTATTCCAATCCAGTCTCAGTTAGTTATTGATTAACTTAATTTTATATTTAAAATGAAATATAATATTATTTTTCTTATTTCATTAATCATGATATTTCCTTACAATGTTTTAAGCTTTTCTTAGAAATACTTATCTCTTTGACTAAGATTATTGATATTTATTTTATTTGATTAGTGTTGTTGTTATATCATTGAAGTGATGAGGTAACTCATCATATTATTATGTATTTTGTAAATTATAGAGCTTCAATATATAAATTTAAAATATTTTATATTGTGTAAATAAATGAATCGATATTATGATTTAATTAACATAAATCAAGAATTTTGGTTGTAGGTTTGGTTTAATTTTTTGTGATAAATAAATGTAAATTTTTTTTGCCTAATGTAATTCCTCTCCCCCGAAAAAAACGTAGCAATAATATTTAACGTAGCAATAATTATATGAAAAATTTATAATATTTTGGAATTTTGCAGATTTATTTAAAAAATAAAATGAAAAATATATTTTATATTGATTGAGAACTTCTTTATATACTCTTGGTAATATAGCAAACATTTATTTGTATATTTGTTATTCACATTTAAATATTTGAGTTATTTTAAGTGATAAACATCTTTACAAATTAGAAAATATTACTTATTTTATAATACTAAAACTTTTTTAGTATTAATTACTTTGTTAGTATAAAAATTTTTACAAGTAAAATTAAATGTTATGTTCAAGTAAATGAAAAATTAAGAAGAGAATATGCGCAACATTTTAATTAATTTAGTTAAAATACATACTCTGATTTTTTATTTTGATCATATCATACACATTAACTTTTTTACCTATTTCTGTAAAATACGTATTTTTTTCAATTTAAGTTTTATACCATGTATAATATTTATATCGTCATTATAAGCGCAATGGAAAAATCTTTGAAACGAACGAATCTTTGTAACGATATTGATCTTTGATCTTTGAAAGGAAATTTTAACTCTAACATATAAAGGACTGAAAATGTGTTTTACCATTTCATTACACTTTTGAGAATAGCGCGAAATCTTTCTTTTTAAGATACGGAAAACAAAACCTTATTCTCCTGAGTTTCTGTGCAACATAATCCAGACAGTTGGGAATGACATTTATTATGCCAGACTTCCCTCGCGAGTGTAGTTTGAAATCTTGGTTATCTGAAAGCGGAAGTTGGCGTAATTATAAGATTCGGTGTGTTTTTCCGCCAAGCTAACAGAAATAGAGATTCTGTGACGCTAAGTATTAATAACTGTTATCCTTGTTTAGTAAGAATCTGTGGACTGGAAGATAATTGTAACTCTTGTTGTGACAGATCATCCATCATGGTTTTCTTATGTCAATAGTCATTGCTTTAAGTAAACAGTCAGAATGCTTTGAAATATTGTTGCCCAGTTTGCCTTTATGACTGGTAATATTAAAATGAAAGTAATGAAAATAAATAAAGGATTAAATTTAAATTATAATTTTAGGTAATCGAACATTTATATTTGAATATTTCCATGAATTTGTTTTTTAAAATTGAATATAATTACCCTATTTTCCAATGCTATTTTTATGTTTTTAATAAGTTTCCTTAATTTTTAATTATTGGAGAAAATTAAGTTTCTTATGCAATATATAAAAAATCTATATTTGTATTAATGTAATATTTATTCGCGATTTTTTATAGATTAAAATACGGATATTAAAAAATGTAATCACTTGTTTGCTGTGATATTTTATTTAATATTTGTTTTTAAATATGGCATAGAATTTAGCTTATTTTTACTGTTCCGGCTCCTCTAATTCAAACTTTTTTTGGAAAACCTGAATGCAATCATAACCTCTATTAATTGTATTTTGATTTGCATTAGTTTAATTTTTAAAGAGTTTATATCTTAGTCAATTAAGGTTTTTCAGGATTTTATATCATAGTATGATGTTAATATGGTATTTTATTTTTCAAAATATGCGCTGATTATTTCCTTTTAAAATATTTCTCGATGTTACAAAAATTTAACTGCAGTACATACGAGGTTAATTGATATCAGAAACCCTTTAAATTTGTTTCTTTTCTTAATTTCAGTTACTTTTATTAACTAATTTATTAACTTTTATTAACTAAATTTATACTGAAAAGAAAATTAAAAACAAGCACTTTTGATGTTTTTCAATTAGAAAGGTAAATTAATCATATGTTTTAAATTACAAGAAAAAATTCAATAGCTTTTAGCATTTAACGTTAAGAAAATGATTAAAATTTAAGTGCTTAAGTTATACAACTTTTCAATTGAACTACAGCAAAGAAATAAATTATTAAAGTAACATGAAACTAACAAAAGTTTTTAAAATGAAAAGATTGTTTAAATAACGATTCATAAACAAGAGGTAGTGCTCTAGCGAGAGAAGTGTGTTAGATGGCGTAGAAACATCTATCTGCTTTATATACTTAGAACTGTAAAATAGAACTCTATATGCTCAGGAATATAAAAAAAAATCATCTAAGATACCGTAGTTCATTCATATAAGGTCGGAACTAGCAATATTATCTAGCAAAATTATGTATAAAATAATATAATTAGTCTTACAAATTATTCGTTTTGAGAGCAATATCTGAATATTGAAACCTGAGTGAAGAGGAATACTACATTTTAATTTTTCAACTTTACTTCCATTGAATAAACTTGGGAATTAATCCATAAGTTTATTGTTGGTTTTCGCTCTTAAATTGATATATTGCTTCAGGTTTTCTGTGAGCAATGCTGCTCATTAAGATCTTTGACAAAATCCTAAACAACATGAAACAACTCAGAGAAACCAATATTTGTGTTTAGGGTGATTACACAACTAATTTATTTTACAAATGTCAAACACACATTAATTCTTAAACCTTCCAAGATGGGCAATCCAAGATTTCTTGACAATGTTCTCTTTATACGGCTAATTAGGAAAGTTTTTTTATTTTTTTATATTACAAATTAAAATAATTTATGTTCCACCTGATTTTACAAAATACCATGCAATATTTAACATTTCCATGGTTTTTTTTTAAGTTGCAAGTGTTATATTGAAATTCACCTGGATATACAGTTTTGCTTGTATGTATATATTTTTTCAATTTTAATTATTTTCCATCCAATAGAGCTGTTTATGTTTTAGAAACCAGCGTATATGTATGATAGTCTAAGTTTTATATAAAGGATGTTATTAACATAGAAAAAGGATTACATTATAATATAGTGAAAAAAGACCAAAAATTTCCTTCATGGTATGAAAAGATTATATTCAACACATAACCAAAATTTTGAAAATCAAATCAACTTAATTATAAACCAATATCTAGATTATATAAAGTAATTAATAAAAGATTATATTCAACACATAACCAAAATTTTGAAAATCAAATCAACTTAATTATAAACCAATATCTATAAATATTTTAAGCATTATTGGGGCAAGTTGAAATTAAAGCGCATGCACACTTTGTATTATGATTGCAAACAATTATCAAATACAAAAAATGTTATTATTTATAAGGAAATTATTTTATAACCTTAATAAATTTTTTAAATAAATTAATATAATAAAATGGATTATAAATTATTTTTTAAATTTAATAATAGTTCTCATTTTTTTCTTAATTCTAACATAAGGCGTTTTAATAAAAACCAAGCAAAAAACTTTGTGTTGTCAACTGTAAATGACTCAAATTTCCCTATTGTTTTATTATCTGAACAAATCAAAGCACTTGATATTTGATATTGAATGATGTCATACAAGTTTTCATGATACGTCATCATTAACGAGACATATCGATTTAATCATCAAAATAAAGAACAATAAACTGTTGTGTGACGAGTTAAATTAATACAGGGTGGAGTGTTTCTCAATCTATAATGGTCTTTCTACCCCTATTTTCTCCCATTTCTTAATAACATTCATCGACATCAACTGAGAACTTTAATGCTTGAATTGGAGACTGAATTCAATGTTAAAAAACTATAATGTATTTTGATATTTACGTGAATTAAAAATGGAAAATATGAAAAAATATAATGAAAACAATAATTAAAGGCAGCCTCAACTATTATTTCAAAAACCGGGAGTAATATTAAGGGGAATATCATAATGAGAAGGAAATTATTTGGAGCAGAGTTTTATTAAGATTCAGTTTTCTCCCAGACTAGTAATATAAAACTGGAGTTGTAGCGGCAACCATTTACGAAAAATGTAGTATAGAATCGGGAATGACCTTTCATTTTTGGAAACGAACGCTTCATTGGAAGCTGTGAATCTTCCGCCGTAAATTCGGTGCTATACGAAACATGCCTAAAGTGAATGTCACTGCGCTTATAGGGTTTGGTATAGTGTATCTGGTTTGAACTGCTCGAGTATCACCCCTTAACCAGTAACTCAGGAAATACTGAGTGAATATTTTACTTCCTGAGAATTAAATAACTGCTCAAGCAGGTAAAGATTCTGGGTAGACAATTATCATATATAGAAATCCAGAGTAAATTAAGTGAAGGAATAGAAATGAATCTTTCGTTACCAGAGGTAGAAATTACCACAAGGGTGTGAAAATGGAGCACCATATTGTAAATGATTATGATATCCTCATTCTATTGACTATTACTTTAGGTACACTTGATTCTAATGAAATATACCTTAACTCCATAAATGGGCTTTCTGACTTCATACATGTAGGAGACACTAATAGATGAAGGTCGATTATTTTAGATTTAGAGGCTTAGTATAATATTCTTTATCAGAGTTGCATTGACTGTCGAATCTAATCAAGTAAATCTAATTAATAGAAAATGTCTGAATTTGAATTTACATATCTATTAAAACAATGGAAAACAAACAATTCAATAAAGGTAACTAACAAATTTTCACAAATAATTCAATTTTCTAAAACAAATAATTATCAACTTTTCGTAAGCAAATAAGAAATTCATTGTTAATGTTTCTAAGAATGTGTTCAAAAGTACTTCAAATTGTTCTCTTATGTGAATAGATTGATAAAGACATAAGTGCACTTCTTGAAAACGATTTTAACATGTTTACTAAGTAGTAGTTAGTCACTTTCGGAAAATAATTGGATATTTCAATGGATTCTTTGGAAGTGATATCATCTTTAAGTTTATTTGTAAGTTAAGATACCCATTGTAATTCGTATTTGTTTATTACTGTGCTGAAATAACTTTATACCCTAGTTTCATAAATACTCGAGTGCTTGAATACAATTCATGGTATTGAAGGTGGGGTGTGTATTATTAGATATATTATTCATGCAATTATAATATGCATGGTTGGAACTTAAAGGATTGTAAATGAAATAAGAACGATCAATAGAGCTATTGAATTTCAAGCTAATGATTAAAATTGTTCGTATGTTATTCTGGAGAAAGTTATTAGATGTCATAGATTTTTGTATTATGCAAGACTTTTTATTTTATTTAATATTAGTTATTTTACTAATAAGTCATTTCATTATTAGTTGTATTGTTAAATCGCATGCGGCCTTGCCAGAATGACGGGAAAAGTCGTCGTTTTAGGGATTTTAAGTTAGCTGGTTTGATACCTAGCTCTAACGAAGGTTCTCATGCCAAGAAGGCTTTTAACCTTTGAATGTCAAGTATAGTTCAATACTCTTTAACTGTTATGGCGTAAAATGGCAGTTATAGTTTAAGCATCGAATTCTTCACTTGATCATGTTTCAAAATAACAAAACTCGTTGTGTTTTCAGTTAGCAATAACATTCAGCAAGAAGTGAATGATATTGATATATATAATCCAGTATATTTCTTTTGTAAAAAATTATTAACTATATATATAGTAGTTATAAGTTTTTTGAAGATTTTGTCTCATAAGAAAAATTTAATTTTGTTGGTATATGAACTTAATTAATAAAATAACTTAATTAATAAAAATCAGGAAATCTTATTGTTTTTCTATATAACATCATAAATACCATAATGTTTTCTGAATTTATAAATTTTTTAATTACTTTTTGAAGTTGCATTCCTTAGAGATTTTTGATTATGATTTAAAAATTTAAAAGAAGTTAACTTTATAAATTTAAGTATATTTCAATATTTATTAATAAAATTTTAAAAGTTTGCTAAAAATTTAACTAATTTCAAGATTTCAATATTATTGCCATTTGCTTATCAAGAAATAGACAACCAATATTATTTAAACGTACGTTAAATAGCTTATTATTAATTTTGCATTTGATTTATACAAAACACAAATATTACTTTAATAGTTAAAAAACTGAATACTCTTCTTAAAATAAATTCGATGCTTCTTGTTTTAGTATATAAATCCGTAAAATCATACCAAAAGAAAAATTAGGAACTTTCTTGATATGATCATTCATACATTTTTAGTTACAAAAATATTAGAAGTTATGATGCTTGTAGAGTGTTTGGTGCCATAATTTATCGAGCATTTCTTCAACATTCTCTTCACCTTCTCACGTATCTTGTATGCGTCAGAAATACTTACTTTCTCAAATCTATATTGATGACTTTCTGTATAGTATGAGAGCATTACTTCTCTCTTTGGTACTTCTTAGTTGCTTTTTTTGTTTTCAAACGCTGTCACAATATTGCTTTATTCTTTTCTACTAAATCCTTCTAAGGCAGCACCCAGCTCACATCAAATGATCTGAACTTGATGATAAGGTGCAATCCAGTACATTCTAGGAGAACAACTTAGATGAAATGCAACTTTGGAATACAGTATGAATAATGCATCTATTTTTTGTTTATATATGACAATAAGTTGTGGTTCTCATTTTTGCTTTTTTATTTTTATATATTATGTTAAAAACGTGTGAAATTTTTAAGTTAATATCGAATCGATGAATAAGAAATTTAAGTTTATTGATAATGTAATTTGTTTTATTTCTAAAAATAATAATTTGATCCTTAAAGAATTCATATTTTATTCAAAAGAATCAAATTACACACATTCATGTGAAACTTAATAATACAATTGTTGTAATATGATGAATAAAAATATATATATATATATATATATATATATATATATATATATATATATATATATATATATATATATATATATATATATATATATATATATGTATATGTATGTATATATATATATGCAAGTGTATTATATAAGTGTATATGCATATATATTATAGAGTTTTTGCTTAAATAATAATTTTAATTAAAATTATAAAAAAACTACGTTTACCAAAATAAATTTCACAATATTAATATTTGCTTTTACTTAACTTCAAAAATATTTTACCACCAGAGAAATTACGAAATGAAATCGAATTTTATTAGGTTTTGTTCGAATTTTGTTTTGTTACTTGTGTTGTCAAATAGAGTAGAATTCGATAACATACTGTAATTCATTTCTGTAGTTTTTTGACAGGAACCTTGAGCATTTACTCTCATGATTAGTTCGCTACATTATCTTTTTTCATATAAATTGGTGAATCTTTCCGTTAATTTGTTTTGGACCAACTGAGGATTTTCTCCGAAAAACTAAAATTTCAATTTGATTTTTAGATGCAAAGTTTTGTTGCGCCTTTTTAAAATAAGTTATCTGGAAGACCCAAAAGAAATTTTATAGAACGCAAATAATTTGAATTTCCGTTTTCCGCTGAGTCAGTTGAGTTTTAGGTAGCAAATTCTTTAAAATGCAGATCTCCAATCGGTCGAATTATTTAGCACATTCTAAGTATTATACACCCCTGTAAATTTACAGAAATGGTATCCCCCTCCTTCTGTTTGCCGGAAAATGCGAGAGCAGACTACCATTAGATGACTGATTCTGTCACAACTATAAAAGTCACCGGATATCGTTTCTCTATCGATGTTGATGAGCAGAATTCTCAACAAGTTGAGATTATGATTACGTCGTTTTATTACCATTCTCATTGTTTTAAAATATCCATGATGTCAGATTCTACGTCACTCATAATTAATTACAGCATTGTATTGAAATAATGTCGTAAATCCGACTTGTGGATGAATTTTATGCTTTCCTTTAAATCACATTCTTCAAGAGGCAGCAAATAAGGTGAAGTTCATCATCGAATATCGGATTATCGTCGGTGATGACAAAAAATCCAATCATGATTTTTGCCAGAAATAAAAAAGAATTTTTTAGCTATAATTTTTCTCTTTGAAAAAGTTTTCGAAATCATGAAAACTACCTATTCTTCTAAGTAATTAGTTTTCAAATTTTCAAATCTGTAGCGATATTGCTTCCAATTCCCTATGACCTCATCTCGTTCGTAGCAAAATAAAAAATATTGTTGAAGTTTATTTGTTAATAAAACGATCTCTTATATTAAAGACCAAAGTATTGGTTTTAGAGACCATTTAAATTTATTCAAACTATTAGCACGTTGAGAATAGACTAGAAAAAAACAAAATGAAAAAGACAAGACAAAAGATCGACTTCAGGGTTTGTTTAAATTGGCGAGGACGATTTAAATTTTTATATTTTTAATGTATTGTGTGTTTGTTGTTTTATCTTTTATTATTGCTTAACTAATATAGTGTTATTTTATCGCTACTTTACGTTCTACACTCGCAAAAAAGACAGATTCTATTACTTTTAAGATGTAATTAATTTTTATTATTTTCAGTTTCTTTATTTTTCATAAAATCGCACATATATTTTATTACCTTTTCACATTTAATATTAACTTATAAAATTATTACGCTTTAGTCATTTCCTCAAATATTTATTTGACATAATATTGATTAATTTCGAGTAAAATAATTCTCTATCATATAAGTTTAAATTCAGCATGGAATTTATGCAATTGAAAATTAAGATATTTTAAAAATTACAATGTTACGTTTCTTATAATTATGAAGGATATCATAGGTTTTATATGTTCATAACATATATAATTAATTCAATGAATATTTAAGCTCGTTGAATGTTTCAAATATTTTACTTGATTTTTAAATTATGCAGTTTTCAAAAATAATAATTTTATACAGTCAAAGCTACTTTTATTTGAATTATTTTTTGTACAACATTCTGTCAGAATAATAACTTTATTTTTATTGCTAACTAACAACGGATTTAAGAGATGTATCAAAAATTATTTTTCAATTAAATTTGTCTTAATCTTTATTTTAACAAAGTAATTAATATAGCAGTTCCAAATATGTTTAATCAACAGTCATTCAAAGTATGGTTATTGATTTGCTTTAATGAATGTCAAAGTTACATTGAAAAAAAAAAGAGCAAAGCAATAGTTTCAGTCTGAAATTCATTTGTAATGAGTTAGTTTAGACTGTGTGCTTGAGTTTCTTTCTCTAAGCTAAATTTATGGCATTATTTGATTAATTTATTTTCCTTAATGGAGGTTTAATAGAAATTTCATTGGTTATGATAAGTTTTTTCTTTGAAATATTATGTTTTGAATGCCTTAAAATCTTTTTGTATTATTTGTTTTCACATGAAAGTAAAAATTAATTTTAACTGTTTTTAGTCTTTTATACTCCTTAGTTGTATCTTTTAAAATTTCTATTCTTCATTTTACATTATCTTATATATGTTATTTAGAAGTTCCAAAATTTTAGATACATATCAAATTTAAAGGTTACAAAAGATAAAATATTGCTTTGTTTGTTGTGCATAGTTCTTTATTTTTATCTATTTGTAGAAAACAAAATTAGTCTTATTATTTAACTTTCGTAGTTTTTAGTAGATTTTATAGTAATAGAAATGTGCATAGTACAATAAAGTTAAATCGCTTGGTAAAATTTTTTAAAGATAAACTTTTTTATTCAAAATCACCCTGAATGCTTATACTATGAAGCTGTGATTGACACTTAAATACCTTTGATACTTTTTATAAAAATATGGATTTTGCCCCCAAAAAGTATAATAGAAAATAAATTCACTAAGCTAATTTTGCTAACCTAAGAATAAGGCTTGATGTAATTACGTAATTAATTTTTCATCTTATACTATATTATTTTACAAATTATTCTATCTGATAAACGGTAAATAATTTCTGATTCTTCAAGTTTCTTCAAATTAACAAGCTCTCTCAATCTCAGGAATATGACTCACATATAACTGAGGACGTGATATAAAGCATAATAATATTTTAGCTTTATGACAAAAGGGATGATATTGTCAATCAAGTGTTTCTTCTTTTATTTTCTTATCTAGTTAAAAATCGTGTTTACTTTTTAATATGAAAAATAAATGTTTATGTTGCTTAACTCCTTTATTAGAAAATGAATAGAGGTGATATCTGTCTGCAATTGTCCATTTCAGAATTATTATTCGTATATTGATCAATAGTTTTTAGTGTACCCTCAGCAACTTTTCAATTATCTTTAGCTTTCGGCTTTAAAATTTATCTGCGTCTATAATTCAGACCATGACTTCAGAATTTCTTGGATATTATAATTTGCTTCATCTATTATTCATATTTTTTGTTCTCTGTTAGGAATGTGATGCATTCAAAATGTTCAAAATATGTTTACGCATTTAAAATAGTACTTAACGTTAATATATGTAAAAAGAATTTGATTCTTTTAATTCCTCCTATGATTTTTAACTAATGACTGACTCAAGATAATCTCCGAAATTAAATAAACCTCGTATTATGCTCAAATAAATAAATCTCTATTTTAAAATGCTTTAAATTCTTCCTAAAATATCTCACTCTATTGAATAATAATACAAAAAGTTAGAAATCCTAAAAATTTCCTTAATATAAAAGAAATTTTCACTTATTCTCTGAAATATTCTCTCAAGAAAATATTTAGTTCCATTTATTTACTAGAGTAATGTTTTAAATGAATAGCAAGTATATAGATTTTAACAGTCGCTTAACATCTAAAATATATTTTTTGTTTTTAAAGTTCAACATAATGACATATTTAAAAAAATATGTAGAATTATCTTGCATTCTTATTAATAAAATTATTATATACACACTTTTTACAAATATTTCACACAAATACTTCTGTTGCATTTTTTGTAGTTTTCCTATTTTATATATGTGTATATCTACATGTTATTTCGTACACACTAAATCTATATGTTTAAAAATTAGTGTTTGGAAAAATACAAACCTAATAAAGTCTTTTTTTTCCCTGTGATATAAATTAAAGGATGATAAATTAAACATCCGTGGATTTCATATGTTTTTATCTTGTATGATGCATAAAAAAATTGCTCCCACACAACAGCTTTAGGTTTTTTTTCATTTACTTACTAAGAATAATTGATATATTAATAGATGAGAAAATATTCTTTAAAAAAATATTGCATGAATTCTGCATCACATTCATCATTTTTAATAAGTAAGCTTTAATATCAATTTTATCATAGTTTATTATATATTTTTTACAAAATATCCCTTTTATTAATTTGTAGAAATTTATGTAATTATGTAAGTTAAATTCTTAAAAACATATGAGATTTAATAAATCTATATTTATTGTTGATAATTGAGCTACTCGCATCAAATTAAAGATATCCTGATGTGAGTAGCTCAAATTATTAAAGTAAATTTTAAGTAAATACCCGTGAAATTGCATAATAGGGGTTTGGTGATCGTAATGATAATTTTTACTTCCCCTTTTCTTTCTATACAATGATTACAGTAAAATTGCTTATTACGAAAAGTACAGAAAAAAGTATGATTGCTAAAGAACAATTGATGTTTTGTTCCTAACTTTTATGCACGCATGACCTTTTTGCTGAATGGATAAAATGTCACTGACAATTTAAGCATACAGTAAACGTGAGAGGTAGGCACGTGCATTTCAAGACTACAATATAAGAAAAACAAAAACGCAATTAAGGGTCTTTGATGAAAGTGCAAAAGAGTTCTTAAATGAAATATGACAAGAAGAAATTACCTGGATGATTAATAATGAGGAAAAATGATTGAAATCCTGAGAAGGTGAATAGTGTATCTGAAAAGTTTGAAGGAAAAACTTGGTTTCCAGGTCTTGGAAAGGCTTTCAAACCATATTTACAGGTGTTAGCAATATTTGCTATGGCCAACCCAAAAAACGATTGTAACTAATGTATTCTCCTGTTAACGCCGTTTACTGTGTTTAGACGCTTTCACAAAAGTGGCTTATTCACCTGCTGTCCTGAAAGCTGTACCTCTTTGAAAGTTGGCCATTGCTTAGAGTGCTCCAAAGAACACAAAAAGTCTACATCTTATCAAGAAAGTCTTGTCCTATAGAAGGTGAGTCATTTCAGTGATACAAGTAATTCACATTGCAAATTCATTTAGAGAGAGACCGGAAAATGGTTTTTTTCCAATAACATCACATTAAGGTAACCTGATGGTGGTCTTGCAATTGCTTCCTGAAAAAGTATTGTACTGAAAGGTGGTCTCAGTTCTACGATTTCAAAAGAGTTCCTGTAATCAAAGATTGCTGTTGTAAGTAATCCTTTCTATTGTGAGACGTTTCCGAAGTGCTATTGAAACAGACGTCTCTTCTATGGTTTATAATGTACAACCACACCGGACTGCTGCTGTTTAACAATTATTAGAAAGGAAAGCTATCATTCAAATGTATTAGCCAATGAATCCCCCTGATTTATATCCCATAAAACATATGTGGTATGGTATATACACTTTGAGATGATACCATGCGATACGATTACATCATCCAGAGGACACCCAAAAACTGAAATGTATGCTGACTGAGAAATGAGCACACTTACTTAAAAAACTGTCCGAAAATCTGGTGCTGAGTATAAGGAGAGGATGTGAAGTAACCATTGAAGCTAGGAGAGAGCACATCGCACACTAAGGAATATCTGTTTATTGTTTTTCTTCTTGGACAGACAATCGGACATAAAGATACTTCAATATAGCCTTTATTTGTTGATTACATACCAATAACAATATTAATTTTTATTCAAATGTGTCTTCGTCATCGTTTAAGTGCAAAACCCTATCTCTCATTTCATAATTTTATGTCTAACAGATAGTGTCTCGTAGAATTATGGCAAAAAAACACCTGCTACTTAGATTTTGTACACCAGTGTATGTTGATATAATATGGCAAATTGCTCTTATCGTTTAGGGAACAAACTTATTAATTAACAAGTTAAATAAATAAAAATAATAAAGTTATTCACCCAATGGTTATGTTGAAAGTTTTTAGAGCTTATACTTTTTTATCATTACATAACATACTAAAAGTTTTTAAAGAATAACGACGTATGTTTGGGAAATTGAAGTAAAACTAAATTTAAAAAACACAATGAAAAATATTTGAAATAAACTTATCAAATCATATTTTTTATTTGAAAACAGTTTCACATTTTGTTCTGGCTGAAAATACACAGAAAGTGATTTAAATTTAAGTTAAAAGAATTTGAGCTAAAATTAAAAGAAAAATATTTATCGTTTATGTTCTACTGTGTATAGACGAATTCCAATTGATACAATAAAAGGAGACTATTATAGAAAGAAAGTTATTAATATGTATATGCAAAAAGTCATTGGCATTTAATATTTTTTCACACCAATACATATTATTATTAAATGTAAATGTGTTTCAGAATTTATATACGTTCTTAAAATTATTTTAATTTTTAGCAACATCATATACTAAGTATTGTTCATAAAAGTAAACACATTTAATTAAAGCTACATTTTAAAATACACGAATAATATTTTTCTAAACTAATATTAGTAGGGGGAAAATCCCAAATCATAAAAATTTATTACTTATTAAAGTAAGTATATAATATATGAATTGATTTCATTTATTTTTAAGAGAATTATTACAAATTCTAATACCTTCGTTAACAATAATATTTAATAATTTTTATTTATATTTGTTAACTCCTGTAACTAAGAATATGGAATGAAATTATATATTATAGATGACTTATCAAATATTATTATATTGTCAATGTGATATGAAATTAATATAGTGTTTACAAGTAAATATATATCCAAGAAATTATTCACTTTAAAAGAATTTCAAAAAAAAGTGTAATCGAAATATTTTTATTCATAATGTGTTTGGGTGTGTGAGGTAAAATTTTGTAGCTCATTTAGGAAGTCTTGAATTGATTGTCTCTGGATATCAAATTTGCTTATCATCGGTTTTTTATTAGTCATAAAAGTAAAGACCCAATACAGGTATAAAATTCTTAGTGATGATATAAAAGTTTCATGTTTAAAGTTTCTCATGGATTTACTGAAATTTTTTAATAAATTTTTTTTATTATGAAGTAAATTGTGAACTACATCTTTTGTAAGTAAAATAAATTGTTTTATAAATAGTAATTGAAATATGGAATTATCTGTTCTTAAGTACGAGCAGATATGATTTCCATAGGTAATATATGTATATAACTATTACAATTTTATATAACTTTGAATTATTAACGCTTTTTGTACTTTGGGTGTATATATATATATATATATATATATATATATATATATATATATATATATATATATATATATATATATATATATATATATATACATATATATATATATATATATATATATATATATATATATATATATATATATATATATATATATATATATATATATATATATATATATATATATATATATATACTGAGTGAAATACTTTTTAGTACATATAAATTCACTGTTTGAAAACTGTATTGAATTAAATTTATCATGTCTTCGAAATTTTGATTATACTTTAATGTAATGAATAGATAATTCTTCTGATTATATTAATTAAAGATTTTCGACGAATGAAAAAGGAACAGAATGTATTATAGAGTCCTTACACATTAGAAAAAATGTATTCCTTTTCAGTAACATTCTGAAAACATCTGTCGTACTTTTTAGAATACTTTGTAAAGAAACATGTGAAAAACCTACAATGATGTAATTTGATTCATGAAATATTTCAGAACCTCATATAAATCATTTGTATTTTCATATTAAATAATTTTTTATTTATTATTTAAGTATACTCCCACATGATTTAAGTGAAGTTGTGTCACATTATATTTCAAACATTTCATATATTTTAAAGCACAAATATCATTTAATATTAATTATTATTGTGTTAATATAATTAATTATTGAGAAATATGCAAAATAATAATAAACTTTTTTCACGGTTTTAATTTTTTAAATAAATGTATAAAATTATGAAATTCAAAATGATAAAACAAACCAAATTTTAATAATAAGAATGTAATCTATTTAGCTAGCTTAAATTTCAAGTAAGTAAATTTTCCAATACTCTGCTTGGTACATTAAATTAAATCTGTAAGCAAAATTAGTCATTTGTAACTAAGTATATATTTATAATTTTTTTCAATTGATTATAGTCTAATTGAAAAATTCAGACAAATAATAAGAAAATATATTTTAATAATGACTAATAAATAATATGATTGTGAAATACTATAGTGCAATATAGTATGGGATTATTTGGATATCTGAGAATCAAATAATATATTTAAATTCATTCATGAACAATGAATAGCTTCAGAGCAGCATCTATTTTCTGTGATCCGCATATCATTTCCTGGTACAGTATTAAAATGTTTCCTCCAGATTAAAATTTGATTTTCTTACGCTCACTATCTCAAGTAAAACTATTAATTTAATACTATGATGAAATATTTATTTAATTTCTACATAATGTCAATTCAATACACGTATATTTTTTATATATGACTATATATATTATTTTTTGTGAGCCTTCAATGCATAAAATAAATATAAAATAATGTATGATAAAATATAAATACATATATGTAGCAATATAGCTACTTTTATATAGTTGTGTTTTTTTAATTGTACGTTTATTTAGTTTACTGATGTTTTATAATATTTATTCTTTTACTTATGTCTTCTTAGTTAATAATTTATTATAAATTAATAATTTGACATTGAAAATAAAATATAAAAATTATAAAATATAGATGAAACATTGGAAATTGTATGTTTTAAAAATGTGCTTAGTATAATCAGTTAAAAATTTTGTGTTTCTAATTGAATATTCAGACAAATTCCTTTTAAAATTCAATTCTTTGCTCTTAAGAATATGATTCACAAAACTAATACATAATCCTAAAAGGTGCAGCATAAAAAATATATTAGTGTTCTTTATTCTGAAAATATTTCCCAAAGTATTGTATAATAGCGATATTATTCAAAGTATTTTCTAGTATGATGATTTTTCTTTTAAAAGAAAATAAGTCATCTGAGAAATGTTTTACCTTGCAGCATTTCTCTAGAATATTAATTCGTCTGAAGCAAACATTAAAATAAACCTTTGAAAATATTCAAATTTAAGTAGCTTTCTGGCTCATGTCATTTGCTTTCATAAATAATAATATTTGTGCAAATTAATTTTTAACGAGAAAATACGTTATTCTCTGAGGATACATATGTTACTGAAGTCATTTAATTAAGAATTTCCTTTTTTCCACAAAACTGCTGTACTTAAAGATGAATAAGGGAGAAATTCATGAATTTTATGATTTTTATTCTTAGAAATTTTAAATAATTAAGATTAACTGTTAAATGGTCAGATATTTTGGAAGTTTCAAAAGTTAAACTATATTATATTTTATTTTTTAGGAAAAAAAATTCTCTAATTAATTTGAATTCTTTTAAATATTAAATGTAATTTAATAAGGAACTATGTTAAGTAATTATATTTTATATAGTAATATCTCACGTAGCAGTCACTCTATTGAATCTTCATCTTATTAAAAGTGTCATTTATTGAAGATTCCAACTATAAATGTATGAAAATTACGCTAGAATCTCATACATTTTTATAACATTAAAACAACATTAACATTTAAAATTGTTTACTATGTTACTGAAGTCATTTAAATAAGAATTTTAACTAAAACATTTTTTGTTACTCTTCTACAATTACATTAAACATTATAATTTTCATCTTTTAAAAATAAGCAAAAAGATTCATATTACTCAGACATACTGACAATTCAGAAAATGTAAAAGATGTTCATGTATAAGTTAGTTTTCTAAATAGAAACTTACTGTCTTAGTGAACTTACTGAATCATATTCTATAAATAAGGGATAATGAAATGATTGCATATGAAAGATTTTGTTGGACATAATGAAAATTTGATGAATGTAGCTTTAATGACATTCAAAGCTTAATCTTCTTTAAGTTTGATTTTCTGGACATACTATTGTAAAAAATTAATGATATGAACAATCATGATTTATACGGTGTATAGATATTAAAATAAATAAAAAATTAGCGTTATACTTTAAATAATTTGACACAACATTGTTGATAGCTTAACATCAGAAAGTAATATTAATGTTTCACAGTTACACATAACAAAGTGTTCTATTCCTGCCTCCAATACGGAATAAAAAATTTTAGTAGTTCGGAATTCATTTTAAACTGCTAGTTCAAATTAAATTAGCACTTATATATAAAACGTTTTCGTAGAATACTAACATACTGCTACATCATTTCATTATCAGCTTATATGTTTTTATCATTCTAAAAATTTCTTAAATATATAGAAGTTTCATACAAAAATTTAAATAAATTAATATATTTTATTTGAAATTATTGCATTTATAACTTTTTCTTCAAACTCAATAGCACGAAAAGAGCTCTATTTCTATACATATATTCAAGAGCTAAAATATTTTATTGAGTCAAGAAAAATTAAAAGAAAAAGTGTTACAAATAATTTATAATATAGAAAATTACGGTATGGATTCTTATAACATAAAATATAATTTAAAATGAAGTTATATTTTAAATAAGACAAATCCTTTATCAAAATCATAAATATATTTTAAAAATTTTTCTTTTTTTTACAAGAAAACTTAAAATGTATTTATGAAATGGAATATCGAGAAAAAATAATATATTTACATGATCATTATTTTTTCTGGAAAAAACTAATTTAAATTATTTCATTTAATAATTGATGGTAAAATTCGTACATAATAATAAACATTTATCTTATTTTTTAATGTCCATGTAAAACGCAAGCAATAATATATATATATATATATATATATATATATATATATATATATATATATATATATCTATCTATCTATCTATCTATCTATATATATATATATATATATATATATATATATATATATATATTGTACTGAATTATTTTGATCTCATAATTATATTACAGCTGACAGCCAAAATGAATTTTAATTTAATACTATTTGAAAAACATAATATAAAAGTTGAAAATTTATAATTTTAAGAAAACAACTTTAATATATGTATGTAATAAGAAAAATTTTGTGTCGATAAATTGCTTAATTTCAGTTATATCCTATTTAAGTAATATGAAACATTTAAAATAATATAGTTAATTATAATCCAATTAATCCTATAATTGTTTACACAGTTTAAGCACAATAATACGTATTTCTAGATAGGGCACAAGAAAAAGAATGAAATGCAAGGGAATAAAAAATCCTTTTCTTACTGCTAGAATGAATTGACTAATCCATAAGATCCTCTGTAAATATCCATGTATGCTTATATATTTATCTATTTTATTAAAGTGAAAAGATCATAATTCCGAGAAGAAATGCAATGACACATTTACGGATTTAAAAATTGATTTTAAGTGTTACTACGCTTTCACGCATTAAAAATATTATAATTCATTGTTTCTAAATGCCTGTAAATATAAGACGATGAATATATACACACTTTGATAAAAAATAAATTTTCATCCTGGATAAAATAAAACTGTACATAAAGAAAAAAGTATGTCACATATAAATAAAGCCAAATAGAATATGATTATTTAATTTCTAGCTTCCAATATTATTTACAAAGGATTTTTCATTCGGATGAAGATGTGTGTTTTGAAGTTTTCTTATAATGCACAATTTAATGTAATTGTTTTCGCTTTCAAAATTTAAAATTTCCTTTCTTGTTCAAATCAATTCATATTTATTTAGACATTCTTCAAATCATGAGCATTATGCATATCTCCTTGCTTTTACTCATAGAAATCAATACCATTTTCAACATGTTTTTTCTGGAAATATTTTTCTTTCATTTCCTACGATTTTTCTTAGTTCTTACGTCATATATACAAAAATGCTGATGAAATAGTTTATTGAGATGTCCATGGCTATGCCCTCCGTAATTTAAATTATGGTGGGGGTATTTACATTAATACCTTCATTATAATTTTACTTTTTTCTTATTTATTTTCCAGAAATATTGCGTTTATACGTTGATATTGCTATCTTCCAGAACTTTGATAATACCATCTTCCAGTAAATATATACAAATGCACACTATATTTCTTGAAATGTTCAAAGAATTAATAAGCTCATGAGTATTTCAACAAACATTTTAATTAAATGATATTTTGACATTTTTTCTATCATTCCTGATTTTTTGTAAAAAAGGAAGAATGAAAAAAATGTTTGATGAATTGTTTAAGAAATTTTTTTGAAATGATATTCAAGCAGTTTTTAAACAATTAAATTCAACAGATTAATTTTTCTTATAATTTAAATGTTCCATGTATAATTTCTAAGCTTTGTTCTTAAAGTTTTCGTCTACTTTCTAATAAAATTTCATTTTTTAACGGGTTGTTTTATAAATAATAATGTGTATAATATTTATGATACTGATAAAAAATAAGAAAAAAATTATTATCATAGCATGGCATTTCTAATTTATTTTTTATGATAAATATCTTAATAGTAAGAAGTTTTATTTAATTCATTGCTTTAAAAATTAGAAAATATTTCTTTAAAAATGAGAGTTATTCGAATAGTTCTGAAGGGTAGTTTGTTCAAAGAAAACTCACATTTTATTCCGTAGCATTGAAACATTTTATTTATTCTCCTTTAAAGTAACTTTTGTAATACCAAAAATCTATTCACCATTGAAGGTACACGACATTATTTCTTTAGTTTCTTATCTTGGCCGACGTTTTTTATGCCAAATGTTTGTGTTCAGAAGTGTTATAAACTAATAAATTTTCCAACCTTTCTGCTAGCGCAGAGCAAGGATATAAAAATTTCTGTGTTTCTTACGGTTCTGTGAACGGATAGATTCGAATTTACTGTTTCGTACAGGCATTTCTCTTGCCCCATCTCAGCGTAGAAATGGTCTACATCATTTTACAGTGAGCTAAGCGAAGCAAACAAATTGAAGTTTTTTTTTTTTTTTGAAAAATGGATAAGATTGTGGCTTTATATTAAAAGTACATTTTTATTTTGCAAAATAGTGTGCTTAAATTTTAAATGAAACGGAGTTATCTAGTGAATAGAGAAACTCATGAATAAGATTGAAATTACTATATATTTCTGATCTTAGACTAATTTAAAGGGTGAAAAGAAATATTTTTGCTTATCTTAAATTATTGCGTATAACAGTATGAATTTTTATTCAAATAAAAAGTAATGTAAATTGTGTAGAATTTAGCTTATTTAGGAACATTGTCAATCACCTCGCAATTTTTAAGGAAGACCTAATAACAAGACCATTTGAAATAACAATCTTGTGTCCATTTTATGCCACAATAATTAAGGGACATTTAGCTTATTGTACTTTATTTAAACTTTATTGCGCATTACTATTATTTACTTAAAATTACAAATAATACATTAAACCTTCAAATATTTTTTGCCAACTAATTATTTACTTTAAATTAGTATCAAAATTAGTGTGTTACTTTGTGGGACATGGAATGATTTAAGCATCAATTATATACAATTAACCCAATGAAATAGTTTTCTTAAGATGAAGATGCTTAAATGAAAAAATGTAAATGCTTAGGCACATTTACATATTTTATAAAACACGACTAATGCTTTGTAGTTTTGAATTTATTCCCAAAAGGTAAATAAATAAATGAAATGAGACATTCCTTCTTATCCCATAAAGATAAAATTTTGTTTTCAGCTGTTATTTTACACCATTTTCTTTTTTTCTGAGTCAGTGAGTTAAATGTATATGCATTTGAGATACACAAACTACATTTTATTTTAACTTCTTAAGTTAATTTCTTAATTTTTCAATTATATTTGATCATTCCGTCCGTAAGAAATGATAAGAAGTTGGAAGTGCATAATTAAGTTGACTGCTTAAGTTATCTAGTTTAAATATACTTTAAAATATTTTAAAAATAACTAATAATCTGACATTAGATTAATATATTATTATAAAAAAAATTCTTAAATCTACGTTGATAATTTCTGTCACTAATAACTAACAAATTCAGTCAATCGTTAAATTTTCATCCACGATGATGTATAAAAATATTGATGCGTGATTTATTACCACCCCCCTTTTCTTCACTTTAACATTCCGACAAAGGGATTTGATATTTGCTAACATCAACCAACAAAGGTTTTCTCTAATTGGCTATTCACTCCTGTGAGCCGTGTTTCGAACCCACTAGTGGTCAATGGCGAGTATGATGTCGTTCCCCATTCGACTATCCTCTTTCCTGAATTAAAATTAAATATTTCTTAACTACAGACCCGATTCTATATAACGAACATAATTGCTATTATACAGCTTGCATATTTCAATTTTACGAAATCAACAAATTCCTTAACAAATTGTTTAATCTTAAATTTAAACTTTAAATTAAAATTTTAATTAAATTTCTTACTGTGATATTGAGTGGATAGGAAAGTATTTCGTTGCTTTCTTTTAATTAGTCCAATTTAAATATTCATATTTATACATGATTTTGAAACATTTAGAACTATTTGCTAACATTTATATCGAATATCTATCTAAAAGGCACATCAGATTTTATAAGTCAGTTTGAGTTATAAAAATTTTCTAATTATGATAGATTTTTATAATCTGTTAAGCCCAAAAAAATTTTTAAAAATGTTTTGCAGCATTGTCATAATCACACACTTTTAATTTTAATTATAACAGAATGAAATTTTTGTTTAATTTAAATGATAAAATATCTGTCAGCTTGTTGTTTCTATACCATTGAAGAAATTGTAATTTTCTATTTTTTCATTACTAATTATTAATATTTCATATCAAATATATTTGTTAAAGTGAATATATATATATATATATATATATATATATATATATATATATATATATATATATATATATATATATATATATATATATATATATATATATATATATATATATATATATATATATATATATATATATATATATATATATATATATATATATATATTATAAAATAATATATTATATGGCTCGAATTTTTTATTAAATTGAAAATATTATGGATATCTAAGTACTACAGTAACTACAGTATGGATTTTTTAAAGAATATTTCTAGCATCTGTGCTGGAAAACTTTGCTTAAATGTATGTAGTGTGTTCTTTTTTTATTTTAAGATATTAATTTCTTTTGAATCATATTACTTGAAGAATAAAACTTAAAACCCTAACTATCTAGAAAAATATCAAATTAATTTGTAATTAATGCGTAATATATAAAAGCATGAATGCTTGATGACTAAATATGTAAAAAAGAATAAGCTAAAACATCAGCAGATAAATCATAAGTTCTTTAAGCTATTTCACTTCATATTGGTAAAAGGTTTAGTCAACTGATTCATAGGGAGAAAAAAGTGCAACTTCTGTAGTCCGAAGACTGGAGCACCGTGAGGAAGAAGACTGTCTTGGCTCCATACCTGTTAGTGTTAGCTGGGAATTATGGAGTGGCCTTCACACCTTGTGGGTGACCCTACCAGGAATAAAAACTCCGAAAGTACTTCGCCCACTCCTCCCAGGAACACCACTTTGCCACGGTAATGCCACTAACAGGACTAAGGGAGTAATTAAAGTGATTATATATTACAATCGAATTATATATTATAATAATAATGTATTATAGTCGAGAAGCTAATAATAGTGATGTCTTGATATTAACTGATAGCCGCAGTTCAATTCAACATCTGCAAAAATGGACCTGCTTGGGAGACCAAACAAGCTTTTCTATTCTACACAAGCTTAAAATTGTCTCCCTTCGGCATCATATCTATTTTCAGTTGATCCCTCTCACGTGGATATTGGAGGCAATGAAATAGCAGATACTTTAGCAAAGAAGGGTTCAGGTCATCCTGCTCCTTCCTGTTCTGCGCTTACCTACCTTGAACTCTTTTCCGTGAGAAAAGCCCAGTTAAAAACCGATTGGCAGATTCCTTTGATTCCCCACTTCTAAAAGGGTACATACATACATAACTGTATGGGGAGACCCCAGACTGTACCTTAAGGTTAACGGGTGCCGTCTCCCCAACACCTAGTATGCTCCACACCTCTACGAGGTCCGTGAGGGTGCCACCATCGTGGCATTTAACAAGGCAAAGAAATTGTGCTTACAAATTGGTAGCAAGAAGTTACAAAACATTTTAAGGGGCTTTAAGTCCTGTTGAACATCAAGCAATAGCATTAAATATTTTCTCTGAGTTAAAAATAAAAAATAACATGACATATAAAACAAACAATGGAGAAACAATTTTTAATCAATGAAAAGACAGTTAACAATTTCTAGGGTAATTATGGCAATAAAAACATTATATACATTGAAAGCAGGGTTATAAATAGTATGAACACTTAATTATGAAAAGGAAAAAAAATGGCACTATACGAAAGTTGATAACTATATACAGGCAGGCAGCTTATACAAGTTTAATAAGCACCTTAGCTTTTAAAAGCATTTTAGGCTCAAAATAAATTATTTAAAAGGTTTCTAAGGTACTAAAAGGGAATAGGATTCAAAAAGTTTTTAAAGTTATAAAGCGGGCTCATAATGTTCGAAAAGTCCAAACAATTCGGAACATATAGTTCATAAATTTCATTAAGTTCATATAAAAAAAATTAAATACCATTATTAATTGGGGAAGAAAGTTAACTTTAAAAATAGTTTTCTGATTCGTCCGTGGAATCTTCTATATCGTCTGTGGAAGCGTGGCTTAAATACTGACAAAGTTCTAATCCTCGTTTGTTGAGATGAATTATTAGCTTCGTGAGGAGTAATCTGCGGTGACGATCTTTCAAGCAAAATCTCAGGAACTCTATGTTGGTCTGTTGGGAGTTCTTCTTTAGGTGGTATTTCTCAGTCTCTGGGCACTCTAGGACATAGTGGAAAGGATCCCTTTGGGCTCCACAGATACAGGTGGATGAAACTGCCTTTCCGAATCTTTGGAAGTACTGTGGAAATGGACCGTGAAAGGTTAGCAGCTGGTTGAGGTATGGATTATCATACGTTACCTTGCTAGAGACTTCTGAGAGTAGATATTTGGTTATTCGACCTGTTGTTGCATTGTCCCACAGAGACTGCCATTTTTGAAATGTGAAGTGTTTCAGTTGTTTGATAAGTGAAGATCTTGGATATGGAATAACTAATGCTTCGGATTCATCAATTTTTGTGGCTTCCTTTGCAGCGATGTCTGCGCACTCATTTCCAACATCACCTTGATGCGCTTTAATCCTGCTTAGATTGATGTGCGAAGTTGCAGCTGCTAGTTTTTCCTGTATGGCATGTATTATTGGTGATGTGTGAAGTGGGTTAAGTAACGCATGCAAAGTTGATGAGCTATCAGACCAAATGGTTACAGAGCTGAGGCCTTGTGCATCAACGATGTTGATAGTTTCAAAATGACTATGGCCTCTACCTGAAAGACTGAGTTCTTATTCCTCAGCTTAATTTTGTATTCTTGAAGTTGTTTGTCTTCATGATAATTTATTAGGGCTGCACCTGTTTTACCGTCAATATGTGATCCATCCGTATAGATATTGTAAGGTGTGATTAATTTGATTTGACCTTGTGCTGGCGAGGAGGGTTTGGAGGGCAGATTGTGGATGTGTATCCCAATCTGCCCTCCGATGCTTAACGATGGATGGACACAGTCTTTATGCACAGGACATTCATAGTCAGACGCACTGAGGGTTTGGTCTCCCAGCACAGTAGTGTCCTGCAGTTGCAGTACCCTAGTTTTGTGTGCTAGCTGGATGCAAGTAAGATGAAGTGGTGGCAGGCCTGCCAGTGTGTTGAGGGCAATTGTGGACGTGGTCCTGAAGCTTCTCGTGATTAATAATGTAAAGTAATGCTGTAGGCTGTCTAATTGCCGCTGCTTCCTAACAGTCATGGGTAGAATCCACAAGGATAAGCCATAAGTAACCATTTTCTCCATGACAGAAAAATAAATTACATTAGTAATTTTACTATTAATGCCCCAGTCTCTAGCGATCATGGAGTGGAAACGCTGAACTATTGGTATCATCTTTGTCTTTAACTGCCTGATATGTTGTAGGAAGGACATTTTGCAATCTATTGCTACTCCGAGATATTTTAGTGTTTTAGTATGCTTTAGGATATTATTTTCTAAGGTTATTCTGGGATTTGATTTTAAGTGTTTTCTTTTCTGGTGCAGGATAAGGATTTGCGATTTAGGATGAGAAATTGTCAGCTTTAAGTTTCTACAGTATTTTGAAAAATCTTGCAAAGATTCATTACAATGTGATTTTAGAGACGCTTTTGTATTACCTTCAACTACTGATAATATGTCGTCGGCAAAAGCAATAACTTTAGTATGTTCTGGCCAGGATGATGTTAATAATTCATTAAAGAAGGTGTTCCACAGGATGGAACCGCCAACAGATCCCTGTGGGCATTCTCTGGTGTGCGGAATTGTGACGCACCCTCCATCATGAACCGTGGCGAGCGAACTGTGTTCCAAATAGCTTAAGATCAAGGATGTTATATTACTTGGACATCAAGTTTGTAGCAGTGCTTGACGCAGCCCTGGCCACCAAAGTGAGTCAAAAGCCTGCTGGATATCCAGCGCAATCAGTGCTACGTAGTTCTGCTTATGGTGTGATCGTCAATTAGGTTTCTAAGTTTTTGGTAGGCGTGTTTTGTCGAGCTGTTACTTCGAAATCCGTATTGGTGATTACTAAGGAATTTTGTTTTATTCAAGTGATGTTTGAGCCTTCCTATGGTCAATCTCTCCAAAACCTTCCCTAGAGCTGATGATAAGCAGATTGGTCGATAGGAGGTCTGGAGACTAGGGTTTTTATTCTTTTTTAGAAAGTAAATAACCTGGCCCTGTTTGAATGGTTTGGGGAAAGTTTTAAGCGTAAGGCAAAGATTAAAATATTGCAGGAGGAAAGTTGCATTTGCTCGAAAGAGAAGCTTGACAATCACATTGTCTATCCCATCTAGGCCGGGAGCTTTTGAATTGACAAGATTCTTGATAATATACTTGTTCTAAAATGGTAGAAAGCCGGGACTTTCTCTAGCTCTTTCCTGTTATAGGGAATCCAGCACTTGCCTTGCAAGTCTTGACTCTGGTCACCTGAAATACCTCACTTTTGTAGCGGGTAACAAAACCTTCCCCCTCTGTCCTAAACGCCACGGACACCAAGCTTCTCCTGAGCATATCCTTGATTGTATGAATATACATTATTGGCCATTAAAATTGCTATACCAAGAAGGAATGCAAATAACAGAACGATATTTATTGGACACATACATCATAGTAGAAAGAAAAAGTGATTAGATTTACAGGAAATTAGGATGTATAGATCTTGAGAAATCAGTACCCAGAGCAGCCACCTCTGGCTGCAATAACATAATTTATCCGCCTAGGCGTGGAGTCAAACAGATATTGTATGGTATGTACGGGGATCTCAGTCCATGCAGCTTCAACACTATGCCACGGTTCATCGACAGTAGTGGATGGTGAGTGATGGCGTGTCAATCGCTCGGCAACCATTGTCCACACGTTCTCAATTGGTGACAGATTAGGAGAAAGTGCTGGCCAGGGTAACAGCCAAACCTGTTCTGTATCAAGGAGGTTCAAAACAGAGGTTGTGCATGCGGTCGTGCATTATCCTGTTGAAACAAAGCATTAGGGAGGCCTCGAAGATAGGGCAGAGCCACCGGCCTTAACACATCGGAAATGTAACGGTTGCTGTTCAAAGTGCTGGTAATGCGAACAAGAGGTGATCGAGACGTGTATCCAATGGCACCCCATACTATCACTCCAGCATATGGGCCAGTATGGCGATGTCCAATGTAAGCTGGCAATGCGCGTTCTCCACGATGCCTCCAAACACGAATGCGGCTATCATGGTCCTGTATACAGAACCGAGATTCATCTGTAAAGATGACGTGATCCCGCATCCAGGTTCGTCGGTGATCACACCATTGAAGGCGCTCCTGTCTGTGACGCAGCGTCAATGGTAGCCGAAGCCATGGTCGCCATACAGACAATCCAGGCTGCTGCAAACGTCATGGAACTGTTCGAGCAGAAACTTATTGCCTTGCAAATGACTCCATTTCTCGACTCAGGGTTCGTGACGTGGCTGTAGGATCCCTTGTGACCAAGCGGATAAGATGTCTGTTTTCTCTGCTGTTATTGAGGGGGGTCGCTGAGATCCTGCATGACTTTCCGTATGATTGTCCTTAACCCATGGATTCTATATGCTGCTAACAGTCATGGGGTCTCGACCGATGCGAGCAGCAATATTGCCGTACGATAAGCCGCAATCCCGGTAGTCTATAATCCTTCCTCGATCAAAGTCAGACACGTGCTGATAAGCATTTCTTCTTCTTACACGAGGCATTACAACAACTTTCTTTGCCGAAAACAATGTTGAAACGGAAATTGAGTATGCGAAAACTTCTGTCAAATCTCTGGTTTTATACATATTGTAGATGTCGCTACTGTCGCCTGTTTTGTAGGAATGCGCTGAAAATCTAATCATTTGCATATCACAGCAAGTTCTACCTGTCATGCAAATTTCACGTGTGTGATATGCCGTTTTCTTGGTGCATCAATTTTAATGGCCAGTAGTGAACTATGGGACGATATCTACACTTCTCCCCGAATTGACATCGATTTCCTCTCCGTCAACGGATTCCTTGATTTGGTCTGATTCCGTCAGACCCCTTAAAGATAAGCAGCAACAACATAAGTTTTAATACATTGAATAGTTTTAAGCGAGAATAGGTTTATGTAAGGTGATTTTCATTTAAAATATATTTTACATAGTTAATATTTTTCCAATTAACTGTAATTTCGTAATTCCATTTTCACATTGTAAAAATCTAAATGCTAACAATTTTTTATTTTATTTTGTAAGAACTGAAACTCTCACATTATTTCTGATTTGTGCTCACCAAATTCGATAAATTTTTACTGCCAAATCTAAAGTAATATTGACTTGGCAATAAAAATTTATCTCAAATTTAAAATTCTTGTTCACACTTCAGTATTTATTAAAAATTTAAGTGCGAACAAGTTTACGTTTTTATGTATTTCACAGAGTGACAGATGTTTGGACTAATAATGTGTATCCAAAAGAAATATTAAACATAATTTTTTTACTAATTTAATAATTATTGTATAATGGTTACCTTTTTAGGATTTAATAAATGAAAACTAAAACTTTATGCTCTAGCTCACAAGATAACAGTTTGTGGATTTGATTCTTACCCACGTCTTGGATTTTTGGAAATGCAAGGAATAACTTTTACACTATAAGTTTCTTTTGAATTAGCTCTCATTTGACCTAGTTTTCGACTTGGTTCTCAGTCTACGTTTACGTTTTTACTCGACGGTTTTGATTGAGACCAACTGTTTTAAATTAATATCAAGATTCTGCTGTAAATAACACTCAGAGTGAGAATATAACCCACGGACAGTTAAACTGACATTGATCATACAGTTGTCATATCAGCTGTTTGATTTCGTTCATCTTTATTAAAATCAGAAAAATATAAAAAGTAATAATCATTAAATCATTTTTACTTTATTTATGAAAATAATTTCATTAAATGCAACTAATTATTAACAGCCATGGAATTTCTTAAAAGTAATTTTCATGGCAAATGTTCCTTTTTCATTGTTTCCATTGTACACATTTTATCATATCGATTCCTCAAAACAATATTAATAAATTGGACATGCCATAAATGATATCGTTGCAGTTAAGATTATCAGGAAATCCATTTATCCTTAATAGACATGATGCAATATGAGATCCTAGTAATCATTCAAGGAATTAGTTATTTTCGTTGGTCCGTAATAACCACTATCTAGATTCAGAGAATTAGTTCTTTCATTTATTATGAGTGAACTGATTTTGCTTCGGTTGCATTTCTAAAATATAAATATAAATGGTATCATTAGAGACAGTTAACATTTCGATATGCATTAATCGTAATAAAAAATAATCTTTAATTCAGAATGGGAAAAGATTGAGAAAATCTTTAATTTCTTGTTTTAAGTTAACTTCTTTTTAGGCAATACATTCGTAGTTAATGAAAATTATATATAATTTTTTATATATTATATATTTTAAGCGCTATCTGTGCATTAAATATAAATTACATTCTAATTTAATGAAAATTAATTTGGATGATTTTGTTTCATCATCTGAGCTATAAATTTTAAATCATGTTTCTAAATTTGATCCTAATTTTTAAAGTCTGATAATCAAAAGTCTTGCTTATTATTTTAAATGTATCTTATTATAGAATTTATAAAATAGATATTTCAGTATTAAATTTACATTATAAGTATTAATTGGCAACAAAAACTAACTCTTCATTTTTCAATAATTATTTATGTTTTCTCATAGTATATATGCATGATGAAAAAAGACAATATATTTTTACACTTCCTTGGTTTCTAAAATGAAGAAACCTGTCCTATTTGTTCTTAAGACAGTTACTACAGAATGAGGATAATCATAAGCATTTCAAAACTTTTACACTTATTACGTGGAAATATACATATTTTTAGAAAAAAACTTTAAAAAGAAATTAAAAAAATTATTACCATAAACTTTTTTCAAAATTGTAGTTGTCAAGTAAATTACATAATTTTATTTCAAAAGGATTTTACATTTTCTCACAAGATCCACTCCACAGATATTCAGATGAATTTTTAAAACAAATTCTTAGAATTGTTATTTCAATTTAAATAATTTATCAATACTCTACATAGTCTTGTGCATTGATACTAAAAATGAGAATTAATCAAACTCCAGGCGTTAGTAATTATTACACAATAAAGAGACCTATGTTCATTAAGTATTTCCCAAACCTGAGTTTAATGCACTTTAGGACCTTATTAGAGATACCACTGGGAATAATTTCAGCATTGTGTGTGTGTGTTAAGTGGTTGAGAGGAACAGAATCTCTGTGATTACAATGATTATATGTCTAATTAAATACACGACAGCTTCTTGCTTTTCTTAAGTGTTCTAGATAACGACGTCAATTTCCGTTTTTCTTTTTCCTTAGACAAACTCACTAATAAATTTCAATTTTCCTTTAGTATGGAACCTTGTGATACTAAATAGCTTTAATGAATTACAAACAAGAAAGAAATTAAAAAGAAAAATTTTCAATTAAATAATGTTTCACCTTATATGCACTTGAGTGATATTACTTATAAATTATATAATGATAAAATAATCTCTTGTTAACAATATAAATTTAAAATTTATTTTTGAAAATTTAAAAGCTGCTAACGTTTTTTATGTTACCCTACTTCACTCGTGTAAATAATTGTGTGCAAAAGTATATAACTATAAAAATAGACTATTCAAATATTTTATTTACGATTTTGCTTATGTACTTTTTTCTAAGTTGCAATATTTTGAATGTTTTTTCTAAAGTAATTTGAACCTTTGAAAATTTACTCATTATAAAGATATTTGTTGTTTTAAAGTATTTAACTTTAAAATAAATATTTTAGATTTAATTTCTTTTCTGCAAGAATTATTTGAGTTAAGTGGCTTGAGAACTAATAATGAAGGGTATATAAAACTGCATAAAATAAGCTTCTGATAATTTATTTTTATATGCTTAAAGGGTGATCAAAATCTTCAAGATACAAAAAATTTCCAAAATTATTAAAGTTGTAAAATGTATATTTTCTGAGTTGCGATTTTATTTTGTATACCATTCACATAAATAACTGAATAATTGCTGATTATTAATTAAATAATGAAACTACAAAGTTATTGACAATGATTTAATTCAGAGCCAAATATATAATTTAATTCATAATGTATTATGCATTACTAATTAAATGCAAAATAATTTTAAAAAATTTAAAATTTCCTAAATATATGTTTTTTATAAAATATTAAACTATCATATTTAAAAATATTTAAAATGTACTACCAATTTCAATTATTTTTAAAAAAAATCTTCATTAATCATTAAACTGTACTTATTGCAGTTTTTTTCAGAAAAATTTATGTGCATAAGATTGCGAAAGAAATGGAAATCAAACTCTTTGATTTTTAAATTTTACTGCTTTTGAAGCTATTTAAAAATTAAGTTTTTATGAGTATGATATTGGGGAATGTTCTATTAGATTTCATGTGTTTCAAAAATTAAAGATATATATTTCTGACATGAACTAAAGTTTATTTATCTCTATAAGCGAAATATTATTATCAAATTTCAACATTTCAGTAAATATTTGAAGATGATACACAATGAATAAAAAACATAGAAAATAAATGGTTAGATTTGTTTTCTCTCCTTTTTAACAATTTCTTTTGAATTTTTCGGGGTCTTATAAAAAACTTAAATTATTTTTTAGATATATTTCTAACGATGTATATTTTTTATCGTAACTATTTACATCTTTTAAACTTGAATGCCAAACTACTGTCGATGTAAAAGGAAACAAAATGATGAAAAACGAATGGCTTTGTGGAAAAAAAGTAAATACTGAAGGAACCGGAAGAAAAGTTACATATCTCCAACATTCCTACCTATACTTTCGATTGATTTTCCTTGTTTCCTTCTACATTATCTTTAGTCAGCATAAGAGCCTGTAATTTATTTTAAATTTAACTCTCTATTTTGAAATATTTTTGGAAGAAGTGTGAAACTAATGAATATTTTTCCTCATATTTATTCTTCATTCATTTTTGTTTGTTTTCAAAAATTCAAAAAAATACAAGTTTCAAAGAAAATTTTAATAAAATTTAATTTTTCTTGAGTTTAAAAGTATAATTTATGAATTAAATCTTTATTTTCTTATGTCTTTAAATTATGTACTGTTGATTTCATTGAAATATTAATTACTTCAAAAACTTATCTTAATATTAAAACTTATATATAATTTTTGTTTCATTTGTTGTAAAAAAATTTTACATGACTTTACTAAATTTATTAATTTTAATATCCTCAATTTAACTACGATTCCCTTATTTTGTATCATTTAAGCCATTATTCATTTCATCTGCTTATTTCTATGATTCTATAAAATTTTGTTATTCTGTATAATACTTTAAAGATATTTTTAAAGCAATTAAAACATTGATAACGCATATTATACTGTAATAAAATCTGGAATTAAAGTATTTTAAATTTTTGCTTTATAAATAATTTAAAAATTAGATATTTTTAAAAAAAATGCTGAAACAAATTTATATTTTTTTGCATATACTATACGCCTATAATTCATATTTTAAATTTTTTTGATTGAAAGTAAAAGTAAAAGCTAGAAAATTAAATTCTCTATATGTAATTTCCTATTTTAAATTTTATATTTTTCATGAAAATACAGGAAGGAATAAATTCTAAGCAACTAAATTAAACAAGCATATATTAATATATATTATTTAAATAAGTACTTAATTATTTTTATAATAGTTAATAAATAACCTGATTTATTGTTTATTAATTTCCTAGTGTGAAAGTTTAAAGAAATTATTAAAACTAAGTATATGCTTTATCCTTTTGGTACCACACAAAATTTTAAGACAATACTTTTTGATTATTTATATGATTTATATTGAGGTCATTTTTCAATATTTTAAACAATTACCTCTTTTATTTATTTGCTCTATATTTTATCACAGATATTTGCAAAATACATTTACAAAAATTATACTTTTACTACTACTTTATTACTTCTTTACTTTAAATATTACTTTTAAGCAATAGTATTTGAAGATATTTGTAGATTTTAATAATCATCTAAGTTGTATAAATTTCTTTTTGTTATGATGAATTTCTTCATTCTGATTTATCTTGTAATTAATACTGAAAAAACAGAAAATAATAGCATTTTAAATTAAATTTCCATAGAAATGAAGCATTGGGAAGATTTCTTTGAAAGAACCAATTTGTATATTATATTACTGGTTATTCTTCAAAGAGTACATATTAAAAAGTATAACACACTGATTTAATCAATTGTTGTCTATACATTTTTTTATAAAAGTAAGAAATATAAATATCTAAAAATCTTCAAAAAGCATAGCTAGATTCGCTCTATATTTCTCAGAAAGTTCTTTTTCTTTCTATGCGGCAAACTGGATGCCTTTCTCATTTTCTTGGATAAACTTAGAATGGAATTGTAAGGAATATATATATCTCTGTAAAATGTGAAATATGAATAGCGAAAATTCCATAGTTTCCTCTCTATATCAGTGGCCATGTTTCTTTTTGGGTAATGGGCACATAAATTTTCCTCCCTTGACAGAAAAAATACATTTTCCCAAAAGGGATATAAAAATTCAAACTGGCTTTGCCAAATTCCACTGTTTTCTTAGTACAGAAGAAACTGTGCTTTAAATAATTTCAAAATATTTAATCCACCAAAGTAAAATAAAATATATACAACTTTCACAAACTTTTTTAGTCACTGTTAAAAAATAATGCACTTTGTAATGTAAACGAATGAGGAAAATGAGCATGTCAAACTCTGAGAACATTTATATTTTTCCAGAATTTAATTCAGTATTTTATAGAAAGCATCGCTTAAATGTTTTCTCACTTTCTTTTTTATGGTATTTTGAACACATGAGAAAGCTATATAGCTACTGTATGTATTGGTTAAATATATTATAGACACTTCATAAAGTTTAAAAAAATTTTAAATTTACTATCACTTAAAAAAACTATTTCCTTATTTAAATATGAAACTGTGCACAGATAACAGGAAATGGAAATCTACATGTATTTTTAACAATTCATTCATTTTTTCTTACATGAAGTATTTTAAACTTTTTGTGATTAAAATAATTATTAAATACATTAATAGCCATCCAAAATACAACAGGAAGAAAAACAAGATACATCAAGTTAAAATTTAGTTGGTGCACACACAAGTGATTTAAATTACTACCTCTAATGAAGAATGGATCATAATAAAAGCAGCAGTTAGAGTAAAACGATTGTTGGCTACAAGCAATACAACAGCCTCGGCAAAGAATCAAAGATGAATTCGATATATCATTGGTGTATCAATTCACGCAACCTACAAATATTGCCTCAGTTAATCCAATATTGCAGTGGGTGGGTGGTGCATGCCATACCAGTTGGTGAGCAATCATAGTCCATATAAGTTTTTGTTTGGCTATAGATTGGAAGAAGAAGCTAACTCCAAGGAAGAAATTCAAACTGATGAATAAAGAATTGGACCTTGTATGCTATGCTGGGACATGACTTATCTTGTTAGAAAATGGTTGTTGACGAGCATTAATTATATGTATAGAACACGGGATACAACACCTCAGAAATGTGGAGTGGTGTTCAATAAACTGGCAATCGTATCAGAGGAATGTAGGAATACAATTCAATACCATCTTCAGCCTTGATACTTCGTGCCTGACTAATATGGTGAGGAAAAATGCGAGAGTTCAGCAAGTCTCTTATCGTGCTTTCTTCAGACTTTAATATGACCAACGTAGTTTTGTCTGTTGAATTGAAATTCATCAGTAAAGATATTGTCATTCCATTCCATTATTCATATCCGTTATTCATCTCAGCAATAGAGGCGCAAAAGAACATAGTACCTAATCAAGAATAAAAGAACAAGTATAAAACATATCTTTTAGACATTCCAACTCAAACTGACAGCGAAATTGACTAAATTTGTTCATATATGATTCATGTTGTGGCTAAGTGATTCGTCACTTCCAAGTGGCACATGCATGTCCTCTCTAGCAGAAGTACAATGCAGTGAGTGTCACTGGTCCCGTCTGTTTGCTGTTTCTTCCTACATCCATTAATTACAGATTTGCATTACTATTACATGGTTTTTTTTTCCAATACGATCACCAATTTTCCTGAAGAGTTATCCACAATCCCTACGGGGCTACAACTATTTCTCAGTCAAACTTAGAAACCTGCTCGAGGGATGCTCAACATCTTCTATCAGGCATAATAAGACAGTTTATGCAGAAAAAGCCGAAAATTCATAGCCGTATTTTAAACTGGTAATCTCTTCTCTCCAAATACAGTGCATGCAGGTGGCACTACAATTACTCATGATGTGCTTTTGCTGTAACAAAAATGATGTGTATTTTTCGTCTCCGCATAATATTATTTTTACCTGATTTTCAAGCTTCCTTCAGAATGATGCATTTTAATGGACAGCTTGCATTTTATACACCCATTATATCAAAACTTTGTGATACATTGTATAGTAAGATGCTATCTATAAATCTTACAAAATCATTAATTGCTCTAAGTCTTCAAACTATTGTAATTTTTTTATAATCGTTAGAATCTCGTAATGGGGAAAACAGCCAATTTCCTGTGCCGCAGCATTCAGAAAAAAAGTAGACAGCTTTTTAAAGAGAGTTTGCAGTTGGGAAAAATAAGGCTGTTTAACATTTAATCAGCATTGCTTAAACACTGTTGTTACACGAAATAATTTTTCAAAGTAAGATAAGTTCAAAGCAAGTGCAGATTGAAAGCTTTAAAAATTTATTTAAATTACGAAGCCATTATTTCGTAAAGTCAAGACTTTTATAATGTACTTTCCGTGCATTTCCTACTGACGGCGTATTGAAAAAGTGGAAATAGAAAAGAAACAAAGCTTTTTTTTTTAAAAAAAAATTATTTTTATTTTCCTTTAAATAATTACGACGTGAATGTAAAAAGTGAGAGACCTGATAATTCAGATATTTTTACCTTTTACATAACATTTAAGCACAAATGACAAATTTAAAAAGAGGAGGATAACCACATTCATAAGAACAATTGGAAAGGGTTGTTTCATCATGACAGAATAACTCCATAGACAGACTAAAAGTCAGCCTTCATTATATTTTAATTAACTGGAGAAAGATATTATGATATATATTTTAACTTATTCCTCGCCGCATTCCACACGAACAGAGTAAACATTATATAAATATTTTACATATAGGTGCGTATGCATGTATGTAATTACTGTAAAAGCAAAAAATATTGATATAAATGTAATAAAATTTGTTTTTAACCTTCCTTATAAAATTATTTCACTATTATCTTTATAAATTTATGTATACGAATTTAATTCGTTGCTGTTTGTTATTAAAACGTAACTTAATAAGCTATTAGTTGCAAATACATGAAAAGACAATTTTTGAAGTAATTAGATTCTTATTTAAAATATAAATTAAATTGATAACCAAAAATACCATGATTTTCTCGTTATTTTTATTTATATATTTTTAGTGATGTACTTCGCCATTATTTAGCAAGTATAATAGTGGAAGGCATAACAAATTATTTATTTTACGTAGAGGAAATGAAATGACTTTTGACTACAAAAGTTAGTGTTTCAATGCTGATTTCGTTATAAAACTTCTTAATAATTTCCTTTAGTTTTAATTAAATTTCCCAGTAAATCAGTGAAGCTAAACTTTCATAAAATTATTTTGCTTAAATAAACAAAATAAATGCAGTTAAGGAACAGCAGTTCTGTTGCTACCGGAAAATCATGAACTTTTTAAAAAAGAACTAAATTAAGGAAAGAACAACAAATAAATAATAAACAAACTTTTTCGGATTGGAAAGCAATTTTCTCTTGTTGAAAATGTAATTACAAGAATGAATTATATTTCGTTAAAAGCGAAATGATTTCCTCGCAAAATAATTTTTACATAATTTAACCATCCTTCAAATATATCTGTCACTTGGCTTATTCTTTAAACGGTAGAGATAAATAAGTATTCTTTAAAATAATGCATATTTGCATCCATTATCATATAAAAACTGTACATGTGCATGTATATACATAAGTGTGTGTGTAAATACATCCTAAATATTAAAAAAATAGCAAAAAAGAATTAATGAATTAGTATGAAGAAAAGAAACATTAAAATTCAATTTGTTCATGTGTAATAGGATTTTTATTACTATTTTGCTTTTAGAAATGTACTTTAATTTAATGCAGAGTTTCTAAGAATGTAAAAAACAAACCATTTTGTGAAGAAAATTGCTTAAAAATAAAACTTTAATTATTTGTACAGTTTAAAATAAAGTTATTAAAAAAATATATTTTTAGAAATCTAGAATTCGAGTGTTATTTTTAAATACTGATACTGTTCACATAAAAAAATAAAATTTAAAAAGTAAAATAATCTATAGAAGGAAAATTGAACAAACATATAAAAATCGAAGGAATCAAATAAATTTAAGAATTCAATTATATTCCATTATTATTTATTTGTTCGTGTAAATTGCTGGTTAACATATTGACACTTGAATTAAAACTAAGTAAGCATGGAAAATAATTTTTTCTTTTTTATGAGAAGAGTTATTATATTAATAATATTCTTTTATGAAAGTAGTGCTCCTTTGCTATATTTCCAAATTTTAGCTCTAAATGTTTAGTAAAGGATGGCATAATAGTTTTTATCTTTATAACTTTACTGATTTAATGTTTAGAAGATAGAATAGGAGATCAAATGATAATCTTAATGCAATATAATGACCATAATTTTATTAGCTTTTAAGGGATGCTCTTGAAAAAAAAGATATCCAATTTTATTCTTTAGCACGTTCCCTATGCAAAAGTTTACATACTTAGAATATTGTATTGAAGGAAATTTTTCTTATGCTACTCATTCTTAATATGATAGAACAGACTGTTATTTTTGTACTGTATTTTGAGGTACATACTCACTACTGAGATACGTTCTTGCATTTAATTTTGAGTAAAAAATATCAACACAACAATTGTATTTAATTTTGAGTAAACAATATTAACACAACAATTGTATGTAAATTTGAGACATTTTTTCTGTTGCAACAAATGTAAATTCTAAATTTTGTCCTATTTGTAAGTTTTTAACTGATGATTAATTTTCCAATTATTGCTTGATTATTTTTAAAAATTAAAGATTTAAAATATTATTATTTAAAATATTAATTATTAGAAATATGATCGTGTAATGAATAATATGTTTGAATAAAGGTATGAAATAATAGTTAATTGTTTGAATAGCAGTTAATTGCTTAAATGACAGTTAATAGTTTGAATATGCCAAATTTTGAAATACATGAGTCTATAATTGAAAACTTTTTTAAGTCATATTTCTTATATTATTTTAAAATAGCTAATTTTTTTAGGTAATCAGAAACTTAAGAATTGCTTTATGATTTTGTAACTATAAGCACTTTGCCTCATAGTGATATCCATATAGAAATTGCTTTTCTGTATTTTTTAACTAGTTTTTTTCTAGCTAGTTATTATTTCGTTCAAAATATTATTTTGGATTACTTTTGAAATCTGAAATTTGCAGCATTTTGCTTCTTAGTCAATAAATATTTAGCGTCCATTTTATGAATAAAATTATGAATAAATTATAACTTTAAAAATAAGTTAAAAATTTTTATTGAAGGCTGAATATGACGATATTGTATTTTTTCATACATTTATTTTATTTATTGTTTCGATTTCATTCCTTTTATTGGGTTAAATGAATAATATTGTCAAACACTTTCCGGAATTTCTGTGACACAATATTTGGCAATTTTTGGATAATTTGAAATGCTGTGGTAATGTAAACTAATAATCGAGAAATATCATATGTTAAACTTGATTTTGAAAGACATTATTTTTATGTTTAAGACGCAATTTTATTATCTAGAAATAATAATCATATATTTGCTAGAATGTATTCGGTACTAATATGATATTGGTTTACGAATACAAGAATTTACAATTTAATATCGACACGAATTTTACGATTAAATCAGAAAATTATATGAAGTTTATGATTAATTACCAAATATTTGATAAAATTTTGTGAATATTGCATGCAAAATTGTGTTACATTGTATATGTTTTTAATACATGAATTTACTATAATACATTGAAATTTAATAATGTCAATACATTAATCATCATAAGAAATTTTTTAATATAAGCAATAATTGTGTAAATAAGTTATTTTTTAATATATCAAAAATCATTTTTTTATATATTATTTCCATAAAAACACACAGAAGCCTTTAATAAGCACAATCAATCTAACGTATTTCCTATTTACATACATTTTTTAGGGAAAAACGCAACGTAGTAATTTGATAGAGTTAAGAAAATAAACAAAATCCAAACATTTTTCATTAGTCACGTAAGTTTTTCTTCCACTTCGAGAAACCTTGAAACATCTTGCTCTTTCTTACGCCGTGAAAGGTCAGTATGTTACGCGTTGAAAGGGTGTCAACTATCAAAGTGGCTTTCCGAAAATCATAAATTTAGCGGGATTTGGCTAATACCCCGCGTCAACATCTTAAGGAGTGAGAGTAGGATTTGGGAAGATCTGTATGCTTCTAAATTCGTGGCAGCGCCTTACCGTCCGATGACGTGATATGTTTATATCGTTAACGCGAAAACTTACAAAGTAAGAATTATCGTGATGCTGGTATTATATAAATGAATTTATGGATTTGAGTTCACTATTTCAGAAAAGTGGATTACTCTTAAATGAAAGACTCTACATGCTGTTATTCATTTTAAAGTGTATTGCATTTTCTTATTTACTAAAACAGATGCAAACAAACGTAACATTATTAAACCAACGATTTGGCAAGTTATCTATTAAGGAAAGTTTTAGAACGTATTTAACAAACAAAATAACTTATATTTTTGTTTATTTAAAAAATGAAAATACTTAGGGGATACAAATTGTAAAAATAGAATTTCTCTTAATTTTTATTATGTTAGAAAAATTTATGTACACAATTTTATTTTATTTATTTATATTATGAAAAATACAACTTTTGTTAAACATTTGGATTTCATTTAGAATTCCAAGAAGTCACTATAAATTGGTATCTCAATTTTGTAACAATTAAATGTTCTCTGCTTATAATTTTGTAGCATATTATACCAGAAAATTAATTACATAAACAGTTTTCAAATAAATTTCATTGGAAAATTTTCTGAGTAAATAATTTTTCACCTTAAAATGCAAAATAGGACACAAAGAGAGAAAGATAGAGCTAAGTATCAGAAATGCTGGTACAAGCACATGTATGCAGAAAAAAATAGTGCCAATCAGCATATATATCTTTATATAATCCACCAGATAGCTGAGTAATCTGTTGGAATATTTCTATTTTATTATAAATTTGGTTATCAAAATGAGAAAATTTGATCGTGATTAGCTTGTTGATCCTCATGTACAAGCTCTTTTAATAAACTTTTTGCTTCCAAAATAGTTATTTTAAGCAATATTCTCAGGAACTGAAATTCAATGTGAATTTATAAAATGATCTACCTCAAATATAAACAGAAGGGGAAAATACTTGTGGCAAATGTACATGTGGACAAGTAAAATATCAATGGCGTAATTTGCTGTCCAGGATGACTTTTCTTAAATTGTGGGCCGTATTCACGTATCACAAGGGAATTAATCCGGAAAATGTGCATGCAGAAAACAGAAAAGCAACAGTGATCTTTCAATGCGTAACAGTGTCTGGAATTGAACCTGAGAACTTTCACTCTATGAATGGTGTCCTACTTACTAGGCCACAGTAGGCTCCTTTAAGTATAGTTAATTTCAAAAAGACAAATAACAACCTGTATATTAAAGTAAGCTATTTCAAAATCATTTTTTTGCAGTTAAATCTATTTCATGCCCAATATTATCTTCGACATGATTTATAATGAATCGACATTAGTATTTTGTAAATTATAATATCCATTATATATTTTATGTGATGTATTTTTGGTACAGTAAAAACTATTTATTGTTTTAAATATTTTGGTTTACTTTATAAAGTCTATGGTGTATTATATCCCCAGAATGAGTACACCTATCAATTAAATTCATATCGAAAACTTTTGTGAGAGTTTAAATTATTCGGAAAAGATTTAATGTTACAAATTAGATTATATAAATGTACATGGTTTTCATTTCAATTTACATATGAGAAATGTCTTCTTATATTTAATTTTATTAAAACTATATATTGCATAGTTCTTAGAGCTAAAATTCATATGAATGGTAACATCTTGTCGAATTAATCTTGTCTAGGAAAAGATGGAACTATGTAAGAAAAGTTGTATTCAATTACAGAATAATATTTTTACTGAATTTGCAAAACTGTAGCCTATAAATGTAATAAAAGTGTGAGCATCTTCATTCACCAACCCCCTTATTTATTGTATGTCCTTTAAGAACTGTTAAAAGTTTTCTCAATTTTTCAATGTTAAAATTTCTTTAAAAAATATATGCATTATATTTCAGTAAAATTTATTTTAAAAGAGACATGAAGTTTCAGGGAATTCAGTAATTTCAACCATTAATTTTATGTCTTATTTACGTTTAACATAAATAGTCACATTAATGATTAATAAGTTTTTAAATATGTAAATTTATAGTTACCAATTTGCTAATTATTCACGAAAATAAATGTTTAATAATTAGATTCTGTTTGTACTTTTTTTCATCAAAATATTTATATATTCAAGTAGTTTCATAATGCTGCTAAACTAAAGTTTGAATTCATGAATTGTTCTAATTAGAAAATAACATGTGACCAAATTTATATATAATATTTAAAAATAACTGAAAAATAATTCAGTTAATTATTTATAAAATGTCCTTAATAAAACTATTTTTATAGATCCAAATAATCATAATTTACGTGATGAAATGTTGAAAATAGAAAAAATTAAAAATATTTTTATATAAATAACATGAAAAATAAAGACACGTTTCATTATAATCCTCTAAAAATACTATATTTAAAATTTTAAAATTTTATTTGCTAAATTATTTTTATTCAATTGATATTTCCGATTTATTTTTAAGATTCTGCTGAAAATGATATAAAAAATTATTCAAAATAGTTCATCAAAAACTATGTGCTAATAAAAAAACTATCTTATAATTTTATTATAATGAAAATTAAATGGACATAATTTTTGTTTATTTTTATCCACAAAAATACTTTTAATAGATCAAGGAATTAACAAAGTAAATAAATAAATTTAAACTTATTTTAACAAAAAGTTTAGATTAATTTTGTATTTATTAAATAAGTATTGGTATAATTTATAAATATGAAAAATATTATGTAGTATACTTTTTTATAACTTATAAAAAAATGGTTTTCATTATCTTCGTATTAAACAGCATTTATATTGAAGAAAAAATAAGCAAATACATTAATGTGTCGCATGTGAAATTCATTAACTTTGATTTATGTTATTTATTTAAGAGTGGGACGAGAAATATAAGCCTTTTATCATCCTTAATCGTCTTCCTTTTTCTGGTCGAATGGACAATTTCACTTTCTCTTTATAAATAGGATTTTCAATGTTCTATGCTTTGATTCAACTAAAATATTTCAACTTTATCAAAACTTGTTGAATTAATCAAGGTTGACTTTTCTTTTCAGGAGACTTAAGCCATTTTATTTAGTGAGATCACTATCAATTATTTATTTTCATTGTTAATTATTATAAATATTCAAAGATATTGGTGAAACAATTAAATGACCATCAGCATTAAATAATTAAATTTCTTTTAATTACTCTCACATCACTCTATATTTACTTGATTAATATTTTATTTTAAAAGTTTATAGAATAATATTTTATATATTTAACTATAAAATATTAAATATTTTTCTCGAACTTTTATTTATTAAAATGCATTAAGAATACTTTTAATGAACACGTCACCTTATGCAATTTTACCATTAAAGTGCAACATTTCATAAGTTAAAAGTTTAATTCGGGAAGAAAATATTTACATACACATTATTTTTTATTATAACCTTGATATATTTTTACATTTTGATCACTGTTTATTTAATTAAACTATTAAGCTAAATATGCAAAATAGTATTTTATTATTGAGTTCAAAGAAATTTTTTTATGAAAAGGAAACACACACATATGATACATGAAAGATATAGTAACGTCTTAATAATGTCTCTCGACAATGTCAAAAATATTAGCTAGAAGGAAATGGCTATATAAGGCGCCCTTTAATGTTTTAAATGTAATGTTTTAGATATAATTGTTATTTTATGCCTAATACTAGTAATTTACTGAATAAAGTAAATGATGTATGTATATCATTTAAAAGAAAAAGCGAATGGTATTTTATCAAAGCAAGAAGAAATCATCTCATTCTATAGTAACAAATAAATAATAATTTAATAAAAATTCCTCTCGTGTAATTCTTTTTGTTCTATTTAAGTTTTAGCATACTTTACCTAAATATTACATTAAAACAATCTTTGATACTTTACAATTTTAACGATATAATTTATTTCTATCTAAATTTCTATCTTTTGTGTAAAATTCTACATCAATATTAATTATAATCTAAACTAAATATGTAAATTTTTTCATTATTTTTAATTAATATTTATACTTCAAAGAGAGTAAACTTCGATGTAAACACAGTCTGTTATATGAAAAAATCAAATTATATAATTTTTTCTTAAAATTTTACACAATATTATCAAAATTTTAAAATAGCAATAATATTATTTTTAATTTATAAGTAATCTCCAATTCACCGTATATAAATTTGAAAAATGCGATGAAGTTTTTGAAACCTGGCAATGAAAAGCATTGTAAATATTTACCTCGAAAAAGCTGTCTCTTTATGTATGACTGGTACACAGGCTTGATAATTGGTAATAAGATTGTTTAAGTCTGTTTGATATTTTCTTATATTTTCTGCAAGATGTTTAATGTTTGAAGAAGTTTTCGATGTATCTTATATAATATTTTCAACAAACTTTGATATGTTCTTGTTTTTATTCACAATTTGAAATTCCAGCATGAAATTTCAAACTCTACTGTAGTATGCAATAATTAATTTTGTGCTAAGTTTATTTAAATTATGGAAAAAATTATTTTATCTGTAAGTGCTTGAAATATATTTTATTCGGATCTAATTGAGTTTAGTAATATTAAAGAATAATTAATTATTTTTCATAGTAAATGATAATTATTTTATAATTTTTTTTATTTGAAACCATTCATACAGAGTGTGTTGAAGATCATTGCTTATATGCTTATACAGATAACTACGATTCTGAATAATACATGATAACAGGTTCCTTAGTATTTTTTACTTTTTTTCATTCTATGCATCTGCCGCTAAATATACAACAGCCTTTGATGGCGAAGTTCAAAATCTATTTATTGCATTGAAACAACTATTGACTATTCACTATAAGTTTAAAAAATGCTTTACTTTCTGATTCTCAGGCTACAGTTTTTAAGCAATTAGTTTCAAGGAAATACTATATCAAAGAGTGTATGTACTCTAGGGCTGGTAGCTAACCAGACTTCTAGTTCAAAAGAACAAAACTGTTACCATCCAGTGGATTTCCAGCCATTGTGGCATTTTCGGCTACGAGTTGGCTGACTTTCTTGCTTGAAAAGCCACTCAGGTGATTCCGCCAAACTGCTTTCGACTGCCCTACCACTGTGTAAAATTATATGTAAGGCACATAAAGAAAATTAATAAATTTTCTTCTCTACGAAAAAGGATAAAGAAAAAGAGCTGGAGTGGGGCAGATTTAGAATCAGACAAGCCTTGGCAAGATTCTATAGCCCACTTTCGTCTCTTAACAGGTCACGACTTCTGGGTGAACACTTAATCAACTACGAATCTATGACCATCTAGATTGTCGTCTATGTGGCTCTAAAACACCCATGAATTTTTATCATCGCCATCGCTGTAGTTCATTCCATGGACAAGATTCAGTTACTGCTAAATACTAGCTTGTGAGATAGCTTTTAGGGAAAGGACTTCAGTCTTTCTTTTATTTTTTGTGTCTTCTTTTGATAAATCTTTTATTCTTATTAGTTGTATTTGTTTGCTTTCTCCACCATTTAAAATAAAAATATGTCTTTGTTTACAAATTACTGACGTTTTAAAATTAGTTCAAGCCGAATGACTTTTTATCATTTGAAATGTAATTATTTTGTGCATTTATAAAAGTCATCGAAAATTTTATTTTAAATTAAATTAAAAATAAAAAAATATATACAAAAAGGAATAATCATTTTATCATGCAATATCCTCAAAATATTTTAAATATGTAAATTATTAAATAAAGCACATGTCATTAAATTCTTTTACATGAGGAAAGTTAATCGAAAAATGCTTCGGTCATCATTATTTTCTGGTTATCGAAATATATTAATATTTTGATAAAAATATTTTGTCACATTATCTTTTGAACTTTCCATCATAAGCAGAAAAAAGTTCATTAGTAATACCTATTTCCAATAGTATTTTTCAAATTTAAACTGTTAAAGATACTCTATAAACATATAATATCATTTCTTAAAAATACATAGGAAATATTAGTTTGCATTTGCTTGACTTTGAAATATTTTCACATGGATTTTAATACATTAAGAAATCTATTTACCATGATATATGTGATATAAAGTAAAGAAATTAAAAATTTTCATTTTAAAATATATATTTATAAAACTTGTTAACTATACAATCAGAAATAATAGCTGTATTTTATATATTTTATTTATTTTGTAACTAAAAATCTTTTTTTCATGCGAAAAAAGTTCATAGTATTATACACAATTGACACAATTTACAATTTAAATAATTTATTATACACAATAATACACAATTTTAGAAATTTCTGTAAAGTAATTGAATTTAAGATTTATTTAATTCAGATTGTAATATATTAATATTATATGACTTGTGTGCAACCTACAAAATTAGTTAAAACACTGTCAAATATCTTAAAAATTCTACTTTATATTTAACAATTTTTATTTGAATTTATTTTCTCTCTCTCTCATTAAGATTTTAAGAATATTTCTTCATTTATTTTTCTAGTTGATAAGGTTGGTTATGCTTTTGATTTATTCAAAACAATAATAAAAATATTATAGGGACCAACAGCATACGTTTTAAACATTCATTATTATACATAAAAATTTTACTTACTTTATATTTTGCAATTTCATAATATATAATTATGATATATAAATAAACTATTTCATGGAAACAAGCAACATATTTAGATTATTCTATCATGTTATACATATGTAGAATTAAATATACATGAGAGATTATGCAGTAAAAAAATTTATTTTACATAAAATTTTATTTTATAGTGATCTATTGTAAGGAGTTTTTTATGTTTATTTATTCCACTCTGAAAACTCTACTTAAATGATTTGACACATCGCAAAGAATCTTAAAATGAGCAATCTTATTTTTGATGCAGTAATCATGAGAATTAGATATGGTTGAAGTCATAGTTAATTAAAAAATGTTGAAATTCTAAGAGAATTTATTTTTAACGTTATCTGAAAAGAAAGTTTAAATAAAACTTAATTTGTAGATTATTTTTATTATTAACATGCTAATATTCATCTCAATTGAAAAACATTTTTAATTTTTAAATGTTCAATACTAAAATAAAATACTAATATTATTTTAGTATTGAAAATTTAAAAATACATGTTAATTTTTAATTTATCGTAAATTTTTATTCACGGAATGTATAAAAATATTTTTAAAAATAATAATTTTTTACAAACAATTCTCTGCATTAAATTAAAATATTTTAATTTATTTTTTAAAAATTTAACAATGAAACCAGATATTAAGATTTCCATTTTTTTACTAATTAAAAATTTAGTAAAGTGATTTCAGGGAAAATATTAAAAACATTAAAAAAACTTAAATTTAAACGAAAGTTTATCGATTTGCCATATTTTTTAATTTTGATCTCTATTTTTTTGATCTCTATTTTTTCAGGTAAATTTTAATTGCATGAAATGTTTTAGTGCGGATATTATTATAATATTTTGGTATATATATATATATATATATATATATATATATATATATATATATATATATATATATATATATATATATATATATATATATATATATACAGTATGTCCACTAAAGTCCCTTGCCACCCTCTTAACTTCGGAACGGCTGCTGCTTTATTCATAAAAGTGATGTCTAGGTATAGTAAAGTAGCCATGCGCTACTGAATGAAACCCCCTTCGGTGCCACCTGGTGGAAAACTGTGGAGTTAGCATTCGTATCTCGAAAACGGAACGAGATAGATAAAAAAAGTGAATTTCAAAGTTGTAGAGCATCCTCGATTTAGTACAAAAAGATACCTTGTTGGCGTTAATGTGAAGAATACAACGGTTAAAACGCGAATTTGTTGTTTCGTGCTGTGACGTGACACATCGTACGTGTGCTTATTTGGAAAAACAAAAAATCGTTTTCTTTCACCGCTAGCCGTGAAAGAAAAGGATTTACATTTTCGTGATTACATTTTTAACTTTTATTTCGAAATGGGAAGAACCGAAGTATTAAAAATAATTCCAAAATTTGTATGCAGTATTCATATACGTAAGAAACGTCAGTCTGTTCACCTGAAGTAGCTTTTAAAGAGACATCTTCTTGGTAATAACCAATTTTGTGGCGAAACTGCCGTTGTTTAATCTTAAGAATCTATGATTTCAACATGACGGGGCAATTGCTCCCTAGACATCTCCAGTGAAGCAGTACTTCTTCAAGGAATTTGAGAACCAAATACTAGGGTATGGCGGTTTGGAAGAGTTGCCTCCACGTTCTCCTGATCTGACTCCACTGGACTTTTTCCTGTGGGGATACTTGAAACAGCAGGTGTATGCGACACCTCCACAAAAATTGCAGGGCCTTAAACGAGGCATTACGGTCGTGTGTTCCAACGTGTGTAACGTAATCTTCAAGCGAGGATCCAAATGTGCATTGCAGCTGACGGTGAGAAGTTTGAACATCTTAAATTAAGTATATTGTTATAACTATTTATTTTTTTCCGTTTCTTAGATCGTTTTGTCACGTCACAGCACGAAATAACAAATGCGCATTTTAACCGTTGTATTTTTCACATTAATGCCTACAAGGTATCTTTTCGTACTAAATCGAGGATGCTCTACAACTTTGTAAATCACTTTTTCTCTCTATCTCGTTCTGTTTTCAAGATAAGAATGTTAACTCCACAGTTTTTTACCAGGTGGCGCACTAGTCTGTTTCATTCAGTAGCGCATGGCTACTTTACTATACCTAGACACCACTTTTATAAATATATTAGCAGCAGTTCCGAAGTTAAGAGGGTGGCAAGGGACTTTAGTGGACATACTGTATATGTATATGTATATATATATATATATATATATATATATATATATATATATATATATATATATATATATATATATATACATATATATGCATACATACATATTTCTGTTGTCTGGGGACGAAATTCGTACTTTGAAAGATTTTTAGGTTATGTAAAATACTTATCATGTATGTATAAGGTGTTTGAATTTTATATTATATTTAGTTGTTTTATTTTATTAATATTATCAAAAATGAATTCGCTGCCAAATATTAATTTTGCTTCGTATTTAATCTTGATAAATTGATACTTTAAATATTTTTATCTCATTTTGAATATTTTAATATAATGAAACTACATTTAAGTATGTGTATGTAAGCTTGAATTTAAGAGTTTGGATCCTATCGTGCGAATGTTAAGAATATTTATAATTTGGAATTCGTAATGAATATCTAAATTTCTATTGAAGAACTATACTGTATATATGTATTTATATATTGAAAATGCAAAGAAGGATTTGCTAGAAAGTGATAAAACTCGGCAAACAGAGAAAAACAGCAACGAACAATCAGTGATCTTTATTACGAAATGATACGCTGAATATAGAGCGAGAACAGAGTCGGGTCTGTATGTTGTACGACCACAGTGGACGGTGATACATGAAACAACGCGTCTAATCACAGAGTCAATGAGAGTACGGATGGCGTCCTGAGGAATATCTCTCCCTTCCCTCTCAACCATTTGCGAAAGCCTGTCTTCTGAAAGAGACAGTGGCAGGGTTTACAAATGGCGTCAATAATATTTCAAACGTGTTGGATTAATGAGAGATCTTGAGAATACAGTGGCCAGGGAAGCAAATGTATACTTTCCAAGGCATATTGGCTGATGCGAGTAACGTGCTTTCGGGTGTTATTCTACAGATAAAGGGCATTTCGTACCCTCTGAAGGTAGAAGAGTCTCACCGGCCGTAGCACATCATCCACGTAATGTTCGGCTGTCATAGTGTCGTGAATACGAACTAGAGGTGTCCTGGAATCATACGCAATGGCACCCAAATCATGATGCCGTGTTGTTCGTGTTGGGGTGTTCTATAATTGCTGCAGGATTCGACGTGTTTCAAAGTCGTCACCACATTTGTACGCGGTCACTAACTCTGAAGAAGCAGAAGCGTGATTCATCAGAGAAGACTTGTACCACGCCGTCTTCCACGTTGCATTAATCCGGTACCATTCCAGACGTTGGTTTCTATATTGTGGGGTCAATGGTAGTCTTCTTAACGAACGTCATAAGGGTAGGCCACTAGCAACCAATCGATGGGAAATGGTTCTGCTCGTTATGGGAACATTCAATGGTCTTGCAGATGCTGCAAATATTTGGTAGGCATGTTTTGAGTGGCCAACAACGCCACCGATCCGATGCGTCGATTCACGAGTGCTGACCTCACTTTAGTTGCACCGGCTCCACGTAAACGTTCCATTATTCCCTCTTGCAACCTCTACGACATAGCCGCCATACTGTGAAGGATTCCAGTTGTCTGTTAGCTGTGATTTGCCGTAAAGACCTGCCCTTCTCAATCCAATCACCATGCCTTTCGTAAACTTGTCTGTCTGTAGGACCTGACTCCTTGTCGATGGCTTGGTATTCTCTGCAATTACTGTCGCCCTTTGAGACAAAAACAATTTTCAATGATTATTTTCCAAGCAGCAATGACAGCGCGATTATTGCCCACTTCGTCGGTTCCTTATTTTATATCTTATTCTATGTGTGCAGGAGCACTGCACATTTCACATCATTTGCATATTCGGTAAGACACGTCTACCCTGAAATTTGCATAATTTTCTGGCCACGTTTTCTTCGTGTTAAATTTTCAATGTCAGGCAGCGTTTGTCGAAAGTAGAATTATATAATTTTATTTAATATCATACAGCGCTGTTAATCCCTAGAAAATTTTGAAATACCAAATTAAAATGAACTAAACTGAGGCTACGCAGTTGAATGATTTAATTTTAAACATTTTTTTTATCTCAATTTATTTTGCTAGAACAAATACTTTGATGTGTTAGAATTTTTCACTATCATTTTTCTACATCCATTTTGCAGCTTGTCAACATTGAAAATATTAATATAGAATTTGTTCATTCATTTTTGATCTCTCACAAAGTTTTTTCAGATTTTGTCGAAATATTTTAATTTGAATATTAAAAAAATATTTTCTTGCATTTACAAAATACTTTTTTTTTACGTAAATGCTTTTAGTTCTTGTAAAAATGCTGTTTAATGCTTTGAAACATTTACTAAATACGGTGAATTCATATACACTAAATTCTTAGGTTAATATCTGTTTATTATATTTTATCAATTTGCATACATATTGCCAAAATTTAACTGCATTTATAAATTTGTAGAATTTGAAAGTTTAGTTTGAATAGTTATAAAAGTATATGAAAATGACTTTTCAGTATTTACTTATAATATATTTTGACGCGTTTCCAAAATATGTTTAGTCGCTCAGATTAAAATTACTTTTTTTATAAAAAAATATCCTATAAAAAATTTTATTTTTACTAAAAGTCTTAAAATGCATTGTATAACGTTTTAGAGTTACAATAATAACTGATTACAGAAATATATAATATTAATTAAATAAACTATTTAAATTCACATAATATCATGTTTTTTGAATAAATAATATCAATCATTTTGTGAAAGTTTTTATAAGCAAAATAAAAACTTTATTTTACAATAAATAAATAAATAAATAAACTCATATTTTTTTCTAGATACTAATTTTTTTATACTATGTATTTAGTTTCCCGTAAATAATCTTTACTTTGTGTTAAATTTTCAATTTTATTTCATTTACTTAAGAGTTGTATTATCATTTATTTTATCTATACCTTAAAATTTCCACATGTAATTTTATATGTTAGACAAAATTGACACTTTAAAGCATAAAATCTTGATTTTAAATGACTTATTGTCCATTAACTTCTATAATTTACATTATAAACAATCATTTTTGTTTGTATAATCATCTAATTTTTTGTTTTAATTTATCCCGTAATTAATGTGAGTGTTGCAGTAGAAAAAGACATATGAACATTATTTCAGATGCCAAGTAATCAAAATAGGACACAGTTTTTTTCAAAATACTAAAAATACAAATGTTAGTTATAACTTAGAGAACTGTAAAAATTATATGTGATTTTCGACAGGAATCGTTTCATTTCTCATTTTCTGCATGATATATTGGAATGTGCTCAATTTTTGTGACATTTCCTAAATTATATGTTTTTACTGCTAATAGTTAAAAAATTCTTTTTACAACTATTTCTTAATGATTAATTTTTAAAATTAAATATATTTAGTATTCTTACTAAATTACATTATAAAAGAAACTAAAATTTAAAAACTTACATCATAGCAATTTTATACTTATTCCATGAATATAAGATATACTTTAGAATAATTGCTTTAAAAATATTTTTATTCAAAATAAAATTCTATATTGAAATAATCATTATTTTTATAAATAATTATTGCTTGGTAAGCTTGTAATTTTATGGATAATCATTTAATTAGTAAGTTTCTAAAGTACAACCATTTATTGTTTATATTTAAATTTAGGATAATGCAATTCAAGATTTCCTTTTTCTAAACGGATAATTCTTTTATAATAAATTTTGTATTATATTCACTATTAAAGTACATGAATTAATTTTTATTCAAAAGGAAATATTTAATCATTAATACCAATACTTTAAAATATAAACTCATTGCTGCTGTAAGTTTCACTGCATTAATTGTTATTTTGACATACAAGTTTTTTTTTTCGTAAATCATATTGTATTCATGTCTTTACATAAACTGTTTTATGATAATATGTGTTTTGACACCCAGTATATTATTCTCTCGACATTTTTGAAACGTCATCTAATTTACAATGTCCACAAATTTAGAACATTAATGTCCAGAAAATGATCGTTAATGTTCTAAAGTGGCTCGTGTTTCAGAATTCCTAGCTATTTGTTTTAAATCAGACCATAATAATGTTCCAAATATTAAAGCAAATATTTAACTATTAGAAAGCGTTAAGTATTTAGTGTGAACAAACTTTTAATGGCATTAATCAACCATTATATTAAAAGCAGTTTTAATCTTTAAGTAAATAATTTAATATTTTTAAGATTTATAGTATGTAATTTATAACTATATATATGTAAAGGAATAAAAATATAGATTTTCTGAAGATATGTGCTTTAAGAACTTGGTTATGCGTAGATTTAATATAAAATAAGTATGTCCTTTTATTATACATTTATTTTAATTAACAGTTTGAATATTTTATATACTAAAGTGTAAATACTAGCAATATATACCTACAGATGTCCTAATAATTAATTAAATGATATATAACCTAAAATAAATATGTTTCAAGAAAAAAACTATGTAAAATAAAAAATATATTATTTGCGCAGTCTATGGTTTTGTGAGTTACTTGCTTCTTATTTGTTAATTACATATTAATGTAAATAAAATCATGTGAAACAAAAAATATTCTTGGTTGTATCCCAATATTGTAAAAGCCACCAAATTATGCATTATTCGATTTTTGATTTATGATGCAATTATTTTTCTAACAAAAGTCTATAAAAAGTAAAATGCAAATCATTATTTTTTATGGAATGTACGAAAACATATAACATTAACCTAAGTAATATTAAAAAAAAATTATTCTATAATATTTTAATTATTTTTGTATTTTTGTTTTCATTTTAGTCATTATTACGCTTTAACATGTATTTAAAAGTTTTATTTTTTAGTTTTATTTACATTGGTGTATAAAGTTTAATATAATTACTACGTAATATTTGCCATTCATTCTGTTTTGTATATAACACTTATCTCTTTCCAGATGCTACTCGGTCTTCAGAAATATAATTTAGCTAAATTCTAGATAACAAAATTTATTTTTGTTTCCAATAAAGCCAAAAAGGATAAAAATTTCCAATTTTGTAAAACTTTTGGCTACAAAAATTGTTTTAGATCAATCAGATAAAATAGTTAAATTAACATCATTTTTTATCAAATAATTTAATAGAAATTTGTTTGCATTTTAAACTGGTATCCATATATTCGTTTCGATCAGGTGAAATGATAAAATTTACATTATTTCTTTATATCAGATAAGTTTATAGAAATTTGTTTGCATTTTAAACGGGTATCCATTTATTGGTTTTGATTACATTTATAATTTTAACTTTGTATTTTGACTTGAATTCAGTTCATTTTTTTAGAAGTAAACTATTTTGATTAACATTTCATGAAAATAATTATAGAAATAGAGAACTCGCAAATTAAACGTTAACTGTGAGTGACGTGTGTTACGTAATTTTTATTTACTAGGATATTTGATGGTGAAATGCAAATTATGACTTTTTTATGGATTATACAACTATCTTGATATCAATCCATGATGATCTGGTTGATGGTTTGTTTTTGGTTTTTAAGTTCTCAATTGGTGGTTGCTCTTCAGGAAGGAGAAATGTGTCATTATAGGAACTGAAATAACGTTCACTTGAAATTGCTTCTCTCAAACATTTTACCATTTAACTTTCATAACGCGTTTCTGGAGATAATATTTGGTGTGACACTGGGATTAGCTTCTTGTGTTTGTGTGTGTTGTTTAAAAAACTGCTTTTTTTTCGAAAGTTTTTTTTCCATGTCTGTGACGTTGCGCAGTCATATGATAGAGTAATAAATTCCATTCTAGACATATAATAATTATTTGTATTTGTAAATAACCAAACGTGATCTGAATATTGTCAAAACAAAATTGCATAACTTTTAACAAAGTTATACCACAAAACTAAAATAAAATAAAGTTTTATCAAGCAAAAAATTTAATTGAATCTACATTATAAGTTACGTAGTTCATATATATTCCGTGTCATATGTTCGAATAATTTAAAAGATTTTTAATGCATTTTTAAATATGGGGCTATTGTGTCACACACACACACACACACACACACACAATATATATATATATATATATATATATATATATATATATATATATATATATATATATATATATATATATATATATATATATATATATATATATATATATATATATATATATATATATATATATATATATATATATATATATATATATATATATATATAACTGTAAAATATTTTATCTCTTTAATGGTCTCTGAATAATTTTTAAATTAAAAATGATTTCGACTGTTTTTATATGATACCATATTTAACTTTTAAACACATTATATAATTTTTATGTTTTCACATTCATTAAATTTTAAAAATTTAAATCAAGAAGAGTTTCATTTAATATTAAAAAAAGAATAAATTGATTACAAGTTAGCTCAATACAGAAAATACAATTTATAAAGTACATTTAGTGTTTATTTGATTTTTTTGTAACAGTGAATCTATTTATCAAAGACGATATGCCTTATCTTTTTAAAACTTTTCAATTAAAAAAAAACATTTTATAACTTCCAGTGAAAAAGAAAATCTTGTTTTCCTTTAAATAATCCCATATATATTTCTGAAAAGGCTTTGGTAGTTTGTAAATTATTAGGCGATTTATATTTTTAGTAGAATTATATTTTATTGTGCATAACAGAGAGAATGGCTTAAAATAATTTCATTTGAAAGTATGCTTTATTTTTGAAAACAGTTTTTATTTCTTTCAGTTGTTTGTTGTCTCATAAATATTGACATTTTTATGGAAATAGCTTAAAACTTATCTGACTAGATGGCAGTATGCATTTACATTCCACAAAAACTAACGTAAAATATTTTGACATATTTACTGAGCCTTAAGTTCAACTGAATTAAGAAGACTTGTAAAAACTTTCTTCCTGATATTTCTAACAGTTTTTATCCGTTTGCGACAGGTATTGGAAAATTGCTTAAAATATTTCCTCATTTATCTCTGCAATTTAGAGAAAAGCTTTTATAAATTATATCATTTTTGCTTTCCCTTTCGTAACGTTTAAAATTATTTCTGTGAGAAAAATTTCCTGAAAAAATTTAATAGAGAATATACATTATTATAGTGATATTATCGTCTAAAACATATACTGCTGATATTTATGCACATTTTTAAATAAGGGTGAATTGTAATATATATTATAATATTTGTGTCTCTCAACAGTTCTTCATTTATTTATTTTTAAAAATTGAAAGAATAAAAAATTAGGTTTTTCTCTTGTTTAAAGTCAAGTGTATGCAAAAACATGTATTTGAAATAAAATGATAAGAAAATTATAAAGCAGTTAGATAAAAAAAATTACTTCTATTACGCTCTGCAATCTTTTTTTTATTTTCTTTTAAAAAAATAAAAATTCAAAAAATTGTGAATTTTTTAAAATCTATCCCCATTTTATTCAAAAATATTTTTTTGATTTATCGATATCTTCATCAAATATTTAAAGTAAAATTTGAGCATACTAATAATATATTGTGTGTCTAATGTTTGGAATCATATAATTTTCAATAGCAATAAAAGTATTTTGGTTAAATATTAATATAATTTAGGATTTGGCTTATTTTATTTAATTGATAACTTATATAAATATAAATTACATATTAGCTAATATCTTTTTAAGTTATATATATACACACACACACACACACACACACACACACACACACACACACACATATATATATATATATATATATATATATATATATATATATATATATATATATGTATGTATATATGTATGTATATATATATATGTGTGTGTGTGTATTGTTTAAATGAATTGAAAGCATTTTTAATTATTCTTATATTTCTTTTCGATATCATTAATTAATTTTAAAATATAGATTTTAAATTTAAAAATAAATTATTTCATTGATAATGCTTTAATGCTTTTCTAAGAAAATATAATGCCATAGTCAGCATTTTTACATCACTTTCCAATTCTGAGGAAAATTAAGAAATGTAACAATGCAAGCTTCATTTTCCCTAATTTAGCTTATCGCTGAGCCATGTACTTTTGCACAAGAAAAATAAGTGCTCTAATTTGACTAGAGCCAATTTTAAAATAGATTTAAAATCGATACCACAAACTGTTGAATTTATCACTGTAGCGATAACAAATCAGCTATTCTTTCTGTTTATTCTTCTAAAAATGTAAAACAAATCATATATCAGCTATGAATTGCTTTAAATAATTTAATATTATTAAAATTTCTGAAACAATTCATGTTATTTAAATATGTTTTTTTAAGTATGTATTACATAATATTTAAATCTGAGAAAATCTACGTTAAAAATATTGTTTATTTTACAAATGCTATATTATTTTTCATAATAGACTACAATGATAACCAGTTGTCATTTAGATAATGGATGAAGCAGTACTGATTCGCGCGCGCGGTTTGTGTTTAAAAATGATTTCTTTTTGAATTTCCGCACACAAGGATTTGCATGTATATGACTTAAATAATATTTTCATGGCTTTTTCTGTCGTCACGCTTTTTACTACAATACTACTGTTTATTGTAATTTTTTTGCTCTTAAAATGAAGATATTATTTTATTATTGGGGAAAAAATTATTGCTGTCAAATGAAATCCTCTTTATTATTGTTTTCAAAAGAAAGTAATTTGATTCAATAAGCAAAAATAAATATAATATCTTTCAATGGAGTAAAATATGTTCTTTTTAATTTCATCTTCAACTGAGAAAAATTTCATACTAAAATTTTTCCACACTTAAGAAGTCAAGAAAATATTTCTTTAAATTAAAATGCTTCAAGAAATCAGGAAAAGATATACTTTCTTTTTGTTTAGTTTTAGATTTCTGTAAAAAATCAAATTTTTGCCTACCGGACCTTATATGTAAAATTGAGACACGCTACACAAGAAAAGGAAGATATGAACTGTCCAAGCAGCGTAAAACAAGGTCTTTGCTATTTTCAGAATTGTGCTCCAGTGCTAGAAAATTGCATTTTGAAAACTTTTTGGAATAAATACATTTTTCTGGTGAGAAAGAAGCATTCAATGTTTAAAATATGGTCCTCGCGTGCTGAAAGTTTTATGGAAGGGAAATTTTAGCTCATGTGAGTGGAGCCATGAGGATTTTTTTCATCTAGTAACCATGGCTACGGTGTGATTATTTCACGATTGGTTGGCACTATATTTTACAGGATTTTAGAGAAATGGAAGTAGAAAAAAAGGAAGTGGAAAATAAGAGATATGCACTAGTTTTGTTTAAGTCATAAGATCAAAGGATTTTGAAATGCAATGTTTTTTATGCTTTTTGTTTCTTCATAATATGTGAAGCAAATAATTTTAGGTTCATAATGTTATAAAGCTACATATTATTTCCAAAAAATATGCTTCAGTGAATTCTAAGAGGAAATTAAATTCTTAAATGCTCTGAAAGAAATATATTATTTTGCTATTGGTGAATAAATATATTAAAAATTAAATGTTATATATATTTTTCCATGAATCCTTATTCAATAACTTACATTAGTTAATGTTGTAAAATAAAATTCTGTAACATTATAACTCAAATATTACGTTAAAAAACACTTTATTTATGTTGAGATCCTTTCAAACAAATATTTTTTTAAATATAGTGTTATTTTTTTGATATAATGGATATAAGGGTTCCATTGTAATTAGAATTATTGTTATTTTTAGTAAATTTGTTAGTCAGTATATCACAATAAAAATAACAAGAGCATATTCGTTTATCTAATACAAAAGTGATTTTTATGACTGCGGGGATTATGAAAAGAAAGTTATATAATCAAACATTCAAAGTCGAATATAGAAGAGGACATACATATTCATGTTTGCATTAAAATTCTACTTAAATAAAAAAGTTGTAAATGAAGAAAAATGAAAAAAAATTAAATATTCGTTATATAAAATTCTACTATTGGCTATAATTTTAAAAATGATACATATTTATTGATAACACATTCTTGTTCTTGGAGTACAGCAGACCAAGCATCTTCCACGCATTGCCAAAGTTGATCTGGTGTAGCAGTTGGGGATGTAATTTGGGTTAATCGTTGCACAACCATGGACCACACGTTTTCTATCGGTGAAAGATCCGGAGAATGAACAGGCCAGGGAAGCAATTCAATCGGGTGATTGACGAAGCACCCTTGCACAATGTGCTCTATCTGTGGTCACACATTATCCTTTTGAAATATGGCTGCGAGTAAGACTTGTAAGTAAGATAGGACAATTGCTCCAACACCACGGACATGTAGCGCTGGCTGTTTAAAGTACCGGCAATAACTCGTATTAGAGGAGTACGAGAGTGATATCCGATACCGCCCCATACCATAATACCCAGTGCAGGACCAGTGTGGCGGTGCATAACGCAGCTGTTCAGCGTCCTCTCTCCATGGTGTCTCCAGAATCAAATGCGACCATGGTGGTATTGCAGACAGAAGCGTGGATCGTCAGGAAAAAAAATTCCATTCTATTCTGCCGTCCACATCCTTCTTTCATCGCCTCATTGGAGGAGGAGACGTCTATGGTTCTACGTCAAGGGTAGACGAAGCAGTGGACGTCTTGCGGAAAGACCACTCTGCTATAAACGGCGTCTAGTGGTACGTACAGACATTGGATGATGTGTTACAGACTGAATATCGGTGCCATGGTTCATGATGCAGCTGAGCGATCAGTGCTATGCTGACAATTTGCCTGTAATCAAATGAAGCTTTGCATTGAGGTGGATGCGATCAAACAAGTCAGGCCGTCGTACCTCTTGCATCCAACGATCACATATCCGTATTGCAGTTGTTTGATTTCGTCCAACACGGCTATTGATTTTCATGAAAGATAATCCACAAACTCGGTATCCTATCATCTGTCGAACTCGATGCTTGATTAATAAATGATTGCTCTTTTCTACGAGGCATAATTAGACATTTTTTGAGAAAACTACAAGAAAGACACAACTGCCGAACTTGAAATCGTGGATATCTACAAGCCTTAAATAGTGGTTTAAAATGATTCCACTGGCGCTCGTGTTTTGTGTCAGCGCTGAAATTCTAAACATTTGCATACATCACCTTCGTTAATACATGTTATAAATTTCATACTATTTCCATGCTTCCTTCAGATTGTTGCATTTACGGAGGCCAGCAGTGCATTATATACAAGACAATGTTAAAAATTCTCATTCACGTTTTCATTATATAGAAAATCATTTTATTAACTTTTTATCACAATGATTCTTTTCATTTTTATCTCGTTTGTTGAGTTAAAAAGCTTATTTTATAACACCTAAATCTAAATTTTAAAAAAAAATTCATATTATTAGTACAATAGGAACGTTTTATTTCTCAAAAAGTATAAGAATAGTTACGAAGAAGGTTATTTCCAATTTCTTTATTTAGATTAATAAAATATATTTTAATAGGAAATATTGTAATCATTTGTTTTTTATCTATACAATATTAATTATAAATAAGAAAACAAAATTACAGAATTGCATTTTCAGTAATTTTATTCAACTTAATGGAATCTCATTAAAATATTTTCATTAAAAATTATTAATAAAATGATAACTTATTGCACTAAGGATAACTTATTAAATCATTGTTTCTGATTTGAATAAAATATTAAATAATTAAGAAAACACACATCATAATTGTACCTATTTAATTTGAACTTAATCAACAAATTAATGATTAGTATAAAGGATAATATAATTCACTAATAAGTTTGTAAAAATTTAGAATGAATAAATTATAAATCAAATGTTGCCATATCATTATTCTTCTGAATATGACTATACAATTGATGCAATAAGAATTTACAAACATGTTTGGTGTGAGATTATTTTCGTACTATTTTATGTAAGAATTAATGCATTTATTGTTATTTCACAATTCACAAATTATTCGCAAATATGTCTTTCTTTAAATTTTCTAATTTTATACGAATATCATTGAATAATATATGTATAAAATAATAAATGATTAGTTCTTAAATATTTGTTAAGTAGGTGTTCTATTATTAGATTTTTTGTATTTTAGTACTTTTATTAGTATGCCTACAACCTGGAAAATTTACTCACTTCATTTAAATTTTATTTAGGGAAATTCACTGCAATCCTTTCGTTTATACTGATAAAATATAATCTCAATTTAATAATCATAAAGCAAATTATGCAGAAACTTTTATTTTATACAATAAATAAAATAGTTCTGTATTTGCATCATGTGCACAGAAACATTTGATATTTGCTTTTTTTATTTTAAGCTTTTTCTTGCCTCGTTTATAATTTAAAACTTTTTTATCAAATCAAGTTAAATTCCCTTAAAATATTGCTTTTTATGTCTGATAATCATTTATATTTACTGCATTTAGAAATGTTTTTTCAAATTTTGGTAAAATACCATAAATTACATTGCATTTTCTTTCCTATTTAAGAAAACATTTACATATATAAAATTGTTCTAATAATTAAAATAAATTATGATTTTTTTACTTAGTTGATTTAATTTTCATTTTAATAATTTCTTTTTTTATTTTTAGGTAAATGAGTACTTTCTTCAAATAAGTGGAAGTACTTATATTTTGCAATATCTAATTTATCTCACAGTCGGTAAGAAACTTAACTTATTTCATATTGTATGAACAGTTCTTTTGTTGTAAGTTTTGAGTTTATATTAATTTTCCTTTCACTAACTAAAACAAATGTAATATGCATGTTTCTATAAATTACTGGATTACTATTCATTCAATACAAATTAGGAGATTTGCTTATTAGAAAATTTAAAAAAAAATTATTCTATGATTACTGATAAGAGTATTCAATATAATAACATTATTTTAACTTACAAATATATGAAACTGATTTTTAACATATTAAAATGCTTTATTTTAAAGCTTATATTTATAAGAGTCACCTTATGTACCACATTGTATTCCAATTTACCGTAATTATCATCACTCATTATCAGCAACCAATTTCAGACTTAAATCAAAATTTCATGTCTTGTATCTTCACATTTAAAAAAAGAAAGGAATGCTTCAATTGTCTCTGTATTCTCTGATTTTTTTTATTGAGGAATTTTAATATTTTTGGATTTTGTGTACCATCTTTTTAATGATAGCCTTTTGTTATTTAAAATTATTTGTTTTTATATAATAATAAAATATTTGTTTTTATATAATAATAAAATATTTGTTTTTATATAATAATAAAATAATTCTTCATGTTAAGAGGTATAATTTTTTTCTAAGAGCTTTTCATGCTGATAAAAACATACGGGATAGATAATGTAGGATAACGCTTAGTTCATATTAATATTCATGTTTTTCCTCTATAATTTTAAACAGGAATTATTCATTTATAATATGGCAAGAGATTCTAGTAAGATTGTATAGTTAAAATTAACCTGTCTATTGTAAACAAATTTCTGTATAAAATATTTTATAAAGGTTTTATGTTATCCTTTTATCAATTTTTACTCTTAACATTTTTGATACTTAAATATAAAAAACTTAATTTTTAACTAACAAATTGTTTTTAGTGAAAAATTTAATTATCTAACATCTGATAGCATATTTTAATTATTTGATAAACTATTTGGTGTACCTTTAATAGTCATACGATTCAACCTTCCTTAACTAGTATATTCAGAACACATTTTAAATATCTATATTTTATTCCATATTTATTTGTGTTAGCAATATTTACATTCTTAATTTGAGTTTTCCTTCAAAAATGATAGAAAATTTTTGTGTCATAGAAATAATCATCTTAAATTTATTAATGATATCTATTTTTCTTTATAAATTTTTAGCTGTATTTATTGAATTATATTCCCAAAAAACTACTAACGAAAATAAAAAAAATCAATTATATAAACTGTCAGTTTGCTAGCAAAAAATTAAATACTACACAATTTCCTTTGTCTCACATATCTTCGTATATTACAGCGCGAGGCAGAACCTTGAGATTTTTTATTGTTTTTCTACCATGGAAGATTTAATGTTATTTTTTCTACAAAAGGCATCACACTTCACTTTCGGAATTTCCTTTAATTTAATTTTAGAAATGCGATTTTTTTTGCACCAAAATCTTGTCGAAACGAGTAAATCTTGAATTTTTTTCTTGTTGAAATGTTTCAGACATGGCAAATGCAATTTATTTGTGTTTCCATCTTGAACAAGAAGGGTGAGCTCATCCAGCTGATCCTATCTTACACATTTCAAGTAAAAAGCTTATTTGTTGAAGAAGCTCTTACTTCTGAATAAAGAATCTGCAAAGAGCATCCCATCAGTGCAAGAATCAAAATACAATTTGCTAGATAAAATTGTATATTTTTTTAAAACTTCTTATCTTTCTTTGAATATGTTCAACATAATGAAAACAATTACTTTTATGGAATTTATTATTAAATTTTCCAAACAATTCGCTAAATATGAAAATGAATTATAAATAGATTACTTTTTGCATAATTTAATATACCATCAATTTACAGCAAAAGTATAAACTAGACTAAAATTTGACATTATCAGATTATTATATGTATCTCACTTTCATAGTCTCTATCAATGTTAAAGTGATGTCTGCATATGTAATTAATAAATTGCTAATAAATTTCAGTAAATTATTCCAGCTTAAATTATTTTATACTAAAACAATGGTTACATTATATTTAATACGATCACCATTATTGTATAGATATATTCTATTAAGTATAATAAAATATGCATGTAATAGCACAAAATAAATTTTTTTACGCAATCAAAACTTAAAATATGGAAACTTATTTATAAATATTTTAAAATATAAGAAGAAAATTTTGATCTATAATAAAAAGTTATAGCTAATATCGTAGCTATAACCTTCTGCCTAATATCTTGCCTATTGATTCGGTTTTCTAATTTATATTTTTGAACCATTGAATTGGTGTTAAATTAACATAATTAATATGAGAATAAGTAAAATCCAAGTAAATAAAAGAATATCGTTTTAATTTTTTAAGAACTACGTGGAAAATAGCTATATATATTTATATATATATATATATATATATATATATATATATATATATATATATATATATATATATATATATATATATATATATATATATATATATATATATATATATATATATATATATATACTTTGACAAATATTCTTAAACATAGGCCTAGAAATTATGACGTATTTTTTAAATATATTTTCAATAAACATTTGTGAATTATTTTTAAAACATTTAAAAGATATATTTATTTTTAAAATGTAGATATATAAAGAATTAAAATGAATGTAATGAAAAAGTTTCAATGGATTAAACTGAATGAAAATAATTTTTTAAAATTAAAAACTTGTAAATGTTTGCGTATTTTAAAATTTTACATTACATTGTAAATGCATATGTGGATTAAGGAATGGTTTTATATATTTTAGATAATTTTATTATTTTACCTGTAACTGTAGTTCCAATTAAAATAATGAATATTTTGTATGTTGTACTTTTATAAATATTGATACTAATTCTATATTATATTTCTATTAAAAAAGTTCTGATATTTTACTTAATACATGCATATAGTGCATAATGTAATATATGGTATAAAATAATATAGTACAACAGAGCATTATAAACTATAAAATTAAAAATAATATGTATAAAATACAGTAACAATCAAATCAGCACAAAAAGTACAAAATATTATGTAATAAAGTAGTATAGAAAGCGAAAATTGAATAATTGAATTAGATATTTTTTGCGAATTCATTTATTTTAATATGATTTGTGATGCATTATTTTCACAAGCTTTGGAAATTAGTTTAACAACAATAATTCACTGTAGATAAACAAGGATAAATATAAAGGAATTTAATTAACAATGTCATTGTGATATGCGTATTTGTGTCCTGTGATATCAGTTCATAATTTATAGTTTGAAATGTCCCCAAAAGAATAAGAGTAAACTAAAACTTAGTTTATAAAGTAACTTTGGAATCTCATTAAAAATCTTTTATCTTGAAGTTGTGATATGACATGAGTATTCAGTATAGAATTTATAGTATGTGATTCTCAAAAATATAATATTTTTTTAATATGATTTAGTGTATAGTCATACTAACAAAGTTTTTACTATTTTTCATTATTTACCAGACACGTGAATGTAATTTAAAAGTAATCACTATTTTTTCATTTTGAATTACAGTTATGTCAATTATATGTTAGGTTTGAGGTAAATAGATATTGCTCCCTACAAATTTATTAGGGCATTTATTTTATCAAAATTGAATTTATATGAACACTTATTTCATATTTTAATTTTCTTAACAATGAAGGAAGTCTTTAGATTTTATTACATCTTGAGGAAAAAATTCTCAAATTTATTAACCTTTACTGAGGTAAACTGCAATCAATTGTCATTTTGTATTTTAAGCTCTGAAATTTCAAATATATTAGAAATTTATTTTATTCTTAGGTATTTCTATTTTCAATACTAAAATAATATCTAAATAAAATGTATTCGCAAATAATTTTTCAAATTTCATTATTTTGTTATTTTTGCAGTTATTTTGGAACATTATTAACTAAAATGTTTTTTAACAAAATTATGTAAAAATACTAAAAAGAAATTTTAAAAAATATCAATTTAATGAGCATTAAGATCTAAAGTAACTGTGATCTCTAAGGAATTAAATGATTTTCCTATTTTTTCTTATATAAAATTCAATTTATCATTAAAACAAGAAAATATGGATAATATTTTAGTTAAGACTAACATAATGCTTTAACTAATACATTATCTATATTTTGATGTTTTGTTTATAAATTAAATTTAGGGTAAAAGATTAATATGAACGAAAAACCTGAAAAGATAAAAAAAATTAACGAAAAAGTAGACATATTGAAAATATGTATTCTGAAATCAACTATAGATGTTTTACTCTGTAAAAAATGTTGTATTTATTTTTTGCATATTTTTTAATATATATTGTAGAGATGCATAAAAATGACTGACTTTCTTTTAAAAATTACCAATTTGAAAAAATTTTATTTCTAAAAGCTTCATTTTGTGGAAAATATTTTTTTTAAATTTTCTTAAAGTATGTTTACCACTTTTATAAAAAAGTTTCATTACTTACCATGATTTCTTATCTCTCTTTGTTCATGTTTTTTTCAACTTTTAAAACAAAAAAATAGCGCTAAAAATACGAAAATAAAAAAAATTTTTTAATACTATAAGTAGTTAATTTTACACAAATATTATTTAATTTATAGTTACCGGCTCATACTTTAAAGACCCCTTTATAGGAAACTTTACATATTAAGTAGAATATGATGGAGAATCTATCATGTTTTGCTTACATAAAATTTACTAAGAATTGACAAATTACTTTTCGATTTTAAATTTTTTACTTTCATCTCTATATCCTTATTTAATGTTCCATCCACAAAATAAGCTAGAAATTAGGTAAAATGATTAACTTTTAAGAAAAAAAAGCTAATGAATGGATTTGATTATGAAATATGCAAATTTCAATCTAGATCTTTGAAATGAATTTTCCTATAAGAATTACCTTTTTTTCTAATTAATAAATGAGTAACATAATCTTAAGTACTTACAACCTGAGGCTTCATTGAATTTATGTCTGGCTACTGTGATTTGAAGGCGTGTGTGACACTTTCAGAAAGTTCAGAAATCATTTCTTTGGAGCGGGGTAGAGCAGCTCCCTTAGCACAAACTGTCAATTATCGGGATGTGTCCAAAAGTAATTTTCGCTGGTTCTCCCGACAAGCCATGGCATTTCCAGCTCTGTGTCATAACTCTCGACAAGTTTCTGAGAACCTCCTCCTTTTTATTTTCCCCGAAACGAAAATACTCAAGGGTCTTCGTCAAGTATCCGGGTAAATAACGAAAGTAAAAGTGATAGAAAACTTCCATTCTTAAAAATGAAATTGTTGCTGAGACTCCGGTCACGTCTCAAGACGTGTCATTTTTTCAGCTGAATATATCGGTATGGAACTAAGTTGATATTTTGGCCGTTAACAAATATACAGAGTCAAAGTCAGGTACTCGAGATTTTAAAATCGTTTCTTTTTGCACAAACATATTAGACATATCAATAAGTTTCTCAATTATCAAATAAAAATGTATATATTTCTTATTCAATTAGAATTTACATTTTCAATACTAGAATTTTTAATCATTTTGATCTTTTAATTGACCAAAATTGTTAGGTTTGGAACTTCTCACGTTTCACTGTAGAAACCAGGTAACCTTTTGTAATTACTAAATAAATAAATAAAAATAAAAATACCTTGAAATTTAAAATAAAAGACAAATGTTACCATTTGTTAAATTATATGTTATAAAATTTCTTTGGTATATAGTCTTTGTAACGTGAAATATAGAAGATCGATTCTCGTTTGTCATTCATAACAAATTATTGATTATAAATCAATATTTATTGAATTGACACATAGTAGAATATTTAATTAAATTGTTTTTGAAAGTGGTTAAACTATTCGATTCACAAACGAAAGCCTCACAATATTTCTGTTGCATTTTCCCTGTGAGCATTAGTTATTAGCATAATCACTATATCCACGTACTGAGAATCCGTACTCTTTGTACCGAAAATCTCAATACACATACTTACAATTGTCATCTATTCCATTAGCTGAGTAATATATTTGAAACACGAATTGCAATTGTTCTTTTCTTTGATATCTGTTAAAAGGAACATAAAAAACTGAGTTAATTTTGAAGAAATTTGAAAGTAATGTGTTTATTAATTGCTAAGCATTACGCTGGTCACATTCAATTGTTAAGCATCGCATTGCACACAATCAATTGTTAAGCATCACATTGCACACAATCAATTGTTAAGCATCACATTGCACACAACCAACTGTTAAGCATCACATTGCACACAACCAACTGTTAAGCATCACATTGCGCACAGTCAATTGTTAAGCATCACATTGTATAGAAATTTTATCCGAAATAGAAATAGGGTCAGATTTTTGAATAAAATAATACGTTGAAGAATATACTTTTTGATGAAAAATGCAATTTAAATTTATTTCTTATATTTCCCAACATTTTTCTGTATTTTCCTATATTTAATTTTATTTTACGCAAGATACGATATAGAAGCAGTACTATTGAGAAACTATTTTACAATGTGCGTAATTTAAACTTTCTTGATTCCAAAATAAATTATGATAATTTTATATTTTTTCATAACTTTATGATAACTGCGTTTTATCAAATTAAAATGAACTGGAATTTTGATAAATCTTCAATCAAAAAAATTGTTTTGAGAAGGAAATTTGAAAAATCACACATTTAACACTTTTTAAAACACTTTTGTAAACACGTTTTTCTTCGTTGGTTTGAGAACAGTTGTTATTTTTTTCAAATAATTTCTTCGATCAAGAAACATTTGTACACATTAATCATGATGCAAATATGGAGAAAGTGAAAAAGCATATTTCTGAAAAATATGATTAATCTATTTAGTAAATGACTGAAATAATTGTAAAGCTAAAAATGATCAACATAATATTTTTAATATTTATTATTTAAATGTTTATTACTATTATGAATTTTCCAAACTACATATGGAAAAAGGAATTAATCACTTAAAAATATATTTTAACAAATGAAAATATAGGTATATTTTATATATGAACTACTTAAAAACACATTTAGAATAGTTTGCGTAGTATTATTTGCATTTCCATTTTCTTCCTTTGACATTTTCAGATTTTTAAAATTATTTTTAATATTGTAACCTTTATTAAGTTATTATGTACAAAATTTCATTTAAAAGAATAATAATTCATAAGATATTTTATTACTTGACTATCTTATCATTTTAATTTATTATTATCTCATAATTTCGTAGGAAACGGTAAGTAAACAAGTTAAGATTCTTGTACTCATTATAACTTATAATAATATTAAACATAAGCATAATTTATAAATAAATTATAAATAAGAAACCTGATTTAATTTCTTGTTGCTCAAAATACTATTCTTTCAAATTGACAATTTTCAGTAAATAATATTTCGTCGTAAATTAGAAATGATATAGAAAACTGAAAAATTCCTTTTTAATCAAATAAATTTTTTTCTTCACAATATTAAATATTTTTGTGTATTCTTATTGACATTTTTTTAAAAAAATGAGAAGTTAAATTGAATTTTATAAATTTCTAAAACAAATATTTATCGTTCCTAAATGACAAGATTTTCATTTGATTTAATTTTTTATATATTAAAATTTTGCATTTCCAAATACACCCGTAAATATTTTTACTATTGCCATAGAGAAATCAGAAGAAAAAATATAAAGAAACTCAATCTTTTGATTCTGCATTTTTCTCTTTTGAAAAAATTGTTAACACAAAAATTTGACGAATGAAAAGATTTCATGATTCAAAAATCAATACCATTCAATCATAATTTCTCTTTTCATCTAATATACAGTTAAAATCGTACCCTAACTTTAATATATAATTTTTTTTAAATAATAGAGATGTAAGTTTGCATAATTTGTTTAAATAATTAAAAATATGTTTTGTTAATAATCACAGTTTTGTATGTTCAATAAAAGTAATAGAATCTTCAGTTCCCTGCCTTGACCTGTTGAAGTTTCTATCTTTCGTTCGCTTTTTGGACATTTTGTTTATATACTATTTGCAGAAGCATTTACATTTATTGGAGTCAAGAATTCGGCTTGTCCCCTGTACGTCTCCAGAGAGACATGACCACCTCAGACATTTCTTGAAGACAACTCTATGGATTCTAATTTTAATTCTTAAAGTAAATACTTTAGTTAACTAAGCTCCATTATGACTTTATGAAAAAATTACAAGTTAAATTCAATTTTTTAAATAATTTCTGGTTTTTTGCTATTGATATATTTAATGTTTATCTCTTCTTCCTTCTATTATGGATTTGCTTACATTGATTTGATATTCTGTCTACTTTAATTTTTAATAAATATATTTTATGGTTCTTTTTTTTAATACAAATACTGTTCAGGGGAATTGCTCGAAGATCTTTAGATATGTGTCCTTCGTGCACGTCAGAAAGATTATTTAATTTACATAAATGATCATCTCCCTCCTGATGAAGACGTGATCCACATCCATTCCTTCTATTGTATATTGTTTTATTCTTGTCAATGATCTTCAAATTTTGTCTTACTGGTTTTATTGTTCCTTATGTTGTATCTTTAAGAAATCTATTCCGAGTAGACACTGCTCGATGTTATCAGTAACATAAGCAATGTCCTTAAAGATGAGAAAACCGAATGTAATTCATGCTTGAGATTTCTCGAGAGTAACCATTTTGTCACCATTTTCAGTCAGTCTGCAATGAAACGAAAAGCACCATATTAGGAAGGTCCACATTAAAGAGCCGTGCAACATCCTCTCAAACAATGGTAACATTGGCTCCAGTGTCGACTATCAGACGAAACATACCCAGTGGTTTTTCCTTGGACAAGAAGTCTGTGGTTTCCAACCTAAAGTAAGGAAATCTATACTTTGCTTAGAGCATCTATACCAGCTGACCATATTCAGCGCAGGAAATGGTAGTCTTAAAATTTACCCTGAGCTTTTGTTTCCAGGATTTACCTATTCACTATATGAAAAAGTGTGCCCAGCTGTTGTTTTAAATATGCAAGCTCATCTCTTCGGTTTAATTCTTGAGAAGAATCCTTCATAGTTTCACTCGGACTAATCAAAGCTCTTTTCTAGAATCCGATGGACAAACTCAAATTTCACATCATGAACTAAACTGCTCTTCAAATTTTTAGCTGCTATAATACTTAAACCTCGTTGCTTTTGAGAACGTTTAATGACGTCCACGAAATATTGTAATTCCAAAATATCATGAACAGCAGAAGGGCAATCTAGAACAAATAGAAACTCAAAATGGTTCATCTTTTCAGTTTACAAAGTTAGTTCTTTAACTTTCTTCACGTTCTTCTCTGGTCTATTTTCAATAAAAAATGAGTTGAATTCCTTCAGATGGACTTTTCTATAACACAAATTAAATGCTTTAAGCAAGGACATAATTTCTTTCCCTGTTAGAAAATGTTTTTAGGACATTCACAGCTTCTCTTAGTAGAAGTCTTGGGAATGTGATTTCTCAACTTCTTACTAAATATCTTGTGGTATTTTTAAGACTATCCATGCCGATTTTTCATTGTAAACTTGATCTTTTTAAATTTAGAGTATTAATACAATGAAAGGGATAGTGCCCGTTACATTTGAAATACATTCGTTTCTCCGCATGATATTAGAAATAGACGTGTTGTTTTTTAACCTTTTTGAGAGTTTCTTATTATTTTTTCTAAACACTCTATATAACTTTGGAGTTCTTTTTTTCACAACTCACAGCTATGAATTTAGGTAATCTAAGACAATGCAATCTTAATGAAGTATTAAATTTTGCTTGTTAATAAGGAAGAAAATATTTTGAGCAGTACTCCTATAAAAATAATGCAGTGACAGATAAATTTTTACACGTAGTAGTTGTAAAAATATCTATCTATCTATCTATATGTGTATATATATATATATATATATATATATATATATATATATATATATATATATATATATATATATATATATATATATATATATATATATATATATATATATATATATTATATATATAATATATATATATATATATATATATATATATATATATATATATATATATATGCATACATACATAAGTTCTGTACATTAAATTAATTTAATTTAAATGAAACTAATTACTCCATAAGACAATATTCGATTCGGATTAAAGTACATTTATGTATTTAATGTAAAATTTATAATTTAATATATGGAATTAAATCATAATTTAAATTACATAATTTCATCCTATTTTTACTGTGCATTTTTTATAGTTTTACTTTAAAAGAGAGTAGTTTTACTTTAGAAGAGAATAAATGTTAAGCTAGAATTTAGTATCATTTGAAAACTTTGTTTGATTTTAATAGAAACTTTATTAGTTCAAACTAATGTTAAAATATCTGTAATGTACTCAAGTACCAAAATATTTATACAGCCATGATTATTTAAGCAATATTATTATACGACCAATCAAATATATAAAAAATGACTGTCTGTCAAAGCTTTTAGATAGGTTGTTATTGCTAAATTGGCATGTTATCAAGATTTTGTGCATTTTTGATTTTTAATTTCAGTCGGAGTATGAAAGATAGGGCTTTCTCCAGAGTAGGAATGAAATTTAAAATATAGAGTACGATTACTTCATGAATGTACCTTGAACAACAGATATCCAGTAAAACATCAAACCTTAATTAGTCCTAAAGCTGGAAAAATAACTTAAAAGAACAAGTTTATCGATTAACGGTAAAAATGTTTAAATGAAATAGATTTGCAAGGTTTCACTTTTTCAAATTGCTTCAAATTTTAGTGACTCTCTTTGTGACTTTCTCTTCAACAAATGTCTACGTGTAAGTGTTACAGTATACTGACAATGATATAAATTTTATTAACCAATGTTTCCCATGTATAAAATTGTTTAACGTACTACAGACACTCTAAGACCCATCAAAACACCATTTGATTTTCGATGACTTGAAACGCTGGTCTAATGAACTTCGTTTTCATTTAGCAGTTGAATGATAGAATGAGTGTATGAAGAAAACATCATAAATTTATCGATTCTGTGTCAGTAATAGATTGTTCAGACTGTGTGAATGTGTATGATAAAATAGAGGATGTTTATCTGGGGTATGATATAAAATCCCCGGTATGTTTAGAAATGTATCTGACAAGTAATACATACGTAAGCATCTTGTCGAGTTTGTACTTATGTCTATTTTGCATTGTGCACATAGACATATCTATAATCTCCTCAAAGTGACGTAGAAATCTGAAACTAGACTATGTGAGATTCCCACGGATAGAGAATTACTTTCTAATGGATCCTAGAATCTTTTCTTTGAATGTTAGATGCTTCAATTTGCCATTCAGCACCCTAAGAAAAAAATTACTGTACATATTCTTGAGAGTACTTCGCAACAGGATGTTCAGGAAAGATCTCTATTATACCTTGTACTCTTATGAATTTCTGGAATATTTTAGAAAATTAGTGATGAAAAATATATCTAGGATATTTCTGGATATTAATAAAGACTTCTACATCATATTTCAGTAGTCTTGCGTGCTCAAGAGAAATCTACTTAATTTAAGACAGATTTACCATTTTTTCTGATTTTTGATAATAAGTTATATATTTAAATTTTTGAAAAATGTTTAAAATATTTAGAATTTAATTTTTCAGCTTTATATTTCTTATTTTTATTATCAGATAATTAAAATGAGCATTTATGATTAGGTATGAGAACTCATTTCACGCAGATAACTTACTCTTAATCACCATGTTTATCTGGTATTTAAGAGTAAGTATTTTCATTTAAAGGATACATTTTTACGCATTAAATATTACCTTTTAAACTGATTCAATTGCCTTTATATCGTTTCGTTTTGTAAATATTAAAATCCGAACTGCTTATTGTTTAAAAATTACCTATTATAAAAGTTGACCGTTTTCATACCTTCTCTTTGAAGTTTTTAGATACCAATAATCTAAAGTTTTTGTGGGATTAAAATATTTATTTTCAGATTCATTAGTGCTAACTGCCTGAAATATGTTTCCGATTTACTACCATTTTACTTGATATTATTTGTTTCTAACTACCATTTCATTAAATTAAAGTCTTATTTTTATAAACTCTTAATGGTACATTGGTAAAGGACATCTACTATTTGAGTGTATCTGAATGAACATTAGTTCTTCAGGCTTATTTTAAGGTATATCATGTTTTCTCTTTAAAATAATCGCAACATATTCTATTGCATTTTCCAGTATATTTAAATTTGAGCTTAGACATGAAAACAATATCCTTAATGTGTGTATAAATTTATATTTATTTTTGATTTTGAATATAAAACTCTAAACTATTTGGAAATTATTGTAAAATATTGAAAGCTATTTTAAAGTAACATGAATAAAGAAATTCATCGTAAAATTGAAAGGCAATAATTTATCATTATTCTTATTTATTTTTTATGAGCAATAAGGATCCAATCTAAAATTTTAAGATTTTGTTCGGTGAATTTTCTCAGCCTCTAAAAATCTAAAAACGATAAATCCCCGTACTCAAAATAACAACCTCATATAGTTCAGTTCAATTTGCTCTTCAGAATTGAAAATTCAATGATCTTCTTTCTATCAAAGAGTAATTTATAGAAAAAAAGAGCGAACCTAAATCCATATTTATGTTCTATTATTTTTATGAGAAAACTTTCTGGTTTCCACGGAGACAGGTATTTTTCAAGTTCAAATTTAAAATTACAATTATATAACTGTCTGCGCCATCTGGGAATAATCAAAATTTTATTCTAGTTAATAAAGCCGTTGGAAGGTTTTCATCTTTTTATGTAAGGAAAACTTTGATATCCGTATTGAAAGCATGTTTCAGATTTCAAAGCTATTTAAAATAAAATACTGAATAATGACAAGGGTTGGAGTTTCCATTTTAATCACTTGAATTCAGTAATAATTTTTGTATTCCACATTCTGCTTTAAAAAGAAATGTTAAGAAATTTATCAATCACTTAAATGGTTATCCACTTTAATCATTACATTTTAACTATACTAGATCTTTCTTTATGACAAAGGCTTGAGAAAATAGAAATATGTTATTATAAGAAAATTACGTTTAAAAGATAAAAATAAGCTACCAATTTACTATCTGTGTCGTACAGATACATAAACACACCTATGTATATGTATGTAAATTATGCTTATATCTCTTTGTTAAATTATTAAAAGTGCAACAAATTTTTAATTGATTGAAATGGATGACTATTTTGTGCTAACATTTCCTTTTTAATTAAAAACTGCAAAAATGCAAATATTGAGAGCTTCCGACTGCACTAGTCAATAGAATATTATTTCTGCATCTTCTAAGCATTGTATTAACTCTTCTATTTGTCAATAGTTTGATTTTATGCTCAAATCTAGAGTAGAAGAAATTGTAGTACATGGAGAGTTTCTTAAAATTCTTAAAGTTAGTGGTTTTGCACAAAGAGGAGTATTATCATCTCTATTGTGGAACTTTACTGTCAATTTATTAATCGTCAAATTTAATAGATGGAGGTAATACACTATTGACAAAGCTGATGATTTAAACAAGAATATCCTCGGTAAGGACCAAAATGTTCGTTCTGTTTCTCTTCAAAGTCCTCTCAGGCATGTTGAACAGTGGTGCTCAATGATAGGTCTTAAGTTGCACCCAAGCAAAACTACTATCGTTGCAATTACCAAAAAATGTATTTGGCTCACAGAGAACCGACCAACTTCATCACAAAAATTTCATACTGTTATAAATATAAAAATTTCTGAGAATCATCTTGGACACCAAGCTTAATTGGAACAAAATCTAATCTCAGTAATTAAAAAGGCTCAATAAGGCTTTCGCCGCATATAGAAATTCCTTTTTCAAAACTGGGAGACTTTAATCTTGCAGTAGGTCTATGCAGCAATCAATAAACCAATAATTCTTTATGTTGCATTTGGGAAATGGACTGTGATCAAGTTAATGACAGCTATATTGAAACTCACTAAATTTTAAAATACAGTTCTTATCCGTATCGTTGTAGCATTCATCTACCCAAAATCAGCATAAGCGGTCATTCTCAATAGTAATTCTCTTTCTGATTGAAAACTATGCAGCGGTAGGATTCTAAAAATTAAAATGCAATGAGATTAAGATATTACCCGGTTGCGTTACGTTTTCACTATGGCTTCTTTACTGATTCATATATTGCTTCAATATAAGCCTCTAAACAATCTTTTCTCTAAAAGAACAGAATGACAGGCTGGAATCATAAAAGGAGTTGTAATTACGTTATACTCATAAAATAATGAAAGAACAGATGATGCTGTTTATTTTAAAAATGATAATACTAGACTGTCATATTTGTACTAGATTCTCTTTATATTTCAAATTGTAAATGATGTTTTATTGAAGCAGATCTTTATTAAGAAAATAAATCTTGAATTCATATGTATGTACATATATATTAAAATATTTGGGACAAAATTATAATCGCACTATGTTTTACAGTCACCAGTTTATTAAACACAAAATACTTATTACTTTTTTAACTACATATAATTGGAGATACAGATTCCTGCATTGATTTAATATCTCAAATTGAAATGTTTTTACGACATATCTGTGTCTTACTAACCACATTTTAAGAAATTATGTTTTCTCTGTTTCTAGCATGTGATTAGGTAAACAAAAATTTGTAACTGAGATGCACCTCATAATCAAGTTTTCTACATTAATATATACTACAACTGATGATTATTTTCAATTATATTTTTACACATTTAAAATAAAACCAAATTATGAAAGATTTTCTATTATTTGCTTCTCAATCTCTGGAATGCAATGTTTGATTCATTAAAAATCAACGAACCTCTTTCAGTGATTTTCTAAAAAAGATTGATTTAAAGTTAATTGTCTAAAAAAGGAACGTAGGTAACATTTTCATAATTCATACTGTTAATATTTATTAACTTGGGGAAAATCGTATTTAATATTTTAAATAATTTACTGAAGGCTAAGATTGTGTGTGTGTATTAAAAACAAAATGATTTCTTAAACATATATGCATGAATTTCAAAATAATAGTAAATTGTTTACTGGAAGTAATACTTACAAAATAAGAAATTAAGTTGATAGCTCCATACTTAACTAAAATTTGATACATCATGTGAATATATCAGTAAGTAAATTATTTTGTAAAAATACTAGCATTACTTAAAAAATATTCATGATTTTTAAATACTTTCATTACTTTATAAAATGCCCATTATTTTATATTTACATTTGTTTCTGAATTTTAATGTATAGTAGTGAAGATATGAGTGCGGAAGTATACAATTATATACTCATTCATTTTATTTTATACTTCTAAGTCAAAAATAAATTTTTTATTCAAAATTATCTAAGTCATTTATTTTTGAGGAAGCAGGTACAGCTAAAATTGCCATTTAATTTTTGTTTGTTCATTCCTTTTTTTAACATTTGCCAACGTCATCCAGACTTGTTCAAAATATATATTTAATGTAATAATTTTTAAATTAAATTAATATTTTCTCTTTACACTTTATACTATTTACAGTACTAAAATCAAGTTTATTGCTTTTAGGAATAGGGATACTAACAATTGAATGCAATGAGTTAGTAATGTAAATATGTGTAGAATTTGAATTTCAAAAGCATATGAAAATTGAAGAAATAATTTACATGTGTGGCAAATAGATAAAAATTTAATAATGATTTAATATATTTTTACAAATAAAATAAAAACTAAATTATTTAAATTAAATGGATAAAAAATTTTTAATATTTTAGTTTAAATATAAATTTTAATTTCTTCACTGTTATATATTAAATTTTCTAAAAATTTCTTACTTTACAATATTAATTTCAGATATCATGCGAGTTTAGTATTTTTATTAAATATGCTTTAAAGAAAAAAATTTGCTGTAAAAGCTTCTAAAATCATTCTAATATTATTGAGTTTTAAGCACACATACATCTAATATTATATGAATTAAATTAAAAATATCCAACAATAACTTTAATTGATCAAGCGATTACAAGTAAAATAATTCAAAATTGTTTCATGCTGACATCTATCGGTCAAAAGTGCAACTGTTTTAATTTCAAGTCGACCATATTATTATAAACTATGTCTGTTAGATACTTCGCTATATAATTTCTATTTATTTAAAACAAAAATTATTTTCTGATAAAAAATATTTTCAAAAGTTATGATTTACTTGCGATTTTAATCAAAGATATTTAGGAAGTGATGGTGGGAAAATATCACATGTATTAAAACAAGAAATTTAAGTCTTTTTCAAGGAGTTAGTATTCTTTAATCACTTTATAGTGTAAATGTAGTCAATGAAAAATTCCATAACAGTTCCTTATAGTGGCTTAAATTTTTTCATATGCCGTATATAATGTTTTACAAATTTCTATTCACATAATTATTTAAATGCCGCGGGTGGTTTTAAAGTTAGGACTAATAAAAGTAATTTTCGTGCAATTAAAAGTATGCTTTGAGTATGAAAGCATTTTATAATAACAGGAATAATCATTGAGGAAACCTGATAAATAATATGTGAAAAGATTGATAATGGTTTCTTCTACGATTATGTGATAATTGCTTACACATTCTAAAAAAGAAAAACAATTAAAACATCTCAAACAAAAAATAATATTCTCGAATATTTGTCCAGAACTAAAGATGTATTTTTTTATTCGTTCGTTATCTTCCATTAAAATGATTGATTAATCAAATTTTAGCTTTTATCATATTTCGATATTATGTTTAAAATTTCGAACTAAAGTAAAAGAATATATGAAAAGATGGAATGTAAGGAAGTTCGAATCTACAATAGCATCGATTATAATTCATTTGAGGATTCACCAATTAGTATGAACATATGTATCTTTACTTTTTTTTAAATGCATTCATGATCTAATATCCCTATATATGCTAAATAATATTTTATATTCGTCATCAGGGACGATTCCGTGACTATTATATTATAAATATAAAAAATGTATTATCATTTTTTATTTTATATAATGAAATTTATTAATTTAATTTTATTCAAGTAAATGTTTTCATATAGCTATAGATTCATATATATATATATATATATATATATATATATATATATATATATATATATATATATATATATATATATATATATATATATATATATATATATATATACTCACTCCCAAAAGTTAAGCACAAAGATGTAAAATGCAAAAAATTCAACAAATACTACTTTTTGATTGACACAAAATTTGGCAAGAAAGTAGTATATATATTTATGCATAAAACAAAATCAGTAATTATAAACAGAAATGAAAACAATATTAAATTTTTGTAAGTTATCAGATAATAATATACTGGAAATTTAAACAGAATTATGTATAACTTGAAAATAAACAGCATAAAAAGAAAAAAGGACATTAATAGGGTATGTGATCCCCCCTTATCTGTATACAAAGTTTAAACCTTGTGACCATGCTTTTGGTCAACCACCGCAGAATTAAGCAATAGCCATTCTTCTTGTAGAGCAGTTTCCAGCTCAATAAGAGTGACTGGAGGTGGGAAACGTGAAGATACAGCACGGCCGAGAGCATCCCAAAGACTTTCATTGGGATTAAGGTCAGACGAACATACTAGCCACGCCATACGCGCAATCTCTTCACTCTCCAGGTAGTCATCGACGATGTCAGCTCTATGGGGACGTGCGTTATCGTTCATTAAAACAAAATTAGGGCCAACTGCTGCAGCGCACAATCGGTGATGTTTTGGGGCTTGATTGCGTGTTTCTTGTTCACGCCATATCCTTATACGCTTGTCATCTGGCTCCAGAGCAAATCTTGACTCATCAGTAAACATTACATTGTTCCAGTCAGAGACAGTTCAATTGACATGTACCGGCCACCTCTTTAATCATGCCCCTCTTGATTGGACGGACAGAGAAACACAAACTCGAGGTACCCGGGTGTACAGTCCACTCATATGTAATCTTCGGCGTACAGTAGCTGCAGATCACCTTACCAAAGGACCTGTAATCATAGATGTCACACGTGTGGAGGGCTCTCTGCGATTCCGCTTGGCTAAAATCACAATATATCGATCTTACGTGTGTGTTTGTAACCCTTGGGCGACCGGCTACGGTCATTCGGACAACTGTCTGTGTGGTTTGGAATTGTTTCCATAAACGTGAAATTACAGAATGATGAACGTCGAAGAGAAGCGCAATATCTGAAACTGACTGTCCGGCTTCAATGCGCTCCACAGCATGCCAGCGCTCAGAATATTCCATTCGTTTTCTGGAAGTTATAGAAACACGTATGTCTTGAAAACAAATGGTACGAAAGTTTTTAACATCTTCTATCAGCACTTACAGTCAATCTCTGTAACCCTTCATAAAGCTGGTATCTTATAAGAATGCCCTTTTTGCATATTTCTTGACATAAAAGCGCAATTGGCTGTTACCTAACATATTTGCATACTTCCATCTACCTCAGCAGCTATCAGCGATTTACATCCTCTTTATTTCTGATTGGCTTCCGGAAATTAGCATTTTCCTCTCCGTGCTTAAGTTTTGGAAGTGCGTGCATATATATATATATATATATATATATATATATATATATATATATATATATATATATATATATATATATATATATATATATATAATTTTTATATTTTTATGTGAGAAGTTAATTTTTTTTTATAATTTAATATTTTTTTGATAATTATGTTGCAAAACATTTTAGGAGAAGGTATGTATTTATAAGGTGATAATAATATAAAAAAATAAAAAAAATTGCGTAAAAGAAAAATTAATGTCCAGATGTTGAAAAATGTGTCATTAAATATAAAATATGTAGAAAATTCGAAACTGATATTTTCGATATGTATATATAAAGTGAATTTTTAATAATGAATGCAACATAAATAGTGATAATAATTCAATATATAACTTTTAATGTTTTGAAAATGTGTATGATTCAAACTAAATAAGCCAGAAGGAAAGAATATGAAATAGAAAAGTTTATACTGCTAAAAAATATTTCATAATTTTATTGGCTTAAAATAATATTTAGGTAAACTTTTTTTTCAAAAGTAATTATAACACTTCAAGAATAAACGAAATAGAATATACGAAAATATTTGGTTGCCTGTGATAAAAAAAAGTGACCAAAATGTATTCAAATAAAATAGTTGGTAGAACCTGCACTTAATTAACAATTACAGATTTAATCACTTGAGACATGCTTCAAATGTTTGGAGGGTAAAGCTTGGCGAAATCATGTAAGTTCTTTCACTGATTTTGAATGGTTATTGCACCCCATAATTCGGCAACTCATACTAAAGGAGTTCTATAGGATTCAAGTCTGAACTCTGGACAGGCCACTCCAATCAGTTCACCCCATTATCAACATAGCGATCCATAATAGACGTCACAACATGACAAATGGCGTTGTCATTTTGGAAGTACCAGTCACTCAACCCATAATATTGTCGTAATGTTGGAAGTAAACTGATGCTTAGATTAGTGGAGTAGGAGTCGGCTTTAAATTTATAAGGAATTGGTATCAAGATTCACTGTTTATACCACAAGAAATATCCTCATTCAACAACCGCCAAACATTACTGTCAGCACAATGAATTCTAGAAAAGCTCCACGCACACGGCATAAAAGCTTTCTCCAGACTTTGCCATCCGACTGGAAGAACTTGAACCTGAATTCTTTACTCTACGGAGAATCTTATTTCACTCACTTAGACTCCAATTTCGATGTGCTACGCACCATCTGAACTAAACCTCGTGGTTGGATTTTGTATTAAAAGGTGTTCAGCTGAACAAACATAGAACTAAATGCTTCTTTGCAGAGAATACTTATTGAAAGAACAGTTCCGGATCCTTCTTGAAATTCCTCCAGTACATAAGCCAACGGTTTGTCGCAGATTTTTTTTTTTTTAATTTTTTGGATTTTGCTCGCAATGACTGTCGCTTAGTTTCGTAAGACTAACGGTCAAAAATCATTTTGACAATCTTCACTCATCTTCCACTTTCTTAATCACAAAATCTACTGCCGATTTCAGAATGTTTAACTCACTAGATATTTCCCATCAGTATCTATTTATTCCTGATATTTGATAATTACGTTTTCTCGAAGACAAGATAGCTCTGAATTTCTTGCCATATTGTATGCAACTTACGATAATGCTGTTCCCTATACGATATTTCAGTGCAAGTGCGTGACGTAGATCAAGACCGCAAATATTCTCATTTCATGGGTACCCAAAAATTTATCGGTAGATTATGTATAAATGCATATCTTTAGATACAAATCACTAATATTAGGGTAAACATATATTGTGTTCTTAATAAAAAAATCTAATTCATTAATTAATGAAATATAAGTTCAGAAAATATCGCAAGATTTTTATTTTAACAAAAATTCAAGAGTATTACGGAATCAGTTTCTTTTTGTTTTTTAAAAAAAATTTAGTTTATTTTCTATTTATTTTCATGGAAATTCGTATTTTAATACCGAAAATGAAAGCAAAGAATTTCTGTAATTGATTTTCTTAAAATTGTAAGCACATGAAATCATTATTTAATACTCCATTCAATATAAAATAATTAATTATAGTAATTTTTAAATTTCTATAATTTATAACAAGATTAACACACTAGAGTAAAAAATTTTTTGTTTACTTATGCATGCATTTTTCCTATATTTCTCTATACATTTACGAATTTTTGCGTGGTTTCCTTATGTCATATAAATACCTTTTTTTAGTTCAGAGATTAGATTGAAGATAGATCGTTTTTTAAGAATATAAAATTCCCTCTTCTTTTAGATAAGATGTATTTTCTTAGAATGTCACTAAAATTTCTTTTCATGAAGATTAAGAAGAATTATTATTGTATTATTTGTTATTATTTTATTAATTATTGTTTGATAATGTGACTGAAAATCACATTTAATTTATTATATAAAAAATCTCTATTTTTTAATTTTTTCACATAAGTCCTTGTTTTAGTATCAAGTTTAAGAATTTGAATTTATTTATATTTCGCTAGATATGTCAGATTTAATTAAAATCAAACAATTTTCTGATTATTTAACTTAATATAAAATTAATATTTTTTTAATATTTCTTTTCCAAGCTCTTTCATTATTAAAAATAATATCATTGCATTAAATAAATTTTTAATATGCTACAAAGAATATCGATATTGTATTTTAAAATGTTAGAGAAACAGGTTTTCAAAGCATAAGGCATATTATCATTCATTTAGATATTTTCATATTTACACTAATAAATCTCTTTTTCTGAACACATTATTTTTGATAAAAGTGATATGAGTAAGCAGATTGATAACAAAATTATATATTTGTTTCTTATTGTAGAATAATAACTGAAATATCTTAAAAAGAGATTTAACAGGCTTTCTTCTTTCCATTTTTACTTACAGTTCACAAGAGCATTTTCGGATTATTGTGTTCAATAACCTATGAAATCGATTTCCTAAGCAAAAATATATTACCTGTCATTCAAATCCAAGTGCAATAAATCCCTCTACTTTACTATTATCCGCAAAAAGTTTTTCATTGTTGATACTCAGGTAATACATATAAACCATGTTAGATCATTGGATAAAATCGTTTGTTCAATATTACCTACCTATCGGTCATTACTGACCAATTTCTTAAATCGTATTTACTGTAGTTTTGTAAATAAATTAAAATATATTAATTATTTTAGTAAGTATACGTGATGAAGTTCCTATTCTGAACTTCAATGAAATTTTAGTTCATAAATTTTCAGTAATGTGTTTTTTTATGCGTACTATTTTATAAAAATGGAAGATCATTTTAAGTTTACAATTAAAATCAAATTTTTAAATTATGATACTCCAAAATCACCAGGATTCTCATAATTCTGTTACATTCTTGTGCTTATTAACCGAATATCTAATAAATAAATGAATACATAATATGAGTCCATCCTGTTATCTTAAGAAGAAATTTTTGATAAAAAAAAAATAATAATATATTATTAATATTTAAGAATCTGAGGACGTGTCATCATGTCTTTGCTTCATAACCCTTATTAAATGACTTATTCACAGATTTTGGATGCTTATTTTGATTAAAAAATCATTTTTAAAAAGTAAGTACTAATAAAAAATCTGTCGTATGTGGTAAAAAAAGTGAATGTAGGATGATAAATCTAACTATTTTCTTCACCACCTGTTTTCTCATAACTAAAGTTAAATATTCATTTTTCACAAAGAATATTTTAAATAATTTTGTGCTTACATATTTATGATAGAAATGCAGTGTGATACTTAAAATGCTCTTAAGAGTATTTAGTATAATTTTATTTTTAATCGATCATTATTTATTTTTTGTTTTTTCTCATTCAGAATGAAATGAAATTTTAAATGTGTAGCATTTGGAGGATATGCATCATATTGTCATGATTATTTTAATTATATATTTAAGTAAAAGTGACGATACGCTGTTGTAAATTAAGTTTTGTAAATAAGACATTTAAAAAAAATTAAAACTATATAATCTTACTTCCTAAATACAAGTACCTACAGTTTACTTGATGAAAATCGGTGATTAAAATTAAATAATTATTGCATGAAACTTAATAACTAATATGCGAATGTATAATTTAATAATTATTAATGCAAAGCTCAACTAAGTATGTTGCACTAAGCATAAAAAATAGTTTATTTTACTTTAAGTAATAATCAAATGATACTTTTTTTAAATTGGAATATATTTCCTTGTATGTCTTTCTTATTTTAGTTAGATGGTATTCTGTAATAATCTTCCATCACAAAAATATAAAATCTATGCCTTGATTTAGGGAGTTTTGAAAAAAAAAGAGCATATTAACCATTCTAATAAAATACATTATTATATTTGCGTAGTAATCTGTTTTTTGAATATTAAATATTAACATGTTGAAAAAATGCAGCGCAGCATACCAAATGAATGTTTTGTACATTGCATATTGATTACATTTAAGAAAATGAAGCTTATGGGAAGGACACTTTTAAGAGAGAATTTAAATTTCAATATGGGGTGTTTTTGAACAAGATGCCATAACAACATTGATTTCAAGCTCACTGTAAATTTAAAGAATGAGGTCAAAGAAAAAGTTCGAAGGATTTTTCAGAAGGATATATATATATATATATATATATATATATATATATATATATATATATATATATATATATATATATATATATATATATATATATATATATATATATATATATATATATATATATATTTTAATTTATTGGTTACCTACATATTTTATTTCTTTATTTTCTCGTATGATTACTGTTAAAATGTAAATATCGTACTAAAACCATGTTTTCTAATTTTATACGAAAATCAAGCATTTTAACTTTTCTCAACAAATTTTTGTTCTGAATTTTTTTTCTATGATATATTATCAAATATGTCAGCCCTCGTTTTTGAGGCGATCAATACTCACTTGACCTTGGTCTAGGTACAGACGGACATCAACCACACCCTCCTCCCACCAGTCAACAAAATTGGACCCCTCTTCTCTCCGCACCTGTTGCGAAAGATGGAAACTCTTTGACGTCATCCATCTGTCAGTGACGTCGCCCCGCCCGTAGTTCGGCGTCCTAATTAGGTGAACAGTTTACATGTAGATGGCAGTAAAGAATGACTCGCATAAAAGAGGGGTATTTTAATATCGGAGTTGTTTCGCTTGCGTTGTTATCTTTCCCGAAAGTCCTCTTATTAGGGTACGTTTTATTGATAAAATGACATTTCCCCACCCCTATGACTGCGGTCTTTTCAATTTCGGAACCCTTAATGGATATCAGACATTCCTAATGGTTGACTCGTTTCGATTGTTATATTGGTTAGTTTATTTCCCTTGTCTGTATTGAATACCTATTTGGTTTGCAATCTCCTTATGTCACTCCTGATTTAAAAATTTTAAATTCATTTGATATTACAATTGCACAGAAAATAACCAAATATGACTTTTATGTGTCATTAAAATTTAAAAACAAATAATGAATTTATTAGTGATACAGTTTTCAAGAATTACAAACACACAGGAAGAATAAAAATTATTTGTAGTTAGAACTAGAGCAAAATTATATTAAAATTATGATATGTTTTAAAAATATTAATTCTTAGAAATGGACTTTTAGCGAATAAAACTAATAATTGTTTTAGAAATTCAATTATACATTTACCCAGTAAAATTTTTCAACAAAATCATTGTTCTTAATATAAAATTGGATGAAAACAAAAGCTTTGCATATGATTATCGCTTTTCTAGTGAGACTAATATTTCAAAAATGGCAGAACAAGTTTCATGGATTTTTCTTTGTTGCATAGTAAAAAAGAAGTAGTATTCATGAAAATACTACTTATATGAAATTTGCTTTATTTTATTTCTTTTATTAGTATAAATTTTGTAATTATTTGATAGATTTTAAAGAAAAATATGTTTCGCAACATTAATGTAATATTTCATACATTATGTTAAAATAAAGTTTAACTTTAACATTTATTGCAAATAAAAATATTTTAAATAAATAAAAATATATATTCCATAAAACATAAACAACTGCAATCATACATAAATCCATTATAATTGAAAACATTTTCTTAAAATATAACAGCTATTAAAATAATATTTCTTATTAAAATGTTTCACAACTAATTCCCTCTAGCAACATAAAAATAATTGCATAAAATAATTACAGATAATTAATAACCCTGTATAATTTTTTATAAAAAATAATTATTTAATTAGTTGTAAATTTGTATAAGATTATAAGTATGTGAAAAAATTAATTGATGATTAATTTAGTAAGCTATGCACTTAAATTAACAAAACAAGAAACTTATATAATTACCAAATTTTGCATAAAAATTATCGCAAATCTAATAGCATAAAGTATTTTACAAACTAGATAACATCAATAGTATTTATAAACAAATATCTAGTAATTTTTGTTGACTGTCTAATAACTTTTTGCTAAAATTAATTTTATATTTATCTCTATAATATAAGTTAGATGTATCTATGTTTTATCATAAAAATAGCTGATTAAAAACGTATTATAGCTGTATCGTTCCTATCAATTTTTTTATTTATTTCTTACATCATATTTGGAATCTTAATTGAAAACCTTTAAAAAGCATCTCCAAAGTATATTTTACAGCTTCCATTGTGCTAATTTTTTTATTCAAAAATGTAATAAAAGTATTGGTTGTTTGTTTTAAAGTTTGTAACATATTGATTTCAATAGCAGAAAAAATTTAATATAGTTTTAGTTTATTCTGTAAATCTGAAAAAAAATCTCCTACATATTCTCATATTCAAGAAGTTCAAGTTTCACTGCTTATTATTTGTGTTAGTGATGAAAACGCATCAACAAAGTTATATGTAGCGCAATTTCATTTTTTGTATATATAGCTTTCTTTTTGTCAAAAGCATTTTACAAAAAAACCTTACGTGAGTTCCTCAATATTTTTGTATGAAGTTGTAAAAAAATATATTTTATTTTATCATTACTGATTGAATGCGTAAATAAAATGTGACAAAGTATCTTTTAAGCTAAAATGCTAATTTATTTAAGTTTTGTTGTTCAGTTTATGTATAAATATTTGTTGAAAAACACGGTATTTGATTGATTGCTTTATGTTTTATTAATAATTGCTATCAGTTAACGACGATTACAGTAATTGCATTTAACGAATTAAGGTGATTACCAATTGCTTCTTTATTTAAAACTTTCATAAAAAAAAGCCGAAATACTTATTTAAAGATATATGTATTCAAACAAAACAGCGTTCTTTCAGGTTTAAAAATTTTGCTCTAAGCGAAATATTCTCATCAAAAAATTTAATCTTAAAGTGTTTCAAATTATTAACAGTCGTTAAAGAAATTTTAATGCTCTTTGTAATAAATATTACCTTTTTACGTTGAGAATGAATTTTTAATTTAACAATTAAAAAATATGAAATCTTGTTATTGTGATAAACAGCTTTGGTAAAATAAATTTCTTTATATCTTGTTTTCCATATCGTTAATTTGATATTAATATAAAGATTTTTATAAATATTATTCATTAATGTTTTAATTTAATTAATATTTAAATATCATGTTTGATTCACAAATAAATGTTTGTATAAATTTATCATGATCAAGTATTTATCGTGGTTATAATGCTTACATGAAATTTTAATTCAATGAAATAAGCTGATTACATTGTTTATGCTATACATTATGAACTAAAGTGGGAAATTTAAGAATATAAACTACATATACTAAAAAATTAATTAAATTAACTTTATTATTAATGTATAATTGGAGATTTTCTCAAATCCTAGAAATTTAAGTTAGCAAACTTGCATTTATAGATGTAAACTATTTCTTATAAAGAAAACAATCAAGGATTAGCACTTTTAGTATTCATGTTTTCCCTTAGGAATGAAATTCTTAAAAATAAAGTGCAGAGGGAATATTTACACTTTTTTCCAGATAATTTTACAAATAAGAAAAATTAGCAAATTGGATACTTAGTGCGAAATGAACTAGTAAATATCCATAATTATATGTATTTGATTCATTTGGGAGAGTTAAATACCACATAAAATGTGCCTCAAAATACCCAACTAATTTAAACTCAAGCTATTTTTCTTAAAGTTATAATATAATAAGACATTATTATTTAGCTACTATATAACCATTGATGGTAAAATTAATTACCTTCTGTAGAATATCATATTCTTGGAGGGATTTTCCAAAACTAATTCATTAAAATGTAATTAGCTTACGTTTGAATGTAAGCATTAAAAAAAAGTTTTGTGCGTTTAGATTACAAATTTTAGATTACAAATTTTTTACAATTCTAATTAAATTTAACTTAAGAAAAGTTTACATAAGCAAGTTATTATCCTGTTTTCCTAAGTAACTATATGTTCTTAATTTCATAGTTACATAGAAAATATATATTTACAAATGAAATGCATATATTTGCATGAATATATGCAGATATATAAAGCAATAATCAAAAATAATTGTAAATTTTCATATATTAACATATTAGTAAGAGTTTGAATTAAAAAAAGAGTATATTAAATACAATTGAGATTAAATAAATATGATAAATCTACAATTACTTGAGTTTTTCAGCACAATATAGATTTTTATAGGAAGTTACTATAAATTACCATTAAAGAGAATTATTTATAACAAACGAGAAAACTTTCAGCAGTAAAATGAAAATTCGATAGAAAAAGTAAAATAAATATTCTTATCGAATATTTATTTTCTTGTAACAAAGCTGATTAATTTTGTTAAATGTAATAAAGAGAAATTTAACAGCAAAGTATTATTATTGCCCAAAGTATTTATGTTAATAATTGTATTGTGTCTTATGATGCAAAGTGTCTATGTTTTACAATTCATTAAGCTGCAAAATGTATTCTTTGCTGATAATTACTATTTTTAAATTATTTTTAAATTATATATATATATATATATATATATATATATATATATATATATATATATATATATATATATATATATATATATATATATATATATATATATATCATTATAAATACAGCCAGGCATTTTAAGTAAGAAAATATTATAAACATATTATTATAATATTTAAATATAAAACATTTTTTATATAAAATAAATTTTAATTAAATGTTAAATATACGTCTATATTATCTTTTAAAACTGCAGAGTATACATCCATTAGTAGTCTTATAATATTATAAACACAATATTTCAAACGTATTAGATATTTTCTTAAATAGATAATTTGAACTCAATATCATTAACATTTGTCTCTTTAACTGTAATAATATATTTATTGACATAAAAATATGTTATTGGATATTGCATTTTCACAGCTTAATTTTAAAAATTAATAATTGGTTTAGTTAAAAATAACTGGTTTAATTAAAAATTTATTATAATTTAATCTAACTTGTACACATGTGTGCTTGAATAAAAAAAATTTCAATGGGAAAAATTAATCATTCTATTTAAAAAAATCATTAAGAATTATAATTAGTGATTTATATAAAAATTTTACCATAACCATTAAAAACTTCCAGATATTTTAAGTTATAATTTCGGTAATTTTTGGTGGAAATTGAAACTAAATCTGAATTAAAAGTTACAAAAACGATTATTAATGATTTAAAGGTATTTACATAGAATTTAATTACTCATGTTATAATAATTCTACGTTTTTATCATCTAATTTCATGAATCCCTTGTTTTGTGACATAATTAATAATTTATTTGATTTAAATAAATGGTAGTTTTATATCGTTTTGTTCCAATTATTCATAACGGATGTGTAATATCATCACAATACCAAGAAGAAGAGAGAAAAATGTTCGTTTTTCTATAGTAAAAACATTATGTGCTTTTTCATTTTTTTCCCATGTTTTCCACACTTGATTGTACTTTAAAGTTAGATTTCCAAAATTAGACAACGTGAATAAAAAATTAAAAAGTAGAATAATAAGAAAGAATGAATAAAAAGTTTTTGGTTCTTCTGTTAAATTGGTAATCATATGATTAAGTATGTCTTAAATTTTATACTCCTTAACTTATCCAGGAAAAAAATTGCGATAGATTCTTAAGAAATGTGAAACGTGTGATAATACGTTTCCTAACTAATTAACATATTAAATTTATTATTAAAAAAATGTTGGAATATTAACGCATTACTCTTAAAATTCACTTTTTCCATATGCTGAAATAAAAATAATAATGAAGAAATATTATTACTTTTTAACAATTTAATGGAATAAAAATGCAATAATTCATTTTATTTTTTTAAAACTTAAGTCAGACTACATTGTAGAAATAAATATTCACGATTAAGGAAATAAGAATTGTTTGTTACGTTCGACAACTGCTAATAATAATTATTTTTTATAGATAAATGTCATAAAATTATAAATATGCACTTCAATTATTACATGTAAAAATTATTTCTTTTACTTGTTGAAATAAGGATGCATATAATCTTGTATAATAAAACTACTGTAAAAATATATAGATAATATTATAAATTTTTGTTCAAACAATGAATCACTGAAATACTCTTATGTATTTCATTTTCTTTTTAAATAAGATAAAGTGAAAAGTATGAGAAATATTATATATCTAATACTTTCTTCGGTATTTTATGCATTATTCAAATTTAAGTCTATCAGTGCTTAATTTAATTAATCTAAAATTAACAAAAGCAATTTATAAATTATCTTAGATAGTGTATGAAATAATTTATAGATGGTAAACAACAGTTCAGTATTTTCCTAAAATTTCATTTTTATGCGTAAGTAATTTTGCGCAACAAATTTTTATGCATTTCATTTCATTGGTTTGTTAGCACCAAAATTTCTTGTTTTTGCAAAGTTTAATTTAAATATATATTAAACTACATTTTGCTGTTAAAACAGTTAACAAGTATGTTGTTTTCGAAATGTAACTTTTAAAAATTCTCTTTTATTCCATGCATGATTCGTACAAACATTTTAAACAAACACAAAATTGGGTCATAAAACAATTTTAATTAGGTAAACTTTATTCATAGTAGAAATAATTTCGTAGAGTATTCTTACAAACCATGGTTCAACATTTGGGTATCTGCATTTCGAATTTATTTTAAAATTAATAAAGTAAGTTTTATTTTAAAAAGTGTATTCCTTCCGAATTAAAGTTTAAATAAATAATCTTTCCAAATAATGCTTATATTTTTTCCTTATAATATTTATTAATAATTTAAAATCTAAAAAGAAGCATAAAGTGAAAAAAATATATGATACGAAATATTCTTTTATCATTTTATGCTTCAAAGAAGGAGGTCAGTATTAGAGAATTAACAACTTAGTATGAAACAAATTTAGTCATAAATTTAACTTTATATTTAATTATTTATGCTTCATATGCTCAAGTTTTAATTTTATAACTAAAATATATTAATCTTTATATAATAGTCAACAAATAAATATTTTTAAACTTCTCATTTTATTTAATTCTGCATTAATCATGTAAATCATTTTGTAATACTAATCTAGCCATTATTTGTATTTTTATATTTCATGCAACAGTTTCACATAATTTAAACTGTTTTTAAAGCAATTTTTTATTTCTTAAATATAAAAAATTGAGATGTATATTTTTTTATGATTTTAAATTACACTTCATAAATAAATAATTAAATATATATATTTTGGTCAGTTAATGGTTTTATAGTAAATAGTTTAATCCAGTTATAAATATTTTAACATTAATATTTAGTGTTTTATCTAAAAACGTTTTAAATAATTATTTAAGGCAATGCATCAATTCCTTGATAAAATTTTTAACCATCAATATTTATATATTAATTATATATTTGAAACAAATTTTGAATGGCACTCTGAATAGAATAGAATTATACAATTAAGTATTAAAATTTTATTTGGATACTTAAATATTTAGTTTTAAATACTAAATTATGGAGAAATATAATATATATATATATATATATATATATATATATATATATATATATATATATATATATATATATATATATATATATATATATATATATATATATATATATATATATATATATATATATATATATATATATATATATATATATGCAGTTTCATATGATGTTTTTTATTTTGCATTAAATAAATATATTTAAAAATCTATTAATATTTCAATAAAAAAGACTTATTATTATAATTTATAAAATAATTGCCTGTGTGTAGATTACTTAACGTTTTCTTAAGTGGTGTTGAATATTTTTAATCATTTAGCAATAGGAAAGAAAGTTATAAGAACAGTAATCAAATTAAAAGATATATTGTGACTTATTTTTATGTTTCGCTTCTGTAGGCATAAAGAAAATCAAATATTCAGTCATCTCTTACACCATATATAATTTTATTTCTTATAAGCACTGTTAATTCTTATGACGTCAGTTGATGCGATTCTCTCATTTGATAATTAAATTTTGAACAGTGTACATCATGCAACAGTGAATATAAGCAATTCATAAAATTCGAAAATATAATTTAAAGTATTTTTTGTCGTACTCTGTTCTTGTTTTTATAAGTTTCATGAAATTTAATTACGAACTGAAACATTTGATTTCAAATGTTTTATAACAATTTAGTTAATTAAATCTTTCATTTTATCAAAAATTATTTTAAAAGTCAACACAGCTTTTTCTTTGTTTGATATTTTAAATTTTGAATACAATCTTCAATTCATTAAATACATTTTCAGTGAACAAATTATAAAAATTCCGGTATTTTACATTATTAATAAATTAAATTTAACGAAGAATTTAAAATACTAATATTTATTTTTTGCACTTTGAAGCATTATAAAGCATGGAAGATAAAATGGTAAAGAATATATTCGATTCATAAGTTTATTGAATTATATATGTAAATTTTAAATTTAAAATAAATATCTAATGGAAAAGCCACTCTATTTGAAAGTTTTATAGAAAACCTTTATAGATTCGATAAAATAATTAATAATATAGAATGAAAACTACACGTCAGACATCGGTTTTAATTTCAGAGTAAACAACAGCAAATTACATAAAAAATAAACCTTTTAAATATATAATCCTATTGGTTTAATTTATTTCTTGTTTGTCATTTCTAAAACTCACATTATGTAAAAAGCCTGATAATTTCAATAGATATTCCTTAAATCTGTAAATAAAATAAAAAGTTTAAATTTTACGAAATAAAATTTAATGCATTTTTTTCTTGTTAGTAAATAACTTTTTTTAAAAAAAATAAATAGAAATATTAATTTTCTGAATATGCTTAGGATTTTTATACAAGGGGAAATTTATTAATTAAATTTTACCACGATGTTTACTAAAGAGTTAATATGTTACATTTTCGGAGATTGTAAAGGGCTTATTTTCTTTTCAAATTATTAAATGTTTCTAACAGTTTTTAATATTTTATGTGTTTATTTTTCAAATATCACAAAATAATCTAATTAAGATATGTAAAAGTAAAAGCATTGAAAAATATTTTCACTTGATTTTAATATAATATAAAAATTTATCATTTTATTTCATAATTCCTTCATAAATAATAGCATTTTAATACATAAAATTAAATATCTTTATTTTTCGATGCAATCATTAGAAAAATATTTCCACATAGTTTTACATCCACAACCAAAATTTCCCTCATTATCATATCTTAATATATTTGTGGTTCAATTTTTACAAACTTTTTTTTTAAAAATACATGTAATGTTAAAAATGCAATATATTTGAAAAATCAGTGAATTATTATTTTAAGTTTTACACATTAACTTTCTTTAAATTATATATGTATGTATTTGAAGTTTACTTAAAAAACAAAACATTTATTATCGGTAAAATATGGTAAACTCCTAGTATTAAATATATTCTTGTAACGTGATATTACTCGTAAGACAATATATTCTATTATGTTGAATATAAGTTTTAAATTTTATTTTACTTAATGTGAAATCCATTTTAAAAAAAGTGGCACAACATATGATGCTTGGAACAAATGTCGCCCTTCAATTTTATTAAAATTTAATTAATCAAACACCGATATCTACGAGGCAGATATTCATGTCGTAATAGGAATATGTATTACAGAAATATCTGTTGATTTACTTAGAAATAAAACAAGTTCCAATTTCCAGTAATAAACCTTTTTAACTTTTAGTCTATATTTTTATCACAATTTAACTGCAGTAATATGTAATATTTTTTTTGCGTTGAGCTCTAAACTGATGCATATTAATGAGAAAAATGTATATTTTATGTATGACATTTGGTATGAAGTTAGTTTCACAAGATACTTGCATCTAACACAACTCCAAAAAATTTAATATTTTTTTAATAGATAAGTCATTGAGATTACTTTAACAGATTTGCTGCTTTTGTTTGAGTTTGATGAATGAAGTTTATTAAATAGCTTGTTACATGGAGTTAGACTAATTGTAGAAGAACTGCTGATGATGTTTTATTGTTTATTTATATCTTCTACTTCACTCCTGATTTTAGTAATTAACAAACTAGTCAAGTTTTTAACATTAAACTTATGAATCAATTGCAGAGCTAATATGAGTGAAAACTAAAGACATCACAGTCAACCAAAAATAGGACTACATATATCAGGGGTGGCCAACCAGTGGCTAGCGAGCCACATGCTGCTCTTTGAGGAATTATTTGTGACTTTTGATAAATGTACCCGAATTTCCTTTTTATAATTTTGTGTACTTATATTTTAAAAAAATTACCGTCATTGAGGATGTATTTCAAAATGTATTTTATATTACTGACAACAAATATGGAAAGCTAACTGCAACATTGTAATAAATTTCATTTCCGTGCAAGTTAAGATTTATATGACTCATCGAAAACTGTTTGAACGAACATAAAAAATTGACCGGCTCTAGACCGGTTTTTGACCGGCTTTTGAATTCGTAAACTTTCATCGCAACGGGCAAATGACAATGAGCTCTGCAGAAAACAATTTATATCACTCTTGCTACGGACATAATTTGTAATCTGGAATTTTTGTTAAGTAAACTATTATTTGTTTCGTCGTAAGTAACATGTGTTGATACTGTTTTATCAACACAAAACTTGTATTCTCTAAATTTCTTTATTTTTTTTCCAGTTCTTTTTAAAAAAAAAGGACGACAGTAAATGAATATAAAAAAGGAAATACGAAATTTTAGTAATGAGTGGGAAAATTTCTTTTTTATTGACAATAATGGGGGGAAAAACATTGTGTATTATTTGTAATTCTACGATCAAAAATTATAAAGCTAGCAATTTACATTGTCATTATGAAACCAATTATCCTCACTTTTCTAATAAGTATCCAAAAAATTCCAAATTAAGGTCAGATAAACTTTCTTCTTTAAAATCAAATTTAAATAAGTCAATTTTGATGACCCTTAGCAATCAAGTTTATAATATGGCTGTAGTCGTTTTGTTATTGCCTGGAACATTGCTTATGCAAAACGACCGTACGCAGAGAGAGAGAGGGTTTATTAAAAAAGTTTCTTTATTTGAATCTAAAACTTTAAGATATACATAAAGTTTTAGATTCAAATAATGCAGCATTGCACGAAGTTTCTCAAATTCCCATCTTGAGACATAACCAAACGACGCATAACTGCAATTAATGCATCTCTTGGATATAATTTAAAAATGATTTGAAGAACTGTATTGCATTCAGCTTAGTTCTTGACGCATCGACAGATATCACATATTTTCCGTAATTGGCAGTTATCATACGTTTTGTTTCACCTGACTTCTTTGCTAAAGAAGAATTATTAGATTTAGTAGCACTTCAAAGTGTCAACATACGGAGTCGGTATTAAAAATGCATTGGATTCCCTAATGCAAAGTTTTGATGAGCCACTTAATAAATTTGTAAGCATTGCAACGAATGGAGCTCCGGCAATGCTGGGCAAAAAAAGGGTTTTATTGGGCATTTAAGTGATGTTTCTCAAATTCCACAATTCATACCTATTCACTGCATAATTCACCGAGAACATTTCATCAAAAAAAATTAAAAAATACTGATGTTATGAAAACAGTTTTACACATTGTAAACTACATTCGCACTAATGCAAAAAATCATTGACAGTTCAAACATTTCCTTGAAGAATTAAACGATGAAGAACTTCCAAATGACATTAATTTCTTTTGCATTGTTATATGTTTATCTAGCTTCAACGTATTAAATCGATTTGTAGATTTGTTTGATCCCATAACTCATTTCTAAAAGAAAAGTAAATAACCCATTCAGAATAAGATGAAGAGTGGTTATAATATTTTTTGACTGGCGTCCGGGAACATTTTCAAACACTGAATTTACAGTTGCAGGGGAAAGTTAAAATAATTATTTCAATATTTATAACAACGTACTTATGTGAATCATTTTATTCCACTTTAAAATTCTTGAAATCTAAACACTAGCTAGTATTAACTAACCAGCAAATCTCAAAGAATATAGGAGCAGTTCTGTAACTAATTATTCACCGAATTTCAAAGAATTATCATAAGAAATGTATTAAATAATTAATTTTTAATATTTAAATTCAATACACATATTTCATACTTTTATTTATATTTTTCAATAAAAACAATTTATGTAAAAAAATTTAATAACTTTTTGCATAGCTCTTGAATGCGTATTTAATTGCTGTTCACAAAACATTTCAAATTTTGAAATATGGCTCATCAAGGAATTATTAATGCAATTCTTCTTACTATCAAATAATATTTTGAGTTCCAATCAATTTAAAAATACATTAGAACGTGAATATTCGTTATATAAATAAATTTTTATGTTGTGAAGGAAATAATAAGTGAAAATTTATCAAAAAGTTTTCCTGATTTAATTATGAAAAAATCCTATTCAGTTAAGAATAATGCAAACATAAATAATCTAAAGAATGCCTTTCAATTTTAATTTAGCAATTTATTTTGAAGTAATAGCCCATCTGAATGATCTAAGCAAATATGTGTTGAGAAAAATTCAACTTTACAGCCAATAGCATTTACTGTTTACTTCTTGTAAGCCAAAACTTAATTTGTTTAAAAAAAAACTATATTCAAAATTTGATAATTATTTTCCCATTTAATAATATTTTCGGAAAAGTTCCCCTCATAAAGTTTGGATTAATCTGAGCAACTAATACTGTTCTTAATCTCATTTGAAGAGAAATTTGCGAATTTCGAATCAAAATCATTTAAAAAATTTAAGCTAAATTATATTAAAAATTTTCCGCGGCTATTTTCTGTTGAAAAAGATATTGTAACCGTAAAGCCTTAAAGAGAATTTTAACTGTCTTACGAAATTGTGGCACTCAAATATAAGTTTTGGAAGATTCAGGGAATTGATAATTCCCTATTTTTACAAAACTGACTGTTGAATTTTAACGTAAAATATGATGCAAAATTTGCTTTATTTTTCTGATTGAAAATAATATATCCTAAATTATTTTTACAAATTATCTAGGTATTCAAAATTTCTATTGCTCAGATGTTCAAAAATTGTATGAAGTAAAAATAAATTTTCTCAAGACCTTTACTTCAAAAAATGTGAAGGTATTAGTTTTGAATAGTAGAAAATGGCTTATTCCACTAAATTATATCTCGGGACGAGACTAGGGTGCTAATACAGGAAGTTTAAGAGCTGCTTGTTTGTCTATTATGAGTCCCGTCTTGGAATGCGGCTTTCCTGTATGCTGGTGTGCATATGTAACTAATCCTTAGAAATTGGACAGAGTGCATCTTAAAACCTCTCATGTTTTGATTCGCTTACATAACAGTTGCCCAAATGATATTGTATTGTTTAAGGTGGACCTTCACCCTCTGAGTCTCAGACGGAACTCGGGACTATTGAAATATTACCACAAATTTTACAGTTACGGTTCCTAGAATCGCACCATTGATTTATTGCGGCATTAGCATAATAACGAAAGACTTAAGAAAAACAGTCCGTTGGCCACATTGAATATATAAATATTCTTGACCCTACGGTAGGATAGTGCTTATTGCATTGCCCTCACAGTAAGTATTCTAGGGACCAGTTTTAATACTGATCTGCTGTCTAAGAAATCAAAGAAAAATGACGCTTCAATTTGATGTTAAAATTATGAATAACTTCCTAAACGGAACTACCCCAATGTATACTGATAGTAGGATGAGGAATCCCCTGTGGTAGTGGTGTACTTATCAGAAATCCCAATGAAATTGTCAAAATAAAGAAAATAAATCCTGATATCAAAAGCTGAACACTGAGATTAGCCACAACAACTTTAATGTTTAATCCATTTTTCAAATAAAGGAAATATAGTTTGATAATTGCTATATTACTTAAATATAAATAAATTATAATTTGAATTAAATGTTTTAAAAATTTGTGGATTTCCTAATAATTTCATTATTTGGTACATACTTTCTGGCAATTCCACTTCACCGGAACTTAATTATAATTTAAGATATTTGTTTAATCACATTGATATTCTTCTTTGTATCAGCATTATGAAAGAAAAATCGGTTATTATATGTTTTTATTTATTTCTGTATGTATATTAAAAATAAACTGATGGATGCATTTAAATTTTTTTTTATTTCAAACCTTAGTGTTTTGCAATCACTGATCCGCTGATCAAAATGATTTTATAAAAATGATTTCTTACCACTATTTTGTAGTTGCTTATTAATCATGACTTTGAAATTATCTAAGGAATCTCCCATACAACTTTCGAATTACGTTATGTATCTAAGACCATACAGCTATGAAGCATTCAGACAATCAGAAGTTTCTGAACATTAATTCTTTTGGGAATTCTTTAAGAATCATTCATTTTTTTAAGAATCACACACTGGAATTTCATATCATTTGGGAACATTAGAACTTTATACACTTTTAATGACTGTATTTTATATGAGCCATAATTCGGAATTTTCGTGATAGCAAAAACTGCTTATTTTAAGTATTTTCTGATCGTGGCATAGTGATAAATACTTTGACGTAGTATTTCCTAAGTTGAAATTTAAGCAATATTACTCAACAAAATATTTATATTTTGCTTCTGCTTTAAGTTTCCAATCTGTGACAAATACATGCTAGAGATTCTTTCAGGATTAATTTTAAGGCGACACGCAAATTCGATAAATTTTTTTCATAAAATATCTGTATGAACTTATAAAATGTCTAAATGATATAAAAGTCTATATGATCTTCCCGAATATTAGCAGTTAATTTATTACGTAATAATATTCTCTAAAAATCAAGCAATTCTTTTTTCAAAGCATTAAAATGATATCTCATATGAATAATAATTATTATTGTTTACTAAATTAGAAGTAAGAAATTATATAAAATTAATTAGAATTTACAAAAAGTATGAATACTTTGCTCAATGATAAAGTTAAAAGATTTTATTTGTATTTAGTTTTTAAATAAATAAGAATTAGACATGTAATTTTATTTGTTATTATTATTTAATAATATATATTTAAATATAAGTCCGTAAACGGCAGAAAAGCGGATTGGTCAACACTGGTCCAGCATTTTGGGATCACTTTTTGTTTGTTGAGAAGTACCATATATTATTTCTTTATTGGTTCTTCATTTCATATTTTTATGCATTTAATTGCTAATGATAATATTTGTATTTTATCATTAGCAATTAAATATTGCTAATAATACATTATTCACATCTTTTAGAAGTTTAAATTCAATTACGCTGATGACATGACCATTGATAAAAGCTTCCAATGCTTTTCAAAAAAATTATTTGTACACAATTATTGGAATTATATAATAAAATTTATGTATTTATCTACCCAGTTCTTTTATTATTGTAATAACATTTTTGTAATTACTTTCTTTCTATATAATTCGAAAACTTTTACCTTCATTTAAATTCTGAAATTCAAAAATATCGAATAATTAAAAATCTTTAATATTTTAGAAAACATTTATTTAGTTTCTTAACCTGCGATATAAATAAAAAGTGAAAATAAAATCCTTGTTATTGATATATACACATTTGAAGATTTCCCTAGATACATATGAGGTTTTCCCAAATGCATCCTTAGGTATAGGACCATTAGGGAATTATTAGGCAAAGGAAATTATCGGCGATCAGGGAAGCCCTGTATGTGCTGTGCTTTATAAGCCGATGTTCGTTTTCTCATTCATCACCCCACCAGAAGTGGGTACGTCAGCCTTACGAGAAAGTGACGCAATATTTATGATATTGATCACGGATGACTTGTGGGAAATAAATACGATTTTCCATCAATGTTCCCAAATTAATTCTTCAGTCACTAATTATGGAAGTAATTTATTGACATAATCTAAACATAAATCTGTTTCAAGTTGTGCTTCACTTCTCAGAAGTGAAATATAATTAAATACTGTCATATAATTATATACATAAATAAAATACTAAGATAATATTTATGAATGAGAAATATAGTCTAAATTAGCAGTTGAATGCTAAAACAACATAATTGGTCTAATAAAAGAAAACTTCTAAAACTTTAAATTATATTTTTTATATTTATGTGTTAAACATTTAAAATTTCAATAAACTAATATAATATAAAATGTTAACTGTAATGCAGTTCTTGAAAAATAGTTCAAGGCATTTAACTTTCTACTTTTTAAATAACCAAACGAATCTAAAGCTATCGAGATACATGAACCATTCTAAAAGTGTTTCAAAATAATTAAGTATTTCTTTTATAAAAAAATGTTGTAAAAAATAAATGTTTAATAAAAGTTCTACTTTAGACATTTATATTAAAAACAAGTATATTTAACATAAAAAAATGTCTTATAAAAAACGATGTCATCAAGTCATTAACAATTAAGATTTAAACACAATTAAGTGAATTTTTTAGGCCTTAATAAGTATTGCTACCAAAATGAATCCATTTTCACAATAATTTCACAGCTATTGAATAGGGTATAAGATTTTATATTAATGAGAGTGATGACAAGAAAATTTACTAGGAAAATTCGTAATTTTTCTTTGAAGAGGGCTGATTCAAAAAACGTGAAATGTTTTAGATAAATCTGTCGAATTTTCACCTGTAAAATATTTAAAACCTTTCTTCTTGAAAACATTATAAATAAAAAAATATTTATTTAAATAGATTTAAATGTTTTTATTAATTTAATGGTGCATTTTTTAACTTGAATTTATGTATCTGCAATAAAACAAAATTTTAAATAGATTTCTCCTTTTTCCATTCCACCGATATGCTACAACATTCACGTGTGAAAATAAATGATGTATATTTTTTATAAGATAACAATTGATGATATTTAAAATAATATTGCTTAAAATTATTATTCATAATATTGAAAATGTGAATATTGATCGCAGCGATTTATTTAAGCATAATTTTTACAAATTTACTATCTTTAATTTAATATAATATGAATGCTGGATAATAATTTAGCAAGGAAGTTATTATCTTTTTTATAAACTATCAAAACAACTTTAAACTTATTTTTTCTATTGATTATTTATATCACTGAAGTAACAAAATTTATCGAATAGTTAATTACCGAAAATTGCGAAACACAAGTAATACCATTCTCGCCACCCTTACTTTTAAATTTCCGCCAATTACTTCAACGGAATCCTTTTAAGTGCAATAAAATTAAAGTTGCAAAACATTGAAAGGAAAGTGCTTGATGGTTGAAAACAAAAAGCCGCCATTCGATTCCGTTTCGCGAAATAGAAAGAGAGTTGAAGAGAAGAGCAAACGCTTTTGATTTGGATTTGCTCATTTTGACGCAGGCCGGCGGGCATGCTAAGGCACAGTCTTTGAAAGAAGACCGAGCGGTAAAGACGTATGTCTCTGGATACACAGAAAAGAGCACGTGCCGGGCCACGATGGGCTATTTGGAGGAGGGCCAGTGCCGGCGAAGGGTGGGACTGGAGATCGACACCAAGCAATTCTGATGAAGAGGATGATTATACGTATACAAAGGCAAGTTAAAATAGTTTAAATTGATTGGATTTTTTTTAATGATGTAGAAGTTTTCATTTGTTAGTAGTAAGATTTCCTGAATATTAATTACTTAAATAACGATAAAATGTATACTTTAATGAGATTTAACTCTATGAATTGTAGCTATTTATCATTTGTATATATACACATATTTTATAATGAGTTAAAGTATAAAATCAAGTATTTGAATTTCAAAAAGATTAGTTTTATCTACTAGTCGAAACATGTTTTTCTATCTAATAGCTGATGTAAAATAAAATGTTACTGTAAAGATCATTTTCTCAAGAAGGGTAATTATATCCATCATATAGACTGTCATATTTTTAGAGGAAGATAGTGATTTCGAGCAAAATGTGTGATACCTAAAATTGGAAATTTTTACTTTATGGTGTATTTAAGTTTAAAATTTTTTTATGATATTTTTAGTAATTACAATTGGGAAATTAACTTTATTATTTATGGTGAAATAAAAATTATAAATTATTTTTCCATAACATTTTCTAATTAAGTAAAATAAAAATTCCTTAGAATATTATGTTGCATTCTTATGTTGTGTAAAGAATTTTATTCATTGGAATATTATTTGATCATTGATATTGATTATATTTTTCAATATATATTTCAGAGTGTTACTAACATTCAATAAATAATTGACTTTTGAATATTTACTTTTAAGTTTATTACTGTAATTATGCTTTTAAGTTTAATAAATTGGAATTATTTATTCAACTTTTTAATAAAAACTACGTTGCTATTTCTAACTTGAACTCGATTTTTATATCGAATAATAAATTGAATTTGGAAATTTAATATCGATGAAAATTTCGTAACCAGATGTAAATAAAAATACAATCATAGACTGTAAAGCGTCTGTTAAACTCTGGAATTAATTTAGGATGTTTTCGTAAGTATGCAAAATTATAAAATGTAATTTCATATATTTTTTTTTTCTGTTTTCATAAAATTTATAAAATTGTATTTTAATTAAAACTTTTCAACTTCCTTAGAAATTGCTTGAAAATACTTTAATTTTTATAAACTAAATTTGACTAATTACTCGCTTATAAAAAAAACAAGGAAAATATCAATACTTCTTAAATACAAAAAAAAATACCAATGGTTTTGTCATAAATACTTTTCCAGTCCACACGGCAAATTTTACCAAAAACTGTAATATAAAATTTAACTGTTATGCATAATATTTCTGAAAATTTTCATTTTATAAATAACCTTAAAATGTACAGGAATTTTAAAAATAAACATTCTAAAATAATTCTAAAATTTAGAATAAATACGTAAAGAAGTAATTTTGGGTATTTGTAGTTTCAAAATGAATAAATTCTGCTTCCCAGGGTTTTTTTTTTTTTTTTTTTTTTTTTAGAAATTATTTGCCAAATAATTTTTGTCTCTTATCTTTGCATTATTTACTAAAGTACATGAAAATTAATTTACAATGTAGGTGAGATTGATTTAAAATAAATGTTAAATAGAGAATTTTAAAATAATTTTGTACCTCTATTTATAATATTTAAGGCTTTTTAATATTAACGCGTTCTGTTTCAGTATACATTATTTTATATTATATTTTGAGATTTTTAAGAAATAAGTATTCGAAAAAATATACTTAGCTTAATATAGTGTGTTTAGCATTCGAAGATATTTTAATCGTAATTTATTTCCAAGAATAATGTTACATATATAGTTTATAGTGTGCAATGGTAGATTTAATGGATAAAATGATAGGGTGAAAATATGAAATGATTTTTCGGAGAATAATTACCGATTTTTCCAAATAATCTTTTATATGATTATGTATATTCAGTTTTACTATCAGGATATAGATCACGAAGAGAATATGAATTAAAGGTGATTAAATAATTTTTCAAATTTATTGTAAAATTAGTTTATCAGAAAAATTTATACATTTACTGAAACATACTCTAAACAAGCTTACTGTTTTATACATCTGTATCTACTTTTATTGTACGATATTTTTCATATGTATTAAATAAAAGTATATTTTGTCTTATATTTCGTAAAATATTATATGAATTAAATGATAACGTTTCTTTATTGGTTTACAGTTTTCAATATTTTTTAAGTAAATTACTATACCGCTACATGTTTCTTATAATAAGACCTTGTAGAATAACTATTTCATGTCGTTATATGAGGTGTATATACAATATATATTTTTTAATGTTATAGAATTCGTCAATATCTATAAGAAAGATTTTCTTACACTACTATATATCAATCTTCAAACGCAATGTATAATTTTATATAATCTATAATTCGGACAAATATTAAGAATTATGAGGTTTTTTTGCAATAATTAGCAACCGTAACTCATTAAAGTTCGTATTGTACATTTTCTTATTTATTTTCGCTATTGTTAAGGATGAAAAAGAAGTATTTTCTTAAGTTAACATCAGACTACTATTCTGAAATTCATATTCAATATTCTTATTCAGAGAAAAATTATGATTATATCCTTTCTTATAATGTTTCACTTTTTGTCATAATTTTATCTTTTTAGCTAGAAAATTAACCTAGAAAAGTTAAAGATGAAATAAAATTTAGTTCAAAATGTTAAAATAATGAAAGTTATTGAAAACATAAGAAAATATGTTCGTTACTCTCTGTTTCCGAAGGAATATAATATTTCTCTTGTTACATAATCAATCACCTTGACACAATCATGTGTAACAATATGAAAGAAGAATTGATAGACTTGTCATTTGTGATTGATTGAAATTGGTTTCTAGACAGAATTACTATATTGTGTCGTCTTATTTATCTCATTTTCTTAAAGGTTTGTTGAATTTTCTTTAAATTTTTTATTAGTTTTTTTAAATGATAATTGATAATATCACGTCATATATACGCGCGTTTGATATTCAAAAATTTTATACTAAAAAAAGGACATTTAAATATTGGATGCATATTAAATGTGTATAGATATTTGTATTAAAAAGCAATGATATTTATGATAAATAATTTTAATCTTTTTTAATCAATTTTGTTCTTATCTATTTTATTGCTTATTTACTTCTCATGAGTAATTGATTTTGATGTTATCTGGGAATTTTTAAAATTTGGAGTGATATATTAGAATTAATTCAACAATTTAGTCAAAGATTTCCGCACGTAATAGAATAAAAATAGAAGTTTGTACAAATAAATGAGGTTAAATTGATAACGCTTTTTGGGGAAGAACTATTTACTCACCAAATTAGAATTTAATAGAGGATGTACTTATTTACATTTACAAGCAAATTATTGATGAAAATCTTATTTGCAATTTAAAAGTGGACAATTCAGACAAAGCATTCTGAACTGTCCGCGTTTTGGGTACAGATTATTGTTTATGCACACATCTTTTTTCTAGATGTAGCTTCATTTATAATGTTGTATCTACTACACAATTCGAGCATACGTAAATTAATGACAAAACACAGCATTCATAAATTAAAAATATTCATCTATATCAAAAAATGTTAAGAATTTATTTAACTTTCTTAGTTGTTTAATTAATCCAAAAAGGGAAAAAGCAGTAAAACTATGTTTAGTTATTACATGTCCTTTACCTTTACTTATTTGCTTGCATGACAACCATAACCTGTTACTTATGACACTTGAACAAGCCAAGCTCGCTATGCTTTGGCTTGCGAATTTAAGTCAATAGTCTTTTGTTTTAATCAGAGTACCACGAAGGTGAAAGTACGTCTTTGCTCTTTAAATCCTCCAATAGATGGTACCACGAGAGGATCCACTCCCTCAATTTTGACATTGATCTGAAGAGGGGAGGAAATTTTCTCCGGACCGTGGTACCCATGGTAACTGCTCAACCATAATCTAAATCTGATAAATAAGAAATTTTTATACTGATATAAAAATCACAATCCTCAGATGATACATACGTTAAGTGTATATATTCATATGTAATATACATTCAGTGTAAACAAATAATTTTATTTTAATTTTTCGGCTAGTTTAAAAATTTATGTGATTCAATATTAACGAATTTTTATGCTATTTTATGAACTAATTGTATTTTCATTTTTATGAAACTCCAATGTTTTAATTGCTTCTATTCATTCTCTTGATTCTTTTTCTTAGCTTACATTTATATATTCATTACTTTTTTATGCATAATTTTTGCTAACCATCTAATGTTATTAGTTTTCTCAGTAAGAAATTGTAAGAAATATTTTAAATGTATCTAGTCTTCACATTGAACCCCATTTTTATTCTACGTCAGTTTTACATTTAATGTAAAATAAATTGTAAGGGAAGCACCTATTAAATTCTTATGACAACATTTAAATAAACTTTAAATATAAGAAATTTATGATAATACATTTATATCTTCGAATATGACATTTAATTTAAAATGAAATCAAATTTTAGTTCAAAAATTAAGAATTTCAATTTAATATCAGTAATTTGCTATTGAATTTACCTGTATTTGTGAAAATTTGATTTCAGAAATATGTTATTAGGAAACACGAAAAGTATTTAGTAAACTATCCAAGTTTCTTATTGAAGTTTTCCTTATTTAAATTATATATATATATATATATATATATATATATATATATATATATATATATATATATATATATATATATATATATATATATATATATATATATATATATATGATGATAATGAAAATAGAAGAATAGATTATTCACAAATGTTTCTTTCATTAGTTAAAATCTGTTATTAAATTTACCATCATATGCCTTAAGAAACTGATATAAGTCCTCTTATAAAAGAAAAAAAGAGTTTTCCTTCTTTATTTAAAACTATCGAATGTCTCTTACAATTTTTTTTCAATTTCATTTCTACCTAAAATAAGTAATCTATGACATTTTACAACTTTTATACATTTTTGTAATCTTTTCATTTTGAACTACAGGAGCATAAATGAAAATCTGCTTCCGGCACCTCCACCATTGTTAATTATTTATCTCCACTAGTCCAATGCTGGTTACCGAGCCCCCACAGAGCATTCATATTTTCCATTAAGGCGGTGGCAACAGACAGGCAGCTGCTATTTATGACGCACCTGTTGCATTAGCTGCCTAATTGACCATGTACATGACTAGAAAAAAAAAGCGAATTAACGGGAAAGATATTGATTATTTCTCTTGTGTTTGCAGGAGAAGGATTTTATAATGATGTAACTTATTTTAACTATACGGTTATAGCGAATCTATTTAACTAGAAAAATCATTTAGTTAATCTAAATATGATATTCCAGCTCAATTATTATTTTTTACTTGATAAATTACATTTAGAAATTATTGCTTATGTGAAATTTTGTTCTATGACATTCTTCAGTATCATTTCCTACTGATAAATATTTGATTCCGCATTATTCGGACTTATCCACAGTAAAATGTTTTACATTACAATTTCCCAGTAATAAAAAAAAATTTTATGTTAATTTTATTGTGTATTCATTTTTTTTATCGTTTTCTTGCTATCCACGTATTTAGTAATATTGTATTAAGAATGGTACCAATATTACGTACTATTTATGTATATATTTTTTCAATAAAAGTTATATCTATGTTTAAAAAATTGATAACAGTAAATTTTTTAACATGATTCGTTAAAAAATGTACAGTATTTTATAATTTGTTGAAGGGAAATATATTGTTGTATAAACGTAATATGTTGCTTGAATTCTAAAAATATTCAGTTTCATTCAATAGTTTTTAATATTTATTAGCAGATTGGAAACATAAAAGAAATACTCTGTCAGATATTATTTTTAAGTAATTTTTATGATTCTAACATATGATTATAAATAATACGTCTTTTTATTTATTTATTTATTTAAAGCATAAAATTTTTCTTAATTTATGTATAATAGAATATAAGAGTTTTGAGTATTGAAATATTTACTCGAGAATCTTCTATTTTTAATATATTTTTCTAATGAATATAATTCACATTTTATTACAGTATTTTATTGCATTATAATGATGATGCGATATAAATTATAATACTATATATGTTCAGAGAATAATAGTTTTCCTCATTTATGAAAATATTGCGTGTGTAAGGTGTCAATCTTTAATCAAATTAATTTCATACAATTTTACAACATGAGCTTTTAACTCTCCAATTTCCAGCCATTATAAATAATTGGAGTGCTATTTTAAATCTCTGTTTTTTAAAAACTTTCAACGGTATAATTATTAAAATAAATGGGTTTTGTATGAAAAGTGAAAATCAAGTTTCACAAAATGCGAATAATGGTTAGATTGAAAGTCAGAGTATTTTATCAGGTTTCACACTGTCATATGATCATGATTTAAAATAATGATGTGGTTTAGTGTATTTAATGATTTTAAATCAGATAAAATTCGCCGAAAAGGAATCGTGAATAAAAAACTGAACTTTGACATATTATTTTAAAAATAAACTACGTCAGACATTTTAGGTCATTGAATGGACGCAAATATGTAATTTGAGTATAATATGTAATTGAGTATTTGCAATACCTGAATTCCGCAAAAATGTTACTAACTAGATAGCTAACACTAATTATTGAAAGCTTCTTGTTTTTAAAACTTTTAATTGTTATTAAAATATTTAAATAATTACATATATATAAAACTTAAAATTAGAGTATTTGAAAATTTAAAGTATTGTTTTGTGATCTTAAGAGGAATCAGCTTTGTGATGACAAATAATAGAAATGTTTTGCTCAGTAGAATCATTTTCTCTATACTATAGACCATTATTTTAATTTATTATAATCAAATTTAAAGAGCGTCTATATTTTATTTTAATTTAAAACAAAACACTTAAGATATTTTGAAGTAATTTTTTTTACTCTTTTAGTTGATTTATATACAAATTTCAAATTATTTATAAAACAATTATTATTACATTTTCTTTAAAATTGTAAAATAATAAATTATTTTTTAAGTAAAACTTTAAAATTATTTTTATCTCTGTTTAACATATTAAATAAATAATTCTAAGAAATCGTATCTTTTTTTTAATTATAAATTTTGATCTTTAATAAGTTATCACTGAAGAAATTATTGTAAAAATTTTCATAATATTTAATACAAATTATTAGGCCCTTATACAGGCATATTTTTCTTAAATTGTGATTTCGATGATTTTGTGCATTCAAAACAAGTATTGTAATACTATTTTATATATTGTAATACTATACTATTCTGTATTGTAATACTGTACTATATTGTTATATTATATAGTATCGATTTTAATACTATACTGGTATTATAATACTAAAATTAAATTTTTTTAACGAAATTCATTTGAATTCCTACATTAGTTACCCTTAAATGTATAATTTAAATCTTTTGAAGATAATGATTTTTTTGTTCGCCCCTGTGGAGAACACTGTACAAACTCCATGACGTTAGACATGTGTTTTATAGTTAATTTTCTTAAAATGTTTTTTGATAAGAAGACTACAAACTCCATGACGTTAGACATGTGTTTTATAATTAATTTTCTTAAAATGTTTTTTGATAAGAAGACTACAAACTCCATGACGTTAGACATGTGTTTTATAGTTAATTTTCTTAAAATGTTTTTTGATAAGAAGACTACAAACTCCATGACGTTAGACATGTGTTTTATAGTTAATTTTCTTAAAATGTTTTTTGATAAGAAGACTACATACTGTATGATGTCAGTATGTGTGATTTATATTTTTTTCTTTTCGTTCCTAAAATCATTTGGCAACTGAATAAATAGTTTGTTATAAATGAAAACACGATTATTCTACGCTATCTTTTTGTGTGTGTTGTATGTAATTGTTAAAAATTGCATACATATTATACCTTTATATACAGCAGAATGCAATATTCTAGTGCCTAAATTTCCATATAAAACTTGAACCTTCTTTTATCTTTAGAACTTTGCGAAATTTAGTTTACATTAAAAAATGGCGAAGCAGATCAAACGCAAATGGAAAACAAATCAAGTTAACATAACTCATTTTTCAACTGAGATTAACGATTTGCTAGACGGTATTTCAAATGAAGAGACGTGGAATAATTTTTAAATCATCTAACATGTGCCTTGAATGAAATGAAAATGGTACATAATAAAATCTGTGTTTTTTTCACGGATGAAGAAAACGAAAATTACATCGATTAAAGTGAAACCTAAATAGGTAATTTTGAAAGCAGAATTTTTAATGACCGAAAAATCATTCAAAATAAATTATCCAAAACCATTAATGATAACAAATGCTTTTATTTGGCTATTTATAATGCTAATTTGGCAACAAATGGGGTTGTTAATCTACAGCATACTCAAACGGCACCTATTACTTTAATACACTCAGGAATATTACTGATGATTAAAATAGTACCATTTGGAGGAGAAATTTTTGGAGAAATTTCATTTTTTGTAGAAAACATCCAAATTTATTAAAAAAGTAAGCCTTTTTGGAGGCTTCTTAGAAGATGAAACTAAACAGCTAGTCGATGGATTAGTGTTATTGTAGACACATATGAAACTACTAAAAGTCTTCTAATGAATAAATATGGCGATAGCAATAGAATCGTTGAATCTCATTTGGATTTTCTGCAGAATTTAAAGAAATTCGTGATACACCACCAACAGCATTAAATTAAATGTGTATTGAATGCAATAGAAGATTATAAGCTCTACGAGCTTTAGAAGAAGACATTGATACATATGAAAGAGTTTTAACTCCTAAAATTTTAAGTGTATCCCCTGGCGACATCTGTTGGCAATGGATTATACATGTGAACTGACAAAGAATTTCAAAAGGTGATGTCGCACAATTACTACATTTTCTTTTTGAAGAAGCAAAGAGGGCTCTTACAACAAGCAAGATTAAAGATTTTCTAGCTTCTAATTATTCCTTAAAGTCCGTTTTAAAAAACTTAAATGTAAATTTTATGCAAATATTTAGAGGTAAAAAAAAACTTCCATTTTTCTGTTCTTTTTGTAAAACTGCCGGGTGTTGTCATCAACAGGGCAACTTTTTGACAGATATAAAAACAAGAATATATGAATCTATATATTAAAAGCTACGAATTGATGTTTTTATACACTGGGCGAGGGTACACAAAAGAAGCTCTGCTCCTACGGAAAACGCTTTTTGTGTTAAAGGCAAGAAAATGAATCATATTCCAATTTGTAAGTACAGTGTTGATCACCCAGGTACTATGTCTACTCACAAGATTGATATTGCTACACATAACACTGGACATTTGCAAACTTCAAGATTTTTACAACTTTCCCAACAAGTGTTACAAAATTTACCCTTTGTCTTCCAGATGCTAGCAAGTCTAATTTCATTAAAATGATCTTGTTGATAGTTTCAATTAAGCGTTATTATTGCAAAACCATTGGAAGTGCATGAATTTGAACATATAACAAATGTTCCCCGAATGAGATGAAAAGCAAAGTTTTAACCTTTGAGGATTTGGAATGAGTTTTCATTTAATATTGAATCATTTTAAAGCTCCAATGAATATTCATTACATCCATCTACTCTACCTGATGTTTCGCAGTTCGCATTGCAGAAAGGAATGAAACTTACTGATCGTTACAATAACTTTTAAAACCTACTTATACAAATTTTGATTACCTGTGATTTCTACTGAAAAGTATTGAACCTTAAAACTCCAGTTATGCTGTCAGAATCCCTTTCAATGGTTCCGTCACGTTTTGGGAGGATTCTTAGTGGACCTCAATCATACACAATAGTTTCCAACATAGCTATTGTAAATTGTCTTTACACATTCACTCAACAAGAGCCCATCAATGAAAGAGTACGTTACTTCTGGGACTTGGAAAATATTGGAATCACCACCTGCCAAAAAAGAGAAATATCTAAACGTGATTTGACTATTTTTAAAAAATTTCATGACTCATTTAAATTACTTGATTATCACAGAGTTGTGTCATTACAATGGAAACCACTTGCCAACAAACAAAACGTCATTACCAACAAACAAATATATTACTGAAAAAACATTTCCTGCAATTAAAAAATAGAAATTAAATGAATCTTTAAAGATGCAGTATGAAAATTGCATCTATGATTACATTGAAAAAGGTCATGTTGAAGATCCATCTTAGATGAATCTGAAAACACTATATGCTATCTGTCACATCATGCAGTGAAAAAGAAACAGCAAGATCATATAAAGTTGACAATTGTTTTTGACGTCTTATCGCTTGTTCCAAGCATGCCATTATTAAACGACACTTAAGAACTTGGTTCCAATCTTCTACCTGAGACTGTTGGTTGTCTTCTACGAATTCGACTGGATGAATTTGCCTTATCATGTGATGGTAAACAGGTTTTCCAGCAATCGGTTTTGCATCCAAAGGACAGAGATGCAACAAGATTCTTATGATACAAACAACAAAAATCTCTTTAACTGAGGAAATAACTATATATAGATTCGATTACCAGTTGGACTATCTTGTAGCAATTTTCTGTTGTGTGCTACTACACAAGAACTAGCTTTAAATTCTTTAAATGATTTCCATACTTCTGCTATACTTTTAGATAAATACCTATATATAGAGGATTTTGTGGTTAGTCTAGAAAAGCAATCACAAATAATGGTATTACAAAAGAAAATCAAAGAGTTGATGTCATTCATGAAATTACCGATGAAAAAGTGAACACTAATTCATTGAGCTCCAACACTTGGTAAAAACTATTATGTAAGCTTCAAGACCAAAACTACAGTTTTAAGTCTTAAATGAATCACATGGAAACTCATACTTTCCCCAACGATTTCAAGAGTGTTGTTTTCTTTAGATGTTTGTGCTTCTTTAGATAAGCTTTTTAATACAAAGATAGTTACTCCACTGTGTTGCAAGTTTGTACGATTCATTAAGACTCTTTACTCATTCATAAATTGGAAAGATACACTTTCTAAATACTTGGGATCAAGTGGGATAATCATGCTAACAAACTTGGCTGTACTGTGACAAACTCTAACATTATCTAAAATATAGCTATTTTATGCGCACAACGCCATAAAATGGAAATTTATTGCGCTCAGAGCAGCTTGGTGGGGAGGCTGGTGGGAAAGGATTATTGAATCCATCAAAAAGTGTCTCCGTAAAACACTTGGCTGTGCACTTTGGAAGAACAGCGATCAACTGTACTGATAGTAATTGAAGTAGATCTCTTAAGAGCGAAGAAGATGCAAACTCTTCTAATATTTTTATGACTTCATATTTTTTAATTAAAAAAGTTTATTCTGCTTTCACCCATCCTGGAAAATAATGAATGAAAACTGATTAAGCTTTATAGGTTGCAATAAATACGTTTTGAAACAAATGGTTTAAGGAATACCTGATACAATTATGTTCACTTTATGAGATACAAAATGGTGCAAAATCTGCTAATATACGCACTAGATATCTTGTGTTGATACAAGAAGAAGTTAAACGAGAAGCAAGAAGAAGTCAAAGAAGAAGATACACATGGGAAAGTAGACATATTTAAAACATCATAAAAGGATATGACTAGAGATCGAGAGCATCTATCATAAAGGTAAACGGTAAGCAAATAACTAGACCAATTCAACTAATCATACATCTTATATTACACAAGGGAAGGAAGGACGTCGAGAGAATACTTGACGTTAGATTTGTGACTTATTGTTTCTTTTCTTAAAAAGTCATTTGGTAACATAGAGAAATTTTGTTGTAAATAAAACACCATTGTTTTATGCTACGTTTTACTATATATATTATAAGTAATTATTAAAAGTTACTAGTAATTATTATAAATTATTATTCGTTTATATGCAGCAGTACGTCATATATCCTATAACAGAGGATATTGATATCAATCCTTGCTTAGAAATGAAGAGAAAAAGAAATGTGAAGTATGATATTGAAATTTAATTAAATAGAAGAGAAATACTGTTAAAAAATTTAAAACACTTAAATAATATTCAAAAAGAAATGTCTGCAAAATAGGTGAAAATTTACGTACTAAATATATTTATATATACACTTTAGAAGAAGCCTGATGATTTTGGCACTTGGTGCAGGTGACGAAAGCTTTCCTGCCCTCGTTGAAAGTGAGGCACTTAATATGACCGTAGCAAGTCTTGAGAGAACAGTCCGGGTACGTCTGTCACACGGGAGGTCAAGGGACAAACCCGGTTTTGATCCCTTGTACCAATTATGGGTGGGGGGTGTTTTCCACTCCTCCGAGATTTTTGATTTTTCCCGGGATTATAACTCCAGAAAAGTAAGTGTGGAAGAGGGAGTATTTGAAATCCTGCAACCCTCCTTAGCAAGATTATCGGCCATTTCATTCCCGTGGAGATTCACATGTGAAGGTATCCATTGCAAGTGAACATCATGATTAAGTGAAATGAGCTTTAATTTAAGCAGGATAGAGTTGCTGATCTTGTCGCCTACAAGAAGCCAATTACTAAGATGGTGGAGAGAACTACGGCTGTCAGACAAGATCCATAGGTCACCATAATCCTCTTCAGAAAGAATAGCTTCTAGTCCCAGGTCTATTGCAATCAATTCACTTCTGAAGACAGAGCAGTGATTGGGATTACGATGAGAAAGAGTCAAATTGGTGTGAGGGGTTTCAATATATATGCCACTACCTGCTAGAATATCAATTTTACTACCGTCAGTGAAGATTTTGATGGCATTGTTAGGAATGTGGCTTAGGTTTTCCAAGGTCAGTTGTCTAAGATGTTCTGGGATGTAGTCTTTCTTATTAACATGAGTACTTAAATTAAAGTGAAAGTAAACCCTGGGGAGTCCTTCTGCAGGATTCAAGCAGCACTGTATTGAGTTGGGTTCAACATTACTATTAGGTAGTTGAAGAGAGACGGCCAGACTGAAAGGGCTGTCCTTCTTTAATCTTTGATGATTACTCCAGCTGTTAAGATACATGGAGGTCTTGTTGCAGAGGCCATAACTAGAGAGTTTATTATAGTATTTAACAAGACCAGCTTGTCTTCTAGTATGGAGCGGCTGCAAGTCGGCCTCAAAAAGAACATATATCAGAAGGACAGCTATGTCTTAAACCAGTGATAATCCGGGCAGCACTTATTGAACTTGTTCTAACTTCTTAAGGTTAGTTTTGGATGCGCAACAATAAATTGGGAAACCATGTTCAAGTATAGGCCGAATGAAAGTCATATATGTTGTTCTAAGGGTTGTTGCATCGTCTCCCCAGTCGCTACTCGCAATATATTTAAGAATGGTAAGACGTTTTCTACTTTTCAATACAATGTGTTTGATATGCTTGTTAGTAGTGCACTCTTGATCCAGAATAAATCTCAGATATTTGGGGTGCTTCTCATAAGTGAGATTCTGTCCCTCCAACTTCAGTTGTGGTTGATAATTATATATACGCTTATTGGTTGTGAAGAAAGTAGCAATTGATTTGCGAGGATTAAAATTGATTTTATGTTCCTTGGCAAAGTTGGACACAGCTACAAGAGAATTATTAATTCTCGATTCAATATCATTAATATTGTTTCCTGAGCTCCAGAGTACAATGTCGTCTGCAAACAGTCCCACCCTAACTCTGGTAGAATTCAGTTTTTCAATGCCAGATAAAAACATCGTGAAAAGAGTGGGGCTAAGCACTGACCCCTGAGGAACACCTTGGCTGAGCTTAAATGGTCCTGAAAGAGACTTGTTAACCTTCTACTAGTCTGACTCCGTCAGACATGGAGGATAAGCAACAACAACAACATATATACACTGCTGGACAATTGCTAAGGACGGATAACACTATCATCCATAGCAACCATAAAATGAAAGGAAGCAAAATGTGGAAAATTAGAATAAGTGCGGGATATGGTAAGAAGTATGCATATGCAAATTTTTTTCCACGTCTGTTCAACACGTGATAGCGTTCATAAGAGCTTTAAAGGTTTTGAAGCGTGTGGACAGTTGTTGTTTCAAGTAAAAGTTTTACAGGAAAGATTTAATAGACGAACTTGAAATTTTTGGCATGTCTTCCCGACATCACTTAGATGATTTTATGCATGGCCGAATTATTGGAAAGATCGAAGAAGGGCGAAAAATAACAGATGTTGTCATGGAGTTCGACATCGCTCACAGCGTTGTTTCACGGCTGTGGAAGTCATTTAAAACTACTGAAATATGTAGTAGGTGGCACGTGGGAGGTCGTGTTAGAAGTACGACGCCTGCAGAAGACAGATATATCGTCCTATCAGCAAAAAAAAAAACAGGCGCACCACAGCTCAGCAGGTGGTAAATCAGTTTCTTGCTGCCTCAGGAAAGCAAATCTCACGAAAACTGTTTCCAGACGTTTGAGGGGAGGAGGACTATACGCCCGCAGACCTGTTGTGTGTGTCCCATTGACCAGACAGCACCATACTGCTCGTTTGCAATGGTGTCGTGAGCATCTCAATTGGACTGAACAGGACTGGGCATGCGTACTATTCTCAGATGAGATTAGGTTTAGTCTGTCATCGGATTGTAGACGCCAACTAATCTGGCGCGAGAGTGGTACTGCTTATCGTCCAGAAAATATCCAGGAAAGGGACAGATATCCGACATGCAGTGTCATGGTGTGTGCCGGCATCATGATCCATGGCCGCACGCCCCTACATGTGGTTGTGAATGGGACTATGACGGGCTAACGATACATTAATGAAATTCTACTTCATCATGTTCGTCTTTTCCGTGGTGCTGTCGGTGATAAATTTATTTTTATGGACGACAACGCAATATGTCATCGAACACTCGCTGTTCAGGATTGTCTAGACAGCGAGGGTATTCAACGCCTAGTATGGCCATCACGTTCTCCAGATATAAACCCCATTGAAAATGTGTGGGATGCTTTGGGGAGGCAAGTTGCTGGTCCAAACTATCCTCCGACAAACAAGAACACCCTCTGGGAAATAAAATCTAAGCTTCTAAAAAGTTGGTATCGCACAGTAGCAGAAAGAATTTTCACTTACGCCTCTTCAGTATGGGGAACCAACTTAGGTAAACAGGCCACACAGAAACTACAAACGGTACAGAGGCCATTCTTGCTCAGAATAACGAGGGCCTACAGAACAACATCTACAGCAGCGCTTAACGTCCTAGCGGGTATGATACCACTTCATCTCCAGATGCTGAGGGAAGCGATCGTGGCAAACGTGCTAGGTAACAACGAGGACTTTAAAATACGATTACAAATGCTAAAAGCAGACGAATACCACACCAAAGCTGCTATTAGTCCAATCCACCCAGCTGATAAAATAATGAACGAATTCATTAACCTACCACTGATAGAGTACACATTATCGCCTCAATTTAACATCTTTACAGATGGCTCCAAAACAGAAGACAGTGTCGGTGCGGCAATCTGTGTTTTTAACAACACACAACTAATTAAAACCACTCAACTGCCCATGAATAGAAACAACTCGGTTTTCCAAGCAGAAATCTATGCTATAAACAAAACACTTTCATGGATAAAGGAAAAATGCCAAGTAACTGCACATATACATACGGACAGTCTCTGAAGCCTGTACGCACTAGCTAATCACAAACAGAGAAACAAATTCATCCAGAAGACACAGCAGCTACTACTAGATCTGACAAAGACACACACAATTAAATTATACTGCGAACCAAAACATACAGGTATTTCAGGCAACGAAGAGGCCGATCAAGCAGCAAAAAGGACGACACAAATGCCACAGGAGAACATTATCAAGCTACCATAGTCACACCTAAAAAAGATAGTTTTAAACGAAATCCTAAATCGGTGGCAAGAAGAGTGGGATATAGCAGGCACGGGCAGGTACACACATACCTTCTTCCCGAAAGTGAACACAAAGCGACTAGTGGGCCAGCAACAACTAGCCCAATATTTCACAGGCCATGGCCAATTCTCAACCTTTGTTCACAGGCTGGGTAAGGCCACGACAGGAGATTGCGTTTGTGGAGAAGAAAGAAACCCACAACATTACGCATTTGATTGCCCGCTGACGTCAACGCTACACTTAAACAGACCAACGGATGCAAATATACCAGCGTGGAGCGATTTAATTTTAAATAATGAAACGGCGCAAAACAAACTAATCCAAATCATTAAAAAATAGGAAATAATAAAACCGGTAGTGGTAGGCGCGATTAACGACTGATAGTTCCTTGTGCTAAACACACACAACACATACAAACAACAGGGCAGGCCTCACTTTATATAGGATTACAGGGTCAACACGAACACAAACAATGTTGAATGGCAGCTCTCACCAACTTGAGGATTAGACATGCCTCACCTTACAAGGAGCATATCCACCAAGCAATGGAGCATTGGACAAACCACCGGATGTGACCTGGCAAAGGAGCCCAATCGACTGGAACTCAACACCACATGGCACTAATAACCAACCCGATTAAGGATTCTGGGCCACCCAAATACGTTGTGACACCACAAGCGTGCCTGGAAGATAACAGAGACCTCGGATGCGTCTCCACAAACTTTAGTGTAGTGCAAGCCAAGGTTTTTGTGATATCCAGAGACACTCAAAACACAGTTTATAAAATGAACATTGGCCGGCCACACTAGATGTTTCTCAGACGGTCAATGCCCAAAAGTGACAACACAGGGTCAGCGAGTAAGACAACTGTAAGTGACAGTACGGACTTTACTACTGAACAACAAGGTAAATCAACCGCGACCTCCTACCTCCAACTCAGTGACTAAAGACGAAATCACCGATTTGAACTTTTATTCCAGTGATGCCTTCAACCACACCGATTAATGTCATAGGGCGTGCTGCAGCTCTTCCTGTAACCCGCAGCAGAGTTGCTTGTAAGCTCGGGGTGGGTTCTAGAGGTTTTCATGGTTTTCCTCTAGACTAGCGTAAATACGGCCCACCTTCACATAAAGTCCCCCATGAAGGCATTCCCTCCCCAGCCCGCACATGTAAAGGTGACGTTCACTGCTTGGACCTCACCTCGTGATCGGGCTTTGTCATGTGCATTTAATATTTAAATAAACATGGGAAGTGGCGCGTACGCGTTGGATTCGAGGATTGGCTTGTCTAGTTTGTTCCGATATCTAGCCAAGGGACTTAAGATGACAGGCCAGTATCGGTCAGACAGAGTGATCACCCGTCTGCTTGGAACGCGGCAACTGGAACGGCTCTGCTTTCCGAGACCGACAGGGGGCCTCATTGTCTCTCTGTGATGGGTCTTCTCACGCAGCGGACACTTTCAGCCTTAAACTCGCTTCGCGAGTAGGTTGTCCGCCTGCAGCGTCGAAACAAGAACACCCTCATCTGAGCACTCCCAGAGGAATGGGATAAATTGCCTCAACAGCTGCTGGATAATGTTGGGCAAAGTATGATACGATGTTTGGAATGTTGCATCACACTCCACGTTGGACATATCCCATACTGATAATATAGTCTTTCTTCAAGATGCCTTTCTTCAAGGTGCCTGCTGACTTTTAGATGCATTGTTCCATTTTTCCGTATGCGGTATCAAATGAACATTTTTTTTCCTTTCAGATGTTTCACAGCTTTTGTACTTTCAAGAACAATAAATATTCTTTATTCAAATGTCTGAACAGTGTGGCAACTATATTTTATCCTACTAGGCCTCATGTCTCGCTTAATGTTATGCTACATTGCAATTTGTGATCCGTCCTTAGCAACTGTCCAGCAGTATATATATATATATATATATATATATATATATATATATATATATATATATATATATATATATATATATATATATATATATATATATAACTTTCAAATTTCATCTATTTAATGTCAATATAATTTTATTTTTCTTAATTTTTAGTTAATTACATATCGTTAATAAAATGTGAATTATTGCTTAAACGAGTATATACACATTAAGGGGTATATTACAAAGGATATCCAAAGTTCAGCAAACATATACAGTAGGTGTTCGGTTAACAAATAGTTCGGACTGCGAAGAAATCGGACAACAATTACTTTCACAAAAGATTTTAGTATTCAGACACATATTCGGACAACGAATAAAACGAATCCTAACAAAAACTTGTCGGCTCTCGGAGCATGATATTCAGGGTTACTAAACCCAAATGACCAAATATCATTTTCCATCTCTCGTGAAATATTTTGCTTGCCTATTAAGCTTCAAAGTTCTATATTGGATTAATTGCTTTCCAATAGAATGCTTATAGTCAAATTAGACCATCAGTTTTGGCTTTAATTTCATTCAAAACCGAAATTGATTTCTTTTTCAGCAACCTCTTTCATTCGTTGAGGTGCCAGGCCAATGGTCTTAGAATGGCACCCAAATTAAGCTAATATCAGTATTTTTCGAGATCAATCAACAACAATGCTGTTAATAACTTCCGGGATGTTTTAAAGAAGAGAGAAAAGCAATCTTATACACATAATTTAAAAAAATATTAATAATGATTTTAAAATTTTCTTACTGATTAGTTTATTTAACATTAGAAATATGCTCGAAAGCATTAACTCAGTAACTTCATATATATTTGTTTCATTTCAGTTTATATTTTAAAAATTAGACGTGAGCTAGCTATTAGATATTTTTGGCATATAAACATATTGTTTAATTAAAGTAATATATTCCTTTATATATTTATAGTAAAGAATTAATTAATTGCAGATAGTCGACCATACTTCAGCATTTAAGCACGGTCGACTATCTGTGAAAAACCGTCCTAAAAGGCAACTTGCGTTTGATGCTTAATTGTTTTACTACAGTTTTCCTCCGTTAAGCTACCCGTATATCGAAACTAAATATGCTGATAGTGGTTGCATGAAAAATATTTTTTTCTGTTTTCATTGCAATGTACTTGAAGATTTAGAATTAATGCTTTGATTTACGCAGACTTAGATAAGTTAGAAGCATTTTCTACATTTTGGAGTAAATGGTTTCAATTAATCAATAAATATAGCTATATAATCTATGATTCTCACGTAATCAGATATATTTTTATTATTATAACGTATGTATACTCTACTATGTTTTTAGTAAAATTATATATATATATATATATATATATATATATATATATATATATATATATATATATATATATATATATATATATATATATATATATATATATATATATATATATATATATATATATATATATATATATATATATATATATATATATATATATATATATATATATATATATATATATATATTTCACTTATTAGTTTATTATTTAATTTATTACTTAATAAATAATGTGAATACATTACCTTAAATGATTATTTTCATTAAACAATAAGTAAAAATTATTCGTTATCTATCAATCAACAAATCAAAATTAATTATTCAAATTATTTAACTAATATTCTCATTAAAGTTTGAATTAAACTGGTCTAAAATGAGTGTAAACTCACATTAGAAGTGAGTGATATATTTAAAGTATGTTTTTATACCGTAAATAATTGTATGGTGAATGTTTTCATAAGTATTTCCTTATTATAGTCTGATTTTTCAATATTCTTATAACTTAACATTCCACTTTATTAGTTCTTCTTTATCAAAATTTCCGACTAAGTATTACTCCTAAATTTTGTTTAACGTAAAGACATAATTCTTCATTAATTGCTTCTAAAACTTTTCACATTAATGAACACTAACAAGTATGGGAACATTTAAATTTGCCGTCTTATGTTTTAACACATACTCATTGGATTTTCTAAACTACATATTTAAATTCATGCTTTAATGAACTAAATAAAATTTCATTGAAGGCAGACATCACAAACAAATCTTTAGTCTTATTTAATTTCAGCGAATATTTTTGAAGCCAAATATTCTAAAATATATTTCTTGCTTATGTAATTCGAGTAAATGATATTGAAGTAATTATAGTTTGTATTTTTCATTACTAACACCTTTTTATTACCATTATATTTATTTCAAAAATATATTTATTTCTTCCCGTTTTTTAATAAATAGGTAGTAGAATTTTAGTGAATTAGTGAATGAACAGAATGTTTAATGTATATTACAGAGCAATCTTTTGCTGTTAATGTAAAAAATACAATCCATAATATTATAATAAGGAATAATTTATAAAAATATTTTTCTAAGATTTTTAGAATGATTAACTGAGCCAATAATCTTTGCATGTTATATTAGTTAACTAATTGTTCTTACACCAGGCTTACTTCAAAATAATTGATTATTGAATGTTTTTCTTAGTTTTATCTTCTTATTAAATATAGATTTTTTTAATATAACGCAAATGGTGAAATTAAGCAAATTACGATTTTATTTGCATGAGTTTTCTTTAAGTTACTATCCAAATCATTAAATTCACAGATAATTTATTTCTTAAAATTTATGGGATATAAATATATTATTTTCAAATAAATGAGTTTATTTGCTTATAATGCTTATACACACGCAGGAAGATGAATGTGATATTTATATATTATTTTATGTTTTTTTATCAAACTGAACTATAGAATATTCTTTTTCGCATCAATCGTTTAGAAAATATATTTCAAATAAACACTAAGATTTATTTTCCTTGTTTAGTAATATTTTGAATTTGTGTATTATTTCCGTAAATAAATAATATTAAATATTATGTAAAAGAAATAAATTTGATATAAAAACTCCCATTTTTTAAAATTCCGGTTGTTAAAATTACTTTTATCTTCTACTACAATTATATATTTCATGTACAGTTGTTACTATTTTTGTAGTAAATTTATAATATTTCAAAAATCCTCGTATCGTGCTGAAACTATTACGTAAATAAAATTTATGACTAATCTTGATATATAGTCTTAACTTATATTTCTAAAGTCCATTAATTTATTTGATAGTTTTTTATAGAGCTTTAATTGTTCATAAGCGTAAAATTAATCATTTCTCAACCTGTATATTTTTCAGTTTGGAAATGACATATTTTACAGGTAACTCGTATTTAAGATTAAACAAAATGTTTGTAAATAATCTTCGCAATTATAATCGACAGAATGAATAAATAAATTACAAACTGAAATTTTAATAGTGTAGGGTAAGTTCATTGCATGTCTTAAGCAATAAAGCAATTTCAGTTTCTTAAGAAGTGATCTTTCATGCAAATAAAAATTGTCTTGTCAGTTTAATAATTCTAAAGAGAAATATTTTAGGAAAAAATCTTATTTATGGATACAATTTGCATGTTATGGAATAGAACTATTAAGGAAGGAATTTTAGTTCGCAATTTTGAAAATTTAAGTTATGATTTTAAGACAGTTATAATCTCTGAATTATTGCGAATGCTTAAATTTTCGATAATAATATTAATTTTTCAAGATAATCGAACATTTTATCATGGGAAAAGTACATAGACTTTTAATTCCATTCGTAATTATTACCTATGTAAAAAGTCTTTAACAATGAAGCATGCTAAATTATTGATATATTCTAGTTAGTCTATGAAAAATCTTATAGTAAGAAAAATTGTTTTTTTTTCTCGCTGATTATATGAAAAAAATAAATGAAAAATATACAATATTTGCAAACTTAGAAATAATGTTTGAAATAATACTATTCTGTAAAAAATGGTTTTAAATTAGTGTTTGTGATTTTTTAACAGATGAAGTTAAATTAACAGTTAAAATATAAGCATAAATTTTCATTGAAGTTATTATTTTTAAAATTCTTTATAAAATGGTTCCTATTATGTTTCCTCAATTTTTTATTTATTTTTGGGAAACTTTTTTATTTATTTCTTTCGTAAATATTGGAATTATTTATGATAGATCTTTATGTGAGATGTTGCTTAAGTATGGAAACATAACAAAAAACATTTTTGGCTTTGTTTTATAAGCAATTGATTTGTTGTAAATTTTCATCAGCTTTTTCTTTTTTTTAATGTTGTTATAAACAAAGTATAAATACTTTTAAAAAATTATATTTTTCTATATTAAAGCAATTTAAAAAGTTATTTGATGTGCAATATACGTGTTAATATAATTAAATTTTAATAAAATTAGTTTACATTATTAATTAAAATATATTAAAATTTTTATTAAAATTAATTGGATGTGAAATTTTACAGAACATATGTTTATTAAAATACAAATAAACCATTCACAGCTATCAGCATAATAAAACAATATTCTAAAATAAATTGACTTGATTATTTATTCGATTTAAATTAATATTCCTTTAATTGACAAATTTACCCTGAGGAAATTACGAGAATTATTTTAACTTGAAACATTCGTTAATTAAAGGGTTGCTCTTATTATCCGTAAGATCCGTAACCCTCCACACAAAGAGAAACGATATTTCTGATTTGAATTGCATTTTTAAATTTACATATTGAAATAATTCTATAATTAACTGTAACAAAAATATCTGAAAATTTAATTGGAATTCTTTCTTAGCTTTGATTTATTTGATGTCAAAAACTTTCCAATCGAAACCAAAAAATAATTTAGAGTTGTCAGAATTTTCCGAAATTAATTCTTTCCGAAAAAAATCCGAAATTAATCAAATAGTTTTCTTTTTATTTAGTAGTACAGTAACTGTGACCTGAATATTATATATATGAGCCTTTTTAACTTACAAAATTTAGATTAAAAAATAGAATTAATATTTAAAAAAATTTGCTTTAAAGATCGTGTAGATGTATGTAAGGTTTTAGTTAAGAAAACTTAAACATGACATACAAATTATAAATCCAACAAATGTGAAATTGGTGTTGTAAGAGATTATAGTTTCAACGACAACATTTAATATTCATCAATTTTAAAGTATTTAACAATATTTCATTGTTAATAATTTGGTCCATATTGATACCACTTCTTTCTGACTGAGAGGAAACAAGGAGTGAAAGCTGGAGCTTACAAAATACGCTTTAGTATTACAAAAAGTTGAAATGAATCATTATTGAATTATCATTCAATGTATTTCTGCTTTTCTATATTGATCTTTTCTTTTTTTAAGACTGCCTCTCCAGCAAATATTAAAAATCCGGAAAAGTTTTTTCGTCGGAAAACATTTGTGTATCTGATTACCTTTGCACTTTTACGATTGCTTCACTTAGATTCTGGATGAGATATGACTGTCCACTGGTTAATTTGTATCATACGGTTTCTAAAATCTCTTCAATATATTTTTATGTGAATTTTGTTGACCGCTGATGACAGAAACTTTGACATGTATCAAATATTATCTAGTTTCACTTTCAAACTTGAAAGATACTGAAAAACTGAGAAAGAAAAAAATAACTGAAAGATACCGAGAAAGTTTTTTTTTAACCTTCAATATAACTGACGTTTATTAAGTTAAAAAATTTAAATAATTGACGGAAAGTCAAAACATTATATACACTCATTTTGCAAAGTTAAACATGCAAGTTAAAATGCTGATTTTTATATTCTGATTTACATTTGTGAGGTTTCAACTTGCAGTTAAACACCTGTTGATTTGTTACGAAACAGCTGATTATGTTTCATCTTAAGGAAATTGCAGTAAAGTTAATCATAACAAGCCCTCATACTTTGGGACTACAGAGTTGCATGTAAGTGAGGATAAATGGAATATCTATGAATTCCATGCAAACTATTACAGGCTTTCAGATGTGAATGGACGATTCTGATCGCTGATCTTCTGTTGAATTCTTCGGAACAAAAGAAAGAAAAGGTTTTACACATTCTTATGAATCTTTCCGCGTTTATCATACAGTTGTTTTATAATTATGAAAAAAATCCAAATCTATGAACTTTTTACCCAACTATTCATGGATTAAATTTTTCCTAGACGATCTTTGTATTGATATTGAAAACAAGTAGAATAAAATAATCACCTCTAACATGCGAAGTGTATGATTAAAGTTGCTAATAATTGGTAAAACTTTGCCTTCTCGGTGACCAGAAATCAGAAGGGTAATGGATTATTCCTCAGGTGCCGCAAGATTGTGTCTTTTTATTCACTTAATCGTATAAAATGATTTTAAATAAACTGGTATCACCTACATTTAATTTAATTAAACTCTGCTTGCTTAGAGTAAAATTGCGTTTACATGTAATTCATACTTGCCAACAACTCATTGACAAGATATAAAAGAAAGTAAAGAAGAGACGAGCGATCTGCCAAAAAAGAATCACTGAACATTGAGCATTTTGAAATCGAATATCATAATATGTTCAAAGATTTCATTGGTACATTACACTGATCTTACAAGTGGAATTTATAAGCTGGCATTATGTGCTCAGTATCAGGTTACAGCTTCAAACCTTATTATAAGATAATGAGCTGTAGCAGTGAGTTTTGCATTCATCTTAACGTAGAATAGACAGCATACTGATAATGTTTTCCCAAACTACCACTAGAAAAGTGAGGATTATCATATAGAAAGCGTGTTTAATGGCTGTAAGCTTTATATGAAGATACTTATTGTACAGATATTATATGAATGCCGTATTTTGTCTTTTTAACAGAATTTATTTTTGCGAATGATTCTTATGTGATGCCGTCATACAACTTATGATAACTCATTACTATTTTGTCTTTTCTATGCAATTTGTTTATTTTCTTTTATGAATAAGCCATTTTCTTACTTTCTTACCGCATTTCATGATTTAAAGTTAGAAAAGAACTTGTTAACTTTTTCACATTTTACCGCGCTTCATTAGTTTTTATTAACTGATATAATTGTTTTGCCAATTAATTTTTATCACGAAATATATTTTATGTAGAAAATACGCATAATTTAAGCGAATCATGGAGAATTATATTTTCTAATCAATGTATTTAGGAGAGATGGAGGTAAATCTCCATATCTAAAACATTTGGTGAAATCCTTTCTTTCTTTGTATAAAAAGACTTTGCATTTTTGTTTTTGTTTTTGACATTCTTCAATTATTTTAGTAGTTCTGATTAAATAAAATTATTGAGAAAGATTTTATTGTGCAACAACATTTAGATTGATATATTATGTACTGAAATGAATTTAAAATCCATTTTTATTTCTGTAAATAAAGACGTACAAATTTAAAAAAAACATTAAGTATATATATATATATATATATATATATATATATATATATATATATATATATATATATATATATATATATATATATATATATATATATATATCATAAAAATGTTAAGGTAACAGTTGTTGACTAAAACTTGTTTATTTGGTTGTTCAAAAATACTTTTGTAAAGAAATGAATAATAATATATCACGTGTAGCATAAATGTATAACATAAACAGCAGCATGAAAATATATAAAGATAAATTTATTTTGGTAGAACTATAATTTTATCGCACTGAAATTTCGAGACTTAAATAAAATAATTATAAATTATTACATTTTAAAGTATTATTAGAGAACTTCTTAAAGTATATTATAATATTATTTTAACAGAAATTTAAATACTTTTGAATATGAAAATTATTGTCCTAAGTCATTCAAATACGTTAGAAAATTCACGGAATAAATTTTTCATGAGCTCTTAGTTTATAAATAATTAAATTGAGATAATTCTCTTATAATAAAGCAATGCAATAATTTATAAGTATATTGTAATAAGTCTAAATGGATTTTACAAAATTATAATGAGAACTATTTTTATGTTAACAAAATGTTATTTGCATTTTCCTGATAATTAAAAAAAATTATTTTTATCTTTCTTAGAAATTGGACATAAAATTTATTTGAAATTTCAATATTTCCCATTGGAATAACTACTTTTCTACTTTTCTGGAATATTTTTACTCCTTACGCTTTAGCATTTAAGATTATAACAGGTTGATCTCTAAGCTGTGGACAACAAAGGTTTATAAAATATCATATTAAAAGCTTCATAACTTAAATGAAGAAAAATATTTTTCTCAAATTGCTGCTGACGATATTTTTAAGAATTAATTATATAAGTTTATATCTATACTAAATTTACATGTATGAATTTAAGTATTATTTTCGAAAATTTTGCAAATTTTTTAATGATTATTGCAAAAAATAAGAAATTTTAGCATAATTAGACCCTTTGTATTATTGTTTAATGGATTTGTTAATAGATCAACAAATATGCTTTTATATTAGGCAATATTAAATTTTTAACTCTCAATTCCTTATTTTTAGTTTACGGTAAACATATTACTTTAAGGAAACAATACAAATATTGTAAGATTAATTAGCTAAGTCTTCAATTAATACGAAAATTGATTTGTTTTCAGTACAAATAGCTTTTGTTAGAAGGAAAGAAAGTTTTTTAAATATTTTAAGCACTAATTATCAGCGGATAAAAATATTAATTGTAGCTCTTATTGTATATTAAAAGCTATATTTAAATAAAAAAATTATTAAAATAAGATCATTATAGATAAAATATTTCTTTAATGTAAATCATGTTTGTTATTTTAAATTTACACAATTACATTTTTCAAGACTAGAGACTAGTTTCTTTGAAGTTATTTTCCTCAATTCATTAAGTTATATGCTGAATTGCTAAAAATTTGAAATCAAGTAAACATTTCAAAGTATTATAACATAAATGAGGAAAAAATAAGCAAATTTTGAATATTTATTTAGTAAATTCCTTCCATTTCACAAATCAATATCTTTCCAAATGATTATTTTTCAAGCAATCATTTTTCAAATGTTTGCTTCGAATGATTTTCGTTTTATCAAAGTGCTTGTTGTAATGTGGTTCTCTACCGATAGTTCTTTCTAGGGAATTTTTTTAGATGACCTAGAGTGGTAGGAAACATTTTACAAGTGCTTCCTTTCTAGCTAACTTAGGGAAATAGTTTGAAGAAATTGCTTCCGCCTGGTACTTTTAGCCTTAGAGTATCAATGGCCAACGTGGATTGAATGTAGATTTATTTTTATTTCATCTGTTCTGTCTTTCCTATTTTTCCATATGGTAGAAAGAGTATTGAAATGAAGCGATGTGGGTATAATAAGTTATGCAATTTTTTGTATATTATTTTACAGTACTGTTATTTTGGATCAATGCAATCTACAATTTAATATTTTACTTTTCTTTATGTAGATGAAGTGCACCAAATTAGTAAATAAAAAGATAAAAAATGCTTTTACATAATAAAATAGTTTTATTAGACAAAAAAAAATTCAAATATTTTAAATAAAGATATGCGGGTAATTTTGCTTACTTACTATGATTGTGATGCTATTATACATAATTGCATATGTAACTATGATATTTTAATTACTCCATTTTGTTTTATACATAATAGTTTAATAAATGCATTAGCAAATTAAGTTTTTCTCTGACAATTGATATCTATCTGATTATTGTTTAAGGACGTAAAAAGAACACAATAACGAGATGATAGGTTCATTTATTACTCTAGTCCAAGATACCTATCTGATATAATACAAACATTGACATATAATCTGATATGCTCCTTTTATATTCCACGTGTTTACCATCAATAATTACATATGAAATATGATGCATATAGATACATGCATTTGATGTGCATTTCCATGACTATAAAGTTTTTACATTGTTTTAGTAAATGAATATATTTTGTAACATGTTATATTTTAGATGAATATTTTTTAAAATAAATGAAAAGAAGAGCAATATAAAGCAGGATTAGTGACTTATTTTTGTTAAGATACTATTATGTTTTGATTGATAAGTTTTACTATTATATTTTGATTGATAAGTTTTACATACAATATCAATCACATGGTTGTGAAGTTATTTAGTTAAGAATTAAAGCGTATGTTTTTAGAGTTAGTTTGAAACTGCTAAAACTTCATATACGTTAGAAATGATTTTTCTTTTATTGATATTTATAAACAGTTCTCTAGTTTTCTTGTTTCTGTATATAAATTCAAGAAAATATTAATTAATCTACATAAATTCAATGAAATGTTAATTATTTTATGAAATGTTAAGGAAATATTAATTCATCTATGTAAATTAAAGAAATTATACTTATTGTTGTATATGAATTTAAGAAAGTATTAATTCCTATATATAAATTCAAGAAGTATTCAAACTGAATAATGTGTTTGTAAAATTCCAGTTTCCACAAACATCATTTAATTTGAATTCACTTTTTACTATAATTTTTCTAGCACATTAAATTTCAATTTTTCATATATTTAATAATAACAATACATTTTTTATAAAGAAATACAACAGTTAAAAGTTACAACAAACCTTTACATGATACGTAAAGCAACTATAATAAAATGTGTGATCAGTAAATTAATGTTTGTCAGTTATACTTTCTTTAATTATTTTGTCAGAAAGCTTTTCTTTATATCATATAAGATTAACGAGCAATAATATATTGTTTATAAATACATACTGTTTAAATTATTCACATCACACTTTTACAAGATCAATTTTAAATTTATAATTCAAAAATTTATTCGAAGATACTCCTTTCTATCACCGCTGTAAATATTTTCTCATAAACAGATTTATGTACATATATATTCAATTGCATGTTATAGAAATTATATGTGAAAAATATATTTCTTAGCACATATATAAAATATTTTACACACACCGGTTATTTTTATTTAAAATATGTAAAATATTTTAGTCCATGGATAATCCATTTATTACAGATAAAAGAAACTAATTGATTTTTTATCATTCTATTAATTATAATGTATAAAAAAAGTTTTCTGTTAGTATTTTTTATTGTATTTTTTAGTTAATATATATTCAATTAACATTTATCTGATTAAAGCATTATGTTTAACACGCAATTTCCTTAAAATTACTTTATAGGTAATATTTAGTAAGTTATCCTTGTCTTTTAATCAACATAATGATATATTAGTTTCCAATAATTAAGCAACAAATTGAAGATTGAAATGAATTAAATGAAAATAGTTCAGAATTTCTAAGGTGTGAGTATTTATGTATGTTATTAACCATCATGCAAAAGAGTAGTATTTCCATCACTTTACGTAAGTGCGATGAGTTCAATATCAACTGTTACATGCGAGATATTATTTAATGAATGATGATATATCGATCAATTCTAGGACAGCCAATTTATATAAATAATTTCAAATCAACATTTGTTCGCAGAATTACTTTATAGAGACTAAGCCTACTTTGAATTTTTTTCAATAAACTCTATCACACACACATTTCAAGTTTGCAAAATGGCAATCACTCCATGGTAAGTTGATCGTAAAACATATTTTTAAATGATAATTTTGCCAATAAATATATGAATAGATAAAGAATTTTTTGTACAACGGAACACAATTTGTTATTTAATATAGATTCCAACAGGACAATAATTATATTTAATCATAATGTGCTTATTTCTGCTATCGAAGAATTATTTATTTATCATGGCAGTATACAGAAGTTTGCATGAAATATGCTTATAGTTATATGACCAGCATTGTAAATTTTGCTTACATCTTCGCAATAGAGATCATGTTTGAATTGAGCTAGTAATCATGCGAGTTGGACAAAAAAATCAATAAAAGTCTGTTCGTTGACTTACAGATCTCAGTTTACTGTGCAACAATTTTCATCGCACTAAACATAGAAACTCGCTTTTTATCCGCTTTTCACGCAAAAAAGAATGCATCTGAAGAAAAAGTTTTTTTTAAATGAAATAGAGTTGGACGCTTCGAAAACTGAATTAAGTACCATATATAATTTTCAATGCTTAGAGGTGATAAATTTAGTTCTATTCTTAAGTCTTGGTGTTGACTCTTTGTTGTCTAATGGTATAACTTTTCAGATTGAAATATATCAAGGATTTAGTTTCAGCCTAAATGACAACTACTGAGAAATAGTGTATTTTTGTTTTCATGTATATGAGTTATAGTAAATGATTAAAAAATTTTCCTGCTAATTTTTTTGTAATATTTGAATAAATTTCACGTTCTATAAAAATACTCTTGAAAGGCAAATATGCGGCAGATGTTCAAATACCTTATAATAATGCTTTTGAATGTTAAGATATCCCTTATGTAAAATAAAGCCCATATGCTAGTTGCAATTATAAATCTATTAACTTCGAAATCAGACGATGTTTTCTGTCAAAGTTGTCTCTTCATATATCAATTCTTTGAAGAATTTCTTCTTTATATAGTCCTACTCTTCTGTGTCCTATACTTCACAATTTGATTGTAGGAATCCCATTGGGTATTTGAGACACTTTTGGGTGACGTTTTGTTGATTTATAACTGTATTTTAAATTTATGCTGATAGATATCTTCTTCTCGTGAGCAATACGCGTTTTTTAACACTCAACTTATTGACAGCATCACAACGAAATAAGATATTGCTGTAAGGCAAACCTATGTGGCTAAAGAGTGATTGAATTCCCTGATGAATAATGTTGCTTTTATATTTAATATTAATTTAGGATTTAAGAGATATTATTCTCCTGTTGATATCATAAAACGTTTACTTAGTTTCTCATGTCTTTAAATTTTAAGTGGTATAATAGATACAATCACCAAGTTTAGTCGAAATTTCTTGCATGCCTTTTTTATTATTTAAAATTCTCCATATATTATTTTATTTTTGAGTAGCAATGTCGTCATAAAGTTTGACAAGATTGATTTTTGACTTCATACTTATCATCCATCGTATTCGTGGCTATTATTAATTTCCTTTGTAATTTATCGATTTTCATATTTTCTTTTTAACTATTCATAAAATATTTACTTTTAAATAGCAAACAAATAATGAATATAAATATTTCTCAAACATGGTTATAAATTTTAAAGAAAAATAATTTAAAATCAATTTTATTATGAATTTTGCATTAAATTTCATTTTTCTTGCAAAACTTTATCAATGTAATAAGAGGGAACATAATCGTTCAAAATTTCTGAACATCAGAGTCACCCATACAGCAAGCCTTTGCCTACTGTGGTGACTAAATTCATTATTTCGGATGTTGTTTGCTAAAGAACTTCCCTTGTTTTTCTTGAGGGGAGCCCTCTGAAAAGTGCTTTCGCAGCTGGATGGAGCATTATGTGAGATGTCGGTATTGTATTCCACTCCTGAAGACAGACTGGTACCAGTACAGGTTTCCATGGTTACAGATGGTGTTGTTCAACTAACGTGGCCAATAATGCAACCTTTATTTCAATTGTTTTTTCCCTCAGAAAACACTCTAAATATTTAAGCTTCTCAAATGAAAGAAAATAACCAAGTCCACTTCTCTTTAAACTCTGAGGATAATTTGTTTCTCTCCGGTGGGAATAGAAAAAGACAAATATTTCAAGCTTTTAATGTTTAAATTCGTACCAGTCATAAATGAGAATATGTTTTTCTTTAAGTAATTATTATTGTTTTGTATCAAACTACTAAAATTGAGATTATTCTATGGAACTAACAAATTTTCGTTTAACAGATTTTCGTTTAAAAACATATTAATAAATAGCAGTTGGAATATTATTTCTGTAATTAAATTGATTTGCGCTAACAATCTTTAATATCATTTTAAATTAATTGCTCTAAGAACATCATGTATGTTTTTGTACAAAATATTAGTATATCTTTATAATTAACCATATTTTTATGAAATTATGAACTTGAATTTTTATTTTTGCATTTAAAATTGACATACTAAATTTTCCATTAATGCAAATAAAGAAAATAAATAATTAAAAAGTTTTTATTTACACATTTTAATAATTAGAATTTTTGTCTTATTAATTTAATATAATGATGAAGTATTCAATAAATTAGTTTTTAACGTAATAATAGTCAATTATTAAATATATTTTTATTTGAATGAACTAAATCATTGCATTATCTATTTTGACAAAAAATTAAACAAAAAATTAACTTTTGAATTGCTATCAAAAAAATTAAGACTCAGATAATACATTTCTATCGTCTATTATATGAAAATTTAAAAAAAAGGAATTAAAAAAGGAAAGGAAAGGATTTTCCCTATAATAAAAATAAAATTGATTTAAATGTTTAATAATTTTTTATATTTTTGTATATTTGATCTTATTTTTGAAATTAAGAAAATAATCTATAATCTCCGTTTGACCAGAAAGTATATTTATTTTTTAAAATTAAAAAATGTGCAAATTAGCCGCATTATTTTCAAATCACTCATGATTTTCAAACTTATTTTCTTACCAATGTCTTGTTTCATTATAAAATTGAAAATGAAATGTTATATTAACGATTATAGTACACATTTTTGTGCTTCCTATACATATTTTATTCTTATCATTTTTGAGCACTTTAACGTTATAAGTGAAACAGAAAAATGATTTATGAAACTTAATATTCATATATTCTCAAAGAATTATTTATATAAAATTCAAGAATTTTATAAAAATAATTCTTTTTTATATGATTAGTTTGTGTTTGATAATACTAGTTCATAAATCAACGTAATATTAATTATGATGTATGATTCCGTTTTTCATTAGAAAATGAGTGTAGAGCTTTTTTAAATATTTTATTTTTCATTAGATGCATCAAAATTATTTGAATAGTTGATTTAGTTTCCATTGTCATAAATATTTAACGCTCTTACTGCTCACTTTATGGGCCAAAAATGCTTCTCTCTCTCTCTCTCTCACACACACACAAATTAATATATATATATATATATATATATATATATATATATATATATATATATATATATATATATATATATATATATATATATATATATATATATATATATATATATATATATATATATATATATATATATATATATATATATATATATATATATATATATATATATATATATATATATATATATAAAGCATGATTAGAAATATCATAAGCATAAATTGAAATAAATACAAGAATAAACGCTTAGCAACACATTCATCGCGAAAGCAGCTTAGCTAGATTTACCAAAATATAATTCATTTTAAATTGTTTCATTATTAATCAAATGCCAAATGAAGAATAATAAAGTGATAATTTGAAAGACACAGAATAAAAGGAAAATGAAACGTAGTACCAATATGGCTATCTTCTTCAGGGCGTGACCACATTAGCACAAACTTTTCTGCAGTGGCTACAGAGCAAAATCTTACTTAAGCCACTACACCTCGAAGCCACTCTAAAAATGAATTTACAAATGTCAGGCCAAAATATTAGGCTTATAACTGCCGAAATAAAATAAAATATCAAATTCAAAGTTGCTAAAATACACTATATTAAATTTATAATAGTCTTGATTTATAGTCATTGAAATCGCGGAGTAAGCAACCAGATGCTTAATAACATTTTATAATTTAAAAATGCATGTAATGTGATTCTTATATAATTGAAAGTATATGAATTAAAAATTTTTGTATATTTTTTAAATTTTTTTTATTTATTTTTGCTTGTTTCATCTAAATGTCTTGTGAATATTAATATTCAAAGCATAAATTAAGGAATTTTTCAGCTAAAAATTTAATTTTATATATTGGAATGTACTACAAACATGACTGCTCCAATTTTCAAAAATCATAGAATAGCTCCGAAATTTATCACAAAGAATTTTGTATGAAAAACTACTTTAATTTGCCAGAAAATCCAACATAGAATAGTTGACGTGTTTTATTTTTTAACATCATTATTTATAATTTTTGTTTTTTTAGAATATTTTGTGATAAAGAAACGCTGAAACCTTAATATAGAATAGATATGCATGGAAAGAAATTGGCTGATTTATTTAATTTTTGACTTAGCAATTAATTTTAAAATGTTGAAGATTGATGTTGTAGTACTTGCCTTTTTCTGAAATGTCATGATAATGAAATTAAAAATTTTTTTACGTGTTTTTCTACAACTTGCGTTTATATAATTATCTTCCCATATAAATATCATATATGAATAAATGTATATTATGTTATTTTTGTATGTATAAATGTAATTAAAATGTATAAATAAATGTAAAATAAATGTATAAATGTAATTTTTGTATATTTTTTAGCTATTGTTGTCCTGTTATGTACAATTACAAGATAGATATTTTTTCATATTTCTCTCTTTTGTTTGTAATTCTCTGGAAAATAAGAGCTATTATTTACATTCTATAACTTGGGTTAAACATTTATAAAAAACAATATATATTTTTGAATTTTTTAGAATATAAATTTCAGATTTTTAGCTCATGTCATCGTGTTACAATCTTCAATAAATTTCTATTGATTTTACCATATACTTTACTCCATGGTTTAAAAAAGGGTTCTTTACACTTCAAAACTTATCTTGTTTTTAATATCAACTATCCAATAAAAAATACAATTTGCATATAAATATTAATTCACTCCTCTTTAAAGACTTAATTTTGCTAAGCTTTTATGTAGAAATTTTCATTTCTGGGTAGCGATTTTATTGGTAATATATATATATATATATATATATATATATATATATATATATATATATATATATATATATATATATATATATATATATATATATATATATATATATATATATATATATATATATATATATATATTGCTAAATTTGTGTGTGACACTGTCGATTAAATATATAGCAATATTTTGCTAAATTATTTTAACTAATTAAAATATTTTTTATTTTAAATATATTATCCATTTTAATCTGATTTCATATTTAATATTTCCTGATGATTTTTCTGTTTAAGTTGAATACAAGTTTCATTAAGTTTTTTCTACGTAACAGAGCACTAAATATTAGTTTCGAATTTTATTACATTTATTAATTTTTTACAGAGATTATCCCATGTTAATTAATACAATCATATATAGGTTAATTGAACACTATTTTATTTTATTCTTATGTATCTATCTTATGCAATTTATTGAAATATTCAAAAAAATTTGTATTATAATTTATAAACTTTCCATTACGTTCTTACGTAATGAAATGTTTATAAATTATAATTCTTCACACTTGTGCAAAAAAATGAAAATTATAATTTTTATTGTTTAATTAATGTAATTTAATAAAAGAAGAGTAAAGGAAATAATGGACTGAAAAAAAGTTTCCCTTTTGAGTAATAATTTATGCTTTAAAAGCAAATTTCTATATTTCATTAAAAATGTGTTACATACATCAATTTCGTATTTGTTTTTATTTTTATCTATAGATGGCGACACTAGACACTAACTGTATTATTGTGAAGCAAATTCATTCAATGGAAAATTTATCGTATTTATATTTCTCATAAATAAAATGTTACTAAAATATTATTTTTGCAATTTCAAGTGGACATTTGATGTTGAAAGTATTTGAAAATTCTGAAGTATAAGGAATTAAAATTACCAGCGGTTAGGAATTAAATTATAGTGACAACTTTAATTTTGAAATCTCATAAGCTGACGATATAAGTTATGAAAAATTTATTAACTATGAAATAATAGTTTAATAAATTTTAGGCCATTTTAAAAGAACATTTAGTATTTTTATTGAAATATGTTTAAATGAAATTCATTAAAAAACAAAAAGTTTCATGTAAAATAAATAAAATTGTATTTAAAAAATAAAATGTTATCTATATATATCTTTGGCCAAATCAATGAAAAAATCATTTAGATGAATTATTGAATTAAAATCAAGTTTCCTCGTGATTTTATATAATTTTAGCACTATTTTGAATTCAAATAGACTTGACATTTGAGATTTAAATATATCGTGTGGTTTTTTACAGTAAAATTCAGAATTTTTTTACAAATTGTAATTTACAATAAAATTCTGAAACTTTACATAAAAATTGGGTTTTTAATTTTTGTCTATTTTTTCATGGATTTGGCCGATTGTGTGTTAACCAACTGTTAAACAAATAGGTTTTTTTATGACATTTGTTTTATTGTACTTACTAAACTGCCACATTAAGTCTCTTATAAAATATATGATTTATCTAAAATGGAATAGATTTTTAAAAATTCGAATATGAGAATAACCATTTAAAATTAAGAAACCAGTATATTTTGCAAATGTCTCAACAAAAGTGTCCTCAATTGAATTATTAGTATTTTATAAATGTCTTCAAAACATTTAAAAACAGTAGAAAAATAAAAGTTGGGAAAATCTTAACTGAAATGTTGCATTTGCGTGTGCCTTTGGCTGAAACTGAAATGACCGTGTTATAGTAGATTCTTTAATTTTATGCATATTTACGTTCTGTTCTTATTAATAACACATGAAAAAATAAACTTCATGAAATCTCCTCTTATAACAGTATATAAACTTATTTAATCTATAAACAGTATATGTTTGGTTGATTCGGTTTTATTTATTGTTAGTATCAGCACTATTGTGTTTTATTTAAATATCAATAATTTGTATTTAAGAGATTCGACAATTTATTTGCCATGCATTTATCAGTTATATTATATATGAAATAAATATTTAAAACCTAGAAATTTCATTTTTCCATGAAAACTAGATTTTTATTGAGTTTATATATAATTTTAATTTTAAATTAATAACATTCGATTTGCTTCAGTTTTTTCCCTTTGTATTAAATATTATTAAAACAATTCATTGTTTGTGAATTTATTTCTTTATTGTATATTGTGTACATATTGTGTGTTTAAACAAAATATTGATTTTTTCTACATCAAATTGTACAGTTGATTCTAAACAAATTAGTTTAATTGCATTTTAATGAAACAATTATTATAAGTATTTAATTTTGTGTATAAAACAGAATTATGTTGTTTTGAATGTTGAAAATTTAGGAAATTATTTTGATTATCTACATATTTAAATGCTAGATGATGTCAAAAAAACTATGTTTTTTAAGGATTTGTTTTGCTGTTTTACAAAAATCAATTGTATATACTTTATATAAAAATTTAGAGGTTTTTATTCAAAATTTAATTCGCAGTAATAAATAATTTCTGAGAAAAGTTAATGTAACTACAGAATAGATTTTCAATTTTCATTGTTTTAAGAATATAAAAGTTTTAATATAAAATTTTAGTTTAAGAATAAATAAAATTTTTAAAAAATGCCTTTAATGTAAATATATGCAAATACAATATTTCTTGAATATTCTTGTAGTATTAATAGAAAAATGTTTTGTTTGTTAAGAAAGATATAAAATGTTAAGTTCAGGAGAAAATTTATCGGAATTTCATTGCAGTTTTCTGTAGGCGCAATCATTTGCATGTTTTAAATTTTCCTACTTATCATTTTAAATCATTTTCAGGCATTTCTCAAACCTGGATACGTAAGATACATGAATAACACAATAGATTCAATTTTTCAAAATAGTTATATCAAAATACAATTCAATTGCGTACAATATAAATTTCATTTCAAACATTTTACAAGTATTACAAATGTATAGCTATGGTTTTTATTTAAAATAAACCGATATAAAATAATAATTATAAAAAAATAAAGAAAATTGAAAGATAAAATCTTATGTAAACAGCTTAATTCCGGTATTGTGTAATTTATTTGAGTATTATACAAATTTATACTAAGATTTTTATGTGTGTAATCTCTCTTCTTACAATAGTATTGTATACTCGTATTATTATATCGATTGTAATTTCTTTTATTGAATTATGCAATAAGTGAATAAAATGGTCTGCTCTTTTTTTTTTTTTTTTTTTTTTTTACTTTTTGCTATATTGCATTATTTTTTTAAAATACGTTTTGACTTAAATATTTAATTCTTTTTAAATTTCTATCATTAGATATTATTGTAATAGAAACTTTTAAATTCTGCAAAAGTGGACTTAACATTACCTTTAAATTTACTGGAAAAATTATTTAATAATTTGAAATTATTACGCTTATTTAAAAAAATTCTCATATTCATTTCAAATATTCATTAAGAAGAATTTTTACTACCTAAGAAGTATTTTTCATATCATAATTTTAATTATCAAGGAATGAAAAATGTAAAATAACTTATTCTGTTAAAATATTCTTAATTTTTTTTTATATTTCAATACCATGATTTTGATAGTATATATTGATCTTTAAGTCATCCTAATTTCTTTCTGATCTCAAAATATTATTTATTTATCTTTTCATTTTTTAATGTGAGCTAATTAATGTTTTCAGCTTTCAGTGGATAAATTATTTATGTGTTTATTTAAATCTAATATTTGATTGCTGTAGATTCATATTAAGCATACAAATAATGCTATAAAATGTAGTGTATTTTATGAACGTATTTTTTTGTTAAGAGCACATTAATATTATTACACATTGTTAATTTTATATTTTTAACAAAAGATAATTTTGAAGTACAATATTATTTTCATGTTAGAGTTTTTCTTAAATATAGCTTCTAGTAAAACCTTCCCCACAAGTATAAAGCCATTTTACTTGTTGCTTTTTTTTGTAAGTGAAAAAGTTTTAAAAATTGCTTATCAGTTTTTGCATAATAAATGAGACATTATATTTTAATATAATACCTCAATGGATTTTTAACACTTTTTTTATTTACATTCATCACCAAAAGTTATTGGTTTTCAGCCTTAGAAGAAAAAAAAATTATTCACATATCCAATTCAGAATTCAATCTAATATCAATATATTTTCCATTTATATTAATAGTATGAAAAAAACTGCAAACATACCCCTAAAATTGGCTTCATTATAATAAATAATACATAATTTAAAAGATATGATATTTGAAATTACTTCACTCATTAAATCTATATTATATATGTAGTAATTGTAACCGTGAGCTCTTTCTATTCCTTAAAATGCTGCAGTTTAAACTTTACATAAAGCTTCATAATCCCTGAATACTTTAATATTTTCTTTCATGCAGTTTTGAGATTTAGCTAAAAAGTGTCTGACAACATAATTGCAAAGTAATGCGATTTTCATGCATTAAATCCTCGATCGCGAAGTTAAGATGGTTTTACTTATGGCAACGATGTTAAATATATACGTCTCTTACCTTTTTTCACTCTCCATTTGCTCACAGCGCTTTAAGAAATTAAATTCTGCTTCCGCGATGTACTAATTGCAATTAACTTCCATGCTCAGAAGGTGAGCTCTGTTGAAGGGAAGGATTGTTCCTCTCATCCAATTAAAACTTGATTACGGCGTGCGTTGCTGGCTAGATTTCATCCGTTAAGTCTTCACCCAAGACGTCCTTAATCCCATCCTCATGTGTCTCTCACTCAAAATTAATTCAAATTCCATTCTGTCGCAGCATTTATTTCACGATATACTAGTTTTGTCATTTTGTATCAGTAGTCTACCCGTGAATCTTAATTTTTGTCATTGTGTTTCATCACGCATTTCCTTTTCGATTCCTTGCATTTTTCTTTCACTAAGTATATATATTGAGAACTAACCGATAACGATTTTTAAGGGTCGAAGGAAATTTTAAATAATGTTGACCATGATTAATGAATCAGTGTTTTAATAACGAAACAAGAAGGTATGTGAAGGATTTGAAATTCCTGTCTCAAATTCCGTTTAGTTTGTGATTATTTTAATACCGATTTCCAGATTTAAATCGGAAACTAGTTTTTTATACTCTATGGATGATGTACCTAAAACACCATATTCAAACCTGAGCTGATGCTCTTCCGCGGTGACAAAAATATAAAATATATATTTATGTTAATAAAAACTATATTTATGTTAATTTTTATGCGATTACATTAATAATAAACTTCGTACAGTATTCTACTTCTTATGTTCATAACCATTTTTTTATATGTACAGAAAAAATTACATCTCCTCTGTTTTTACAGCTAATAAAAGCAGAGGAGATAAAAATTTTCCTTTACATATTAAAAAATGGTTATGAAGTAGAATATTGTACGAAGTTTATTTTGAAGCATAATTGTGTTTAGAATCCATCCTTACAATAAATATGTAGATAAAAATTTTAACGAAATTACTTTTTATTTAAGAATAATAAATTTATTTAATTATAGAAAATTTATTATACAATAAAGTAGTGAAAAAAACTGAATTTTAGACTTGTAAAGCTTTACAATCAAATTTCATTCATCTAACCTTAGAAAGACTGAGAAATCTTACTTCGAATTTTACATAATACAAAAGAAATAAGGTTTATAAATGCTTTCAAAAATCAAAATTTAACTTATAAAGAAAATAACCACTTAAGGCATTTGAATTTACTTCCCTATGTATATAACATTGGAAAAAATACTCCAGTTATTAAATTAGATAATTCCTACTCTTTTTAATATTTCCTATTTCTTACTCTGCTTTAAGCTTATTATGTTTAATACTCCTGATATAAGTTTTATTATGAAGTTTGTCATCAGTTACAAAACTATTTCATTTATAAAATTCTTTTTGTTCATCTTATAAAATATTTACAGGAAAATTGGAAGCATTACTAATTTCTATGTTCTTTTGGTTGCTTTAAAATGTATGCCCTTATTCCCTCCCCCAAATATAAAACTATCACAATTAAAAGTATCTGCGTTTTTAAATTTAGTTAGTTAAATTTTTATTTTTTTAAATAACACAAATTAGAAAAGTTAGTTAAATATTTCAAATTATGTTGGGAAAGCATATTGTGATTATAATCAATATGGTGTGATATGTATTTACACTGAAAGCATTTGTTTACATTTTCTATCTAAAGATAAATTGTTATTTTCAAATTTATTCTAATTAATTGAATAACTGTATTAAAAATTTCATTTCAATTAAAAAAAATGTAAAAGTCGTTTCCTTTGCTTTTTCTAGTTATGTATTTATTTAAATATAGATTACATACTTTTAATTAAAATAGCAAAGTTTATAAAACTTAAACGAAGCCAGATATTTTTGACTCAATCCAAAATAATAAGTCTTGAAGTATAGGTTGATTTATATTTATCATTCAACGGTCAGTTTTTAAACACAATGGCTAATTAGATCAGAACCTACAGCATAAAGTCGATTTCGAACCACTACAAACAATCCATGCACATGAGGAGACTCGAATCCACGAACTTTTGAACTGAGGGACAGAATCCTACATTAATTTTCAGCTCGACTTGTGAAGTATATAGAAAAAATAAAATCTTATATATAGCAGCTTAATGTTATAAAATAATTTTCTGCTAATTAATTTTCGTTTTAGCTTATCAAAAAAGGAAAGGAATAATTAATACATGGAAATTATGTATCAATATTTAATTTTTAACTAAAATTATACTTTTTTAAATTATTAAAGGTACCAAATTTATTCATAACGTAAAATAGATACTTGTTTGTGTGTTTGTAATGGAATTCATTGACACAGTGATTGTTAAGTATTATTATTACTTTCTTTGTCGTTTAAAAAGCAGTATTATAAGGAAAATTTGCTTCAACGTATTTCAATAGAGAATAATAAACATATCAAAATGCTAAGGTACTTTTAAAATCTTGAATTTATCTTTAAGCATTATTTTAAAAGCGTCTCTACATTGTGAATTCCTAATTCAAATGAATTTATGCATTTTTTATTTCGCATAATTCTTATGTTGTTATTATTTAATTACTACGAAAAAATAAAGCAAATGAAGTTATTTACACTTCCCTATGAATGAATATGCTGTTTTATGCAATTTCACAATATTATATGAAGGATTATACGGTTTGAATATAAAACTAATTCAAATGAAGTATAAACAAACTAAAGTATCAAATGTCAGAGAGTTTAATATTTACTAAATTAAATTTAAGCTAACAAAGACTTGATAAAAATTTGAAATATGTAAATTGATTTAATGACAAAAATGAGTGGAACAATGAAATTTCTTTGCAAAAAATACAAAAAGAAATTCTTCGCTTTAAATATTATAAATTATTTTTGTTGAAGAAATAAAACCATTGCTTTAAAATATCATTAAAAATATAAAATTCTAATATAGTAAAATTTTCATTGACGGGAATACTTTTGGATTTATTTATAAGCACTGAATAAAATGTGAAAAAACTAAATTTTTTGTTGAAGTTAATGAGAAAAGAGTTTTCATATGGTTTTATAAGGTAAGCAATATTTTTTGCACTATACATTTATATAATCAATAATAATTCTCATAAAAAAATTTCCTATGCTATAAAAAATGATATGTGCTCGTAAAATGGATTTGAAATCTCCCTTTTTTTACGTTACACACCAGCCTTTAATTCTTCTGTTTTTATCACTAGATATATATTAGAGGAATAAATTTTGTTTTCTCTATATTTAAACGTTGAATCTTTGTTTCACAAAGTGTTATTAATATTTAAAATTATTCATGACTTTATTTATGAAATTTTTATTTTACAACAAATTTTAAATTAAGATAAATATAAATGTATATCATATTAAGGTCTACTGAAATTATTTTCACAGTTAAATTTTACTTTGGTGTGGATTTTACAAAAAAAGTATTAGCTCAAAAGTTTTAAAGAAAAATTTTATTGCTCTCATTTGATGTTCTAAAGACGATTTTATGTCCAAATTTTATTTAGATTTAATTTCGTTATATGCTTATGTACAAATGCCGTTTTGCGTGCTTTAAAAATTCACATCTCATATTATTATCAAGGCATCTCTTAAGAACTAATTTTTTTAAAAAAAATTAATTAAATTACCTTAATTAAAAATATTCCTTGTATGTCACATTAATGGTCAATCAAAATATATCTAAGAAAAAAATATTTCTTAATTATTTAGCTGATTTGAAAAAGAGATAATGATGAAATGTGTATTAATAGGAGTTTTCCAAATATATATATTCCCTCCAGAGAATGGGGAGAAAGTCCCAACTTAGTTACCTGTTGCATTTCGGTCGATTTTCCATCGATCCAAATTGCCCCGATCCCGTTTTGGATGAGAAAGAAACTCATTTGTCTTGAAACGTTGCTCAGGGATTGCTAACAAGGGTTATATATAGTTTAGCTAATGACTGCAGTAAATGCTTTGGCCGAGTATTTTACAATTACATTAGAAATGACTTCGCATTGCTGGAGAATTCTCATTCGTTGTGCCTACAGAATCTTTCATATTTTCGATAGCTTAAGGAACTGTTCTAGAGTAAACTAAATAGGGGAACTTAGCTTTAATGATTTTGACAATTGCGGAAACTTTATATTTATTAGGAATTTATAGTTGATGTACACTGCTGAGAATACAACCATGTATGGATATTTAAAATACTGCTATATAATTGATCAAATGCTTAAAAATATTAAATTATTTAGATTATTTCTGTGAATCAGAAGTACTGTTATTACCTGCTTATACATTATTCATTAACTATATTTATGCTTGATTCCTTATTGAAGACTCTCTGTTTTATTATGTTTCCTGTCCACTGCGTTCTGCTTTGATTTTAAGTTTTGAAATGAAGTACGCAATGTTTAAAAATATTTTTTATGCCTTGCAGGTATAAATATGTTTACTTCTCATTTGTACGGTTTAACTTTTCTATTAGCTTAAAAATACCATCATAGTATAGAGAAATAAATACATAAATAAACCTTTTTATTATAGAATAATATAAGATTAATTAAAATAAGTTCTTTATATTGCATAAGGCTATTAATCAGCTTATTAAATAATATTTTATTCAAATACATGTATGATAAATGTTTCCAAACTTTGCAATACTATTTCTGTAACATAAAAACGGAGTTCGCTCGTGCTTCGCTATAAAATTCAAATCTTATTAAATCCTCGCAGTTCAGATTTGTTTTTTTTTTATTAATTTGGTAGCTATCACTTTAAACAATACTTAACTTAGAGTCAAGATTCAAAATGATCTGTCAGAGCCTATTCTTGTTTCCAATGGCTTAAGGCAAGGAGATGCACTGGCCTGTCTCCTCTTCAATCTCGCCCTCCAAAAAGTTGTAAAAGATTCTAACATAAGCACTCGAGGAATGATTTTCAACAAGTCTGTACAGATATTCGCATATGCTGATGACGTAGACATTGTTGCACGAACGCCCGAGGCTTTCAAAGAGGCTTTTACGTCACTAGAAGCTACATCCAGTAAAATGCATCTTGCAATCAACCAAGACAAAACAAAATACATAATCACCGAAAAATATAGCACTCCCTATCTAGAGGTAGGAAACTACAAGCTTGAAACTGTTAGTAACTTTAAATATTTGGGATCTGAATTGAATGCATCCAACGACATCGCACCTGAGATCCGCATCAGGGTTGCAGCTGCTAACCGATGCTTTTTCGGCTTAAAAAAGTACCTAAAATGTATTTTCGTCAGTCGAAAAACAAAAATTTTGATATACAAATGCTTGATTCGGCCTATTCTCACTTACTCATCTGGAACGTGGACATTGATTGAGAAGGACAAAGAAACCATCTCCATTTTCGAAAGAAAAACTTTAAGAAGCATTTTTGGTGGAATAAAATGTGAGAATACATAGCGAAGAAGATCTAATTCTGAGCTCTATAAACTATATAAAGAACCAGATATTGTTTAATTTATGTCAATTCAGAGATTAAAATGGGCAGGACATTTGAGCCGGATGAACGACAATCGGGTGGCGAAAAAATTTTACTTTGCTCGCCCCATTGGCACCAAAAGAAGAGGACGACCGAAACTACGATGGCGTGACTACCTTGAAAACGACCTAAAAGTGACCAACTGGATGAGCTTGTCCAAAAATAGGGGTCCTGGTTTGCACTTCTGAGGAAGGCAAAGGCCCACCCTGGGCTGTCATTCCGATTTGTTTAAATGATGTGTATTTCCTTGAAAAATGTGTTGAATGTACATTCGTTTAAATAATGCGTGTTATAAAAAGTTTTATCAGAATATTTAAAGCTTAATCAAAATTTTTAGAATAAAACTTTATAAATTTTTGTTTTATATTAAAAAAATTTATAAAGTTTTACTCCAAAATTTTTGATTAAGCTTTTAATATTCTGATAAAAGTTTTTATCAAACAAATTTGTTTTGAAATTGCGTCAGAAGCTTGTATTGATTCTAAAACAATCGTACATATCTTTTGTGACAATTTACAGTATTGAAAAAAATCTATACTGAACTATTTATTTTCAGACATTTAAAAGCTACTTTTTATTATAATGAAGAGAATAAGACAATCTAAAGAAAATTTCCAGTAGTTGTGATTCACTATTGGTCATTTGAAAATGCTATTACTATTTAAAAAATAATTATTTTCGGGATTAATCAGTTTGATTTCACTATTGCAGCTTTATTTTCTTCACATGGTACCTTATAAAATTTTTTTCTATAGTGAAATTGTTTTTTTTTTTCAGTATCTCCTTCATGATTTTCATAATTATTATTAAGTAAAATAAATAAAAATATTTTTTACAATTGTTTATGTGCAGAAATGAAGTAAGTTTATTTTTATTATCCAAATTAATGCTAAATATATATATATATATATATATATATATATATATATATATATATATATATATATATATATATATATCTTAGCAGTTACTCTTAATTAAATTATCTTAAACTATAGTAGTTGGATATCTTTCAAATTTATACTATCTAACTCTTCCATAGATTGTGTCATACCCTTTTAATGTCAGTTTAAAATTTAAAAAATAAAATGTTAATGTAGTAAGTATATTTCCAAAATTGAATTAAATTTAAGAAATATATTTAATGTATTAATATCAATGTTGATGTATTAAGTTAAAACATTTATGAAACACATTGGGTGTAGTTCATTTAAAAAAAATAAAATTTACAATTTCATACAAAAAAGTACTATTCCAAATTTACCTGAATTTTATAGTTAATTTATTTCGAGAAATGTTAAAAATAAACTAAAATATTTTTTCGAGAAAAAGATGAAAACTATTTTTCCTGTTGGTTTATTATATTTTTTAAAATATTAAATAATGGTAATTTTCCTACAAAGGTTGCATTTGATAGAATAAGATTTGATGCTTTGCTTGTTTAAAGTATCTATCCCTACTATATTTTCCTAAAACTTTTATTCAAAAGCCTAGAAAAATGTATTTTATGTCATTATTTTTACATGTATGCTATTCTTAAAAACACGTGAAAAAATTTTTTTAAAAGGGAAGAAAGTTTCCGAAACTGATGACTAAAATGACTTATGAAAGAAATCTCGTATTACATTGAATAAATACATCATTGCACAATTCTCTCACAATTATTTTTGTATGCAAATAAATTGTAATAGAATATTTTGCTGCTGCTGTGTTTGTTACTTGATTTTATTCATAATATAACTTTCTTTCAAAGCAGATATATAATTCAATCAAATCCTTATGTATATACGTTATTTTTCACTAAATTTATAGTTATTCAACTTAAATTTTTGATTAATTAGCATGACATATAAATACTTGTTAAAAACTTATAAAGTGGTATGAAATAATGTCGATGTTTAAAAGTGAACAAATTGTGCTCTCCATAGCCTACACAACGGAAATTGCTCTTCGGTGTATAGGGTCACGTGTTCGATCCCAGTTACTGCTAAACAACGAGAAATAGATACTGCCTTCTACTTGCAAGTTTGAGTTGGTGCTTGGAGTTTTCTTGATTTTTCCTCTTGTGACACGTGAATATGTCTCACTATCCATTTATGTGGTTATGGAAGGCAATTTATGTGGTTGACATTAAAATACCTTACTTCGATTACTGTTCGTTTTGATGTCCATTACGCAATGTCGTAAGTTTAAAAATTGTCATTTCTGCGACATTAAAATTTCGAGACTCCTCGTGTGAATTGTTGAACTATTTTTTTTTATTATTTAAATAATGCCCTAAATCACAGTAATGAATAGCATCTCATTAATTATGAGTTTTTACAGTTTTGAGCATTTTAATATGTATTGATTTTTTTATTTATTTTGTGCATTTAAAATACATTTAAAGATTAGCGAATATGATTAGCTAATATAACAATTTTTAATAAATTATTAAATATTGTAAGAAACACACATATCATACAGTAATGTTTGTTTCTAATTAAATATTATATATATAATATAATATTCTTTATTATAAATATAAATAAACATACTACAGAGAAATATGCATTTTACAAGTAATAAGTTACTAATTTGTTTAACATTATACTTTATTTAATATCGCAAAATTACCATTTAAAAATTGGATAAATGAACATCGTATCTTTTATTATTTTTGTTTGTTTATGTTTGAGTATACCTTTTAATTGTATATAATGCTTGTGTATCTCTTAATTTGTAAATATGGAAGGAAAATGAACGTAAACATTATACTGGCTTTAATTCAATAATTTGTCGCAAAATGTTTGTATATATATTATATAATAAAAAGATTATGCACTTTCTGTGTGTTCTATAAATCTGAAAGCCTACTGGAAATTAATTTGTTTTCAAAACAAAAATAAGCAACTGAAATTTAAGAATTTCTCATTAGTGATTACATATTAAAATAATTTTAAAAATTTACCATTTTTTACTAAGAAATTAATTGAATATTAAATTATAGTTAAAACATCTTGAGAAATAAGTTTCAAATTCATAATACACATATATTTTAAGAATATTAAATGATTATATATATATATATATATATATATATATATATATATATATATATATATATATATATATATATATATATATATATATATATATATATATATATATATATATATATATAATTGAAAATTGTTTAATTATTGTCATTGAAGAATATAATTGAATAATGTAAGTAAACTGCTGTTGAAAATATTTATAAATTTTAAATCAATTTTTGTATTTTCTTGCACTTTTAGTTGGGAAACTTCGCATTTCAATCATAATTTCCATTTAGTGTATAAATTCTTTTTGTGTTTCGTAAGAAAAATCAATCCCTTACTTTAAATTAGATTTTACAAAATGCATTACTTAATATCATTTTGCTTATTCCTACATACTAATTCGGTGCATAATTTCGGAATAAAATTTTTTATTTCAACTCGAGTGTATTATGAGTGGAATTAGAAATTAAATGATATTCCCAGACTGAAAAATATATTAACATTATAACTCTTCCAAAATCATTCATTTATAATGGAAACATTTGATTGTTGTATTTTAATTATAAATTCTTATGTTACACAAAAACGATTCCGAGGCCTACAGGTTTAAAGAGTCCCATTTTAGAAACAATTGCATATCATTTCTAACTATTTGGAAACCCAGACTTCAGTAAATATGCGAACGTCTCTCAAGGACCACAAGTTACTCTGTCCTCAAGTCCTGATTCATCAACGTTATCGTTAAAGTCAGTGAACAAACATCAGAGTGACATCTATTTATTCCAACTGCAGAGAATGAGTGGTCCTCTCTGACAGTACGCTTATACCCTCCCACTTTCAATAATCCCGAGCGCCCATCCCCCCTCCTCAACCAAAAGTTCTATGGCAACGGAGATGGGTTACCTAGATGGCGTCTTTAGGCAAGCTCTGCACGAGTCAAACATTCATGGAAAGATTTCGCATCATAAGACTCCCGTCTCTGCTCTTGAACGTCCGCGGAAAAGAATCGAAATTAAAAGCAAAGAAAAAATAAAATAAAGCTCTCTGCAGCGCTCTTCATTTCTCGGCCCTTTCCATCTCAAAAGTTTTGACTCGCGGATCGGATGCTCATTGGAATAATTTTTATCGGATATCTTTGACTATGTTGTCAATGCCTTGTTGTTCCTCTTTGGGAACGTAGCATGCCTTAAGGTTTTTCAAACATGGGTAATTCGCCTTCAAAGGTAAGTTTCTTAATTTTCTTTTGTAGGTTGCTTTAATTGAGTGTATAAATATTAATCTTCAAATAAAAAAATAGAAAAATTCATTTATATATATATATATTTTTAGTTAATTACTTTTAATAAATTGGATTTTCATGTTTTACGCGAATATTACGTTGGATAAAAGTGCTACGGATGCAGCTTTAGGGAGTATGAAATGAAAAATATTCTAAAAAATGTGATATTTACATGATATTACACATAGGGAATTTACATAGGAAATATAGAACTATAACCAGTTGCTTCACCTAATGTAAAATAAGTAAATTATTGATTTAACAAAAGCAAAAAAAAAAATCAAAAAGTGAAATGTATATATTCTTTTTATTTTAATTTTGGTTCATTTTACAATATGTAAAATATTCATGAATAAAATAAATTATATTATAATTTTATGATGTTTATTTTTAGTTTATTATGAACATTTGTATGAAAAATACTAGTAACTATAAAATATTCCACAATAAAATAAATTTATTAATTGCTAAAGAAAAAATTGCTAAAAAACACCTTTTTTATTTACATTATTATTTTAAGTTTATGCTCATGCATTACTTTTATGATGCTATAATAGAAACCCTAGAAGACAGTTTTATGTTAAGAAATAATTTATTAACTTAGTTCATAATTTATAAAATTATTATAATAGAGTGTTTCTTTTTTATACTATTGGATACATTTATTTTAAGGTTAGTTTTAATTTATTATTTTAAGTTTAATTTATTTTATAGTCCATTTATTGAAAAATATTAACCATAAGTAACAATTTGAGAGAAAAATCTATCTGCTATTCTTACCACATATGTCATTACACTTTTTAAATTATTCATTTGACAGCATTTTTTTATTATTCTGAGGAACTAGTTAATAATCCTTTTGTCGTTTCGTAACTATTATTGCTAGCATCATACCATTAAATAGTTTTCCCATCGGAATGTCATTGATTCCAAAAGATTAAGGTTTAGTTAATAGATATATTGAAAGACTTAAAACATTTCAAATTGTTATATTATTTTTAAAATATGTATAAACCTGAATTAAAATGCTTAACAATGTACTTTTCGTTTTTAAATAATTCCTTGATTTTTATATTCTTGTATTTCTGCTTCTTTAATAAAGAAAAACAGTAAATTGTTTCATTTATAATGTTTAAATTTTAAACATGAGAGAATGTAATTTTATTCACAAAACTTTTTTTGCTTTAAATAATTAATTTAATTTCAATAATATCATGGAATTTTAAAATAGTTAATCATATCATGAATGATGTCTGATATCTATTCATTATTTTTTAATTCAGGGATAGTTATTTATTGTGCTACGCTAAATTTTATATGCATAAATTTTTGTCTATTCACAATAATTTTTATACTACCTTAATGGACTTATTTTTCCCCCGCCGAAACTACAGAAGTAAATCATTCGTTTACTGATAGAAATTTTCTTATAATTTTATAAGTTTCTATTGATTAAATTAGTATATTATTAATCACTAAAATATATTTACTTTATAAAGTAGCAGAAATTGTTCATTAAATTTTATAAGCTTGCTTGTGAAATGATAAGGAGTCATATAAATTACCACTTATGTAAGTAATAAAGTAAATATTAAGAAAAGAAAAGCTTCGTTTTCAAGGAAAGAAACGGTCTTTTACTATATGAAAATTTCTCTACTTTTTGTAAATTAATATTATTTCTAAAATATTGATAGTAATTATTTTGATAAGAAGAAATAACCTAAAATTATAATTGTTAATATTTTATAATTTTTGTGCAGCATATTATTAAAATTTAGTAATACTTTTCAAATATAACAAAAATAATGAGTTAATCATAAATCACTTTTTGTTTGAATATTTATGTCCTTATTACTTATCTTTCTTCGAGGCAGTTGTAGCTTATGTAGATATCATCTACAGTATTTTTTACAGAAGCATTAATTACGAATAATTGCCATATATTCAAAATTTTAATTTAAACCTTAATTCTATTTTACATATCTAAATTTTTATTTCAAGTAATTTATATTTCGTTTAATAGTTAGGACTTTTAAAATTCATTAATTATCAATAAAAGTCTGGAAAACTTCTCTTAAATTTGCAAATATTTGATAGCATTTTGTATGAAAATAAAATTCTCTTGCATGTTAAATAATTACAATGATACAAAAATTCTACATTGTATGCACAAAATATGTTAAATGGCGGAAACTTTCATAATATTACGTTTAAAAATATGATATGTGGTAAACTATGTTGTTAAAAAGAATTATGTTTTCTAAAAAAGAGAAATACTTCAGTGTTATTTAGACTTTATATAAATACATTTTGTAAACTTATTTTTCATTGAAATATTGTAATTTTTGCTAATTACAATAATTTTTACAAAATTATAGTAAAAGTTTGAAGTTTAATGTGATAAAAGAAAAATAAAGTTCTCAAAATTATTCACAAAAACTTAAAAGCAGTTAATTTAAAATAAATTCACATTCATTAATATAGTGATTTTAAATTTTAAGTTATTGACTCCAGGTATGACATATATTATGCGTATTCAAATGAAAATAAAACTTTCTCTGTTAACTGATTTTTTTTGCTCTGAAGCTAAACAGTATTATTAACAATCTTAATTTCAATTTGAACTACAAATTTTAATTAAGATAACACCAATTTCAATCTTTAACACTAATTTGGCATTCAGAAACTAGTAATCAGTAGCTTCATTATCACTCTGTTTGAATTACTCTATGTATGGGAAATTATTATCGAAATTTATACTCTGTATGATAACAATATTAAAAAATATTTAAGTCAAAAATACACAATACATTTGAATACACAAACATTTCAGTAGAATATGAAAATATGAGATTTTTAAAGATATTTGAAATTACCCTTAAAAAACTTATTTATATTGTAATATACAAATGTAATCAAAGCATAATTACTTTAACTAATTTTAAATTTATGAGTTATGATTATTATCTGAAATCTTTAATTTAAACTTTTGCAAATAACATTTTTACTTAAATTCAATTAGCATAGATTTAAATTTTAAAGAAGTTTTATTTAAAACATTTTCGGTATTCATTTGAAGTTATTTGCAAAATATGTAGTTGTTTATATAGTATATGTATATATATTACGGTTAAAATAAAAAGTCTTCTTACAGCAAATTACTTACATTGTACCTACTGCTTACATTTAGTATTATTATAAGTAATAATTTTGCTTGTACTTAAGTAATTCTGAAATAAATGTGAAATAAGTCAAAAATGTTTATCTTTTCTGAATATATGTATTTTTTTACTATTTTCTGACATATATGTTGGAAAAGTAACAATATTAAATGAATACTAAATTAAAATAAGAAAGAACTTTATAAAAAAGAAAACTAATCATTTTATATACATTATTATATAGTAGTAGGTAATTTTATATTTTTTAAGAAAATAAGTATTGTCTTGTATTAATTTGAGTAATAGTTGTTAAATTAAAATGTAAAATGCACTCAATATGAATAATAGTCGCAAACTGAGTAATATTTAATTATTTATAAAAAACATTAACTAGCAATAGTTTTCTGTAAGATAAGGATGTGGTAATAATTTTAATTCGTCTTATATATTTGACGCATTAATTGATTAACGGTTTGCTTGAAGAAATTAGAAATGAATGTAAAATGTTTTAACAATTTTAGGTTAATTAAATTTTTTTTCAATTTTATGTGATTCTTCAAAAAGTTAAATTATGATTATATTTTTACAAAAAAACATTATTACGCAAAATACAAGACGTAAATAAATAACTGTAATATAGTCACAAGTAGATTTTATAATTATGTATTTTTATTAATATGAAGTTAAATGTAAGATTATTAAAATGATTCCTAAAATAAATAAATTACATTATCAAATGCCTTGTACTTAATTTTTTTTTTATTAATTTTTACTTTAGATAGACACCATTCACATTTGAATTTGCTTAAACAAGTTTTATCTTTGTGAAATAAGCTTTCAAAATCCATAATTATTCCTGTAATTTGTCTCGAATTTCAGACCATTAGGGATTCCTTTGACAAAAGACGATTAATTTTGGTGAATATAATGCTCACTCCTAATTCTAAGATTAAATAGCTGATATTAATATGAAATAAATAACAACAAATTTTGTTAAACGTAATTCGGGAGTAGAATTCAAGGTTTTATTCATTCAATTATTTATATTAATTACAATTTACACAATTTGATGATTGTTTTCTTTTGAATGCAGACAGTGCTTATGAGATAGGCCAATTTATATGTTTGAAATATTAATCACTGAACTTTCAATTTAATACTTTGATCTTTTTCTTTTGGTGAATATTAAAATTACACTTTTTCCTGGAAAAAATAAATGACAGTCTAAATAGTAAAGTTAGCGAATAATAAATGAAAACTATACAAAATTAAACCTTAAAGATGATATTAAAATACTTAAAATGAATAAATGTGGAAGAGTTATTTTAATAGATCATTTTCTATAACCATATGAATCTTTCTGTATGCAATCATTGTAAAAAGAAACTTTTCGCATGTATGTTTATTTAATGTTTACTTTACATTTCTAGCAACTATGTTTAAGCCGCAGACGGGAGAGCAATACCCAAAATTTTAATTTGAATTTTACTATCAAGAGTTATCAATATATTTAAATTTATTTAAATTCCTATCGTATGCAATTAAGCTGGAATTTGAAGTTACTTTAATTGGTTCTATCCTTATACCAAAATGGTATATATATATATATATATATATATATATATATAAAATACATACATATATATATATATATATATATATATATATATATATATATATATATATATATATGCATATGCAAATATGAAGCAATTTATATTTATAGCACATGCTTTTTATTTTAAAAATATGAATTATATACATATATTAAATTATATAACCAGTATAAAGCTATAATTATCATATTATAAATTAGAGTTTCCTATTTTTTACATTATTCAGCTTAAATTTTTAATTATTAATTATATTTTATATTCCTATTTAAAGTCAATAAAAATATGAACATTATGTTGGATTGTCACATTAATGAATTATTAAATTAAGTATAAAATATCCTAATCTATAAATATACATAATGATAATCTATATATGTATACATAATGTATAATAATTTAATAATAATTTAAAATATAATAATATAATTCTAAAATTTATATAATATATATATATATATATATATATATATATATATATATATATATATATATATATATATATATATATATATATATATATATATATACGGTAGATAAAAAGGCACAAAAATAAAATTTCATAATACTCTAGATCTGTCATTAATTTTGCTTGAATTTGCTTTTTGGTTTTAAAAATTAAATTATAATTTACAGATTTATTTTGATAAAGTTTAATTCTTAGCCATTTTAAAAACTTTAATAATTTTTTTTAAAAATCTTTATGTTTTTTTTAAAGAGGGAATACACAATTTTGTTTACTAACTTATCAAAAATATATTAGTGGTTTATACAATGGCAATGATAAGAATTTAACAAATATTACTTTTCACGCCTAGAATCCCAATAATGGGATACTTGGATTATAAAAGTGCCTAAATTCAATTTTTTTAAAATAAATTATAATAACTTACGAAATTTAATGCATCTGCATAGCTAAAGGAAAGTAATATTCTAAATTTTAAAACATGCGTAAAATGATAGCAATAAAATGCTTAAATGATGAAAATTTCTAATTGCAATTACATTAAAAGAATTAAATTATAACTTATAAAATTCAACTGATATATTTATTGGAAAACAAAAAAATCTTGTTTATTTAAAAGATTTGTCATCTGTGTTTTTGACTATATTAAAAATTATGATTGTAAATGAAAATGTTTTAGTGATAATTTACTACAGCTTATGTTTAAGATTATTATTTACACAATATGTAACCATTCATTAATAATTCCACATATAGACTTAAATAAATTAAAAATTAAATTTGAATAAAATTGTCTTTAAATTGAATTAGGAAAAATTAAATTTGTACAAAATGCCATTTAACAACTTTGGTATTCAAATATTTAAAATTCTGTGATAAAATCATAGGCTTTTAAAATGATTTACTACCTAGATTGAGAAATTCATTTTCTAAAATTTAAGTTATTTTGCCTAAAAATTATTTCCATGGAGAAATTCATCAAAATACTATCCTTGTTTAAAAACGTGTATTTTTTTTTGTAAAAACCATGGTTAAAAATCCAAGCTCTAATTATCTTGAGATGGGTCAAACATTTTTTTAAATGTAGTCAAGTCAATTACAGCGTAGAAAATAATAACTTTTTTTGTATTGGAACTTTTCGCTTCTCAAAGTTAAAATTAAATTCCACTCAAAATATTAAATTTCTGCCGTGACAAGAAGCTTTTTATGATTAACAGCTTGCAGAAAGCTTAAGTTCTTCTTTTTCTTTACATTTATATAATGGATTTCTCTTCTATTTAACTGATTTCAAAATGGATCTGTGTACTTAAAAGAAGGCAACTTTTTTTTAAAAAAATTCCACGCTTGTTCTGTACGTTTACTTATTTCTTTTACTCCATTTAACTTTTGAAAAATGTTTAGCTTTTTAATATTTTTGTGGTAAACTGTTAAAATGGAATTTTATAATTAATATTTTCTCAACTGTAATTTTTTCTTTTTTTAAAACAATAATTATTAAAAGCTATGTTTTGAAAGTTTGATTGAACCATAGAACAACCTACAGTAAAAACAATTTGAAGCATAATATAATGTAATAAAACTTTTTTACAAAATATGTACGTCTTATATTGGCTCAGTTTTTTAATATTTTTATAAAGTGTAACGTATGACAAAACATAGAATTGAAAATTCTTTTTTTGATTATACTTTTATTTTCCATTTATTAATATAACTTTTAAAAAAATTTTTTCTCGGCCGATATAACTGAATATGTAAGAATTAATTAAAAACATAATTACTAGACATATTTAGTAAACTTTTTATGACGAGTAAATAGAAAGTTACTTGTCAGTAAATTTATTATTAGACACATAAGAAAAACTGAGATATTTGTTTCATTTAAGTATGATTTCCATTAACTTATTATATAAAATTATTTAAAGCGAATATTATACTAAGAAATAAAATAAATAAATAATTTAAAGTTTCAAATTTTTTGTCTTTATTCCCTCAAGAAACATATTTACATTAAAAGAAAGAACAATTAACAATACAAAGATAAAAAAATGAAATAAAGTTATGTATTTTAAAAACATTAAAACGTAATTTAAACATTTCCTATCTTTACATAATGATTAAAATATTTTTTACATTTTTATAACTGACTTTACTTCAAGAATATATTCGTTTCCAAATGACAAAAATTTATTGTATGGTAAATTTTATGTACCTTGATTTCAACGATACAATGCGATTTTATAAATAATATTTCTAGTAATATTGTAATTTAATATGCAAATTTATTTATTTTTCATTTAATATATGACTTTTTGTATGCAAGTTATAAAATCGTTTCTTTCTATATTGTCCTAGCTTTTTTATTTTATAAATTCTTTGTTTATTTAAAAACAGAATTATTGAAATAATTTAAATGAAATACAAAATTTACTTGTGCAATGATTCATATTCATCTTTTAAAAACCAACATTGTAATTAAGTAACATTATCCATCAAAACATGTAGGTAATTACGTATTTATTTATTTTTAATCCTCTTTATTTTATAAAAATTATAAACATCGTAATTTTATGATAAAATGCGCTGTTATTTTATTTAGAAAATTACAAAATTTGTTAATAATAATCTTAAAAAATTATGTTACAAATTACTGTCTGACAACAGGTTATTCCTTATAATTTCTAATAATTCTAAATTTTTAAAAGTAAGTCATCATATCGATTCACTAACTCACATTCCCAGTTCTCATAATAAATTTAATTAATATTTAAACAAGCAAAACTTTTTTTGCCTTAAAGTGCTTCAGTGACAAAGTATGTTTTCCGTTTCCCATCTGTTTAATTAAAATAGAGAGACTTTATTCTTATGAACAGTTATTTTTGTGTCTTGGAGGATTTCGCTACTAACGAATCTCATAAAAACTATGGAAACGTTCTTTACCACTTATATGTACATTGAAATTTTTGATGGTTTTTTGTCTCTTTGAGCAAAACTGAAAAGAATAAGCTACCATTTGTCAAAAAGGTTTTTTAAGTTCTAAGAATTGTATTTTTCTTTTCTAATTTTATGAGTAATTATTTTAATTTTGTTAAAGCAACTTTTATTATGAAACTAGTTTCTTTTAACGTTTTGTAAAGATATTATAAGTTAGCTTAGTAAATTTTCTATTAATGTCTAAAGTGTAACAACAAAAAAAGGCTGAATTAGTTATTAATGGAATGCCAGAATGATTGTTCTTTGATATTTTATTATTTTTCGTAAGAAAGCCGTGGTATTTTCTATCAAAGCAATTAAAGAATATATTTAATTTAACCCCAGTACTAATATGTAACAAATTTACGTTGATTATATACTATTAATGGGATATCTGTTGTGAAATATACATCAGTAAGAATAAAACATTACGCTGTCAAATTCATAAAATTATACATGATATCAACGTAGCATTTACGTGATGGGGCGTAAATGTTGTTACATTTTGTTACACAAGTAAAAGCTGAATTTTTTAAAAATTAATAAATGTATGTGGAGTAAAACTTTGCATCACAAATTTGAATTTATAAATTGGCATACCTGAAATGCCTAACATAATTATAAATTACAATATTTTATTATTTTTAGAACTAACTATTTAGTTACAAGCACATTTGGTTATATGTCTTTTAAAATATTACATTCATGAGTTAATTGAATATGAAAAAATTACATTTTACATTCCATAAAAGTTTACTTTGTAATATTAAAAAATACAGTCATAAGCGATGCGTATTTAAAAATGAACTAAATAGTATTACCAACTATTATTTTAAAAACACTATATTGATTTAAATAGGGAGTACGATTTATTCCTGTACGGTAATCAGCTATAAATCTTTGGTGATCTAAGATGATTGCAAAATGTTTGGTAAATCATTAAATTAGATTAGAAGCTATTCGTATGTTATAACAAATAAACAATGTTCGGTTTATGGAAATATTCTGGGAAACCTTTATGAATATCGTTGTTGCTTAGATCTTTCTTTGATTAATATTTTCGATAGTTTTAATTACTATACATAAATAAATGGTATTGTAGTTAGTGAGTGCATTGGAATTTTTGATCATATGCATAATCTACTTGTAATTTTAGCGAAAAGTTTGAATTCGATTATGCAGCAGATTATTATATAGTTTTAGATTTATTGTCGCAGAATGCTTTCTACAGTATATTGTAATTTTTTTCCCTTCACTGTCATTAAAGGAGTATTACACAGTTTTTAAATGAATTTTCAGTTTTAAAACATTTATTAGATTATATAAAACCACAGTAGAGGTCTTTTTTTCTGTTTGACATGATTTTAGGAATTCAAAGTTAAGAGCTTCTCTCTGTGGAAAGAAGTTATGTAAAGTTCTTGAATGTGAAACAATTTATTTTAAAGTGTTACCTATAGACAAAATGCAACATCAGATAGATGTAAATTTATCAAACTATAGGTATATATAGAATACCATATCTAAAATATTTGTACAAAACTTTTACGAATGTTAAGTGTGTATTGACTGTGTATTGATGAATGTCAAGAGTTTTCTAGATGTTCTTGTGATAATTCAGCCTTAATGAAAAGCATTAGAAATGATACTATTTTCTGTAACGACTAACAATTTGTGTTTACGATATTTAAATTGGAATCAACAAAAATTGAATATTTCCTTTGTTGTTTTGGGGCATGTACTGCTTGACAGGAATGATAGTATTGTGTTATGCGTTTTTCTTATAGTTTTTGATGGATTCAAGGTTACCTCAAAGAATGAATTTCTTTTGCTCATTTGATAATGTATATCATTAGATAATTCCTGATTGTAAAAAGGTAATAAAGTTTCCGTTCATAACGCAACATATGTAGCCCCTATGAACAGTCAATATATTGAAACGAGTTCTTAAATTTCTATTAAATAATGTGTCTTGCATTATCATTTGAGTAGGACGTTTGAAGGCAAGTATAGTACTTTCTATTGCATTTATGTATGTATATATATATATATATATATATATATATATATATATATATATATATATATATATATATACGTGTGTGTGTGTGTTTTCATGGTATGTTTTGATAAGAAGATAATTATCAGCTTTTATCTGTTTTTATAAAATACCTAAAATTAAATCATTATAGAATTTTGCCCAGAAATATTTTTAATCTACGGTTTTATCAGCATAATCGCAATGGTAAAGTGATAAAATATTTGACCGTAATGTATTCTGTTTTGCATAGATAATGAAAAAATATTGATATAATGTTTTTCTATAATGATTGAGATAATGTTTTTCTCAATATATCTTAAATAGAAACAAAAATAACCGAACAAATATTTCATTTGAAAATCTTAAAATTCAGTTTTCGGAGTTCATTGTGAAATTAAGAATGTAGATTTTACTTCGACACTAGATATCATAAAATCAAATGTCTTTAATCACACTTTTGATTGAAAAACTGCGTTTACCGTAAGAGGAACGATCCAATGCAAAATAATTTATGTGAGAAATATTTTATACATTACTGTATTAAACATTTACTACTGTAACTCAGTTTAGTACATTTAGTAACTGTTAGTTATTGTAACTGTTATTCTAATTTATTCAAAATAATATTTTAAAATACAACCAAAAATATATAAATGATTTCCATAATTACTTTTACAAAGCTCTCTGTTACGCACATATGATAATCTATATCTTACTTGCAAGTCTCTATACTTTTTTTGTATCCTACATATTCCAAAGAAAAAATATATTTTTGAGTTAATGCGATTTTTTTATTTTATTTATAATTCTAAATGTAACATAAATAATTTTATAAATGGATTCTTTTTCATTAATTTTGGCTTGAATTTTTATGTTAATTGAAAAAATAAATGCATTTTTCATTCATTTATAATTAAGGATGAGCATTCTAGCGTGTAAATATTCATCATTAACTAATTATTTTAAATTCTAATCAAAAACTGATTGTTTTAAATTTTAATTAACTTAACTAACATTTTAATCGTGCATAAAATACTTACTCCTTAGATATAATCAATATTAGAAAACATATATAGAAATACAAATAAAAATTTTAATATTTCCAACGGTATTTAAAACTTTGCAGAATATTTCTACTCCAGAAGCTGTTAGTGGTATTTGAGTTGATGCTGTTATGAAAAGGTGATATAATATTATTCAGTCAAATTATTTAATTTAAATAAGCATTCACCTTATTATCTGTAAAATTACTAGAACAAATGCTTAGAATCTTCATTACTTTAAAGTTCATTGTTGATTGTGTAACGTTTGAGACAATTTATAAAACTGCTTGAAATGCTGCTTTTCTAATTGTGATTATTTAAATTTTATTACTAGTAAAATATCATTGTTTAACAGTCTTTCTTTTAAATGCAAACTAATTGCTGTTAAACGTGTAATTGTATTTTTTTATAGCCGCATAATTGTTTCATATGAACAAAGCATGCCTATGTAACTTTTAAATATAAATTAAATAAAACTTGTGTTGACATAACATTTAATTAAAACTAAATTTCATTATATTTTCAAACATCTCTTTGTTCTTTGTTCAAAAAATTAAATCTGCAAATTTCATCGACGAAATAGTGTAAAATCAGAATTATTAAATTGATATGAACATCTAGAAAGCTTTAATTTATAGTAAAATGTAAAAATTTAAATTGAGTGTCGATTACTCAATATATGGTATAGTATTTTTATTTACTAGTATATATAGGTATATGACTCAATATATGGTATAATTTCATATTTATTAACATTTCCCTTTACTTTTTTAAAAAAAAATAATTAATTAGAAAATTTTTGTTCTATATTATTTCATAAATTTAAATAGAGAATTTACAAAACTGACTATGTCACAGTAAAATGCATGTATTCAAAATTATACTAATTATAGAATACACACATAAAAATCTTTAATAAATATAATTTTAAAATGTTTGTGTTCAGTGTTATGTTATTATTCATAAGAAATATTTTTTCCATTTAGTATTTTTTGTTGCCAAATTAATTTACATAGAAAGTATTACCAGAATTTGAATAGCGTGTGCGTTCGAATATTTAATAATATACCAAGTTACCTTATAAGTTCTAAAAAAGTTAGATTAATTTCTCTTAAAATTTACAACATAAAAAGTTCAATTTTTGAAAATCTTAGAATAAGAAATATGAAAGAAAATAAGGCATTATATAAAGTTGTTTTCACACACAATGCTTTAAGTACAATAAATCACTGCATACTTTTTCATTTATGTGCAGAATCAGTGTTATTTACAAGGAAAAATACCATTAGTTAATTTACAACAAATATTTTACATTAATCACTAATATGAAATATTACTTTTTTTGATAATAATATTACATTTTACAAAAAATACTTATTTTCACTGCAATATCAAATTTATAGTTTAAATTCATATTCATTTCTCTTTTATAAAATACAGTAACTATAAAATTATTCTCTTGCACAGCTACACGAAATACGGTATTTGACTTGTTCATACCTGTTAGTGATTCAGTGTCGCAGTAAACTTGGGATAAAAACAAAAATTATGAAAATGCTGAAACATAATTTTTTGTCATCTTCATAATATTTGGGAAAGAAGCCTAAAATAAGAACTCCTTATCTTTGTCTCAAGAGGACTCCTGACTGTTATTTGAAAGGTTAAAGTGGGAAAAATGTATTGTAATACTTAAAATAGTAAAGAATGTTAAGGAGGCAATTTTTGTTTTTTTAGATATATTAAAAAATAAATGTTTATAAACAAAAGTTGCCGAAAATATTATTCTTAATTATTCTGTGTTGGCATGGGTAGAATAAAAAATGTATTTATTTGAATATTTGTTTATTTTGAAGTAGTTACATCGGTTACTTTATGCTTTAATGTTTGCAAAAGTATAATTAGTTTAATATTTTTAATTACTTCATTTTATTCGATCTTGTATCAGGTATTAAAAATAATGACGAGTGTTTCTGAATTAAATAAATATATCAATTTTATTCATATAAATGACATCTATACATTAGCGTTTATATTATTGTACAACTTTAAATACCCAAAATCAATATAAATAGAAACATGTAACCATTCAAGAAAACATCTTTACACACAGATAATATTTTCACAGCTGCGAATCTCTTAATAAAGAATATATTTATGAACTTGAAATTAAAAAAGAAAATCAATCTTATACTATTCCAAAAGAAATATTGTTTGAAAATGACAGGTTCCAAAAACTCTTTATGAGTTATGGTTACAAATTTCTTATTAATGAGATAAGTTTAGTATAATTGACATAAGCGTATTTGTTTGATTTTATTTTTCTTTGGCTAGGACGTTTTAACACAAACTGGTGAACTCAAATATATATATATATATAAATATATATATATATATATATATATATATATATATATATATATATATATATATATATATATATCAGATCTGGCATGTGACATTACATTAGAAGTATATCCGTTTTCATTGACAATTATTCTATTTCCATGAAATATTTAGAGAATATTAGGTTTAGATGCAAGGTTAAGAATTCTTGGAATATATGAGTACGTTTACCGAACGTTAATTTATTAAAAATTATTTGATATTTTAGTAGATATATCATGCTAATAAGAAAAAAGAAGAAACAATTAATTCAAATTAATAAGTCGCAGGTTTTGTATAAAATATATTTATTTATAAAATTCTATAATTGCGAAATATTAAATTTTTATAATGATACAATAAATATAAAAATAGTTATTTACATAAAACTTTATTGCAATTATTTTAATTATTCAAAATCAATAACTTGCGTGATATTGAAATAAAAATTTTTAAAAATAAAATTTTACTAAAGGAAAAGATCAATTACAGACTGAATTTACTGAAACTTTTGCAGATATTTTGAATTTAATCAATAAAAATTTATAAAAATTGTAAAGTTGGGGATTTTGATAAAGACTGGTCAACAGGTATATATTGTGTTTCATGTGTTAGGCTTCTGATAGGGTGGAAAAATGGTACTCATCATATTCCTTTTTTCAGTACCTATGATTTGCGTATAACAGAAGATCCATTCAACTGATTGTTCCTTTTGCATAACAAACATTAGAGGAATAAAGTTCAAAACAAAATAGACAGTAAAGTGCTTCTATTTGTCATCTGCAATGAGATATGTGTGCAATGACTATGAGACATAGTCTCATTTTACAATGCCTAGCTATGTAAAATTCAAAAATGTGCAGAATTTATGACCTCAGATCAAGCTTACACTGAAGACGAAGAAGAGGAAAAAGTGCCACCTTCTTAAAAGCAAGTAGCTCATGAAAGTTTAATTTTACATCGCAACAATTTCTAAGTGACTTTATAAGAGATTTACAATTGTCTAAACAGTCCGTGAAATTTTTAAGTTCCCAGCTCAAATGTTGGAATCTACTTAAGATGACTTACAGAGATGCTTATATCATAATCAACATTGTGATTTTAAAGAATACTTAAAAAAGACAAGGTAGTATTATAAGTCGTCCTTAAAATCAATGTTATAATGCTTGTTCAGATTGTTGATAATAATGTTTATTCAGTAATGAATACTCTTGGATATCATATGAATGGATACTGTTCTTAGACTCCTCGAAAGTTAGTTTATGGACTGTATTACTGCATAATGGAAATGAATTACCATCAATATCTGTTACATATGCTAGTAATATGAAAGAAACACGAGAATATAAAATTATTAGGAACAATTCAGTAGATAAAATATAACAGGAAAATATATAGTAACTTAAAGTTAATAGCTTTATGTTTAAGCTTGCAACTTGGATGCTCAGAATATCTTGTTTTTTGTGTGAATGGAACAGCAGGGATAAGAAGTTTCATTACACAAGAAAACAATGGCCAAAACGTGAATCTCTTATTCCATTATATAAAAATGCACCAAATACTATTTTAATGGTTCCCGAAAAGGTGTTTTTATCTCAACTATATACAGAACTGGACTTTATGAAAGGTTTTGTAAAAGCTATGGATAAAAATTCTGCTGCTTTTATGTTTCTGAAATCTAAATTTCACAAAATAATTCATGCAAAATTGAAGAACGGAATATTTATTATATAAATCGCAAATAATATCCATAATATCATTGAGGAATATTTTGTAGAACTGTTGAGTCCAAAGGAGAACACATCGGGGAAATCAATCAAATATATTTAATTGTAGATTCCTTGTTAGTAATTAAAAAGATAACTATCTGGAAATAGCGTATTATATTTTGGCTTCATACAAAGAAATGCGCTGTAACATGCCCTTAAAAAATTCCCTTTTTGGAATTCTCATTTAGATTTTTTTCACTTAAAATCTTGGGGTTGTCTATGGTGAGCATGGTAAGCGTTTTTATCAGCAGATTACTTACATGGAAAAGGGATACCAAGTAAAGTTCTAGTATGCTTTACAGCTAGACTGTGCTGAGAGACAACTCTAATGCAAAATGTAGCAGAAAATCAAATTATAGAAGTTTCTAGGTAAGCTAGAATTAATTGAATATTTATCATTTAGTGTTCGTAAGTGTCAATTATTTCGGATCTTTAAAAATGCGTCACAAAAAAAAAATATCTGCCTGACGGAAAAAACCATAATATATTTGAACTGAGAATGAAAAAGTTAATAGGATTCCGTTCATTTAGTTTTTGTATAATGAATTTTTTCTGTAGAATTGACAGATAAATATTTAAAAGCACAAGGCTTAAATTTGTTTATGAGCATTTATTTCAGAGTCCATAAAATTACTATGTAGATTGAGAACATTTTTCTCTTTATAATATATTTAAAATCCAGGCTAATGTAACTAATGTAACTTCTGTATTAATTGAATGATAGCTTGGCGTTTAATTTTTAAGTAATTTGTGCAATGCTATAATATATAGTTCATATATAAGCATTAAAATTTTTTAATGTTTTCAAATGAAACTAAATTAGTACTCTTTTTCAATCTAAGAATAATCTAAAATTTAATAAAAAGCTTATTTTTCAGTATAATACTTGATTGAATGATTATTTACAAATACTTTCCATTAATTATTTCAAAAATGATTTAAATTTTATTGAAAAAAAGAATGTCATTGAGGACATAAACTATAGGTTTTTCAAAACTTATTCAGAATTTATTTTTCTCTTTTCTTTAGATGTTCGAAAATATTTCTTTAGACTTTTAAATTTTAAAAACAATTAAAATATTTAGTTTTTAGACAGTTAATGTAGATAAATGTAATATACTTGTTAATTTAATTTTAGCATTAAATTTAAGCATACATAAAGATTGATTATTTGTAAAAATTTGTAATGAAATATTTGCTTAGAATAATTTCTGTATATCCACAATTGTTTTGATATTGTTAATGTTTTTGAGAGGATGCGTATGTACATTTTATAGATTATAGTTATTTCCGTTCAAAGTACTGTAATTCAATAAAGCAAATAATTTTCATTGCAAAGTATGTTATGAGTGATTTCTTACTATATCAAATTTTAAAACTTATTTAAAGTATTGTACTTAAAGAACCCGTCAAAATGTATTTTGCAATTCGAAAGATCATTTGAATTAACTTTAAGAAATTTAAAATATTCTAGAGCTACGCGTAAAATGCAATAATAACGTCTTGCTCACTTTTCACAAGCATTTTAATCAAATTCCTACTCAAAAATTTTAGATTTTCTCTTCTACCAAAATTATTAATATACATTGTAAATACTTTTAATTATTTTTATTTGATATTGTAAGGAATAGTGAAAATAATCAACGATTTCAACAACATTTCTTTATGAAGTTTGTAATTAACATCAATGAAGAAAGCATTTTTTACAATCATTGGTTCTAGAAAATGATGATAAAAATAAATAAAGGAAAATGTGTACTTTATCTCAAGAACTGTTTTAAACGCATATATAAGTGGACATATTAACATGTTAACTCCTTTAAATTCTATTACTTTTATACTAAAGGCAAACAATTGTAACTTGTATCAAGCTAAATCTTAAAAAGAAATTTTCATACATTTCTAATCTAAATAAATAGTTTTATATTCCATATTAATATATTACTGTAAGTAAATAAATAATGCTTCAGTGATCATATCATTTATATTATAATACTTCAGTTAAATGATAAGCACTGATATATGATTATCAAAAGTTTTAGATTTTTATTAGTTGTTTTATTTACCTAGAAAATAGTAAACTTGCATTTTTACAAATATTTTAATATATATAGATTTTCAACTATCGTTATTTGCGTATTTTAAAAGTTTGTTCAAGTAGTAATCCATTTTTTTTCAACAGGCTATTTTAATATTTTTGCTTCATAGAGCTATATAATATGCCCTTAACACTGAAAATAAATTCTAATCATTATTTCTATAATGAAATACATACTATTATAAAAGAACAATAAATCTTTATTAGTTTTAAATTTATTTCTCAGGTAAAATTTCCTTAATGAATTTAATAATATATCCAGATTTATTTAAAAGTTAATTTCTTGATTTATTGAATTTCATATAAACTGAACATACGATGTTTCAAATTTCTTTTGTGTAATGGTACCGGAGAATTTATTGTTAATGGTCAAAATTTTTTAAACTTGCTAATAATAAAGTAAGATTCATGTTTTTATAATTTTATGTTCTTTGAAGTTAAAATCACAACCAAAAAACGATGTAAAATATATATACTTATTTTTTTTTTTGAAGTTCCGGTTGCAAGCATAGCTTACAAAATTGTATGCTGAAATTTTTAAACATTTTAGTGCTTGTAATTACTTATTATTTATAAGTTATAAGTAAGAGTCTGTATTTGTTTTCAAATGATTTCGGGAAAAGAAATTAAATAACTGGCAAAGTTAAAATAATTATTGTTATATGATTTTGACATATGATGCATATGTCAAAATATGTTATATGATACATAAAATTTTTGTAATAAAAATAAAAAATATAGTTTTGCTTGACCGATGTTCGACTCTACTTTGCTTTTCTTGTGGTAATTTTATCAAACATAAATTTATATTAATTATTATGTCCATTAATAAATTATGTTACTTAGATTTAAATGTATATTTCATTTAAATGTTAATAGTAAATTTATATCTTAAAAATCATTTAGAAGTAATTATTTAATTATAAGAGATATATTTCATCGCATGATTATTTACATTTTTGTAATAGAAAATTTATGAAGAAAGAATACTGAAGCATTAATGCCTAATTAAAAGATATTTTGTAATTCTAGTATTGATTTTTGCATTTTATTTAATGGGCAACAACAATGCTTCCATTTTAGTTAATTTTATTAGTAAAAATTTAATATAAAAAAACATCGAATTCTTCAAAATAGTTAAAACCATCATATCATTTATATTAAATTTTGTTAAAAAATTAGATTTATTCCTTTTTATTTACTATTTCATTTTAAAATGTATTTTGTTTTGAAATAAAAATCAGCATTAAGTAACGCAATTTTTTCACATTAAGTTCTCAAAAAATTAAAGATTTTATAGTTAAAAAGAAATACACAATATAATATTTTTCAAAATGTGATTTCATTTTTATTAGAAAATTTTAAAATTAGTTTATTTTTAATATATCATTATGACCTAGTTGAAAAAAGGTTGTTGATTAATCCTTTTCATTCTATACTGTTTGATATAATCAGCAGAAGAAATTTCAGAGAATTTTATTCTGCTGTAGTAAAAATACATATGCCTGGTCGTGAGCAAATTACAGAAGTATAAAATTGGAAAAACATGTTTTAATAATACATTATATGAGATATTCATTGTACCATTTTGTTTCAAATTTATCTTCATTGATGTTTCATTTAAAATTGTTTTCAAATATTTACATAATAAAATTATTTGCCTTAATGTTATAACACAAATGATAAATAAAAATTACTAAAATTTGTATATAATTAATTAATTCTTTATTTTCTCAGTAAAAAAGGAGAATAAATTAATTCGTTAACATCAAAATAACTTATTTAAATTTATCTTCAGGAAAATTAACATCATTCGTTAAATGAATAGCTTATGAAAAAGAGAATGGGAGATGATCATTTGAATTTACATAAAATATGTATAAATTATATCTATATTATTTGCATTTAGGAATTATATTATTATTTTATTTTGTTATCTTCTAATGAAATCAAATAATTTAATTCATTTGTTAATTTTTATTCCATTGAATCAGTCTACAATAAAAATGGTTCAAATTTATAATACGAGAAATTCAAATGTGTTATTTTTTATACATTGTTAATTTTTAAATAAAATAACTTAATTTTCCTTTAAAATTCATTAATTTTTTTTACTTGAAATCATGATTCAACTTTAAATATCTAATAAAGACTGTTTCATCTAACTTGCTAAAGATTGTTTAAAATAATCTCTGATTTGTTACAATCATTTTTCTCTTCAAACATAGATGTAATTCTGCTCATATAAGTATTGTTAATTCTGAGAAATTAACAATACTTATATGAGCAGAATTACATCTACAATAATAAGTATTGTTAATTATGAGAAATTAACAATACTTATATTAACAATACTTATTATATTAACAATACTAATTAACAATACTTATTATGAGAAAAAAATTCTACACACACACAAATGTACAGAAAAGAAGAATAAAATTCTTAACAATGTATATTTTATGATAGGAAATTCTTAGGAGTTTAGAAATAATGCATTAGTAATAATAAATAAATATATAAATATTCTAACAACAATATGCATATTTTTATCACATTGTCATGTAGTGCATCCTGTAAATTATTTAATAATACTTTGACCCACACATATTTTTTATTATTATAAATTTTGTTATAGTTATTAGAGATAATCTATTTAACTAGAAATCTAACTTAAAGTTCTTAATATTAAACCTGAATTTATTCGCTTGCACTATTTTTCCATTTTTGAAACTTTAAAGCCCCATTGTATTACTTTTCCATCTTAATACATTATTCTCTTTAAAAAATTTAATTTTTAAACTATGCTTTATGAAAATTTTTATCTCATTAAATCGATTTCCCCATCATTTATATCATCATATTTATCGTTTTCTCTGTAATGATAAAATTTATCGTTTTACTTAGATGATACGATTAGAACTTGTGCTAACTTTTTTCAAGTAATTATTTACATTAAAAGACGAGAAAAATGATAAACCATGCATTTTAATGTTTCCACCAAATAAATTATTTTCTGTGGTAGTCCTTAATTTCTGATAATATTTTTAAAAACTTAACAATTTTTAAAATCTTGACAGTGATTCAAATTTACTACTGCAGTTTACTTATTTAAATTTAAGGTAAGTAATCTATGCATATAATTATGCACCTCTAATTCATGCACTTAAAAAGTTATTATATGTTCACATTAGTATGAAACAATTACTCATCAAGTTTAAAACCAAATTAATCAATCTGATTTTTTTCGAAAATTTTTAAAACCATTTCTTTGAAACATGTTTAATTAATGAATGATAATGGTTACAATAAATTATTATGCTTCATCATCTATAGAACATGAAGTGTATAAATTATATGAAATTTACTTACGCATCATTAGATAAATTTCAATTTAAAATCTCATTACTGTTAAGTTTAATTTTATTTTTATGTTTTAATTATTATTACAATTTATTATAACAATTAGCTTGTAAAACTTCCCAAATGGAAATTATTTGCTGACCAAAATTGTAACCTAATTGAATACTTTTCAGAGTAATGCACATAGAATTTGGGAGAAATTTTCTGATAAAATTTTGAAATAAATATGATAAAAATCCATTCTATTTTGTCTTTATTGAGTTTGAAAATTGAAATTCTTTAATTTATAGCATCAGAATTATAGTTAAATATTTGTAAACATTTATTTTTTTTGTGTTTACATTTATTTTGTTTCGTAATTTATTGATGATTGGAACTTCAAATTTGCTTCAAGGAAATTAAATAAAACTATATTGTAGGGTAAAATTCTTCTTATTTAAACACTTGTAAAGTATTTTACATTTATTTAAATTAAATTAATTTTGTTATCACTTAATTTAAAACCCTAATTCATTGACTTTATGACTTTTTAATGATTTCTCAGGATTAGAAAATTTTAATTTGTTTTGTGAAATTAACTTAATTATATGTACATTTTATGGTAATTTAATACATTTACAAAAGTTTTTATTCTATTTAATGCTTCTCATAACAATAGAATATAAAATGGTTAACAAAAATATATATTTATTTTAAAGGGAATAAAAATATAGCTTTCACTTCAAAATTCATCTAATAGAAATATACTTTTTAGTAAACTTTACAAAAATATTTATTTCTCAAAATAAATTTAATAACAAGCTCATGAAAAAATCCTTTAATTCAATAAATGAAATTAGGAAACATCATGATAACTTAATTTGAACAAATATGTTTATTTAAAATATTAGCAGTATTTAAAATTTATGTAAAACTGAGCTTTATTCATATTGCGCTGAAATATCAAAATTTACTAAAAATAATAATATATTAATCCCAAGAAGTAGAATTTAAGAATCATTCTTAGTATGCTGAATTTACTGAAAACTAAGTAAACAATAGTGACAATTTGTATTCAAAACAAATAATATTAATAATTTTTATATAAAGGATAAGAGATAAGTTTAACTCATATTTATTAATAAAATTTCTACATTTACTATAACTTTAAAAACAAATATGAAAATAATTAAGTGATTATGAGGATAATTAATATGATTTCGTATTTTGAAACAAATGTCTGTCTTTAGAAAATGAAATATATTAAAATATTCGTTATGATGTATATTATTTATATATAAATAGGTATTTGAAATCAGATTTACAAAATAAACATTCATTATAAATAATGTTTGATTTTTATTTTCAAATTTTAGAAGCGGATTTTATTTTTATTCAAGCCTTTTGATTTTAAGCTGAATTTGTATGGATATTTTCAAGTATTCTCTAATAATAACTTAAATTTTTTTTGTTGAATAATTTAAAAGACTTAGAAGATGAAGAATAAGTTAACTATTGCTGTAGGCATTTGAAAAATTTATGATCATAATTTTTTTCACTTAAGTTTACCTAAATAAGTTTTCATATTTATTGTTTGTAGATTAAAGACAGCATACATTTCAGAAAATAAAAATCACTTCTAAATTAGTGTATTTTTTGCCCTTTATGGCGTTATTATTTTAGGATTTACTTATTGTAATTAAAATTTTTAAGTTAAATTTTTATACTGGGAGTAGAGAGAGAATAAATGCAGTATTTCAGCTTATTTTAAGAACAGGAATTAGTGTTCTCCTTTCTAATTGTAATACATTGGAATCCGAATTAAATAAATATTTATTCAAACATATTTTGGGAAAGAAGTCATTTGGCTCATTTGTTTTTTATAAAAATTGAAACAAACTTATTTTTTATATTCAGTACCCAACTACTAAAAGCCAGTGCTAAATATTTTGCTAAAATATGTGCCTTTTTATGGAGTCTTTAATGAACTTTTTCTCAGAATATTATATGGCCCTTTTTTGCTTTGCAGTACCACAATATCAATTTATTTTTAAAGCTGTATATATATTTATAGATTAGAGACCGGTAATTATTAGCCATTTTATCCTTTTATTAACAATACTTAAAATAATTTGCATTATTTAAAAGCCAGTGTAATCAGTTATTACATTACTTACTGTACGTAATGTTTAACAAAATTTCAGATTATCAAAATTTGTATCAATCTTAATAAATTTGGCTGTAGGTATGGAAATATAATTTGAGAAATTATTTACCGCTTTGAAAATATTTTACCATTAAAAACTCTTTATATACATTTTTTGTGCTTAAAACTTAAATTTATTGGCAAAATAGTTTTCAAAAATTTCTTTATTAAAAAAATTTAATTCTAAATACTTTCGCAACATAAATCATAAAATTTGAAAGAGAAGATTTTTTTTAAAAAATTGAAATTAACAATCTGAAAACTTGAATATTAAATAATGAACTTTAATAATTTTTATCTCAAGGCTCTTTCCCTATATTTGTGAAAAAATAAAGTTCATTATTTTCTTTGGTATTCTATTAATTGTTCCCTTAGAAAAATTTATTGTATTATGAACTGCAATTAGCTTATTCTGTTTGGAATAAAGATAAATGTGAAAGGTACTGGCAATGACATTGTGCATTCATTTCCACCATCATTTGTAAACAAAAGTGATAATTTATTTCTGGCAACTCTTTTTCCGGGTCTGGATGAATCACGTAATTAAAAGAGACTCCAGAATTTCTCATTTTATTTTCATTCGTAATGAAATGTTCCTCGGCACTCATTTAAAGGCGTGTCCAAAACCCTCTTTATTAATCACGTTTCCTCTTGCTTTTCCATCGCCCTCTCTCTCTTCTAGGTTGGGTCGAAGGTCAACACGTGCATATGAAGGACTGTCTTTCACCCCGTTCTCTGTGTAACCCATTCATCGCATTCTGTATCACCAAGATTGTCTCTGTGGCCGTTGGTCTCCAGGTTTTTTTTTCCTGTCCTCTCTCCTTCTGAGATGTTGACGTCATTCCCCTGGAAGAGACCTTTCAGTCTCCAGTCACCAGACTGTATTTCCTTTCACAACCGGTAGCCGCTTGTTGTTATTGTCCTAACCAATTATAGACTGGATAGTGATTCTTGATCGAAAATAAGATGGAAAGGGAGGTAAACTAGTGGACCTTTTCCGAAAGGAACTTTTCTTGTGTTTTCATTCACCCTGTTTTTCCGAAACTTGTTTGTGGTTAAGTATTTTAAATTGCTATTTTATTTGTTGGAGGAGAATAGAAAAAAGTAGCACTGAAATTTGTTCATGTATAAGTGAATTGAAATCAATAGTGAAGTTTGAGAAAATGCTCAATATTTCAATCTTTCTTTTCTCAGTAAGCTCTAAAACCATTCCATTTTTATACTTAATTTAAATAATTTGATTTTTGACTGAATAAAATTTAATTTTTATTAAGAAACAAAACGTAATATCTATAAAATAACTTTTGAAAGAATTATTTATCACAGGTGTAAGAATAAATCTCGTTTGATAGTCGTAGTTTATATGTTTTGTTGCTAAACATTTCTTTTGAGTTTTGCAAAAGTATTAAATTCAATTCTAACTATGTAATACCATAGCAATGGAAATCCTTTTTCTGATATAATAATGATCTGGCAATTTGATGGTTAACCTTGCGGTTTTAATTTAATAGTTTTCAACCTTGATTGCCCCTTTCGGTACGGGTTTGTTTATTTTAGACAAAAGTTCTGATTAAAATTTTGGTTTCTTTTGAAATATGTCAAGTGTGCAAAAATAGTATTCGTAAACTGAAAGAGAAACTAAGTTGGTTAACATAATAACTTCGAAAAATTGTTTTTTAATGACTTCTTTCACCAAAAATATATAGTTCAAACCAATTGATGAATGTAATTTTTTCCAGCAAATATACTTTTTTCCTCATTTAAATTGCTTAATTTTACAATATCGTGAATACTTAGATAATGTTTTTTTTTAAATTACCTTACATTTTCAATTAGTGGGAAATATTGGTGTTTCGTCATTTAAGAATAAATAATATGTATATTTTCTACATACTTTTCTAGAATAATTATTTTACTATAAAACATTTCTACTACAAATAAGGTTTATATTAATCTCACTACTTATTTAATTTCCTTCTAATTTTATACTTTTCTATATACATATGTAAAAAATAAAATTTTATTATAAATATTACAATTTGTTAACAGTTTTCACTACAAACATTGTAGGCAAGTTCAGAAGAAAATTCCTATATACAACTTATAAAATTAAATTAGGTTCAATGAACTTTGATATATTAATAAATGTTACAGAAATTTAAAACAAATTATTTTTGAATATAAAAAAATAATGATCTCTCAAAAATATTTTATCTGCCAAGGAAATCCTATTATTACTACTTTATTTATGATCAATAGGTGTTTTTAATTTTAAAATAAAATTTGCCATGTTAATTAGTTTAATTCATTTAAATAGCTTGCATATTGTTGTGACCATTATATTTACGATGTTAAAAATTGAAAAGTACATTTTTATAAATAGCATCTTTTAAATTAATAAAAAATATATTTTTATTTTTTAAAGATTTATGTTCAATTTCAATACAATTATTGTGATATATATATTTAATAAAAAATATTTGCCAATAGCTGCAAAAGTTTTTGAATAAGTTTTTAAATTAATCTGACAACGAAAATAAATAAAACTAATGACAGCATATCCCTTCTCTCAGTAAAGGCTTTTACATCTCTTATAAATATTTAATTATTGATGAAGGTTAATGCACTGTTAATGAAGGCTTACGTGCTTATAATACTAATTATTGTATTATAAACTGAAAATGTTGTTAACGGTTTTTTTAAAACTTGAAATAATTAAAGGTAAGTAAAATTGTAATAGTAATTCTTATGCCCTTGTAATGTTTAGATTTTAAGTGTATTCATTTATTAAATAGCATCATAATATACTTTTATGGCCATAACAGTATAATTTTTTTGTTAGTTGATTTAACTGGTTTCGAAGTTATTTGAATTAAAAAATATTTTTAAATATTTTTCAAATCCAGCATCAATTGCTTTGGTAAAAATATTTTTTGAAGTTTGCGTTCGAGATTACATTCTTTTACAATTAGCGTGACTAAGTTTAGTATTGTTCAAGGAACATTATCTCATTAACGAAACTATATATATATATATATATATATATATATATATATATATATATATATATATATATATATATATATATATATATATATATATATATATATAGGTTGTAAAAACATTTTATAATATATGTGTATATATACACACAATACTAGAATGTTTCCTCCAATATTTGTATATGAAAGCGACTTTTCCTTGTTTTTGTAATCATTATCAACTAAAATAATAATTATTCGCCCAGAACGAAGAAACCTATTCTTTTCACTTGCTACACATTTCTTTTTAGATAGGTTGAGAGACACAACAGGAAAATGATTGAATGCAAAAGGAAATACATTTTATCTCGTTTCTTCTTCCTGGAGATCGTTTTCTATTTCTAGTCAGTAAATCGATAGTCATGCTCCCAGGTTCGATGGTTCTGATGTTTGGAATATTTCCCGCCTTATATGTTATTCAAAAAAAGATTATTTCAAATCTTTGGGGACAAACGTTACTCTAATATAAAGAGCATTACGTTTACTTGGTTTGAGAGAACTATTGGTATGAAGGAGTAAGTTTGTTTCATGAGACTATCATGGGGATATGAAGATAAATCGCTTTATTGGTGGTATGAACTTTTAAAGTAATGCATTAATATCAATCAAATTTCATGATATACTTTCTCCAAATTGAGTAATTGTAATACTCTAATAAGAATTAAATGTAATGCTTATTAGTTAATTTTTATTTATAAAACATTTATATAAATTATTGTGGAGTTAAGTGTTATGTAACTAAAAAATTGTGGAAAAAATGTTACAAGATTACATCGATTAAATATGTTGCAATACTTCCACATCTATTAATTTAATAGGATAATTATAAGACATTTTATTGCACAAATTAATATAAATAAGAAAAGCATATATTATTTTATTGAGTAATTGACAGAGAAGATTTTTCAGGTATATATATATATATATATATATATATATATATATATATATATATATATATATATATATATATATATATATATATATATATGATAGCATGTTGTTGTTGGCTAATTGGTTGAAAATTGCAGTAGTTAAAATTGCGATACATAATACAATTTCTTTTGAAATTATATGAAAAAAGTGATGAAACGTTCCAGAAATCAGCTATTTCTATAAGGATCAGATTAGTCTTATCACTAGATAAATTTAAATTTGCCTTAATAAATTTAATATTATTAAAATTTTAAAATGCTCTCGTAATTATTCTTTATTATGTTTTTCAAAGACGTACAGTAAACGTACTGCAATTACTTTAAAATTCTTTAGGACTTATGTACTTTTAAAATAATTAACTGCATTAAATTGTTATTTTTTATTTCAGTTAAGAGTTGACAAAAACATAAAATAAAATTGATGTGTTTTACAGGGAAGTGCATCTACAGTTGACGTGGCTTTGCTCGCAGAGGCACATGGTTTGGTAACTGACATGTTGGCAGATCCTCAACTTCCTGCACATGTAGTGGGAGGTCTTCGTTCTCTTGCATCCCTTTTGTCACCACCTTCGCAAGTTTCTGTGAATCATAGAATCCAAAGACCTGGAGGAGCAAGTATTTCATTGGCTGATTTTAATTCAGGATCGGACAATGAAGAAATACCCTACACTGGGGAAAAGCCATCTGCACTCTCAAAGGTAAGAGCATTTCATGTTAAAGGAATTTTTAGAGAGTAATTTTATGCAATAATAATTTTTTACCACCACTTATAACTAACTTAGTCTTACATTTATATTTGGTAAATTAAAATTTCTGTAATATTTTGCGGAAGGGTTGCATTGTGTGATTAGGATAGCGTTATTGATTGAGCGTGCAAATATTAGGATAGCGTTATTGAAAACATAAAGATCTTGATTGAATCTCAACCTAGCATTGAATAACTGAGGATCAATGTTGCTTTTCGGGTGTTTGAGACTTTCGATATCTACCTCCTATTCGATACTTGAACAAGATCAGTTATCAGTAAAGAATCCTCCTAAATGCAATTGATGCAGTGGATACTAAATATCTTAGACCTTAGTGTGAATCATTACAGGAGAACGTGTCAATTCTAGCAGTTTTAAATAGCTATAAATTATAATGTTACAATTTCCGTGGTCCGTTAGATTGTCTATTGCATTGTGTTAAAGAGACTTAAATAATTTTGTTTCAGTATAGTAGTCATTTTTTATTGAATAAATATTCTAATATATAAGACAGTATTCTAATATATAACAGTTAGGACTGCGAACAAATCAGATAATGAACACTTTCACGAAAAATGTTTGTATTCAGACAACGAACACATATTTGGATAACGAACTAAAACCAATTCTAACGAACACTTCTTGACTCTTCATGGTAAGTATAAAAATATGGTAAGTATAGAAATGTGGATGAATAAAAAAACAATTAAAGTTGAATCCAAACATTACTATTTAATTGGTAATAATTATTAAGTACAATTAGTTTAAGTGAGACATATTATGGCTCAAAAAGGAGATTATAAAAATTAATAAGTTTCGATGAATGTTCACAAATGCGATGATAGCGAACGTTCCGCTGCTATCGCTCAGTTCCACAGCTGAGATTAGACTGCCTGAGTAGCGTTTCTGCCTAATCACACAGGTCCAATAAGAAAGTTTATTCCTATCCCGCGCGTCTTGTATCTCTTGTATCAATCAGCGTTGTTTACCTTTTTTGGTGTTTGTTTACATTTTGCAGCGGGACCACTACAGTAGCCCCCCAACAGTGATAGCGAGATTTTTTCCAGTAGTTACAGGTACCGCCTGTGTATTAAGGATGATGTCACCGACCTCTGTTTGTAAAGCGGAGATCACGTGATGAATTGTCAATTCAGTAGTGACTCCAGCAAGCGTGAATTGACTTTCCATCTGCTTAAACCATGGGTTCCCAAACTTTTTTTTCTCGTTGACCACTTTCAAGGTTTTACTATTTTCGGTAGATCCCCTGCAGCTGCATTCCTATATTCCCAAAACTCCAAAAAAATATCACCCTAAAATTGGGGGTGTTAAGAAGTGAAAAATAAGTAGCATAGTTTCTTGTGTCCTATTTGTGGTTATACAAAATTATAAACATTTTTTATTACAAACAATCAACAATTGACAAAAAATCAACAATAAAAGATAGTCATACTTTTAATAAGACGGCGCACGGGCGTCACTTCGCCAGTCTCGACATGTGGTGTACACTTGTACTATTATCTATTGTTTTATTCAACTATGTGTTTGAATTGAATCTCGAATATTTTTGAGTATCTACCTAGTGAATGATGCTACCTGCCTACGTTGATAGGGAAATCCAAGCCAAAATGTGTTCTTCATTATGAATCTCTTGTAACCATCCGCGTTGTTTACCTTTTTTGGTGTTTGTTTACGCTTTGCAGCGGGATCACTACAATAAGCAGGGTTACTAAACTCAACGTTCCAAAAATCGTTTTTCATTTTTCTTGAATTATGTTGCTTGCCTTTTAAACTCCAAAGTTCTATACTAGAATTTTTTCTAATAGAATATTTATAATCAAAGTAGACTATCAATTTCGATTTTGATTTCTTAGAAAACCGAAAGTGATTTCGATTTGAGTAATCACCTTTGTTTATTTTTTCAAGAATTGGGAGAATATCAGAGCAATGGTCTTAGAAAGGCAACCAAATCAAGCTGATATCATTAAGATTATGAATCTTTACTACAACAATGTTAACAATCACTTCCGGAAAGTCTTAAAAAAGAGAGAAAAGCAATCGACATTGAACATGATATTTAATGTCCCGTACACAAAAAGTGAAAAGAATGGATTAATATGCAAGATTATTAATTTTTTTATATAATTTTATAATAAACTTACTAGGAAATTATACATCTTTTTTTAAATTTCATATTTAAGGTCTCCAGAACGAATTGATTTCACAAAAAAAAATCTATGGTAAATCGATGATAGCGAACATAGTCTTTAAGCGGATTATGTTCGCTAACAGATCACCCACTATACACAGTACATATTACATTCAATGCAATAGTTTTTTTTATATTTTAATGATAATTATTATTAAACTTTGGATTACTTTTTATGAATCTAAGAAATTTCGAATGAGGAATTTTGATTTATTTATGTATGAAAAAAATTTATTTATAAATATTGATACAAAGAGAAAGGATTAATTTGTTCACAATGTATATTATTCTTATCTCATAATTAAAATATTGAAAACTCCAATTTTACCATTTCAAAAGAAATATATAATATTTTCATATTTGTAAATTTATAAATAAAATTCTTAATTTGTTCTACAATTACATTTATATTATAACAAATCTAGTAATCAATAGTATGTTTCAGAAACGTTGAAGACCGCCATTATGGATAATATTTTCTATTTAAAAAAATCAGACATACTTCAATTTAAAGATTCTTAAGAACTCATTTATATTATTATCATTGAATTAACAAGTTAAATCATGCAACAATTTAAAATCAAAGAGAATTTTTGTTTTTAATTTTATGCAATTTATTTAATTATGTAACTGATAGTAAAAATTGAAGGTTGCTGTCAAATTTAAAGTGTTCTATTTAATTTCAATAATTGTAAATTAAAAAGTATTCAAAGTTATGAATTATATAAACTAAACACATTTATTTCCTAATGCTTTTCTTTGATTAATGAGTAATTGCAAAGTAGGATATGTAAATGATGCTATATTTTTTTAAAAACATGAAAAATTTTAAAAACCAATCAGAAATGAATTTCCTTTTTTTCTAAGAAATTGAATTTAATTATATTTAAATGAACAAAATTTAAGTTTAGTATTATGCAAAAGTGGTGCATTTATATTACATAACCTAAAGATGCAAATCTCTAATGTAATCAAGTAGCCTATTATATATATATGTCTATAAAACTCAGAGAATTATATCTTATATTAATTTAATTCATATTTAATTAAATAATTATAATAGCTGAATGATTTTATTGATTTCCTTCAATATCCTTAAATATATATTTCTAATTTATCGAATTTGTAATTTTAGTTAGTTATTTTTACTTAAAATACTATTATTAAACATTTTATTTTATCTAAGTTTTTAAACAATTTCTATAAATTTAATAAATTAATGTCTGTTTTACAATTACCATATTTTGATTAATCATCAAAACACTTTTATTATCATCTATAGACCATTTTGCACGATTAATACCCTTTGAAATCTGAAATCATTCTTAATTTAATTGCTTTCATCATTAGAAATTTCATTGACAGAAAAAAACATGCTAACATGAGCAATTTATTATAATTATTTTTAAATTGGAGAGTAAAATTCCAGTTACTAATTCAAAACTATAAAGAAAGATTGCATCTAAAATCCAATTAAAATTATAATATAAAATATATATAATTTGCAAACATTAAGATATTAATACCCGTTGAAGAACACAAAACCACCTTATAATGAACATTTGAAAAATAAGATTATCAAAGTAAAGAAATATGTTTGAATTTTAAATTTTTAAACTATACTAATTAGAGAAATATATGTACTATTTTTTTAAAAAATGTATGAAGATAAACTATTATTATGAATAATTCATTTTTGGTTTCTATCAAGTATAACTAAAATTTTCTCTTTTAATTCAGTTCTTAAAGGATTAAATCTAGGATTGTCCATAAAAAATCTTTCATTATTTGTTTTTTGATAAAGTACTATTCTCTTTCGTTAAATATGAATTTAATTAGCTATATAATTTGTGATATTTCTTACTCCAAATAAGTATGCATTTAAAATATAACTTAAAAAGATAGCCGTTAGCGCTTTACTGTATTTCTTAAATGCATATTCTTTAAATGTTTTTCTCAGGAATTTTATAATGACAAGTTGAATTATTATCTTAATAAAATAATCAAACAAAAAAGTGGGTCTTATTTTCCATATCTTTAATTGTAAAATTCTTTCCTGCATCACTAAATTAAGGTGAAACTTATTAGCATATTAGAAAAGGAAAAATATTGAAACATAACAGTTTTGCATCAAAACATTTAAAAATTCTCCTAATATGAGAAAAAATTTACCACCTCAATGAACGGCTCTTTCGTTGCAATTTAAAAATTCTATGAATAATAATTAAAAAAAATTTATTTTATCAATGACATATTTCTTAAATTTATTGAATATTTTTAAAGAGTAATTGACACGATCATAGTTACTACAATATACATATTAACGACAGCAATGCATATTAATGATAGTTAAAGGTAACAACTCAGTTATATTATCATTCATTATAATTGGTTTAGTTTTGTAAGAAAAATTACGTAATACATTTTCAGCCAATCGGAAAAAGAAGCAAGAAATCATATGCAAAAGTAGAGGATTTTCCATCTAATTATGTTTCGTTCATGCTTTTTTTTTAAATGAAAATTATTCTAACATTACATCATTTTAAATTTCCATGATAATGAGGACATTTTGTAGAGCAAATCTTAAATTTCAATCATTTTAAATACTTATAACTATCAATAATTTTAAATATGGCTCAAAAATATTTCGTGAATTTACAAGATATAATTGAAAATGGGTTGCTATGATCTTTAAAAAGCTATTACTATAACAAAGTATAAATATGTATTTCTAAAAGTTGTTTATTTAACAACTTGTGACTCTTAGCATTTTCCAACAATTTAAATTAAAAGTATTGTGTATCAGTATAAATTAACTGTCATAGTTAGAAACTTTAAACACTACATTGTACTTGAATATCATGTTACTCGAACATCCCAACAACTACGATAAAGTTTCTAAACTGGGACCAAAAGATGGATTGGATTGATCAGTAGCATTCTATAACTATTATATCTGAACGGAAAGTGGAGATTTCAAGTAATAGTTACTATCAAGTTTTATCCATCGCCTCATTGAAAGAGGAGGAATATTCTATGTATAGAGTCATTGATAAATGAGGTTTTATTATGATGAAATCTTATTTCTCATAAAATTTCTAAGGTGATGTGCAAGTAAATTAGTAAGATATAAATATTATCAGTAATATATACTAAGTATTGTTTCATTAATTACAATCATATACTTCATTATAATAAACTTTTATTGAAACTGCGTGTTCATTACTAAATAAACGAAGATTTATTCATGTATTAAAATTATATTCTTCAGTCCTAAATAATAAATAATAGGTTCCAAATAGTGAATAATTTTGAAATTTCAGTTTCAGGAAAATTAAGGGAATTTTTATTATAATTTCTGGTTTTTATGTTTACAAATTTCAGGAATTATTTGTAAATTTAAAGCAGTATTATAATTTTATTAAAGTGTTAACAATATATATAAATCTTCATTTGTGTGATATTTACAGTGTATCTAAATGTGTTTGCGTACATATATTAATTTTCGAATGCTAGCAATAAAACTTAAAATCAGTATAAAAATAAGCTATCACTTTCAACAAAACTTTGAAAATTTGTAATATTTTTAATTCAAATGTACAATGAAATGCTCTGTTATATATTTACATTTTGTCGTATAAATAAAATATCTTATAAAATCGTCAGACTTTGGTAAAGCAAATTATGCACGAACACAATTCTCAACAGTAGTTATATGTTATATACTCTATATGTTACGGTAATATTCTTTATATCTATAATACTCGTTTCAAAGTGATGTCTCACATTATGAAATTACTAAGGAAAATAAGTGTTTTCAATTTATCGAGTAAAAAGTGTTAAATAATAAAAAATTCGTTTGATGAATCTGAAACCCGTAATATGTCCTTTAAAGACCTCTTTACATTTATTCTTTACATTACATTATTATATTTAAAAAATGTTGGCATCACCAAATATTATAACATACTATAGAATAACTATATCATTCATAACTACAGAATTCAGTAAATTATTTATTATATTCATAGCTGTAAGAGATTAATTTAAATTTTACCCATAAATATGTGTGTTTTCTGAAATATATTTATCACTATACAATGATACTACATTTGCATGCATTTCTTGTACACTGAACGGAAAATATCAAGTGCTTCAAATTCCACATATATCAGGAAATCCAGTGATCACATTCTATAAAACAAGCGGAAACTATCAGCGAAAGGATTAGATTCAATTAATTTTTAATCTTGTTAAGAGGACTATGAATCTATTTCAAAAACTTTATCCAGTGGTGAAAGTTAATCAAGACACATTTTGCTGATCGTCTTGCTGAGAGACTTCTAGATGCATTCTTTAACCCAATTGTTATATTTTAAATGTTCATTTCAAAAACTAATACATTTTGATGCAGAAAAATTTTTATGGGAGAATATCTTAGTCTTTGAACTGTTACACTATTATATGGAAATCAAGACTTAAGCCAATTAACCACAAAGAGATTGACAATTAGATATCTTTTGATTGTCATTTGTTTGCTTTAAAGTATTTCTTTGTTTATATACAGAAATTCTGTTTTGAAAAATGACACTCCACAGACTTTGGACTCTTATGATTTAATGTAATATTGTTATTATAATACTGAGAAATGCACATAAGTACTGATTAGTACAGATCTTCATCTAACATCTAACTTTATACTGCATTACAGTTCAGAAAAATGGAAACAGTTTAGTTTTCGTTTTGAAAAATAAAGTGTGTCTAAATAATACAACAATCTGTTTTTAACTAATGTAAAACCTTTTTCAGAATGTTTTTCATATATTTATGAGGAAAAAATGCTTTGAATTTACTTAACGAATTGACAATATTTGGAAAAAAATCGAAAGTATTACTTAGATTTGGTTTGTTTGATTACTAGGGTTATTACTCTTATTAAATTGAAATATCTGATCGAAGTAAAACTGTTTTACGAATAAAAAATGAATTCTAAAATTATTTCCAAGTATATACTATCATTCTTAGTTACTTATATGAGATTAATGGAAACGACTTTCTTTATTTTAAGACTTACTTTTCTGGCCTTAAATTAACTTATTATATTTCTCCTGAAAATAAATAAATAAATACATATTGCAGTTATTTAAAAATTAATTTTGCTTACTCGTCTGCTTTTTTCCTCAAAAATTATAATCAGGGAAAATTTTCTTATTTAAAATATTTTATGTGAGAGAAATGAATACCAATTTTTTTTCTTTTTAAGATTTTATTTTCTGTCCTTAAATTAACTTATTATATTTTTCTTGAAAATAAATACATGTTACAATTATTAAAAAATTAATTTCTCTTTTGTTTTTTTTTTCTGGAAAATTATAATCTGCGATAATTTTCTTATTCATAAATTTTTATGTTTTAAAAATTTTCAAATAAATGTAAGAAACATAGCATAAATTATTACGTTAAAAGATAAAAGACTAATTAAAATGCCTTCTTTGTTTTTCTATAACAAGATTTTTTTTTGAATTATAAATAGAATACTTTTAAGTTTTTAAAATTTTTAATTTTAGAAATTCAGGTTTCCTTATTTAAATGGAAAATTTATGTAAAGAAACTTGAAGCATTTATCTGAAACCAGCATCTAAATTAGAAAAAAATATAATGTGAATATTTTTAATAATTGAAATGAGTTTAAATTTATAAAAGAAAGTCTTTAACCATCAAAAACCTGAGGACGAAAAAAAAAAAGAATTTTTGTAACTAACTTTTGGAAATAAAAAGGACAAAAATGTTAAATTATTAAAATGTGAATATAATTCAAAGAGTGTATTTTTTAAATCAATATTTCTGGGTAGAATTACTCTTGACATTTAATAATTTTACAATATTTTTTATTATTTCATATATATAAATTAATGATTTTTACTGAATTGAAGTGAAACGATTATACTTACTATTATAAAAACTTTAATTATCAGTTCAATATTTTGATGATGGAATCAATATATTTGAAGATTTATTTTTCCTTGGTGTTATTCCAATAATGAAATATTATTAATAATAAAGAAAATGAATGCATTTTATTGTAATTAATTAAATTGTTTTGAAAATAAATTTCAGAAAAATCCTATTTAGCATGATCATAATAGTTTAAAATATTTGATTACGGAATTCAAAACAAAATAGAAATTTTTAAAGGGAAAAGAGATTAAATTAAATCTGTTCTAATTTCAAACAAGTATGATTTTGAAATTTTTTTCGATTTAAAAATATTTCAGCTAACCATAAATATAATTATTTCAGACGCCAGTAATTCAAATGTTTATAAAATTTAGTTTTAAATTAATAACTTTGAAGTTTAGCCTATTAAAACTACAAATTTATAATGTAATCATTTCTTTATATCATCTGTAAATATGATTTAAAATTCTGACTTATTATATATAAGTTATTATATGAGCGCATCGCAAAAATATTTTTTTGTTTCATTGTAAAATAAAATAATTTATACAATGTATCGATATAGTAAACATTTTTATTTTTAATTACAGATGATTTAATGAAACCTTTGTGCAGATTGTTTCAAAAGTATTTAAACAAAATAATTCAAGTTTTAATCGAATACAATGAGTTTTAGAATTTTTTAAATACTGAAAGTAAATGCTAAAGATATAAATTTGAACGTGCTGTTAATGATCTTCATTTGTTTCATAATAATCTCAGATAATATATTTATTTTCATTTAACAATTTCATAACAAATAATAAAATGCTTGATTTACTGTTTCTGCATTTAAGTGGAATTTGTTTCATTTATCATGATGGTGATATAATCCTAAGTTCATTTAGAAGGATTTTATTTTAGTGATTAAAAAAAAATTATGAATAAATATTATATTAAGAAAAAATAATTAAATTATTATATTTCAAATTAAAATGTATCGGTTAGTTAAATACATTTATATCGAGGTGATTTTAATACAAAAGACCGGATGGCTTATTTCCGTTTGAATTAATTCATAATTGTAAATCACAAGAAAATGTTTTTATAATTTTATTTTAAAAGACAATATTTTTTTCAAAAAAAGTTATGTTCCTTTTGTTTGATGGCCATAAAGATCTGAATTATACAAGCATATTATGTGCTTGAGACTAAAGCTTATAATTTAGTTCTCTTCAATTAGTGCAAACTAATGCAAATCCAGAATTAATCCATTATGTTTCATTAACGTTATTTAGTAATCTTTCTACTCGTAACTCCTCGAAAAAATGTGCAACTTACAAATATCCATTAACTTTTGTTTATCTTGTGGATGTTATAAATTTTATTATGCTAAAAGTAAATTATTCATCGACACAAATGTATCTCAAAACAAATATTTTATGACCTGGCATGTTTGCAACTACTCTAGCGCAGGAGGTATTTCATTAAAATACATTACATTAAACGATTTTAAAACAAAATATTATCTATCAGTGTGTGTTTTAAGCTTGGAAAACTGCTTGAAATTATCATAGAAGGGGAAAATATATAAGGAAGTAATGTTAGAATGTAATTCGATACTTTTATTTATAGATTTTTCTCACTTTTTTGTAATTTTTTTATGCTTAATAAAATTATAATTTATCCATATCTTTATAATTTCGTAACATTTTTTTGTTATTTAACAAAAGTCTATTTTTAATTTCTAAAATAAAACACACAAACAGTTTGTAATTTTTTCATCAAAACAGAAAAATCAAAATAACATTTAATTACTGCATACATTAAAAGGAATGTTTTTAAAGAAAAATTTTCTAACTCTGATTTTAATCAAATATTATGAATATTATGAAAATAACAGCTCGATTTGAAGTAATTGATTTTTATATATTTTTAAATTACTGCTTTATATCCATCAATCCTCAACTTTTAATGAGAAAATATTATATGATAATTAGTTACCAAAGAGATATATTCTACTTTATCTGATAATTTGTAAAATAAGTGTAATTGGCTGAAAATAGTTTAATTATTGTCTGAGGCTACTAGCTATTTAATGTTTCTTTTATATCACTGATTTTATAAACGATTCATAATTCTTTAAAAAGCCACTTCAAGTAAAAAATGTAGTTTACTAAATTTTCATGATCCGTAACTATTAGTTTAATATTAGCAGAACACAAGGCATTTTTTACTTCAGTTCGTTTCATATCCTTTTTAGAAGACGTTAATATTATATATATATATATATATATATGATTTACTTTTAACAGTTCTTAACTGAATAATCTGGTTTGAATAGAATAAAACCGAATGATGATCTTATTATTTCACCTGTGTACTTAAAGAAATGTTAATAACACGCATCGAATTGCATAAGTAATTAAAATTTCTGTTGATATTTATGTCAAGATCTACAGTTTTATATAAGAATTGAATATGTTACATTTAAATTTATTGAAATGAGAAGTGCTCAGAAAAATTAAACAACTTGTTTAATGCCTAATGAGAATATGCTGAAAGCTAATAATAAAGTTCTATTTAACCGTGCAATACATATTAATACACATCTTGATGACCATGTTTATGACACTTTAATATTCCCCATTGACGTAGTCGAGCATCTTTGAAATTAACAGATGGGACGTGTATGACTGCTTTCTGTCCTTCAGGAGATTTGAAGAAGCTAGAACACGAGTTTCTCATTAATGGCTCATAATTTTCTACCAAGCATCAGGCTATTTAATAGATATAAAGGTAATATATATATATATATATATATATATATATATATATATATATATATATATATATATAATTTAATGATTGCAGCCCAACCCAAAATATATCCTATTTATCATTATTCATGTGTTAGCTATATATTTTTAAGGAAATCATTTTCTTTAGTAAAACAACTAAAAACGATGTATATTATATTTTCATGATTAAAAGAAAATATTTGTTCAATATTTTGGTATAAGCCTAGTTAAAATAAAGATTGACATAATTAATGAATAAAATCTTTTAAAATATTAATATATATTCTCATATTTATAATTATTATTTTTAATTTTTTCATTTTATTTTCAGTAATACCTACGCCAGTATACTGATTTTAAAACTTGAATCCTAAGAAATTATTTTCTATAATTTAGAATTTTAGAATAATTTAACACAAGAGTAAAAATAACAATATTCTATGTATGACACTGATATCTAAACATACACTCACTTTCATAAAATATCCTAGTACAGTTTCATTTGAATAATGGAAAATATTGACACAGTTATATTCTTCATTTGAACATTAATAAGTAATAAAGTCGTCGTCTGAATACTTTAAAATTGATATACATTATTTGAATCGTTATCCATATCAATCTTCTATCATGAATTTTGTGCGCATTTTGTTTCCGTCTGTAGAGTTTAGAATTAGTTATGAAAATAAAAAAGTTTATAAAGTATGTTTTCGTTAACAGAAATAAAATAATATAAGGTATAACTGAGAATAAATGAAATAGATCTGATGTAAGAAAAATGTGGGGATCAAACTTTTGTAGCTTTAATAAAATAAGAAAGTTATAAATAATAAAATAAATGTTTTACTTATTAACTGCAAACTTAATGGAATCTTTTTTGCATCTAAAGTATATCAGTGATAAAACTTTATAAAATTGAAAAAATCTTCATTTATTAAACTTTCTAATATGGTACACAAAATGTTACATAAAATATATTTATATACAACTTCGTAAACGAATTATAAAAATAAAAAAATTCTGAATATTATTTGCTGAAATATTTTTAAAATACATATAGAAAATTATTTTTTTAAATGTACTAAGATATTCAAATGAGCTATAAAATATTTATATGAGCTATAATATAATAAAAAAGTATAATAAAATATAATATGAGCTACAAAATATTTATAAAATGCTAAAACATAAAAAAAGACTATGCATGTTTTCTTAAGTAAGAAATTAATTATTTACTAAGATTATTCTCAGCAATTTTTTAATTCTCTTGCTTTTGATTTATACCAAATAATGAACACATTATAATAATATTAAATTCTTATTGACAAAAACATAGATAAAATTATTATTTATATCTCTTCGTAATAACGAAACTATATTACCTAAAATAAAGACAAGTTTTAATTATATTGTTAAAATCCAATATTCTTTTTATAAAATATTTTCAGGTGACCTATATCAGCGAAACTTTTGTATTTATTTCAATTTAACAAATTCTTAAGACTTGTCTAAGTTTGTCTATAACTAAAATTCTGATTTTATTTGAAACGAGTAAAATCACTACTTCTCATACGTTTGACAGGAAAATTTATATTAAAAGAGATATTTTAATATTATATATCTATATATAAAAATTTCGTGTCACGATGTATGTTCCCGATAAACTCCGAAACTACTGAACGGATTTTGATAAAATTTTGTAATCATTTATAATATAGTCCAACTTAAAAGATAGAATAGTTTTTATCTCTTAACTATTATTTTCAATATTTATTATATGACATTAATGTTTATTTATTGTTTAGTTCTGTGAGTTCCTAATAGATGGCAGTTTAGCATCTATGTTGCACAGGTATTCGGCAGATGGCGACGTGTTTATTTTTCTAGATTATACATCTTCGTTAAAATTAACGTGCGCGCGCAATCGCGTGGTTAAATATAGAATTTACATATATTTTTATTATTATATTTTCATGATGTACATATATTTTCATATATTTACATGATACATATATTTTCATGATGTATAATCATACTATAAAAATTTTTTGTGAATCACTTTCATTATTATACTTTGTATTGTGTTATTATTGTGCGTGTTCAGTTTGAATATTTTTAATATTATAAATTGTTATAAATGAGGTAGATAACATTGACATCGAACTATTATTTTTTCATATAAAAATAAAATTTTATTTATTGCTGTTTTTCTCTACTAATTTTCATACCACCTCCAAAACATGTAAGTATTTCTTGACAGCCTTTTATTTTTTTTATTTTTATTCTATAATTTGATAATTATTAATTTATTTAGTAGAACATTTTGATCTAATTTATTTAATCAAATGATAAATTCTTTTAATTTTTTTTATTTCAGTATAATACCGCGGAAAAATATTTTAGTTTTAATAATTAAAAATTGAAAAAATAATAGTTCGATGTCAATGTTATCTACCTCATTTATAACAATTTATTTTTAGATCTTTTTAATTTATATAGTATATTTTATAAGTAAGTCACTGATTACTAACTATAATTTAATATAAGATGAATAAAATGTAAATTCAAAAAGTATATGTTGATTTGTGCTTAATTTCAAAATTTCGATACTTTACCTATTACTTTTAAATTTTTGCGAAACGTTTTATTTTTAATCTCATATGAATGAACCTATTTTAAATTTTTTTAGAAAATATTAATTTGATTGTACTCAAGAATTAGTAAAAAATTGATTCAATGTATTATAAAAACTCAGCCACTGCAACGCGTGGCTGGGTCAGCTTGTATATATATATATATATATATATATATATATATATATATATATATATATATATATATATATATATATATATATATATATATATATATATATATATATATATATATATATATATATATATATATATATATATATATATATATATATATATATATATATATATATATATATATATATATATATATATATATATATATATATATATATATATATATATATATATATATATAGATAGATAGATAGATAGATAGATAGATAGATAGATAGATAGATAGATAGATAGATAGATAGATAGATAGATAGATAGATAGATAGATAGATAGATAGATAGATAGATAGATAGATAGATAGATAGATAGATAGATAGATAGATAGATAGATAGATAGATAGATAGATAGATAGATAGATAGATAGATAGATAGATAGATAGATAGATAGATAGATAGATAGATAGATAGATAGATAGATAGATAGATAGATAGATAGATAGATAGATAGATAGATAGATAGATAGATAGATAGATAGATAGATAGATAGATAGATAGATAGATAGATAGATAGATAGATAGATAGATAGATAGATAGATAGATAGATAGATAGATAGATAGATAGATAGATAGATAGATAGATAGATAGATAGATAGATAGATAGATAGATAGATAGATAGATAGATAGATAGATAGATAGATAGATAGATAGATAGATAGATAGATAGATAGATAGATAGATAGATAGATAGATAGATAGATAGATAGATAGATAGATAGATAGATAGATAGATAGATAGATAGATAGATAGATAGATAGATAGATAGATAGATAGATAGATAGATAGATAGATAGATAGATAGATAGATAGATAGATAGATAGATAGATAGATAGATAGATAGATAGATAGATAGATAGATAGATAGATAGATAGATAGATAGATAGATAGATAGATAGATAGATAGATAGATAAATAGATAGATAGATAGATAGATAGATAGATAGATAGATAGATAGATAGGTATATATAGTCTAACAAATTTTATTTATTCTAGAAAAATAACAAATCAAATGATTCTGTTTTTATTTGCATTTTATTCGTCAGTTTCTTCAATTTTCGGCCTACTTTTTACTAACCGTTCACTGCTCCATGAAAAAAGAAATTTATGTAGTTAAAATTTTTCAGCTTGCTGATCACAACTATCGAAAAATCATTATTAAAAAATTTACATAAAATCCTTAAGATATTAAATTTGCTACAAGATTTTTGAAACGGATGTTTATTTTTAAAAATGTTTTAAAAAGAGCAATAGAACCCACAACATTGATTGTTAAGAAGTATGCATTTTTAATACAGTGTAAAAATATTTAAACAAATATAATAAGAATTTTTTTATTTTATTTGAAAAATATTTTCAGAAAATTACAGAAGCTTTAGTTTTGTATGATGATTTGTTTTGTTTGATTGTTATACCTTTTAATGAATTACTTGTTCTTCAGATCACATATGATATATTTCTAACGAAATAAAATGAAGAAGTTATGGCTTACAAATCCTAAATGGCAAAGCAACTGTAAATGCAATTCAATGCAAAGCAACCAATAGTAAGGTACACTTATTTTGTAAGATTTGTTAAGTTCATTATGGTATTGACATTAACATAAAGCTTATTGCTAGTGCTCTTCACAGCTTTAGATGAATATCACAATATTTGCACCCAAGAAATTAAATGAAATAATACTCTTGTTAATTTACATTCTGCATTATTTAAGAAAAGGCCTAGCATCTATTTATCCTACTTTGAATAAATATGAACCCACATTTTGTTTGGTTGGAGATAATAAATAGAATTTTCCTATCTTATATCTACATTATGTTTATGCCAGCTAAGTATTTAAAATTTTTATTCCTCGGCAAATTACCCTCGTTTGATTTTTATGAAAATTCCTATCGAATCTGTCATTATAACAGTTTTTGAGGGAAGGGAATGTATATTTAATTCGCTACATTTTAAAAATATAATACCTACGTTAGACTATTTATGTTATAGTTTATTTTTTATCTTTTTTTTTAAGCTTTGTTGAATCCTTAAAAATTTCTCATGATAAGAGAAGTAACTTTATTTCGGTTTGTAGATCTTTCAAACACTACACACATGTATCAAATGTCAAAAGAAAAAAGAAAAACCTCCGTAATAAGAGCATTAACTTGTTTTGATCAAAAACACCAAAATTTGGATCTTCAGTTTGTTTGAATCTTTTTCATCGTTTCAAAAAAATGTATACCGAGTAAAAAGCTTAATACGAATACTAATGCTACGTATTGTATGAAAAACGTCCTATAGATTAATTAGGATTATGCATTAGTTAGCCACAATATAACTTGCTACTTTCAAAAATATCTTGAAAATGTGAAAATAAGCGTAAATGATAAATCAATTTGATATTTAATGAGACATTTAAAAAACATTTTGGGATCCTTGTTCTATGCTCGATTGTTCTAAAAAGTTGTGGTTAAATTCGTGACAGTAAGATGTTAATCAATAGCAATGAAGACAGCTCTATTGAAGATTTAAATCAAGAAATTCATGAAAAAATAGTACAAATTTTGAAGCCATAAAAATTAAAATTAGATTATTATGCATCTTCTAATGTTTGAACTTATTAATAGTTGCGCCAAGTGATTTACGCAAAAGAATTTGGTTATAAAGAGCTCCACGCGTATTCTCGCAGTAGTTATCAGACTTTCTAATTTGCTTTAAATTTAAATAAAATTGATTCAGATTCTTTTAAATATCTCTTCACTCATATTTTTGCAGGTATCAGTATAAGCTTTTTATTAAACATTTTAGAGAAACAAGCGATTTTGATATGATATGTTTTAAAATAGCAATTTAAAATAAATACAAAGTATATGAATGTAGTGGTATAAAAATTAAGTGCCAAATTATTATTTTGAACTACTAAGATGTTCTTATATGAGATAAAATGTTTGGATCAAAATAATCTTTCTAAAATTATTCAGCAGATTATATTATTTTTCAGACATTTAAATCATTCAAAAACTAAATTATTATTAGCCTTCTATAAAATCAATAATATTTAATTATAAACATTTTTAAAGATGATAGTTAACTTTTTTAAATTAAATTCAAAATATAAAATATAAACTTTTTTAGTGTGCGTTATTTTGTATAGAGATCTTAGTAAATTTTTTCCAAAAATCTAATTTTTATAAATAAAATAAATGTGCTATAAATTCAACATTAAATGTAGCTTATAAATAGCGTTTTTTATTTTTTTATAGACATGCAAATGGGATATAAAATGAGATTGCTATTTATCAACTATATCGTTAAGTTTAAATTCCCATTATGCTTATGTATTTTATCACGCATATAATTATTATTCGGTATAACAATAGAAAATTTAGCTAATTATAATTAATTACCAAAATAACTTATTATGCTCAACATAATATTCTTTAACAAAATAAGCACTCATATGCTCCTTTTTCTTAAATTTTAATTCAGTTTATCAACAATCACCTGTTCCTACTCTTACATCATCGTTTCTCTTCAAAAAATGCATAAAAAATAATATTCACTTTTTAAGGATATTTTACTACAAACAAAAGCATTTATCTAAATAATAAATACACACTGCAAATGGAAACGTTTATCATTGTGATCTTGAAATTCAATGCCACTCGATTACATTTACCACTTGAATTTTTTATTGCTTGCCGTCTAAATACAATAGAGTCCTTATATGCAAGTAAAAGACATGGATTTAAAAAGCCACTATTACAAAAAGTTTATTTCAGTGAATGCAAGTTTTTTGCCCTCAGGCTGCTAAAAAACTAGCGCCAAATCCCACTTAATCATTCATCCACCGAGTATTTTCTTTCACCTCTAGACCATCCAACAACAAAACGAGGGGGATAAACATAACTAGGCTGAATATCCGGAAATATCGGGTTGTTAAAGCCGTCACTTCATTAGTCATCTCGGAACACAACCCTCTTTTTTACCAGTTTTGTTATGTCATGTGAAACAGAGATACTTTCTCCTTTTTTTTCATCCCAGCAAAATTTCTGAGAAATTTAAAATATGGGCTTTGCTTCCAACATTTGTTATATCCCTGTATATATTTATTTCAAATTTTTCGCAGTGAAGAAATCTGAAATTTCTCTAAGTTTATATATTCACCAATTCAGTATGGGCATCTCATTTCTAAAAATATAAATAATTGTAAAAAGCTTTAATTACTCAACTACAGCTAATATTTTGATTACTGTTATTAAGTAATTATTCTTAGAAGCGGCACTTTTTCTCTTAAATAAGTTTTCAACTAGTTGTTAAAATATTATTTGTCTAATAATTCATAAAAATTTCTTAACAAAACTAATAAAATATTCATGATTGCATTTCTTTCTACAGTGCAGAAATAAAATTTAAAAAAAAATTTGTTGCTTGATAATGATACATGGAAATAATAAGGATAATACATGTGTAACCAACAATAGCGCCGAAAAAAATTATGCAAAGGGTATAAGAAATTCTTTGGTGAATTGTAAGTAACAAAATAATGCGTTGTTTGGAAAAGCTGCTCGATATTTAATAATTTTTGTCTTAACCACAAATGAATTAGACATTTAGAAATCTGTTTTGCACAGCTGTTGTGAATTCATTGATAGTACTGATCTGGAAAGTACTGACTCTCTGTTGAAAAAGTGCATTAACTATCCTCTAATCAGTAAAGTAAGCATTGGTCAGAAAAAGGGAGTCTCATACATCTGAAATATTCGTAATAATGTCTAAAGGATTGAGACGTATTTCATTTGGAACCACTGATTATTAAAAAATTCTGTTAAACATTTGGCTTGAAACACATTTTGCCTTTTTGCCTCAAAATTTTTTGTCTTTGCTCTTGGAATTGAGTAACTTTGTCTTTTCAGTTTAAGCATAAATTATTTTTCTTTACATGACTAAATTTTAAGAAATATAATCCATAATCATTAAAAATTTTGAAATAGTATTGTAAATTAAAATAAGCGTAAAATTACTTTTGGAAATATTCGCTGTTTAACTTCATTATATATAATGCATAAGTGATTTAGTATACATTTAAAAAATTTAAAAGTAAAAATACTCATTGTTATATAAATGATTTAAATATTTTATTAATTAATTTATTATGATAGATTATATATGGCAGTATTAATAATTAACTATGACAGATCTTATATATTTATTTATATTCCTATTATAAAATTAATTTATTATCTGTAATATGCTTTTATATATAAAATATTCGAAAAGAAATATTCAAAAGCAAACAATCTTCTTGATTAGTTTTTGCATAAATCTAAATATTTGGTTGTTTTAAATATAAATATTTATGAAAATTGGCTTTTAAGTTGAATATTTTAAAGGTTCATATTAATTGATCATATTAAATCACAGTTGAATTTTATTAAAGTATTTTAGCTTTTCATTTTAATTATTCCTGGTGATATAAAATTTTATGGATATATTTTAAACTATTTTTGAAGAGATGTTTTATGTGCACATTTAAAGATTTTTACTCATTTGTCACGAGTCAGGAATATTTTCTTTGAAAGTCACTTTTTACTTTCAACCTTTGTTTCCATAAATCATTGTGTCTACGGAAATTATGAAGCAAAATCATTGATTCTTAACGAATAAGTGAACCATAAGCAACCAGCTTGAGAGAAAAGTCTTATCTAAAAGCAGGTACTATATAATCTTAAAAATAAATACATTAAAAGTAAATGCATACAACTTTAAAAATTCTTGAAAGTTATTATTTGTATAATTTCAAAATGTAAAGAATTATTTAAACTACACAAAAAGATATAATTAATGAACTACTTAGGGATTATTTTAAAATATTTTGAAATTCGTTATATGTATATTCATTAAGTCTATGTTGAAAATGTTTAATCCTATGTGATGCAAACAATTTATGTTTTCCGAATGTTAAATTTTAATATGCAGAAAATTAGCTTATATTACATGCATAATGTATTGTAAAAATGTTCAAAGAATGTGAAAGTCATATATTTTATAGCAGTGATTTCATCATTTGATTTTTAAAATTATATTTTGTTGCAATTTATATTACATAATACAGCAAATTTAAAGCGATGCATAAATGTGTAAATAATAGCTAGTTTAGAAATGTGAATTCTTAAAGAAAAAATAATCTCTACTGTATTGTATTATTGATATGAAAAATTATGCTTTTAAGTATTAAAATTTTATTGGGGAACTTTGTGGTTGAAAGATTTTACATATGTGTTTATGATTGTTATATTTCTTTCATTATTTTCAAAGATCGTTAAAATTTAACTATACACTATTCAGAGTGGGAAGGTTTATCAATTGCTTCATTATTTATAATGTATTTATGAAAAAAATACGTTTTATTTTGTACAGAGAATATTGACAGATTTTTTTGTTTGTATAAGTTAGGAAAAAATTATATAGTTAAGAAATACAAAATTGAAAATTTCATTAAAATTCTTTATTTATGTATTAAGAAAAATAGAATAAATCTTTATTTCTAATTTAAAATGCTGATGTTCTTTATTTAAAATAATTGTTTAAGTATCCAACTTAGTATTTAATTAGGTATTTATGAAATTTATATTGTTTTTAGGATTTTCTTATAAACAGTTTGAGTATATTTTAATGAACATTTTAAAATTTATTCAGTTTAAAATCTATTAATTCTTCAGTTATTTTTAAAGTAAGTATCTTGCCACAAATTGTTGTGGAGAATATGGAATATAAAAAATATTCTGTAAGATTTTGCATTGATGGTCTCAAAAAATTCCTTTCTCTTCTCTAATATAGTACACCGATATATACTTTAATTTGTAGTTAAATTCTAATTTAGTAAAAACAATTGTATTCAAATTTTATATCCTCATATTAATTCACAACGCTATGAAATACATTTAATTACATGCTAAACGATTATTTTCAACTATAAAATGCTATACATAATTTAAATCCATTATATTTTTATGGAATTATTTTTTCAAGGAATTGCTCCACTTCAAATTACTATTGAAAAAATAAATTAGTTTTCAAAAGTTGTATTACATATGTTTTTGAGAATTTTTGATTTAAAATACCATTTCCAAAATCTCATTGAATTAACCAACTGAAAGGAATCATTTTATTATTTTTATTTGAAAAAATCTTTAAAGGAATTATACGGTTGGCAATGTCTTTCGTGAAAATTTTTATTTGAATATCAAAAAATTTTCCAATATTTTTTTAAAAATAAAAAAAATATATGGTGTATCGTGGTTGTAGTGGCAAATGCATAATTTCTCAAAAGAATAAGACCATATTGATTTTCTTCGAAACGTAAGGACAAAACAAAGAAAAATTGCGAAATTAATAAGATTAAATTTCGTATTTTTATTATAAAAACTATTTTTCGCTTTTATGTCATTTATTTGTTCAACGTTAATAATAAGAAAAACTTATTTATTTAGATTAAACTATTTTATGTTATTAATTTTGTATTAATGGAACTTTGTATTTGCCTGGTCTATACCCCGTAGGCTTAAAGGAAATATAGAAATTCTTGATATTGTGTATACATATATATATATATATATATATACTTACTATAATTTTCTCTAAATATGATACTGAATTTTTTTCAAGGAAAACATTTTTGCAATCTTCTAAATTTATTTAAAATTATATTTATTTTATGAATTTTATCACAGTTTGTACTTTTTTAATGAGTGTAAAAAATTTAAGTTAATAAAATGTTAATATACCCTCGTATAACTCTTAACGAAATTCCAAATTTCCAAAATTTTTTCAATGAACAAAGCAATAAAAACAAAATTTCAATGTTATTTACATAAAAGTATTCTCAAAATATCAAATTTTTATGAAATTTTTCCACTTTAATCACACTGTTAATTTTTTACTTTAATGTAATTTTTCCACGTAATCACTTGCATGATGCTTAGATGAATGTTTGAAGTCATTTGTATTACACAACTATAGTATATATAGTTCATTGTGCTTTATTAATAGTTCACAATTTTGTGTTTTTGATTTTACCCTATATAATGCTCAAAACTTTTATGTTATGTATTTATAAGGTTATTTTAAATGTAATGTGAAATATATCGATAAAGTGTAAGTCGTTAGTGTTTTTTTCCTACCCAAATTTTGACACAGGTGGCGTATTATCCAGGATGCCAAATTGTGAGTTTGGGGAATTTTGGGAGATATTCTTATGTATCTGACAAACCTTGTATTTATTACTGGTTTTTATTGTCATAGATTCGGAGATCTATAAAAATTATGTAGAAAATTATATTTTGGCAATCTTGGTATTTATTTATCATCGCGCACGTCACAATGCTCCCTCTTGGCAACATTTCTTCATCAAAAAAATCCAGAATTTGGAATCCTGTATTATGCGGAATCAAGGCCCAAACTTTTTACTGATATTTTAAATGAAAATTAAAATTATAAATGCTTATTGGTTCTATATTTTTCTCATATTTCTTTAAATTGTACCATAATCTATATTAGAATCACATTTTTAAAATATATTACTATGCTGAAGCAATAACCTATCAAATAATATACTAAATATGGCTTTTATACTTAATTTTAAACGAGTAATTTCTGAAATAAATATTTTAGTCTTTCATTAAATACAATGTTTTGCACGTTTCTAATGCCTGGACAAATGATCATAGGTCTCATATACAGAAACACAAATGTATTTATAAAGAAAAAGAGAAATAAACATGTATGGAAATTATGTTTTCGAAATGTAAAAGAAAGTGGAGAGAACCTGAATGTGGTGGTGCCGTATAGAAATGTAAATGAAATAAAAACCCTAAAACGCGTCATTGACTTCAGTAGAATGATGAATAAAAGAGTTTCTAGCGTTACTCTTTCCTTTGTTTTTACTTATCTTTATACGTATGTGCTGTTAATAGTGTTTTACGTATAGTATTTCAAAGAAAGCTAAGAAAGTTAAAATTTATAGCAGAACATAGGGTGGTAAACCACATTCTGGTGAACGTCACAAAAATGCAAGAAGGATATGAATCCAGAGAAAACTAAAATTTGTTGTAAGTTTATTCTGAATCCACATTTTAAATCCATGTATTGTAGACAGAATATGTCCTTTATTTTAACTTTCTTGTCCAAGCAGTGATATGCGCATTTGTAATAATTTAACTGGAAAGCTAAAGGTATAGTAGTTACTAAATGTACCAAAACTGGTGACAAAATATAAGCTAATTGAAGGAGAAAGGATTTTCACCATTTAGTTTTTTGTTTCAGTAATTCTGTAAAGACTGACATAACAAACCTGGAATATGTTGATATGTATTAAATGTACAGTCGAACAGATGACAATTGCCGTTAAGCACAGCAGATGTACCAGCGGTAATGTCTAAAGAGCCATTATGAGCACATAATTTTTGATGCTGTTATTTCAAAGATGGGATTCCGTTCTAAAGAAAACTTATAATAAGGAATCTGATCAGAAACTGAAAATTAAAATTATAACTAAATATATTCTCATATTTTTTTCCGTTGATTAATATAAAAATTGATTTAAATAAGTTTTTTACCTTTGTTTAATAAAAAATATATAATATATATTTAGAATTTAAATAATATGTGAATATAACATTAAAAGGCATTTAATGTAAATTAATTCATTTAAAACTTACAATAAAAATGCATCCATAAGAAAATTTTTAGAACATGCTAATAATCTTTTTTAAGTTTACCTTCACGAATGAATTTGCATTTCATATAATTATTTGAATTTCTATGCTTACACATGTTTTAATAAACTGATTAAAATTCGTTTTACGGCCCTTCAGGGAAATTTCCTTCCACAATTATTTTCATACTTTAATATTAAAAAGCGTTTTTGTTTGTTGTATCAAAAAATAATATCTCATTAAAAATATATAAAAATTTTAAATCTATTGATAGTATTAAATAAAAAAATCTAATTTTTATTTTTAGAAAAAGCTTTACAAAATTTTATTAAAGTGATTTTATTTAAATTTTTTTCAAAACATTTAACTAAATTGGAATTTATTTCTCAAGGTTCTCTAATTTGTGCCATGTTTGGAAAAGGTAGAGGTCATGCCAATAGACAAATATATTTTAAAATTCAGCATAAAAATTTCATGGCATAAAGAACAATTTTTAAATTCTTATTCGTCTTAAAGAAAGGACACCCAAAATAGGTCGAAAACATGTCTCTAATCATATTTTAGTTTTTTGTGTTTAAAATTATTTTTATATGTTTTAAAACTTGTAATTGAAAATAGTGTATAGCATTGATTCTAAAATAATCTTATAAAATCACTTATATTATTTAGTACGATTTATACTGGCGTGTAAAACTTAAGCAAATAATATTTTTCACCCTAACTCCAAAAGAAATCATCTGATTGACATGAATTTCGAAAATAATAGAGACAATTTTGTATTTAAACGATGACAAAAGCATTGTTGATCAAACAGAAATACATTACATTTAGTATGGAATCAGAAAAGGTTTTATTAAATAATTAATATCGTTACACATGATTGTTTGTCTTATGGAAGAGGCAAAAATCAGAGGCTTTTTAATGCGTGATATGCCCTCGCCATATGTAAATATTATTTTCCACCTCTCTATTAACTCAGTACCAGATTTTCCAACTGTTCTTGAGGTATAAGTATCCATTCTTCAATCAGTATCTGTTTCAGTTTTTGGGTTTATCCTGGAAGATGTAACTGTCAACAAAGTGTCTCCTCAAAGCATCGTACACATGTTCTATTGGAGTCAAATCACAGATGTACCTGAACATTACATTCAAATTATATTTTCCTTTCCCAATTCTGTTTAGCAGTAAGAGACTGGTGTGGCCGTGGATACTCATCCCCAAACATGGAATCTGCTCCAATATCATCTCGAAGCAGATTCATATAGGTAAAGATCAACTCCTCTCAACAAAGATCTCCGGTTACAGAATTTCTTCAAAATCAGGGGGTTAAGCCAATCTAGTTATTGAGCTCCATATACCGTTCTAAACGGTTGCGCTGACTTTAAAATTTTTAAGTGATTCATTATTCAGGAAGGTGGGTGAATAAGCCACTTTTATAAAGACGTCTAGATGCAGAAAACTGTGACACTTGTCAACCTGTTGCAGCTGTTAAGCAACAGTTATACACAGTTGCTAGAGTTGCTGTTCATAGTTGTTTCTGCTTTTGCTGGCTGGTTTCAGGTTGCTTTGCCGCATAGGATGATATATCGATCATCCTATTTAATTCATTTTGTGTGGCAGCTACCACTAATTTTTAAACAGCTGTACATATGGACTGGAATGCTTTCAAACAGCGCGAAACGACAATTTTATTGATTCCGAAATCTTTAGTTACATTGGTTTTACTTCTGCTTCTCTCCATCGTAAAGTCATAAAAGTATTTTTTTTCCAGCCGTAACTCACGAAAAAACTCACCTGTACTAGCACACACTGTGAATGATTTTAATTATTTCTCCTTTCATTATTTTATTGTAGTTTAGGGATGCGTTTTGTGTATTCATTAATATACATATATATGTATATATTATATATATATATATATATATATATATATATATATATATATATATATATATATATATATATATATATATATATAATGAATCAAGAGAGAGACCAAATAACATAAATAAAATCAATTTAAAAGCAATATAGAATATAAAAATACAAAAATACAGAAATATATCTAACTACCTAATCATTAGAGACTTGTTTCAAGTTATATATATATATATATATATATATATATATATATATATATATATATATATATATATATATATATATATATATATATATCCTCACGTGATGGCTCAGAAATCCTTCACGTGATGGTACAGATATAACGAGATTCTCCTAAATTGGAAGGTGACATGTCTCAGCTGAAAGTTTATGTGCCCTTTTCGATTTTGAGAATCAACTGTAACTGGACTTCCTATCTTGATACTCTACAATCTTTATTTCTCCGTTTGATACAAAACGAATCAAATAACTGCATTTAACAGCAAGATGTTGTTCTGCCTCACTGGCGTTGTTGCATTTGTTGATTGTCACTGTACCCGATTCGTGAATTGATCGATATAATAATAATATAAAGATATAATGATAGAACTTATTTGGCATGGTTTACACACTCACCTCGGATCAGTCCATGTGATATCTTTCTATGGAGGTTCATATAGGTTCGTGTGCATGTGCCTCAACTACTAGCAAGCACATCCGACCTAAGAAACAATATTGGGATGGCTGTCGCAACAATTACGCAAAACAACGTTTGGAGAGGAGTATAATCGAATTAATGTGTGTCATGTGACGCGAATATTTCTCACACTGAACACTTTTAATCTTGTAAATATAACTGATTAAGTTGCTCTTTCATTGTATGTATTAATTAAGATTTGAAGCTGTACGTTGTAAATACTAGATGTATTGAAACTATGATATTCATTTAGAAACCACCTGTATATTTTATATACATACATATATTAAATGTTTAATAAAATCCACACAAGACGTTTAAGTATACTACAGATTATAACGAAGCTATTTCATAATTGGTCTCCCCTCCCTAAATGCATGTATATATATTTTTTGCATAATTAGTCTATTAACATTTAATGCCCTTTTTAATTTTGAGATTAATAATAAACATATAATTTGTGTTTTTATGCAAATAAAAAGTGTTTATTTTTAAAACTTAATACAAAGTGTAAAGTCCACCATTATTTTAAATGAAATTTTAAACTTTATAATTAAATATATTTATTTTAAATATGTAATTCTGATTATTTTTGTGTTTTAATAAAGTACACATTATTTAAAAAGAATTCTAATTTAGATCTTGTTTTATTTTATGTTCATAAAATATTTATTGATGGAAACTATCGTATTAAATTTCTTCCGTTACGAAGAAATTTTCTATATTTAGATATAAAATTAATTGAAACCAAATACGGGAGATTTTAAAGTAAAAAATGAATGTCTCTTTATAGCTAAAAGGTTTTCTTGTGCAATGCTATTATTTACGTTTATATTGATTTTTAGATTATTTTATCTATAAATATGATACGTTAAAATACATTTCCTTTGGTATTTTCGTTTAATGAGAATTATATGTTAAAAAATACGAATAGAAAGTTGAAAATGTGTTTATAAAATTGGAATTATAAAAGAAATTAATTGAAACATAATCAGCTAAAAATGAGGATTAAAAGTCCACTGACAAAAATACACTTTTATAAATTATTTCCATTAACATTTAGTGTTTTCTTTTAAAAAAAAACTCAATTGAGATACATTAACTTACTTTGTTTTACAAGGATTCTCTTTAGAAAATGCTTCATAACTTCGTATATAAAATATTGCAATAATATTTCGTCTATATTATCTCAACTTGACAGTTAGTTTTAGTAATTAGTAAGATACAAACAAAACTTAAATTTTTCATTAATTTTTTAAAGATCTTATATATTTTTTTTATTTAAAGTGTGATATGATAGTGAAAGGTTCCTAAATTCCTTAAAATATTTTCTAAAATATGTAAGTTTTCATAAGGCTTAGAGTAATTTATGGCTTTAAAGTACACAAGAAACCATTAATATATAATACATTGGTAGAAATATTCTAAGTTGAGACTTATAGAATGTTAAGAATGCTCTTATTAGGAATTTATTGATGATAATAATTTTAAAATTATCTAATGCAAATAATATTTTCAATGTTTTTACAATTAACGCTATTATTATTAGTAAAATGGTTAAGATATTACCATTTTAAAAATTGCCCTTATTTTTAATGTTATATTAGCATTACTCTTCGAAAAAATTTCAGATTGGGCATAAAATATTATATAGATTATATACATGATACAAATAAAAAAAAGTATGGAACAAGAGTTTTCACTTATTAATTAAACTAATATGTTAATTTTACATGTGCTGATTAATTTTATATAAAATATTCAAGCTATAAATTTATTATTTTCTTAATGTGAGTCGAAAACCATTTTCTGCTTATTTTTTCAATTTCGTTTGGTTTGGAATAGATAAGAAATGCTTATTAGATTTCTTATATTTTAAATATTGAAAGAAAAGGTTAGAAACTAAGTTATTCAACTGGATTCATTAGAATAAAAAAAATTCTGTCAATGATATACTTTGTAATGCATTTTTTATCCTTTGAAAAGCAAAGTCATTGCTTCACAAAAGCTTTTGCAAACAATATTGATGCAAAATAACTTACGACATAAGTTATTTTATATCAATTAAGGCATTTAAATGAAACTTACGGCATTAAATATATATACTGAAATGTCAGAATTCATGAAATCCTTACCACTACTAAGTGAGGCATTGTTTCGCCAAACAAAGAAATTGTATTGATATGGTACAGGCTATACAAGTTGCTGGAGTCACTTTTCCATAAATATATGGTTATTAGACTTTATAATTCTCGGTAATTGTAAAAAAGCATTACTGATGTAAGACATTTAATAGCACAAAGTGAATATTTGATTAGATTTCACAGATCTTTATAGAGATTCATGATTAGATGTTACAATTATTCATTTAAATTACCCAGTCTGCTTTTAAATACTTCACAAAATTATTAAACAATTTATTTTTAATAGAACATTTTAATTTCGAAAATTCCATTGTCCTTGGAGTTGGTTTAGTTATGAAACTACTTGATATTATACAAAAAATTAAAGAATAAAAACATATCCCGATAATTATTGATTCATTGAGCTTAAAATATCATAAAATAAATATAACGTAAAAAATATTCGAAAGTTTTGCTTATCTGTTAATATTAATTACATTATGCAAAGTATTCTATTTAGCATTGGTTTTGGCACATTTGGCACACGATGGGTAAATTAATATAGCTGTATAGTTTAAAAGGGATTCAGACTCACTATAAAAAATTGCCTCGAAAAACAGAATATAATATATATCCGTAAAATCAAACTAATTAATTCCATAACATTCCTGTGATTTAAATAAAAACATATCGATATAATTTTCCTATCCTAATTACTTGTTTAAATTTCAAGAAAAAAACATAAATGCTGACTGTGAATATTGGTCACAAAATTGAAACAATGTATTGAATATGAACAATGGAAACAAATTTTCTATTTTTCGGCAAAATTTCTTCATTTTAAAAACATGTTGTACATTTGGAAACACATTTGCTTCTCTTTCATGTTTTTATAATGAAAATGATTTTTTATGATTTATAATAAACAACCTCCATAATTTATGCAAGTTCAATGACGTTTATTATGGAATACAAATACATAGCAATTAATGTTTGTACTAAAATGATACTGGCATGTTGTTTCATTTCTGTCCACATGCGACTGCTGCGAAATGAAGAATAATGAACACATATATTAATTTTCTAATTTTTTTAGATTCTCATAGATATGAACTGGGCATGTAATTACAAATGAAATAATGTGATGTCAAAGCATAAAAATTTTAACAAAATGGATTCTCTGTTTTTTTGTTTCATCTATGCTTTTGAATTTTAAAACTTTAAACTGATTTTGAAATAAGGTAAACTAATTTTGAAAAGACCTGTCATATTAGAAATTGTAATAACGTTTTAAATTCCAAATTTTCAAAATTTTGAATTCTGAAGTTTTGGACCTAAGATACTTTTAATTGTTGATTTTTTTAATTTACAAAGTAAATTTTTTTAAACATAAAGCTCATTTTAAATCATTTATTTTGTATTTTATTTCTTTTATGATTGTAATTGAAATGAACACATATTCTATACTATCATGGATGTGCAATATAACTTATTGCCACACACATGCAACATAATTTAAATAATATATTCCATTAAAAATGCATATATATAATTTACTTTACTTGAAATTTAAAAGCATTATAAAAATGATTTATCAGAAAAAGAAATTTAAAATTGATATCTTCATAAATCCAGTTTTAAATTTTTTTAATTCTTGATCATTTGTAATGCAATATAATGTGAATGCTTGGAAATTTCTTGAAAATTTTATTTTATTTTATGTCGTGTTTATTTTCATATCCTTGAAAATTATCACATTTCACTAATTACCATCAGTTATATATATATATATATATATATATATATATATATATATATATATATATATATATATATATATATATATATATATATATATATATGCAGAATTTATTGCCTGTGCTTATGACTTAGATAATGCCCCACTTTTGTGAATCTAGATTTTTCAAGATATCATTATTCTTTTTTAATGACAATTGCTACTTTTTGATGAAAAATTATATTATGTTTAAATATACCTTAAATTATATAGATGTTAATAAATATTATCTTTGATAAAAATGTTAGCAATTATGTTTCATTGTCAGTGAAGTGTCACAAGAACTAAAAGATAGTAAATTGAATATATTTAATCGAATCAATTGAACTTTCTCATGACTAACAAACGCGTGAAGAATATAAAGTTATTCTGCGAAACCGAAATGATTGTAGTTTCATTCTATGCCAACTTATACTACGAAATTGTGTTAGAAATACTAAGCTAGGATTTCTAAATGAAAACGATTCTTTTTCTGCTCTTTTAGGAAATTTACATCTGAATAAATACCTCAGATTTTAGCTCCTTCAATTTCTTTTGTGTGAATTCCAATGATTTGTGTTTTGGTTGCTTTGAACTTTGACCTTATAAATTTATAGTGCAATTTCGTTTATACCAATTTTCTCTCTAATATTTTACTCCAATGAATTTCCTGATCAATTCTAAATAAAATGCAAATCTTTACCATCATTTAAATACGTAATTTGAATAGAAAAAATTACATTTTATGCAATTGATAAGTTTTTATGTTTTTTGGAAGAAAAACTATTTAGATTGAGTGTAAAAATAATATCATATCATTGGAATTGATGCACAGATTAGGTTAACTAAAAACTCACATATCTGAAAATGTAAGAAAGAGATTCTTCATATTTAATTTTTCAGCATATTTTATTTCATATTGACTTTTTATTAGCATATTTTATTTATTTACTGTCAATAAGCAATAAATAAATAAACTCTGATTGACTGAAGGCATGGCAATTATTCCATAAAGAAAATTTCATTGCAACTGAAATGTAAGAATTTCCTTCAATTTGCTTCTTTCTACATAAATGGTAAAAATGTTTGTTATTTGTTATTTACTATTACATTGTTTCTCAAATGAGACATATTTTCCTTCATTAATCTTTATAATTTCTGATAATTTAATCCTTATGTCGCAGTACATTATGCAGTACAATACAAAATTTCCGTTATTTGATGGCTGCTTTGAATTTTATTAAGAATTCATTTCCATTAGCACACGATTCTCGAATTATATATGTCACCCAACCTCATGTGTGCAACGAAGAAAATACATAAAATAAATTTAATCTTTTTCATAATGATTTTATAAAGAGATTTTATTTCATAATTCAAATACAGAACATAATTTTATATGTATGGGATAAGAATATGGACTTGATCAAATTCTGTGAAAATCAGAAAATTATATGACTATCTTTATAAAACTGTATATTATATACATTATTTTTTTTTATTTTCAGAGGCTGCGTCGAAATATTCCACCGAGTATTCTGCGGCGCATGTCTACAAGTACGTGGACAACTACTACTTCGGCCACTGGATTACCAACTCTTGAACCAGAACCTTCTAGAAAACGCAGCACCAGTTTCAGACATCCGACCGATTCCCAAAACACATCCCCAAGAGGCGGTAATAGTCCTCAAGCTAATTGTGCTATTTCACCCAGGTAATTTGCCATGATGTGCATTTTATACAGCTTTTAGAAAATGATTGACATACCTGACAATTTAAAAAAATTTTTGAAGAGATAAATGAGAGTGCCATTTTTTAATTGACTGGGAGTTTAGCAATTGTATAAATTAATTTTTTTAGACAGAAATAAACAGATTTAAGCAGGATATTTTTTATCTTATAAATAACCTAATTAAAAACAATAATTTAGAACATTTAATTAAACGTAATATTTTATTGACGGTTTGCTCTGTACTTTTAAAACCAATCTAAATTTTAATTTGATTTATCTTAAACACCTCTCTGAAAACGGTTTTTGCATTAGATGATATCATCGAAACTGATTTAAGAAATTTTCCTTTTAGTTATGAAGCTTATTTGTTGTTAATAGATATTATTGCTGTTGTTTATGTTATATTTGTTATTAATTGATGTTTATGTTGAAACTTATTACAATCAAACAAGTGTTTTTAAAGATATTTATAAGCCAAAATGAGGAGAATTTTTAAGCCATAATAAAGATGATGGTAAAAAATGAAAAATACGTCTCCAAAGAGAATGACGTTTATAAATCTATTTATTTTCAAACTAGCAATATTTTGTGATGTTTTTTCGGTGTTTTTATAAATAATTCTATCATTTTTTTATGATTTTGCTTCTATTATCTTCATTTTGATTAACTTCAGTCATATCAAAAACACTGAAAATAAAATGGCCCTGAATCAAATTAAATTATTTAAATCAATTCGAATTATTGATTTAAGATAAATTAATTATTATTGATTTAAGTAAACTGAAATCACAATTTGAGACCACGAAAGCTTTAAGACGTAAAAGAATTCAAAAATGCAATATAAAGGCGTATTACTGGCACCGATGATTGAAAATTTTTAAGATATTCGTTGTTAATGCAGTTTAGTTATAATTTTATATATTTTCTGGAATTAAAATATAAATAAGTTGCTTTAGTATCTAGTCATTTAAATAATTTAATACACTCTTTTCAAAATTTCAGCATTAATCAATTAGATACGATTCTCGCAAATAAGTACTCACGAACTAGAACAAACAAATACTAGTTTCTAGAAAATAGAATTTTATAGGTATTTCTCATGTGACACATTTGTGTAGGCAGTACATATTCAGCCCATATAAAATCCAATTATATTAAAGAAATATTTAAAATTCAAAAAATATTATGTACAATAAAGTGTGTGTAATATTTTTCGTTTATTAACCACTACGATCCATTAATAAAATAGATATGTCATTTTATAAAGTATTATTTGTTAATAATTCATATCAGAATAATTGTAACAGGAACTCTTGAAAAATAGCATTACTTTTTTAATGTGAAAGTTTTTTAGTGTAAAACATGCTGCTCAAAATTCAATCATTATTATAAAAATAAAATTAAACTCTAATAATAAAATAATTATCTATTTGTAGAATTCTATAATTATACTTTTTCGTTATTTTTTATTTCCTTTGATGAATCATCCTCTTATATGTGCAATATTTTTAAATTTAGGTTCGCTAAATTTCTTTTTGGAGTCTTTAAAATGGTATATTGATAATAATATGGTTCACATCTTTAATCAATGGTCATCAAATTATTCAGGCACAATAAAAAAATATAATTACGATCAATTCCGCTACTTCCCGAATTTTCTGAAGAACTACTTTTCTTTTAAGAACTTTTTGAATAATTTATTTATAATAAATAATATAGAACTTTTTAAATTAATATATTTTTCTTAATAAATTAAAGTTAAATTTCATATGCTATAAATTTCAGTCATATTATCAAATAAGTTTCAACTTATTCCCTCAAAACAAAAAGTTCTACATCTAGATGAGGAAAACAAAACTTGCTAAAGAAGCAGAAATCTTCCGCGCACATGTTGAGACAGTATTCTCAAGTGACTCATATGCGAGAATCAAAGTGCTCTCTGTAGTGACGTTAAAGGACGCTTTTTAGGGGAAACGTGCTACTGTGCTAAGCGATTCATCGACAGCACTGATTTCAAGTAGAAATGTCAAGTAATCTTAGAGCTGACTCAGATATTCAAATTGCCTTCGTTTTACGATGATTGTGTGATACAGTAACCCATGTATTATAATTTAATGTTTGGTATTTCCGCTTTATAGATTTATTGGTGTGTAGTAATAGATACGTATATTTTATTCTAATCACTTAAAATAATTTTCGCAATTGATATTTTTTAAACTAAACAAAGCTGTAAGTATTAAATATAAAAGTATTAAAATGAAAATTTTATCTTTATAATAAAACAAATTACAAAAAAAGTGTATCATGTTAAGAAATTTTATATAATAACATTTTTCTCAAAATTTTTTTAATATTTTATCATGATTAGTATGAATTAAAATGTTATTATTCTTACACATTTAAAACTTTTTTTCAAAAATTAAAGAAATTTCTTTTTAACTATTTGCATTTTAAATAACATTTTTCTGGTTAAAATTAAATTTATTTTAGGAAAAAATTAATCAGTGGATAATAAAATATAGAAATCTTAATTGTTCACATATGTAAAATTTTAAAATTCTTATATATAAATTATTATAGTCTTCCTTTGAAAATTTTATAATGCTGAATAATATTTTAATTTTAAGAGCCTGTCTAAACTGAAAAGAGATGGTGTAATTTGTCACGTAATACTAATCATGATTTTGAGTTGAGATATGTGCCACGGATTCTTATTGTTAACATTGTGCAGGGTTTCAGAGTTAAGTTGCTATATTTTATTTTGAAGCCTTTATTGTTCAAGTTTCTATGACTTGCAGAAAATGAATAGCTCTTAGCAGCTATGCACTGTCTAATGATATTAAAGCAGGACAACAAATCCTTGTCAGATAACGTAATCTTCGGCGATTTTCGGATCTTTCCAGATTTACTGGTATGCATCTTCCTATGATTCAATCATTCGTGATTGTAGAAAGTTTTCAAATTAGAAAAAAGTTCTATGATTAATTTTGGCTAGTTAATCAATACATACGACAACCCACAAATAATATCTATCTATTTGATATTAAATAGATGATAATAAAAGAGCTGAAGATTGTTTTAACTTATTGGAACATCCACTTTGGGTTACCTTTGAAGAGATTGATATGGTTTTTACAGATTGATATGGTTTTAATGTATCGCAAAATAGGGAAAGGGAAAAACTAAAAATTCTTTATTACCACCTATAATAGTATTACATGCAAAATTAGAAGCCAACATCTATTTTTTTCGGTGCTTTATAATCCAAAGAGCGTAGTTCTGTCACAAGCTTATCATAAACCTAAGATCGGTATATTTTTATCATAATCCGATGAGATTGAAGAATGAAACATATGACATGTACAATCATTTTTAAACAAAGTCATCTATGGTTTCCTCAGCATTTGAAAAAATATATCTCTAACACATTTCAAAGTAAAAATAGCTGATATTTCATTGAAGTATCGTACTGAACAAACATCTACAAAAAAGACTTTATGTGATACTTTTACGCTATCCTCATGAAGTCTTAAGCCACTTGATTTGATTATGTTAAGTTATTTGTAACTGATTTGATTTTATGTTTGAGAAAGTAGGTTTCCAATAAACTTGATATTTGGGATAACTGGTTGGTAGAAAGTTAATATTGTCAATAGTAAATGAGGAACTGACGCATGTAGTAAGGCAACCTAATTTCTGAAGATCAACTCCATTTAAAATGTTTTGATATGCCTTGACAATACTGTGCTCAAGCTTCCATAAGTAGCCATATAATTACTTGCTGTCCTATAGAAAGAATTATGATTGCTTGATTCTGTGGTACTGTGGTAGTTGATTAATTACTTCATAAAAATATGATAAAATTCTGCAAATTACTTATGTAGAAAAGGTACATTAACATACCTTATAAATCAAATTGTCGTCTAATCTCGATTTCAAATTTTTCTATAGATATGTCGTTACATATATTAAATAAAATTCTTTATTGGCTTCTTCTCTGTTTGAAATCCTTTGTTTTGTATCATCATTAAACAAATTTTTGTTATACTTTATGTATATCAAATTATTATTATATGCTTCATTATTTCACTGCTGAGTTCGTAAATTTTGCAAAAAGAATACATAATGAAATTCATATCGAAGTGATTGTGTCGTTTGAAGTTCATCTTTTAGTGTAAACTGAAACTCTTCTTAATTTACTGCTGAATCTTATTTATTTTTATCAGTTGTACACATATTTACTTTTTTTTGTTTTAATGACATATAATAATGAAACAACTATTTTAATTGTGACTCTAAAATATTTAAGCATACGTAGCATATATATATATATATATATATATATATATATATATATATATATATATATATATATATATATATATATATATATAATTTTTATAATCTTCTAAAATACACAAGTTCTTAAGCGGTTTATTCTACAAATTAGAAAATATTTTATAGTTACAATTCTAAATTAATTTTTATTTATAAAAAAAATAATAAAATGCTTTTGATAAAACAATTGTTGAAAATCTAATAACAATTCCTGCACGCAATTAAATTATAGAAGTTAAATAGAAAACTTTCAAAATGTATCTTGCAACATTTAAAGTATTCCATCAATCCGTTATAAAACTGACACGTTACACTGTAAAACTCATTGCTACTGCTACGGTAGGAATCAGTTCTATAAAATAATCTAAGCTCAATATACTAATTTAATTTACTGTATTGTTCAAAAATTCAAATGCATGAGCAGAGTCAAAAGAAAATCACACAAGTGAAAACCAAACTGCTGATGAAATATTTCCTTTTAAATTTTCTTCCTTTTTAAATATACCATTCTTTTTTTTAATATACCATTCAAGCTTGAGACAAAACTAGGGCAAAAATGATTTGCTTACTAATCTATATTTTATGTGTATGCTAAATTAATTGCTGAATGTGTATGTTGAAAATAATTATGTAAAAATACTAGCTATTCAGAAAATCACTTTATGTTAGAAAAAAACGTAGTTTTTTTATGTATATTTTTTAAAACAACGTAATAAATTTTTTAAAATTAATATGCTGTGTGCTCTTTGAAAGACATTGAAAAAACCTTGAAATATGCAAATGTTTTATTAGTGTAAATGTATATACAGTAACGAAACCATCTTTAACCTTTTGATATAACGGTAGCTAGTTATAAAATATTTTTGAAAAGGTGTAAATAATATGAAAGGACTTTAACTATATTGATCAATTAATTTGTATTTAAAAACCTTAACAAGCATATAACGTTTAATAAAAGATCAGCAACGTTTAATTTTCTATTGATTGCGTAATATTGCGAGAATCTAAAAATATTAAAGGTATCTGATTATAAACAGATATGCATTTTTGTATAAAATAGGATTCTTTTCAATTAGAAAAAATAAGAAACCAATTTTAATAGTAAATTCATCGTAATTTTGAGTGGTATTAATTCATTAAATGTAAATAAATATTAATGTTAACTTGAATTGTTATATAATATTATCTCGTCTGATTTTTTGAGTGCTAATGTTTATTTCTTATTTCTCAGATATATTTCATTTGAATTGTCATTTATATTCCAATAACCTTATTAAGATTTTGTAAATAAATTTTATTAAATTATAACTAAACAATTGTGAATGAAATAAGTGTTATTTTTTGCATCGAAACAGATAGCAAGGATTTAAAGACGAAAATTATAATTGCCTTTAATTCAGAAACTATATGTACTAAGATCAAAACAATTTTTAAAACTACAAGTTCATAACGACACATTTATCATCAATGAAAATTAATATTTGTTGACATATTATTTATTTATAAGTAATAAATAATGTAACATTATGAATTGTGTTAAGCAATAAAGCAAATTATTCATTGGAAGTTTTAGAGTTTTTCGAGTTTTTTCGCTAAAAACGATAACACTATCGTTTTTAGCTTCTATAAACAAAGAAATAAAACAAAGCGATTTTGAAGGAAAAAAAGATAAATAATAAAATAGGTAAAAATAAAGTGCTTATGCATTGGATCAGCTTCTCTTTTTGTCAATTTTGTTGACATAGACAAAATAGGATAAGTTCTTGGATAAAAAAATATAATTGAGCATGCGTTGGCATTTTACTGTCTATAAGAAATGATTTTTCTTCTTTTACTTTTCCAGGTTAAGCTTTCTTCAGGCTATAAAAACAAAACTATATAACATTCCTTTTTTGTTTTAACATGCCCATCATTTTTTTACTTCGCTGGAAAAATAAATGTTTTGTTAATTTTATTTTATTGATTGAAATCAATGAACAAGAAGTGCTTTCTTATTGTTCATTAAATAGAAATAAAGAAAAATACGATGAGTCTGCTTACCTTAGGAAAAATAAACAAAGCGATTACATTAACGAGGTAATATATAATCACATATGCAATTGTTTGGTCTTTAGAGATAAATATTCGTAAAACTGCTTCACCAAAAACTACAAAATGAAGCAAAATAATGTATTCTTCACCCAACAATTCAGAATGACATTTTACATCAGTCCTTCTATTCAATTCTGAGTAACTGCAGCTTTTTAGGAAGGTCAGAATAAAGCGATTTCGTGATACAATGTTCCCATTCCAAAGCGCACACAAAATTTAACTCTTCATTTTTCATTCCTTCTTCTCCTAATCTTTTCTCTCTCGAAACTAGCTCGTCTAGATGAGAAAATTCTTTTTTTTGTTCCTAGAGAAATGTTCTTATCATGTTCTCATTACAATATTTGAAAGAATGTCTTAATTAAAAATCCTTTTGGAATGGAGTTGTACTAAAGGATTTTCTCATTCAAAGCTTTGGTTTTAAAATTCTTCTGCTCAGAAATGCCGTGATAACTATAATTTAATTCTGCTTGTTAAAGTGAATTTCTAGAAAATATGTGACTTAATTTACTCTTCTTGTAACGAAAGAAGGTATAACATTTTAAGGAGTTCTTTAAATTATACTTTGATGAATTTTACTTAGATTTATTTTATCTTGTATTCATTAGAGTTCAATCAAATTTAATTCGTTATTTGGCTCTTTTAAATTATCCAATTCAATTTCATATCATATAGTGTGCTGAAACTGACCATTATTTATCGAATCGTATTAACAACAAATTCATTATAAAATTTGAATTTTAAATAAAATATTAATTTTTGTATTTATAAATTAAAGTTTTACACTTTTTAGGGATACATTAATCTGAATTTTTAAGTTGCATCTAAAGACGGCAAAGATTAAATCATTTGGTTTTAAAAATGCTTTTCCATTACAATAAATAAAGATTCTAAACATTTAGCTGTCTTAATTTGAAAAAAAATTTATTACTTAAAAAACTTTTTTAGTTTTTGATAAAACATTAAGAATTATAAAAAAATGAGATAATGCAAAAATATTAAAAATAATTAATAAAATCAATATGTATAAATATTCTAGTGGATTCGTTTTATTGAGGTTAAAAATAAATAACCTCAGTCAATTCTATGGATATCTCTTTTGAAAAGATTCATAGTTTAAATAATTATTCCCAAAGTATTTTTTCCAAAATTATCTGGCGCAACACCCTGATAGTTAAGATTATTTTGTAAATGTTAGCTAACGAAATTAATCTTCAGTCTAGTTAACATAACTAAAGACTTTGGATTATTTTTATATAGTGGTCAATTTAATATGTTAAAAAATTAAGTAGATAGTTAAATATAATTTGAAATTAATCACTAAAATATATGAAATTGTAGTTCATTATATAGATAGTTTCACTAAGTAAAATGTAGGTGCGTTTAGTTCTAAATCAATAATTATTGGTGACAATGACTTTAAATTTAAAATTATACGAATGAATATCATATTCGTTTTATCTTTTTATATATACCTGAAGCATACCATGCATGTAAGAAGAGAAAAAAATCGTTAACTTTAATTTAATTATGATTTTTATGTATGTAAAAATCCTGCGTTCAAAATACTATTCCTATGTATTTTTACTTTATCATTGTGATAGTATACTTCACACATTAATAATTTCTTGTAGTTCATTGTAAGTCTTCTGTTGAGCTCAGTGGAGCAGAATTAAAATTTAGTAAATGATTAACTATCTTAAGTAACATTTATATCTGCCAAAAACAGATAACTAGATATGTTATGTAATAAAATATAACACACATTTTTTGCTAAAAACATGTGCTTGATTGATTTTAAAAACGATATACTAGAAGAGTAGTCCAAAGGCATATTTAACTTTCTGTAAAATATTAATATCTGATCACTTATGAAGAATAATATATAATGTTATTTCTTTACGTTAATTAGAAATTGTGAATATTATGAGTTTTAACCATTTTATAACTTTTTGTAAACATAATGCATTTAGCTCATTTTGAAATAGTTCTTATGAATATTTTTCAGATGAGATGAATTTATTTGTAAAATATGGTGTCTCTTTTACAGCCGTTCTCAGCTTGTTGCAGTACCCACTTGCTCCAAAGGAAGGTCTTACTCTACAACTTCCATCCCTTCGAATGCTTTCAGTCGGCGCAATTCCCGTGATCGAAAAACTGTTTGTAGTCTTCACCCATTAACTAGTGCGGAAATAGAAGCATTTCATGAGGCCCATTCACAAAGCGAGGATGACCTTCGTGTAAGTCAATGATTTTATAAGTATCAGTTATGATATTGAATTCATTGTAGAGGATATAAGACCGAAAAATAAACTATTAACAAGCGCAATTAATGAGTTAACTTACATTAACATTAAAATATAATTAATGCTTAACAGAATTAAATACATTTCTATTTATGTCGATTCTTTACATGGGAAATATCGCTTATTAAATTTTTTATTATTATTTAGACTCATTTAATTAATTAATGGCGATCTGAGTTGTATAAATTTGATGCATTCCCGGCAGAAATAAAGCTGTCTGATAAGATATTTTATTATAAACAAATCAATATGACTGTTCATTATCATCTATTCTTATGGGCTAAGCAAATATTTGTAAGAATTTCTTCTAGAAACACTACATTTTCCTATTCAATGAATATGAAATATTCTATATGCCATATTCTGTGTATTTATTTGTTATAGTATCTATTTGTTATATTGTATTCATTTTATCTATATTACATTTTGCTGCCTTGTCATTTTAAGAATAAATTTTAAGTGAAAGAAATTTCCGGAATTCCCTAAAAGTAAAACCAGATTAAAAAATTTTAAATTTTAATATTTATGGGGTTGATTATAGCCTTATACAAAATAAATAATAAAATTTTCAAAAATATGAAGATTCTTTTTATTTATTTCTGAGAAATGTTAGTCTATTTTTTGTCTGAGAATTTCATTAAAAACGTCATTTGGTATAATGTATCTATAACTAAATATTTATTTTATTTTCATTTATGAAAATAACTCTGGCAAAATTATTTTTTTCATTATAACTCGTTTTTACTTTTTATTATTTCAAAAATTAGCTTATAATATGTTTAGGGATTATAATTTTGTATATTATTGTAGTATTCTATAGTTTAAAAAATTTCTCAGCATTGAACATTTAAAACATTCCTTACATACTTAACGTAGAATACTTTTATTTTTATGAACACATTTTAAAGTATAATGAGCTATTCAAATTTATTATACAACACTTGTCAGGGAGGACTGTAATATGTAATATGCAATAAATATTTAATTTGTTAGAAATGTGTAATATATATAAATATATATATATATATATATATATATATATATATATATATATATATATATATATATATATATATATATATATATATATATATATATATATATATATATATATATATATATATGTATATATATATATATAAATATATATATATATATGGAAAAACCTGCATCGGTATTTTTCTATGTTTTTGAATGTCAATGCTATTAAAATTACATGTAGTTTGAAAAATGAGCATTCGTTTTTTTTCTAAACATGTAAAAAATATACTCTAATCGACACATCTTTGTTGCAAGCATGTCTCAACACATAAATATCAAATGCAATTTTTAAGTTTCTGTAAAAATATTTACTAACATGCTCATTTTCAAAAGAAGAGTATTATATATTTTTTATTGATTAAAACGTTCAGTAAGCAAAATTTGGGATTGCATTAATGTTTTGTGCAACTTAAATTTGTAAAAATACAAATATTACATAACTAAATAAAATAACAAAGATTATTTCAGTCAACCTTTATTTTACTGAAAAAAAATACACTTCTCTCTAGTAATAAATATTGACTAATAATCTGTTCATACAGAATCAATTTTTTTTTCTTCCTTTTGGGTCTTTTCATTTTTCAAAACTCCTTAATGATTTCCTCAAATACCACTTGTGAAAGAAAAGACTTGCAACTCATTAAATTTTCTTCAATGCAAATGTATCACAGTTTTATAACATTTCAATGCTTAGAGCTCATTACAATATTTTTAAATGAAGCGTGTATGTATTAATTTGGACGATTAATGGTTAAAAACAATTAATCAAAAATTTTGTTGAAGTCTTTTTTTTTTTGGATTTTTAATTTCTCAAATGATATTACAATTTAATTTGCTTTGAAAGTAATAATTTAATATAGTTTGTATAGACTGTAGAATTTTAAAATTTTGAGTTATAATTTGAAGCAATTTAAAAATTGTTATATGAATTATTATGTAATTTTATGTTATACAATTTAGAAACTTAAAAATGTTATAATTTTTAGCTGCAAACATGTTTTCTATTTCTTCGCGAACTTATATAACTTTTATAGAAAGTAGAAAAAAGAGACTTTCAAATTTAAAATATATTTGAAAATTGATTTTTTGACTTAAAACCAAAAAAGGAATGTTTTATTCCTCTTATCATATCTAGTATAAAAGTAAAAAAATGGGTAATAGATATTTCTCATAAACAAATGTTAAATACATTTTTCTGTACAATACAATCAAAATTAATGTAATCATGAAGAATATTTTTATTATTACTAAAAAGTTTTTTTATAACATTACTTTATGTTGACATATATTTTATTTCTTTTTAAAAAATATTAAACATTTTATTCAAGCAATTATTCCATTTTAAATATACACTTTAACTTACAGTGCAAAACAACAAAAATAGATCACTGTAAGATTCTGTACAATATGACCTTTAAAAGAAATGTTCATTTTTAAATGATATTTGGTTTTCAAAGAAATTATTGCATAGTACAATGTATAACTTTCTGTTTTTGTTCAAAACTTATCATAAATTACTAGATGTGTCTCCCATTTTATTGTTTTTCATAAAACAATATTTTACTATAACTCTAATTTTATGATTTTCACTTGTTATTTATTTTAAAATGCTCTAATATTCTAGTCTACTTATATATTGCTTTAGAAGCAACAACGTTGTAAAATTTTAAAAATAGTGAATAGATAATTGCAAATATTTCTGATTTAATGGTAAAAACTTTCCAAAATATTTAAATACATAACCTTGTTGTCTAATATTTTACACATCAACTTTAAAATATATTAGCTAATCAATCATATATATGTACACACACACACACACACACACACACACACATATATATATATATATATATATATATATATATATATATATTAATAAAAGCGCAAATTATAAACATAAAAAATAATTAAATATAAACACGTAATTGATCTTTTACCTTTATAAAATAACCAAATATTTCCTGAAAAACAACTAATTAGTTTTAATGAACATATTATATTGAATGTTTTTATTTACATTTCTAGAGATTAATCAATAAAAAGAAATTATTCAAAATGTTCCTAATTATAAATATAATCTATGTATGTTAATATTTATTTTATTTTTATTATGTATTTTATTATTTCAAATTGCAATTTATCACTTTCACACTGAAATTAGTATAAATTCGTCGGTTGGTTCCAAATCTCATGTATTTCAATGTATACATATGTGGTGATTAGGTAATTCAAATACCCCTTATGTATATTCTAATACATATATCGAAACATCTTCTCCCTTGTTGATATCATTTGCATGTTATACTATTAGTAAATAAAATGCATAAAATAATTTAAATTGAAATATTTTAACCGCAAGAACATTGCTTCAAATGACATTATTTTTGTCAACATTATCTAATTAAAAAAACCAAATTCTAGTAATTGCAACTGATTAGTGTTTTGAGAATTTTTAAAATACAGTTCTATTTATAATTTTCTCATTTTCATTATGTGAATCTCATCATCTAAGTCTCTTTAATGATTTCCTTAGATACAGTTCGTGAAAATTTCTCGGGCTCGTTATTATCTTCTTTCTGTATTTACATCACTTCACATTTCATCATCCCGAAGCTCATTAAAAATTTTCTTGCTGTTAACAATAAAAATGTCTTATGAGTATTTTTGATTATTTTTAAAGCTTATACTGTCATGTCATTAAATATTCCATAAAAACGTTTTGTATTAAATAAATTTAAAATTATATTATTGCCTCTAATTAAAAATGTGATGTATTAGAAATACCTTAGATTTTCAAGTATTATAATTAGTCAATAATCACAAAAAAGTATTATATTTTAGAATAATTGGTTATATATATATATATATATATATATATTATTAAGTAAGAAGATAAAGGTATCTGGATGACATCGGAATAAAAACTTTTCAAAATTAAATTTAAAAGGCTTTTTTGAAATTCATGGATATTATTATAAGTTAAAACAATTAAGAAAATGGAATTAAATTTTCTCTTTTTACATTCTCAATTTGTAGCATTTATTTTGTTCATCTAACATTCCCGCAATACAATAAATAAATTTTCTTATATATATTTTCCTATAATGTAAACGTTGTATTTAGCATTATGAATCATTTTAAGAATGCACAATGCAGTAGTCAAAATGTCGATATTTATGTAAGCAATGAATACTTTTGCAACTTGCTCATTGTAAAAATGGAAAAATAATTCAATAATATTTTAAAGAAAGATTCTTCCTAAAATATGTAAATATGATTTCATCAATATAAACATAATATAATTCCTAGCGCTAAGCCGAAAAATATGTATACCGTAAAAAATATGCTTAAGCAACAACTTTTAAACAGTCTTGGTTTGCGAGTAGAAAAATATCACAAAAATTCATTTCGGGAAAACAGAAAAAAATAATGTATTATTTTGAAAATATTTTTCAAATTTTACTAAGTACATTAACTTTGTTTATATGAAACACCTTCTTTAATTTGATAAGAAGTGTTTTTTAAAGAAGGAAACAATTACAATAAAAATAACGGCACTATTGCAATATAATTTTTTGGGCACATTTTTGAATTTTATGGTTCTTTTCGTCTGATTCTTGAGATCTTAATTTTTTATTACGTCTGAAAGATTGAATATACTGAAGGTATTCAATAATATTCTGCTTTGACAACCCATGCTTATACGTAATACATAGATAATTTAAAATATTTATTTCAGCATTAGGTTTTGATTAGCATTCTTGTTCGAATAAATCAAGTAAATTTTACTTTTTTTAAAATCGTTACTGTTTTATAATTTTATTTACGTTCTATTCTATCAAGTTTGAGATTTACTTATTTCGAAAAATGTAATATTTATGAATTATGTCAGCTTAACGACATTTTTAAATTGTAAAAAATTCAAAAATTCTCGAAAATATTTAATATGTATCTTTGTTTTTTAAGTTCCTTTCCATTAGAATTTTTTATATATATTTTAAATAGAGAGTAACCTAGGAAAACCAACACAACAAAAAGAACGTTAATAAAATAAAACTATGAAAATGTAACAAGAAAATTCAGAAAGAATACCGCAATCACGAGTACATAAACAAGGATGGCAACAAATGTGTGTATTCTTTCCAGATACTCTAACATTTTAAAAAAATTTGCGAAAAACTTTAAACTATTAAAATAATTGTTTCAAATAAAAATAATAAATTACATGAATTAAAAAGGAATTGAGACCAAAATTAAAAATTGAAAACTTCACTTCTGTACTGTTTACTAAACTAAACTTCCAGTTTATTTATATTATAATGATTTCGGTTCCAATTGAGATAGGGACAAAATTTTTAGATACAGGACAAATTATGGCTTATGTAAATAAAGGATCGTAGGAAAAAAACAAACGAAACGTGAAGCCTTTAAAAGTAAAATCTACAAACAAAATATGATATAAAAATGCAGAAAAAATAACACATGATGTATTCATTTCCTTTCACACATTCATTGATTCTGTATTCATGGAGCTATTTACAAGGCTATTATTTTAAAATGCAAAAACGCGAATAAATTTAACATATTTAGCGAATAGAATTATAAAATAGTGAATTAAATTAAAATGTTCCTACCTTAAATACACATTTCTGAATCAAAAATCTTTCTAACACATTTTGAACTTTCCGTCGCAAACTGTATGATAAAATTTTTGTTGACAGAAATATTGTCATCACTTAATTTTAAAAATTCATATAGAATTAGTTATCAATTAAATATGTTATCAATGACAATTATACTGTAAACTTTCTACACATTTTTCATATAAAAGTGCTATGATGATTTTAGAATATCTTGCTCTATTAGGATAGAACTGTATATAGGACACATATGCATTTCCAGTTAATGTACCCAAAAAAATTAAGAATTTTTTTTAACTCAATGTCTATAACTTATCAAAATAAATGTTTTTTTAACTTAATGTCTATAACATATGAAAATAAATGTTTTTTTTAACTCAATGTATATGTGTGCACGCATTCAGATTTATCGATGGAATTCAAATAAAAATGATTAAATATTTGCTTAAAAGATTACTGCATTTGAACTTGAGAAATTGTTTTAATACAAATTAATTTTAAATACTATTACAAAGATCATTATGTATTTCACATACTTATGATACTTATGTTATTTCATTTACATAATTTCGAATCTTTTGCGAGCAATACGTTCTCATTCCTTTTATTAGACTTTGAATTGAACAGGAATTATCTACTAGAATCATACTTGAATTAAAAATTTAAAAAAACACTTTTCTGTATACAAATACTTTAAATAATACGACAAATTTTATAAATATCTAGTTCATTAAAGGAAATCTTTTAAAGAATTAACTCCCTGTAAAACAATTTAGATCTTAAGTTTTCTTAAAATTAATATTGTGTTGTTTGCTCAAACAAAAAATGACTCTATAACTCATATTTACATACCCAGATATTCCAAAGACGAATTGTTATACGAGGCGAGACGGATGCCGAAACGACGGAAGATGACGAGGAAGGGGGGCAGACACTGCCCCCTTTGCCCTGCATCCGAAAAGCCTTAAGAGGGGAGGGCATCATCTCATCAGACTATGAAAGCAGCAATGAATCTCCGGTTAGCAGTGAGAATAATGACGTGATCTCCGTGGACACCCACCTCCCTAAGTCTCTTGCAGTGCAGACCTCCAGTCAAGAAATCAACCGGTGTACTCTTTGTGGGGGTAAGACAAAGCATGGTCTCACAATAGAGAGCTCTGTGAAGACACCGAATGTGGAAGACATCACTCCCAAGATTGAGGATGCTAGTGAGGTACTTTGGATTTTGACACATCCCTTATTTTTCATTCTTAAAATTTATATTATTTACATGTTTAAATATTCTCTTTAAGAATATTAAGAAGCCAGCTTGTCTATAAGAAAACGTTATTATTTTAAATAAGTAGTGGCTGATTTTTATTTGTAAATAACTTAAATGAATTTCTTGCAAATGTTTTGTATTATCTCAAAATATCTACATTTTAATTATTCCATTTTCTTAGTAAAATAATGGGAAATATTTTATGCAAGATATTGGTACGTATAAGAAAATTTTTATGTGAATCAAATCAAAACTTTATTTACGCAGTGAATACAATACATATTTTTGCTGTTATGATTACGTTATTAAAAAATGTTATTCTTTATATCTAGTTCAATTTTATTTTGAATATTTACAATATTTCAAAGCCACTTAGGCTTGCGAAAATTTAAAAGCAACTCAAAAAATAAATTACTCTATTTTTCACTTTATATGCAAAGCTAGTATATTATACGTTTTTCAAATGAATTTAATAAAATTCATTTGAAAAATGATTAGATTATCTAGCTTTGATTTCAAAACGAAGCAAATTCAGCTTTGATTTAGAAAGTGTTCATTTATTGTCTGTTTATCGATTATATTACAAAAGCAAATGAATTATAAAAAATATAATTTTTACAGGGTATGAAATTTTAATGATTTTATATTTCATATGATTTAATGGAGCACAGTGAAAGTTTTATATAACGATTAAATATCGTCTGAAAAATAAGAAAATAATTTTGAATACCGAGAACTTTATTATTTGATCTCTTTAATCTCATTTCATCTCTTCTACATTTCTTTTCCACTTAATTCAAAGGAAACAAAATTCTTTTCCCTGCCAAATGTCACCAGACTCTTCTCCAAAATGAAATTCTTCGGATGAATGGAGAAAAGCAAAAGGGAACTTGAGAAGAAACATTCATTTCATTTCGGAGTTTTCTGCTATCCGAACCAACTTTTCTTTGTCTAGAGAATGGATAGCCGTGTTTGGTGATAGTAAATGAGTTCGAAAACGCTTCCTTTTGTTAGTTCTTTTCTACCAAAATAAGAAAGCGTTAACATTTGGAAATTTCTGTCGAACTAAAAACGTGGAGTGAAATATGATACAGCTGCATATATTCATCGTGAAAAAATACTTCATGCCTCGGGTTTCCAGACGATGAGATTTAGCTATTGACAGTTCTAAGCATTTCTTTTCACTAAGAAGCTGAGCCAGCGAGACAAAAAGTTATTTTGACACCTTTGCATAAAATTCTTTCGAACTTACCATGTATCTAGGGCAAGATGTGTTGTATCGAAGATTATTCCTTTCTTTTTAGTAGGGTACGAAGAGTAAATGTCAGCTGTTTTATGAGATTTTCTGTAGCTATAAAGTAAAATATAATACAGGAAAAATATAGCTATTTGTAACTCAATGTTTCGTTTCTGCTTGGATTTCTTTAAAGCAACATATTAATCACATAAGCAATCCTTATTAATATTTAACTTTCTAGACAAATATACTTCAAGAAAATAAGATAATAAAAATGAAAAGCATTTCTCATAATATTTTATTTATACTTTCGCTTAACACAACCATTTAGTATAGATTCCAGAATAAATATTTTAAGCAAACGTATGTAATTTTGAAAGCTACCTTTTATGTTCTCATTGAAATTCAGTGAACTAAAAATTATTAAATATTTTCGTATAAAAAATAGACATTTTCCAAATAGAAATTTCATTAGAAAAGGTCACAACCTACCAAATGTACATCTATGTGTAAAAATCTGTGCATAAATTTTGATTGCATATGTATTTAATAATTATGTAGTTAAATTGTATCGATTTATTTTAATTAAAATCTCAGTAACAGTATTGCATTTTATTATAATACATGTAAGATTCTTAAGTTATCGAGTCATCGTAACCAGTGAAAAAACTAGTCACAAATGTAGTATCCTGGATTGTAAAATGCCGATATTCAAAACTATATTTAATATATTATTATGTTCATAATAATTAAATATTCTATATAATTGCACAGTTTATTTTTTATTATAAACTTATATTTTCTTTCTGAGATACATTAAAGTTACTATGTTCAACCTAGAAAGTATGCATGCCAGGCAGATTAACTTTATTTTGTATAACTTCATTTATATTAAAGAAAAAATAACGAATTAAGTAAATATACCTATATCAACAACTTAATTAGAAAAGATAATTCAAATTAAGATTTTGAATTTTAGAATAGGTTTGAATTTCAGAATGAAATATAAAAACTCGTTCATAACCATAGAATAGGTTTTCAAATTCAACATATTTATATTTAAAATTGTAATTAATTTAATGATAAAAACAAGTTGTCGCCTCAGATGACAAAGAAAAAAATATAAAAGTATGAGCAATACTGAAATTAACAATACAGATGGTATTTATTTAAATTAAGTTTTAAACCTTTCTAAAACTTATCAAAATTAGATAATGCTTATAAGTTTGTAACACATTATTCCGCTATTAGCTTCTACCTTACCATTTATATGTTTTGAGTAAATCACCATAGTAATTACTTAATTCTATTTCAATTTTTATCAATCATCTTTCGAGTAATTTTGAAAAATTTAGTTATATGAATTATTACAACAAAACAGTTAAGAAATATCCAATGCATTCTTCAGAGTTAAGTTTCATTTGATAGTTATATATTTAAAATTACTGAATTTTGTTAAGTACTGAAAATAAGCATTATACACTTTGAAGTTTCAGTTCCATATATGAAATAAAATAGCAGAAATAGAAATCATTATAAAATTAAATTTTATCACTTTTTAAAATTTTTTTAAATTTAATAAATATAATTTTCTTTTTCTTTTTCCATTTTAAGTATTAAAAATAAAATAAGCGCTAATAATTCTTTCTTAGGGTTTTATTTTATCCGTTATTATTTTTATTAGTGTATTTTTCTATTTAAAGGGATGCCAAATTTTAGTTAGTCTTCAAATAAAAGGCATTAATTACAATCGACTTAGATAAAAAAAATTATCGGCATTTCTAGAGAGAATGTATTTTTTTTTAAATTGCATAGCATTGACCTCAAAGGTACTCCCTAAGACAAAACCTAATTGAATTTTGCTGCGAACTAATGGAATTTTTTTCTGTAAATTCCTTTTTCTTTTCTTTATTTTCTTCAACAGTCGGTACGATAAAAATTAATATTGGATACACTGTTACTGTCACACAAAACATTTATTGCTTACCGGTATCTGATAGAAAATACATATTTAAATTACAAAATATGAAATATCTACATGAAACTTATTTCAGTGTTATTTTTAACTTTTCCTTCAAAATTTAAAAAGAAATAAATTGTTAATAAAATTAATATAAATTTTACTTTGGTTAGATGCCTCTTTATAAGGAATTAAAATTACTGTATAAAAGTTTCTTACATATGTTATATCATAAGCATAAATTCGAAATGCATTCGAAATGCAAAATTATTTTAAATTTTGGAAAATTAAATATTGTAAAGTCGTCTGTGTATCTGAAAGTATGTTGCATTTGTATTACATAAGATTTTTCAAAGTAATGCAAAACCAAATTAGCGAAAATATTTGAAAATTTGCATCCCTTTGAAATTCTGTTTACTTATATATATAACTTTTATCCATTAAAATTTAAATCCTTTTATCTCGATACAAAAGATGTACATAAATTTTTACAATATTCTATATTTATATCTAATAAAGAACTACGTTCATAAAAGTAAAACATAAATTATTAATAATTACATTCTTTAATTTCATTTAATTATTCAAATTATTTAAATATTAATATTTTCAAAAATAATATTTAAATAATATGAAAATATAACACAAAATTTGCCCATAAAGGCAGTAAAATCACAATCAATATATTAGAATTTTGTTATTATGAAATGTCGGAATAAAAGTTATATAATAGATATCAAAGTGAATATTTTTAAGTTTCTTCGAAAAACATATGTATTTTATGATAATAGTTGTATTGAAGAAACATGCTATTTTAAAAATTCTAGAATTTGAGGGTGTTCTTCTTTAAAAGCTAAAGTTAAAATCTGAATAATATTTTCAAAATTTAAAAAAATGGTATATAAAATTTTACCCACAGCTTTTAAATCATAATTATTTGAAACTTTATTTTCTATTTTAATATTAAATCGTTTTGTTTTTCTTTAGTAAAATTATTAACATTTCTTTTACTTAATCCCTTAAATTAAATTATTTATTTATATTCTTAAACTTAGTGTAAAAATTCCATTTATACATTGTAAAAAATGTTCTATTAGAATTGATTAAGATATTTCATTATCAGTGGCCCTACAATCCAGTGTGTGAGACAATGCCTTCCTTTGAAGATTTCTCCAAGCCGACCTCTGATAAATCTTTGAGACTTTTAAATACTTTCTTTAATTGTAAAAAAATCTCACTCCACCGAATCGGCCCATCTTAACCTGGGTCTTCTCCGCTTTTTAGATCCAGTAGATCTAAAGTGCAGAACCTTTTGAATAGTAATGCCATCATTCATTCAAAGCATACGAAATATCAAGCTCTCATTCTATTTAATTTTATTTTTTTTAAAATATCAAGTTGTTTTTATATCGTATACATTTCTGAAATAAATCTGTTTCTCCAGCATTTGTTCTCCTTTTCATCATTAAGAATACTTCTCAAAATATTCCTTCCCAAGACCGCAAGAATATTTTCCAGAGCAATAGATATTTAAGTACACAATTTATTTCTCTATAAGGAAGGAAAAAAAGTTTATTTCTTTTAACGAAAAGATAAAATTAAATTCTGTAATAATATCTGAAAGCTTAATTTTATCGTATAAAATATACTTTAAGAAGGTAATAAAAGGATTAGATTTGATATCTTTTTTCTGAAATTTATATGGTGCACATTGGTTTGTATTAATTTTTATATCTAAACTCCTGTTTGTGAAAATTGCAACACCACGAAGGACATACGTGAGTGAGCTGAAATTTTCAGGAAATGTAAAGTAGGGCATGTATGCAAATGATTAGAATTGCAGACCGGTAGCGCATGCGTATGGTGTGCAGCGCCCCCGAACGGCGGATCGAACCGAATATAAATAGACGGCTGTTTCGAGGCGTGTATGATTATCGGTGGTTATATGCTAGTGGTAAACGTTAACTGAATCTTTACTATGCCTCTTCGACGAAAGAGAGCGAAATTTGAGCAAATTTCGGAGTTTGAACGGGGCAGAATCGTCGGCCTTCGTGAAGCTGGATTATCTCATGGTGCAGTAGCCGCTCGTGTGCAGCGTAACAGAAGCACAATCATGCGTGTTTGGAAGCTGTGGACGGACGAGGGTCGGACAGCTCGGAAATCCGGGAGTGGACCCCGGAATGTGACGTCAGCTCGCGATGACAGACACCTGGTGCGTATGGCGCTGACGGACCGCACAGCTTCTTCCAGACAATTGGCAGCACAGTGGTCAACAGCTACAGGTGTGTCATTGTGTGCTTCATCAATTCGGAGACGTCTGCTGCAGCGTGGGCTGCGCGCAAGGGTTCCCTTATACAGGATTCCTCTCACACAAAACCATCGCCGTCTGCGGCTACAATGGGCCAATGTCCATAGGAGCTGGCGTGCTGATTGGCAGCAGGTCGTCTTTTCTGACGAATCCCACTTCAATATGTGGCACCATGATGGCCGAATTCGTGTCAGGCGCTATGCCGGTGAACGGAACATCCCGGAGTGCATTATCGAACGCCACAGTGGACGAACCCCGGAGTTATGGTCTGGGGTGCCATAGCATATCATGGACGATCACAATTGCTACGAATTGTGGGCAATTTGAACAGTACCCGATACATAAACGAAGTTTTACAGCCCCAAGCTATTCCCTTCCTGCAAGGATTGCCAGGGCTGTATTCCAGCAGGATAATGCCCGTCCACATGTCGCCAGGACTGTCATAACCTACCTTGATTCGCAGCAGGTACAGCTTCTTCCTTGGCCTGCGTATTCGCCGGATATGTCACCGATTGAACATGTGTGGGATATCGTTGGGCGGCGTCTCGCTCGTGATCCTCGTCCTGTTGCTTCGACAGACGAACTTTGGTTGCGCATACAAACAATATGGAACACTCTTCCGCAGGCAGATATTCAAAATTTGTTTCACTCCATGCCGCGCCGTGTAGCAGCTCTTATTGCGGCGCGTGGTGGCCACACAAAATACTAATTTCTATCTCTTATTATTGTTTATTTGGTTTGAAAATGTAATCATTTATTTGTATCATTACCACTCAACTGTGTATTAAATTTCATTCAACTATGATGCTTCCTTCATGGTGTTGCAATTTTCACAAACAGGAGTTTATGTGGCAACACTCTCTCTTATTTGATCACCACTTATTTGATATTTTATGCTTACTTATATAAACATGAGGAATAATTTCAACAAAATATGCTGATTATTCGTTGTCTTCAATTCAATATTTGATAGTTCTGTATAGTTTTGGGCATAATTATGACGATTGACATTCGCCATTGTAGAAAATCAATAATTTTACTTCAAAGTTGTCAACATCTATATCGAAGCTAACATTAACTACATTGACAGCTAACATTAATTAACTAATTTGAAAATACGACTAAGTTAGCAATTATATCCAAATGAAGATTCCATATTCTTTTCTATATTAAATTTTAATTCCAATTTCATTTATACTTTATTGATGTTCTCCTTTACTTTTTAATATTTACATTTTTTCACTTTAAAAGCAAAGCATTTTTAAAAAGCAAGATTTTTGAAATATATTTGTATATGAATATTCATTTTACAGATTATTATTCAAGTTTTTATAAAAATAATTTTAGCAAAAAGATATGATCACTTTGAATAAAAATTTAATAAATATTAAAGTTTGTAAATTTTAAACTTTACATTCTTAAAATTCACTATCATAAATATTTTACCAAAGTTTCGTGAATGTACTGTACACAATTATATTTCTATAGACATTCAAATATTCAGATATTATTCCTATGATGATATCATGTCGTGATACATTTTGAATTTTGATCTGCTTACTTTTCAAGGGATTCAAGTTCTTCTTAATACTTACTATATTCAAGTTCTCTATCATACAGAATTTTTAAAGATGTTAATTTAAAATTTATGATGTGTAATCTACTTTTCCCAGTAAAAGCCTCTATAAAATTCCCAACTCAAAGAGAGGAAAACTAAAACTAGAACGCAATAAAGTTGAGTTTTTTATTGGTAGAGGAAGAAACTGGTTGATCAGTATTATCCAATAACAAAACTGAAAAAAATATTGCGCGTAATTTTCTGTTTCATAACAGCTATTTCGTTTTTACGATGCCTTATATTTTAAAATAAAAGCGCAGAATGACAACATGATCAAAATGAATATACATGCCAAATTGTAAAAGCCATTTTCAAAATTTTTTAACTTAGTTCTTAGCACTGTATTGCCGAACCTATAACATAATAATTGTTGAATAATAAATACACATAAATGTGTTTTATTTTTTAGAAAATTCACCACTTCACAAAACCCATTCACTGGTATACTGAAAGCAATGTTTATTTTTATTACTTGATGTATAAATCTGAGTATTTTAAAAAAACTAATTTAATTCAAACTTTAAAGTTTGTATAATTTGTTATTTCACACTTAATATTGTTTCAAAAGTTTATATTTTTACAATTTCAGCTATTTATATTTCAATAATTATGTTATATTGTCAGTAAGATTACTGTAATTATTATATTTAAGTTATCATTAATTTTTAATGCAACTGAAACAACAAACATAATTAATCTATTAATTCAGTAAATTTACTTTTAAATCAAATATATTTCTTTACTTTGAAAGAAAGAATATTAAACCAAACTGAGTGATCTATTTGTAATAAAATTAATAATAATGTGAATTAATAAATGAAAATAACAATCAGAACACTTCAAATTATGTTGCTTTAAATACATGTTTACGGTTAAAAGAATATGCTTTCTTCAATATTGCATTAATGGAAAGAATAAAACATTGTGTTAAATTGAACAAGGTCAAATATAAACCTAAACTTGTGGAATGATAGTCCACGTGGTCAAGGAATATAGTGACTATATCTGTTTCCTTATCCAAGCGCCACATGATGCGAAGCATATGTCCTGGTTAGATGCTGGGCTTAACACGACACCCCCTACTCATTTAGTTCCCAAGCATGCTTGGTACTCAGTTTATCAACTCACTGCAGGGATGAAAGGCTGATTCGCCTTTATCCAACCCAAGGATGGAATAGTGGACATGTGCCTTGGCAGCGTGGAACGCTACCACTAAGCCACCGATGTTCAAGGTCAAATATTTTTATATTTATTAGATTGTTTCTTTATTTTAATTTTATATATAGCATAAAAAATGTCTTCTAAATAATCAGCTACACTATGCCCACCAGATGGTATTGTGTTGTTGATTTCGTTCGTTTACAATAAAGTTCACCGTAAAGCATTTTAATTAAGAAACTTTAAAATAAAACACGTATCGAAAACATTTTCCTAAAATTTATATTTAGAGAATATTAACTTTCATATAAAGATTCAAATTAAATATTGTGTATAAATTCATTCATATAATTTATTTTACTTTGGTACTTCATTTTTTCCTTAGAATCTCAATTACATTATATTAATACAAACTTTCTTCCTCTGTAAGTTACTCAAATACTACCTTTAGCTAACGAATTAGTAGATACATTCCTATCAATAAGTATTTAGGCATCAGTTAGTACCTATCAGTAAATATGTATAGGCACCCATGTAAATATTGATAGTTGAGATCTTGATCTACTTCATGCTGTCTGTACTAACATACATGCAAACAACGTAGACATAGACATAGACATACGCAATGGAACACCTGGTCTGTACCTTAGGTTATCAGGTATAGCTCCATCACGTAATACATCTGGTGTGACAGAATTGTCACGAAATTTGATAACAAAATTGAATTTCAATAGGTCTCTAATATTTGAAATTAATAATTTGACAGAAAAATAACATCAACAACAAAACATTTACAAAATTTTAACTATGGGCGATGACATGAGTTAAATATTGCTATAAAATTGTGAAGATAGATTATCCTAACACTCCAAGTAACTCTGGTAAAGATACAAATTAATTATCTTTATGATGGTCATAGCAGACGATATAAGTAGTTATAACACAAATATGCAAGCAATATAATTAAGTTTAAGTAGAAGAGTATAAAAAGAGCAAATAATTGGGACAGAGAGAGATTTTCAATAAGTACTAGTAACTCTCTCATGCTTTAACTGGGTCCTTTAATGTAACATTGCATTTTTCGCAATACCAAAGGACTACATTGTCTACACGCAGATAGTTAAGATTACATATGCATGAATGGTATCCTATTGAACATTTAACATTTGCTGTAGGTGATAACTGTAGAATATTTAAAGTATAACAGATTACAGTCTACTGATTCAGTTAATATTTTGCAGCTGTTCAGTCTGTGCATTGTAGTTACCACGATTAAGAAAATTATTGAGCAAAATATAATTACAATACAATAAATAATAAAAAGGCTTAAAAATGAATAAAATATATAGCAAAATATTTTACAGACACTCTAACATTACTAGAAATAATAATGAACATATATTGCACTAAAATTGCTAAATAAAGTATTTCTGAAGACTCAAAGCAAGCTTCAATATAAACCCCCAGTTTTATATATAGTGGTTAGATAGAGGGAAGTGTTACATCACATGACGTATTATATCACATGACAAGATTGTATTAGAAAAAGAGCAAATATATACTAATAGTTAAGTTTAAATATACATGAAAGGTATCCTGTTGAACATTTAACATTTGCTGTAAGTGATAAACAGTAGAATATTTAAAGTATTACAGATTGCAATCTGCTGATTCAGTTAATATTTTGCAGCAGCTCAGTCTGTGCACTATAGTTAGTACGATTAAGAAAATTATTGAACATAATATAATTACAATACAATGAATAATAAAAATGGCTTAAAAAAGTGAATAAAATACACAGCAAAATATTTTATAGATATTCTAACATTACTAGAAATAATAATGAACATATATTGCACTAAAATTGCTAAATAGGGTATTTCTGAAGACTCAAAGCAAACTTGAATATTAACCCCTAGTTTTATGCATAGTGGTTAGATAGAGGAGATGATATATGACTTGACGTACCATATAAAGATTGTAATAGAAAATGCGCAAATATATACAATACATTGATAGTATATACATAAATAAAACATATACTAATTGTGAAATATTACAATGCATTATTTTATCACATAAAAAACCTGCATTGTCTGTTCACAGTTTATAATGGTTTACAATGTTTAGGAAATATAATGCAAAATTAGACATTAAAATTACTAATTGATAAACTTTGCTAGGATATTTAATATTGCACATTACATTGTGCCGAGTCAATCAGTATTTTTCAACACCTTAATCTGAATAATTATTATTATCAAAATAATAAAAATTAATTGCTAAACAAATACAATACCTATTAATATTTTATCACAAAAAGTGGAGAAATACCTTACAATAATTTTTACCCTTTACCAAATTGTTCTTATGATGAAATCCGTTGCTCAGTTATGGCATTATCCTTACAGAGTTCGGATCCTTTTTCATAGATAAAGGAGATTATGTTTTTTATCTTATGCAGAAGAGAAGGAGTTTTGCTAGCATAGCGGAGAAACGGAGTAAGTTCTTCCGAGTTTTTAGGCGCTTTTAGGTGCCATTGTTTTGTGAAATCACATTCAAACATGTAATGAACAATGGTCCCAACCTGACCGCATGAACAAGCACTATTTGGAGCCATGCCCCTTTTATTGAGATACTCCGGTGTTGGAGTATGTCCAGAAAGAAACTGTGCTTCTTTGTGGTCCTTGACAAGGAAATCAAGAGAGACAGAGGGTTTAAGGCTGTATGTCCATCTACCTTGTTCTGCCTCATTCCATTCTTGTTGCCAGGCCATTAGTAAATGGTTACGTAATTTAGAAATCAAGTATGATTTGGGCCATTTTAATTCAATTTTTGGCATGTTTGAGCATGCTTTGGCAGCTTGCTTTGCCAGTATGTCAGCTCTTTCATTACCAGTATGTCCAGCATGAGCCTTGATCCAGTGAAGACAAATTTGCCATCTATTGCTAAATGTCCTGAGGCGATTCTGGATGTCCTGAATCAGTGGGCTTCTGTGATATGGATTATATATTCCCAAAAGAGCTGATTGGCTGTCTGACCAAATCACTGCCTTGTATAAATTATTGTCGGCTATATATTTTAATGCTTTATCAATCGCAACCAATTCTGCTTGGAAAACACTGTTAGCTTCTCTTAATTGTCCCTGCCAATAACCACTCTCCTGTCCATTTTCGAAAATGCAGAAAGCTGCTCCCACTTGGCCTTCTATTTTTGAACCATCGGTGAAAAAGTGTTGGTGAGTGCCTTGGCACTGTGTAGGATTCGAAGTGTGAACCATTATCCCTTCCATCTGTGTTGCTGGGTGGAATAATGCTTTGAAGGGAATTTCAAAGTCATCTGGGTTATAAATTGCATCCAGGAAAGTGATTTTTTCTTGATGTTGGAAAATGTTAGATTTAGCAGCTTCTAGTTGAACCATTAAATGTAATGGAAAGACTCCTGCCAAGATGTTTAATGCTGCCGTAGAAGTCGTGCGGAAACATCTAGTGATACTTAAGGTGAAATGTCTCTGCAAACTAGATAGCTGTCTGACTTTTCTGCTTGTCATTGGTTCCGCCCAGACTGCTGATCCATAGCATATCATTCTTTCAATAATGGTTTTATACCAAATTTTAAGGATTCTGGCATTTACACCCCAGTTTCTATTCGTTGTTCGTCTTAGGCTGTTTACAATAGCTATAGTCTTTATCTTTTGTTGCCTGATGTGAGGGAGCCATGATAGTTTGCAATCAAGAATTACTCCTAAATATTTCATTTCCTTAACTTTTTTAATGCTTCTTCCACAAATTTCAATCTTCGGATATGATTTTAAGCATTTTTTGCCGCTGCCAAAAAAGATGGCTTGAGTTTTTTCATGGGCTATAATTAATTTATGTTCCTTACACAAATCTTCAAATTGTGCGAGTGCAATATTGGCTGTTAGCTTTAACTGCTCTTTTGTTTTTGCTGAAACAATGAGCAGTGCATCATCGGCAAATGCTTGCAATGATGTGTTATTTGGCCATTTCTGGAGAAGGAAATCATTAAAGTATATGTTCCAAAGCAATGGTCCCCCACAGGATCCCTGCGGACAACCCCTGTTATGGTGGTGTAGTACAAAACCTCCATCGTGTTTAATTAAACTCTTTCTATCGGTGAGAAAGTGTGCCCACATCTTAAATAAATTGTTGGGACAGTTAAGCTTGGCCATTTTATCTAGTACTCCTGGCCACCAGATTGAGTCAAAAGCGCCTTTGAGATCTAGGCTGATTACTACTGTGTAGTGTCCTCTGTTCTTATTTTCTTCGATCTTTTTTATCAGGTTTTTCAAAGCATGCTCTGTTGATTTATTAGCTCGAAATCCAAACTGTAATTCGCTCAGCTTCTTATTATTTTCGAGATGGTAACTCGTTCTTTCTACCAGCAATTTTTCCAATACCTTACCTATTGCCGGCAGAAGACAGATAGGTCTGTAGGATCCAGGTTGATTTGGATTTTTCCCATTTTTTAGAAAAAATATGATTTGGCCTTTTTTATAAGTACTGGGAAAGCAGTGTAGTTCCAAGCACCTATTAAATAGTGTATTAAAGAGTGATGGTGCAGCATAGTGAATAGCCTTGACAAGAGCATTATCTATACCATCCGGTCCCGGAGCCTTTCCTGTTTTAAGTCTTCTAATGGCGTGAGTGACTTCTTGTTTTGTGAACCATTGGTCATTTGGAGTAGTATTTAATGTTGGGGAATTTCGAATTTGTTTTTGGTGGGGTGTATCTTCTTCGGTGTTATCTTCAGGAAAACAAGAAGTCATTATTTTGTTTATAATATCCTCCGCTATGACTTGTCTTTTCCGCTGTGGACCTGTACCATTATCTGTTAAGAGAGTTGGCTTGAATGTTTTGCCCATAGCGAGCTTCTGTAGTGTGCCATATACTTCCTTGTTATTGGTGCAGAATTTGCGCCAACTACTTAACTTGGCTTCTTGGATTGAGCGCTTATAAATAGCCAGTTCTTTTTTATAAGCTTGAAGTGCTAATCCTCTTGCTGGTTCAGGGGTTGATTTCATGCGTCTTCGCAAAGCTTTGACTTTTTGACGCATCTGCCTTAATGTAGAAGTCCACCAGTTTATATTAGTTTTCGGCTTAGCAATTTTTATTTTTAATGTCTCATCACAGGCTTTAATAATATTGCTATTAATGTCTTCGACTATATATTCGAGTTCTTCTCTGTTTTTTGCATTCTGGATTTTTGGAATTTCCAAGAGAAGATAGGGTCTAATTCGATTTTGAAAAGCTTTCAATCTGCAGTTTGTTTTGTATCTTCGGTTTGTAATTACAGTAGTATCAGTCTTGATTGTAAAGGTAATGTAGAGGTGGTCAGAACAGGAAAGTTCATCTTCTACCTTCCAATCTTCAATTGATATAATGTTTGCTCCCGTGTACAATGTGAGATCTGGCCAACCTTTTCCTTGATTTGTCACAAATGTAGGTGGACATCCAAAGGTATTAGCAATAATTAAGTTGTTTGAGGCTATGAAATCCTCCATTTTTATACCTCTTCCATCATTGCTGGTGTAACCCCAAATAATATTATGACTGTTAAAATCTCCCATAATAACTGTGGGGAGATGCTTGTAGGTAGTCAAGAGGTTCTGGATGATGTTCAAGGTGTCTTCTAAGTCTTCTAGTGGTGATGCGTAAGCTGTAATGATGCATAGTTCTAAATCTTTAAAATTAAGAAGATTTGCAGCGACATCTCTTGTAGCATGAATGTTGATCCAATTCCAGTCATTGTTTGTACTAACAGTAGCTGCTCTAGGATAAAAATCAATGTTTGACGAATAATTAAAATTCCATGCTTGAGGGAAACCCGGAATATTACCTTTAACAGTATGCGGCTCTTGGATTCCTATTATATCTACATTATGTTGATCGATGAAAGTAGTAAGTTGAGATGTTGCCGCTTTAGCTTTTTGCAGATTTATTTGTGTAAATTTAATAATACCTGTTCCAGGGTTTTCCTTAAATGGAGTAGTTCCGAGTCTTGACGTTTGAGCTACAGATGATTGCTGTATATGCTTCATTTTCTTCGAAGTAAACTTCTGTATGTTAAGCATTGTGTGGAAAAGGCCATGCAAACAACAGCATTGGCATTAGTCGTAAATAAGATGCCTTGAAATTCAGATCTGTGTGATTTCGAGTAAAACGTAATTTGATATCATAAAAACCACTGATCGTTTTATGAATATCTAGTGAGTATAATATACCAAAATCAACAGTGACTTTTGTGATTAGAAAAGCGAATGCAAGAGGTGATTGTCGGAATAAGCTTAGACCCAATAGAATCACGGAACTTAGAGATTGAGACTGACGAGCGCTGTGTCCAAAGAATTTGGACAAAGGAATTTGGCACCAGAAAAATTGCTCGCATACAGCAGAAGTACCGAAAAGCATTGATGACCGTTGTTTCAAATAATACCATCCACCACAAGGAAGCACATTCTCTTGATTTTCATACTCTTACTGCCTCTGATTGAAAATTCCAAGTTTTGTGTTCTGTTTAGGTGGTGGGTACACGCCGAAATAGTACCATAAATGAATGAAAACAGGTTCTGGATTGCTTAATCCAGGTTTAAGCTCTAACGGCTGGGTTCTTGGTTTGGTTTATCTTTGGAAAATGTTTTTTGACAGAGCGTATTGTGCCTGAAGTGAAGTTTGGAGGATGTGGAATTGTGTTCTGAATAATTTCTATTGGTATGGACTGGGAACCTTGATCTCAATGCATGGTGAGCTCAACGCTGACTCTCTTTCCATTATCATCTCTTTTGCATAATAACAATAATATCCTATTTCATTTCATCAAAAGCGATTTATCATGTAGATCTGTGTTTATAAATATGAAGCGCAAGCGAAGTTATCAAACAACCGAATGGTGGACCTAGCATTTAAGTTTTTAAGAGAAATTTGAAAATGCTGAATACCCTTTTCATATGTTGCATTCTACTAATAGTACATAGAAATTATCCTTTTTGTTTATTTTTTACTATAAGTTTATTACTAATTGATTTGTTGAAATTTCTCTGTTAATTATTGTAAATATATTTTAAATATTTTTTACTTAATTTAGATTTCTCATTTATTTGTGGCAACATTAATTTTTCTTACTATAACTTCACTTTATGCGAAGTCATATTTCAGTATATATGTCTCCGTTAGATGTGTAAATCTCATCTATTCATTATTCAATTTCTATTGTTTTCGTGTTTTATGAGAAAACTTTTGAACTCTTGCTTAATGCATTTAGCAGAAAAACCATATACTCAAACTTCCACCAAATAATGAAGTTGAAGATGGGCTTACATAAAAGGAAAGGCTACGAAATGTGCAAGAATTATCTTACTTGTGTTAACACAGATGCTAATACCTCTACCAGAGTATTGGAGACTATCTTAGATCTTATCTCTTTTAACATATTTATTTGCAGCACTACTAGAATGACTGCATGTAGAATGATGTTGCAGAAGCAATGATTTGAAAAGCCCACTGCTAAATGTCCTATCAGTATTACTAGAAAAATTATGAACCTATTCTAATGATGTCTTTGGACTTTATGGGAAAAATTTATGAGTTTTACATACTATTTAAGGTTATTTTCTTAATTAGAGAAAAATGGGAAAAGAACTGAATAAGTGTCTCTTGTTAAATTTAAGAAAAAGTTGGGTGAACTGAATCTTATTCTTATTGACAGTCACGAAGAATTATTGCAATTAATTCATTCTAAACTATTTCTAAAATAATTTTGGGATGTAGGAATCTTCAATGAATTGACAACTAGAAACAAGCTAATTCTTCTCAGTGTACTAGGACATATAGATATAAAAGGTGATGAAAACCTGACTAATTTAAAAAACAGGGATCGTTTTCTAATTCATTTGCCTTATTGGGGCATCAGTTTAAACACTGTTAAAGTTTTTTATGAGAAAAAAGAAGATTAATGAAGCCTGGCTTGAATCATTCCAACAACAAAAATGTTAAAAGTATGATTTATAAACCATCCATGAAAATTGTTTCTAAATTATTAGATGTCCAGAATATAAAAAGGGATAAATAATTGTGTGATTCATTGCTGAGCACTCAGAAAACAACTTCATATCGTATAATTTTTTAACGAGACCCTGTATGTAGAAAATGCTATTACAGCAAGGGAACGATGCATCATATCGTACATGAATATGATGCTCTTACCGTTTCTCGATTGATCCATTTAGACACTCTCGTTACATAAGTATTACACAACTCTATAAGAATCCTATTTAAATTAATAAAAAGTGAAAATCCTTAATAGGTTATATTGAATTTGGTATTTTGTTATTAACTATATTAATTTGGATTTGAGCTTGGTACCAAAAACTTTTAGCAGAATTTCTTTGACTGTCAAATACATTTAAGGTATAATACATATTATAAGATATAATACATATAATAAGATACAATAATATTTAAGATATAATGCATACATTAATACATTAAGTACAAAAATGACTGATATCGTATAGTTATCGTTGCAACTATATGTAACATGAGTGTTAAGGTTTATCCTATCACTCACACACATGTTATATACTAGCAAACAAAGGTTCTGATCACGTTTTTGCTGATATGATAAAGAACTATTTCTATAAATATGAAAAAACAGAGTAATAAATGCCAAAACATCCAAAAATGTCTACTTATATGTCATTTTCTGTCCATTTTTCTCACTTGCGAGTCAACTTGTCGGAATGAATCTAACAGTATATGTAATTTATTTTCTGGTTGATATTTGTTCAACCTCACTATATAGCTAAAATATTTTCTTGAGTCCTTGGAATCTGTAGAAACGTTCATATTCATAAAAAATCATACTATAAGATTAAAACTGCTAATCTGAATTTTCATACACCATTTGTAGTTATGTAAATATTTACCTTAAACTTTTCACATTAAATGAATATATAATTAGTATAATTTTTATCTTGTGTATTTGATGAAACACATGCAAACTCAAGCCACTAAATTTCTTAGAATACGATTTTACAGCTTTTCACTCTAATCATGTAAATGACATATTTATTATAACTGTACTGATTAAATATATAGTAAAATATACTGAGAGAGATTAAATATATGTCAATGTATATTATAGAGATAAAGTGTATAAATCTTTATCAAACACAAATTTCTGTCCAGTTTTAAAAACATTTATTATGTTTCTGTAAATTTTTAAGGAATAATTTTTATTAATACTAAAAAAACTAAATTAAAATGTATTTCTTAATAAGCATGATTGTTAAATTTGTTTCAGGTAATTTGCCGTTTTAATACTTTTTATTCTTACCGGAGTTAATTCTTACAACAATGCATTTAATTTTCAAAGATTCTATTCACTGAAATTTTTAAAGTAAAATCTTTTCTCTTTTCAAATTTTCACTCTTTGTTTCATTTGTGTCTAAGTATAGATTATTTTAAAAAAACAATCAATATTTGTAAATCACTAATTACTTGAACATTTTCTGAGAGAAACAAATGAAGTATATGTAGAACAAAAAATATACATCTTTTGTTGTCCAATAATTTTAGTAAGTTTTAATAATAATCACTTCAATAGTTATTGGAAAACAAAAATAATAATGCTTTTTATAAGGAAATTTTGAAATACAAATTTCAGTCATTATTTATTATATAGTTCTTAACGATGTGGTTTCAGATTAATAAAACACACACACACACACACACACACACACACACATATATATATATATATATATATATATATATTCACTTTAAGAGCAAGACTTGCTAGCGGTCATATTAAGTACCTCACTTTCAACGAGGGCAGGAAAACTTTCGTCACCTGCACCAAGTGCCAAAATCATCAGGCTTCTCCTGAGCACATCTTTTGGATTGCATGGGTCTCTCTAGGGAGGATCTCTTTAGCAATCCTCTTTTAGTCTTCGACTTCCTTACAGTCAACGAACTCGTGGATCTAGTCTGACTCCGTCAGACATGGAGGATAAGCAACAACAACAACACTTTAAGAGCAGCCTGAGCCTGATAATTCATGAATATTGTTAAGATTTTGGAAAAAAACATCCATATATGCACTTTTTGTATATCTTGCTGATATGCTAAAAGGCACAGGGTGAAATTCACTAAAACTTCTTTGCCTTTTTTAAGTTTGGTGTGCAGTAAGTGATTTTAATATAAAAAACTAGATTTCTAGTATTTTTTTATCACTCTAAAGAAATGCTAGGATGCATTAGAATAATCAAATAATTGGATACATATTATTAAATTTTGTTGAATTGGTGCCAATTTCGGTGAAGTATGCGGAGGTGAAATATGCAAATGATTAGAATTTCAGCGCAGATGCACATCGAGCTTGCCTGTCGTGCTACTTCAAAGCGTTATTTAGGGGTTGGAGATTTTGACAATTTCAAGATCAGGAATTGTGCTTTTTATTTTTTTATTATTATTATTTTTTAAAGCGATAAATAATGTCTCGCAGAAAACAACGATCATTTTTTGATCAAGTATCTGTGTTCGACAGAGAAAGGATTGCAGCCTACTGAGACTGTAGATTATCTTTCAGAGGCATCGGTAGTCGTATTGGACGAAACCAACTGTAATGCGGATAATTGAATGTAAGAAGGTACGACGAACCGACGTGTTCGATCGCATCTACCTCAGTGTACCACTTCACGTGATGACAGGAAAATTGTGTTCATGGCAGTGACGAACTTCTCAGCTACATCACGAACCATAGCACAACACATTCAGTCTGAAACGCATCATCCAGTGTTTGTGCGTGCCATTCGACGCCGATTACAACAGAGTTGTCTGTCCACAAGTCGTCCTTTGCTTCGTCTACCCTTGACGCAGAACTACAAACACATCCACCGCCAATGCAGGGATGAAGAAGGATGTGGACGGCTGAACAGAATGAAATTGTCTTTTCTGACGAGTCACGCTTCAGTCTACAACAGCACGATGTTCGCATGGTTCGAGTTTGGAGACACCATGGAAAGAGAATGCTGAACAGCTGCGTTATGCACCACCACAATGGTCGTGGTGGTGCATAACGCAACAACCGGACGAACCACGAACCACCGGGTATTATGGTATGGGGCGGTATTGGATATCACTCTCGCACTTCTCTAGTACGCATTGCCGGTACTTTAAACAGCCAGAGTATATCTCCAAGGTCTTTCCGACAGTTGTCCTTCTTTACCTTCGGGGCTTACCCACAGCCATATTTGAACAGGATAAAGTGAGACCACACGTGGCACGCATTTTCCAAGTGTTCTTCGTCAATCGCAAGATTGAATTGTTTCAATGGCCGTCTCTCTCTTCGGATCTTCCAACTATAGAAAATATGTCGTCCATGGTTGTTCGATGATTGACCTAGATTACATCCCCAGCTGTCACACCAGATCAACTTTGACAATGTGTATAAGCTGCTTGGTCTGCTGTACCACAAGAACACATCCAAAGTCTCTTTGAATTAATTCCGAGGCGTGTGACATTGAAGATCTCCAACAATGGCAAATACTCTGGCAACTAATTTTTGCAGGAACCTCACTTCACAGAAGTCTATAAATTTAATCATTTCGTACTGTTATCTACAAAATAAATTTTGTTGTGATATCTCTTGTCTTCTTGGTGATGCAAATTGGGTGGCTAGCAGTGTATTTAGTTAAATTGCAAAAGACGTAATAAATTTTTCCTATAAAATTCTGCATTAATTTATATACATGTAAAATATTTGCTTTAACTTATACAAATTTTTAATATACATTCCTCTTTTTTTAATTTAAAAATTTCAGAAATTTACATTATAAGCATTTGACTGGCGAATTTTGTTGTGTGGTTGTGTAATAATAGTTGAATTTCACTCACTTTTATTCAGTGTATATTTAAAATGACACATTAAAAAGATTTTATAAAAGGAATAGGAAGGTAATATCTTTCAATAATCTAATTTTATTAGAGGTGTAATTATTAGAATTTAGCAATAAATTTAATTTTACATAAATGTCTCAAAAATAATACTTAGAAAATATAGTAAGCAATGTATCAATTTGAGACATATTTATATTTTTTGAGATATGTTATCGCAGATACAAACCATTTGGTACAAAAATATTGATATTTAAGTATCTTTAAGTTTGAAGCACTTTGAAAAACGGTACTCACTGCTGCTGTCTTCGCTCAATTGTTAATGAGAGCATGATTAACGCTTGTTAGATAGCGTAGAAGATAGCCAAATGTTTGAAACGGAATAATAAATATGAGTGGCAAATCAAGGAAATGTTCTTCTTGGTAATCATTCCTTATTGACCACACACACATACACAATGTTGCATATCGACCTATATTTAATTCCTGTACCACTATTTTGTTATTATTTCCTGCCTTGCAGAGTATACTGTTTTTGTATACCAAAATTTTCCATTAAGTCCATTTTTTAAAAGAAAAAATCTGTATTTCAATATTTGCAAATTTAATTATTTTATTTCCGGTTTACAGAAGAATTGGCATAGTAATCAATTAAGATATCATACTAAATTATTTACATCCATGTTATCTAAAACTAAATACTTTCATTTGCTTAGATGAACAATATCACTTTATTCCATTCACACAGTTAATCCTGAACATATTTATATATTAATTTGTAAAAATAATTAGACCTTAATTTATTTAACTATAACTATTGATCTATCTCTTTGTTTCATTATTCAGTATTTGCTCATTATGATTAAGTATTACAGATTTTGGTATACCAAATAAAGTTACAGTTACTACTAGAAGCTACATTTTCATAAATTTTGTGAAAGTAACCTAACTTTATTTAATTATGTGAGATAAAATAAATAAGAAAATATTCTCTATAACAAATTAGTAGTTTGTTCTTATATTATATATTTGCATCATGAATAGAGAGTAATGGCTCATGTAATCATGAATAATGCTGATTTTTGAAAATTTAACTAAGCTCAAAAGGCACTTCCTGAGATTAATTAAAATTAAAAATGCTTCACTTCGCTCAATTGATTTTAACCCAACGGTAGCATTTTTAATATTTATTATGTAAGAATCTTCTATTCACTTTAATTAATTAAAAGATAATTTTACTTGAAAAAAGTTTTTGCATCATTTTCTTTTATAATTGCAAGGGGAATTTTAATTTCATTCAAAAAGCTTGTTACATAAAAATTCTTATTATAATTTGATAAATGTTACGTGAACTAACTGTTGCTGCATTGCATTATTTAAGAAAATTCTTTAATACTTAGAAAAGTTTTAATGATACACCATTTATGTTTCTCTATTTGATATTTATCAAGGTACTGAACAATAAGAATAGCTATAAGTTTTCAAAAAATAGTTTCATACAATTCAATAAATATTTTTGGAATGAAAAAATAAAATAAAATAACACATTCTTTTCCTTTTTATAGTAAAATATAATTCATAATGCAAATATGTATCAGAAAATTGTCTGTTATATATAAATTTTATTGAAATCAACAAAAACAGATTTAAATGTATTTGAATTTTTATACATTTTATGAAACTGTTAAAAGATAAAATAGGGGGTACATTTAATTTCAATAAATTTTAAGAATAATTATTGTTGAATAAGTTTTTTTGTATCAATATAAAATACATTTACTTTATTAAAACGGTTAGAAAAATCTTAAAAGTTATTAAATTTTGAATATAATCTAAATTATATCAATTAAGGATAAAGTCAAAGAATAAGAATTTGGAGGATATAAGTTACGAGATTAAAAATAACAAAAATAATTGTATATTACTATAAAACATTCAGATAATATATTCTGAAATAATGTTTAAAATATTTTCATTTAATGAAAAATGATGTATAAGTTGAATAGAAAACTTATTGAACATAAAATATTTTGAATATATATAATAAATATTTTGAAAAAAAATAATTTACTTACTAAGAAAATTTTACACATTTAAACTTTAGGTAATTTGCTATAAATAATTATTAAATATTATGAAATACATAAATTATTATTTAATGTGTTTTGAATACACATTAAATAATGTAATTTTTGTTGTAAATTCCTTAGTAATTTTTTTGTAAATATTTAGCTGGAAAATATATTTGAAATTAAGAGATGCATGATCTCTTATAAAACGGAGTACTGCTTTATTCCTGACTTGAAATATAAATTATGATATGTGAAAACAGTTTGAAAAGAAACAAGGCAGTTTTGCATTAATATATGCAGAAGTACAAATTCTATGATATAGAATAAACAAATTACATAAATGTAGATTAAATAGAAATAACATGGCAAATAAGTACTGATGGTAAAAAATTTCTGAAAAATATATTTAAATAAAATATTTCTTAATATAAAGTAATTTAAATAAATGGGTTTAAATTTTCTTCCTTTTTCAGCTTTTAACACTTAGAACCCGCCTTTCGATATCGAAAATTCTCTCCTATTCAAAAGGTTACTGTTTGGTGTGCCGTGCCTAGTCACGGATTAACTGGTGCGATATTAGTTGACCACTTAATGTGAATATTTTTGAAAATGATTTCATATCCATCACACAAAGTAGGCCTGATTTCGACAAGGTATAATTTATGCAAGATGGAATTCGATCCATCAGAGCAAGAGAATGATGCCCTGGAGAAGCATTTTGGGGAGCACATTCTAGCTCTGGAATACCCAGAAGTCAACAGAATGAACCTCGCTTGGCCGCAATATTCTCCGGATATGAATAGCAACAAATATAACTTATTTTTGGGAGACTGCTTTGGAAACGGTTCCAAGGTGATGGTAATGTGAATAGACGTTACAGCACAGGTCGCTCCCAAGTTACAATGCCGAATGAGGACTGGTATCTGGCAGTTTCTGTCTAAAGAAAAAGATGGAGAACAGCATCAGACCTGTCTCGTCAGCTCTCTCAGCTACCGGTATGAAAGTTTCAAGGCAGACCGTGTACAGACGCTTAGGGGACATTTGTCTATATGCTCGTAGGCCTGTCAGATGTGTTCCACTTACCGCAACTCATTATCATCAACGGTTAGTCTAGAGTAGAAAGCATGCAATGTGAACACCGCAACAGTGGTCTTGTGTGATGTTTTCCGACAAGACCAGGTTTAGCTTTTAGTCTGATTCTCGCCGGAGTTTCATATGGACAGGACCATTACCCGTTACCACCAAGAGAACACCATTGAACGACACTATTACGGTGGTGCAGAATTGCTCTTTTAGGGATGAATTATTCTGGGTTCCAGAACTAACCTGCATGTTCAGAATGTAACCATGACAGACCACATCTATCGGAATGTCATTCTGGTACAATAAGTACGTTTGTTTCGGTGCGCCATGGGTGCAGAATTTCATATTTATGGATGACAACGCCCGTCCTCACCGTGCAAAAAATGTTGACGATTGTTTTAAATTGGAGTATATCACCCGCATGGACTGGCCAGCATACTCACCAAACTTGAATCCAATAGAGCGTGTGAGGGACATACTTGGCCGACGAATTGCAGCCCGTCAACCCCCTCCCACTTGTCTACTGGAACTTCGGAGAGCATTGCTTGATGAGTGGTCTAATATTCCCCAAGATGAGATCGATAATTTGGTACTCAGCATGGCTAGGCGTTGTACGGCCAGTATTGCATCGTCTGGAGGGCTAACTAAGTAGTAATCATCATACCAAGAATGTTATATTGGTTTTCGTAAATATGTTCTTTTTTTAAATTCGCTCTAGGGAGTAAAAATCGCAATTTTTATTAATGATGTCAAACATATAGCATATTTTATGCTCTTTACCTTTTGTTTAATAAATAGACTTTACAAATAAGTCACATTTGTTTTGCTTCTCTTTCTTTGCCTGAACTTGCATTATCCTTAATTTATTGACACAAGTGTATTAATGAAAAGCAATATATGTTTTTCAAAGATTCTTTTCTTACATTACCAGATTTTGATCATTTAATTATAATAAGAAACATCAAATTTATGCTGTGAGTATATGTTATTATTTAATCTATAAATATTAGATTAAATAATAATAATTATTTAATCTATAAATATTTGATTAAATAATAATATTTAAACACCCCAAATTATGGATATTTTAATCTATAACTTTAAAGTGAGACTGGCTTTTAGAATTCAATTAAATTTCTTATAACAGAGATTAATATATACAGTAGTTATTGAAGTCAATTTATATCATTTTTTGTGATACCTTATGAGGAACTTAGTCAATATCCTTGTCACAATTTCAGTCAATTATCTTAGTACAATCTCATCACTGTTACAAGCCACAGATAAATCTTTGATAACAGGGAAATTTACTTTAAAAATGCAATACTTTGGAAAAACAAAGTTTAAAAATTATTAGTGTGAATAAAGATTCATTTATAAATAAACAAATACATGTCAGGTCTTTTTTGTAAACTATCCCCAATTCATAATTTTTTTTAAAAAATACCTTTTAATAAATGACAAAGATAACCAATTTTGTTTTTAGACTCATTAGTGTGCTATATTTTTAAACATTTATAAAATAAATTGACTGTATAATTTTCAAATCAAGATATAAAAAATTCATCTGTTATAGTTTTAACTAAATACATCAACTTAAAATGTGTTATTTTTTTGTATTGTTTAGCTATTTAATTTGAATAAACTTCATAAACTATTTCCACTAGCATACAAACTACATTACATTAAAAACCTTTTTATTTATTTATTTTCCAAATATAAGTTTTTATTACATAATTTCAGAAGAAAATATATTTACCTCACTAAAAATATTATTTTAAAATATTCTTTCCCCTTCTAATTTCAATATGAACTTAAAGAATTCTTCTAGTATTAAAGAAATGAAAAAAAATAGTGTGCATAAATTACCTATAATTTCGAAACTACTTATTATGTAGTTGCAAAAACCATTTATTGAATAGACGAAACTTTAAATTCTCTATTTCTATAAATTAGAAAATGAGTATGTATGCAAAAAATATGTATTTACTAAATATTGGTATGGAGATAAATTGCCTCACGATGTAAAATTTAACTTACTGCAGATATTATTACTAATAAAATGTATCACATCGTTTTAAAATGTGCTTGATGTTAGAAAGAAAATCATCCATTTTGTGAATTTTACGCATTAAATTTGCTAATAAAATTCATCGCTGTCATAAACAATCATTAAATTATGCATATTGAAATATTTGATAAATTATTGTTTTCAAAATATGTATCGTTAAGCAAAGAGGAAAATTTTTTAATATATTACTTTCTCTTATTGGAGCACTTTCTGTTGAACACAAGTATTTTCTTCTTGCGTTTTTAATCAAATATTAGCTTCATCAAGTCTCATATCTCTTATCCTAAGAACTAATAATCCTTGAAGTATCATCTTTCAACAAAGTCTGAAGCCTAGAGGTGTCTAATATACCTAATCACATATTCCTAACTAATTATTGATACGAATCACGATATTCCCCATCTTCGAAATTTGTTCTGGTGTTTTTTATTTGCTCACATATGCGAAGTTTCCTGAAGGCGGTTTCTCTTTCTTGGTAAAAGGCTTCTAATGAAAATAGCAGTTTGTCTGTTTACATTATACATAGAAACAGTAGTAATAGGAAGTCTCGAATTTTTATGTCCATTAGCAATATTACCCAGCTTGCAATTTATTTTCAAACTAACTACTGTTGAAGTTTCATACATAAATACAAGTTTCAATCACAAATGACTGTTTATTTCTTGTTTAATCTGACTTATATTTCAAATGATTCACACAACTCGCGGAAAATGTCCCAATTTTTAAAGATCTCAAATGCCATTATAAATATCTTTCATTTAAAAAATAATTAACAAAATTTAAAATTACTTTCTTTTAATTTTTTTTATTTTCATAAAATTTAAGTATTTTTAATCTTTAAAATATTTAAGTAATAGTTTTAAATCTAATTTTTTTCTTGAATAAATTTGAAAAGTACAAAGGCAAAAAAAGTAAAACTATTTCTACTCTTATGAATTAAAATCTATTAATGCATGTGTTAGTACAAATTTCATTTCATAAATTAAACTTTTTAAAGTTTACTTTTTAGAAATGACACGTGAGAAGATTTTTGAAAGTATTAATGTATTTTCTCTTTCCACAATTGTATATATATATTAAATCATTGTTTTATCTTCCTTCTGGTTAATAAAGACCAATTGATATACATGTAAAATTATTTCGTTTCAATATTTCAGTATATACTACAAACAAATGAAACAAAATAATTTTTAAAGTAACAATAGTTTTTTTAATTAATGTATCAATAATAAATACTTTTTGTAAACTTAGTTAATCATATTTTAAACTCAAGAGATCAGATAATACCCATTTTTAAATCATTCAGAAATTTATTAGGATTAAAATCTTCTATTTTTTTAAACCTCTAGGGTAATATAAACGTAGGATTTAATAACAAAAATTAAACTATTACTAAATGCTGACTGTCTGGAAATAAATAAACAAGTATCTTTTATTCTCAACAAATGTTTTTAAATATGAAATTAAACATCAAATGAAACATATATACATATTTCATATAAAAATACATTTTATAATAATAAAATTAATTTAAAAATAATGTAAAGTTGTGTTAACATTATTTATGTATAACTGATTATACGATGCTTTTATGTAACGTTTTATTTATATAATCTTAACAAGATAAAACTTTGATGTAAAATCAAAAATAATTCCAAATAATTACAGAGTAAAATCTTTATAGTTAAGGTTTCAAGAATAATTCATTATCTTAAATGTTTATTTTATTTGACAAATAAATAACAAAAAACGCACAATATAAAATAATAACTTTAATACTTACAACCGAAAACTGCAATAGATAAAACTGGATAGAAACATTTAACGCATCTTATGGAAATTCCGAAAAAATTTATTAGGCATCTAGAAAAGAAGAATAGTTCTATACAGAACTGAAAATAGAATTCTCAATATGTCTTTTTAACGATTCGAAAGACAACAAAAACAATTTTTTATGATTGATTTATGTTAAAATAAAAGAATATATGTTAATCACATTATTGTATATTGAATGGTACAAATCCGAAATACGATCAGAAACATAACATTGTAATTGAAACAACTGAAATCTTGATGATAATCGTGAGCTAGTATAATCGAAAATGACAAAACAAAAAATTTATCCATGGTTTTTCTAGGAAATGTAAGCCAAAATTTGAAATATCATAATAAATTTAAATTGAAAATCCCTGTCGTGAGCTGAAATTCCTCATGAATTGAATGCATCGAAACATCACGTGGTTTATGATTGGTCTGTTTCTTTAAAATTTTAATATAAAAAAACCACTACGTTTAGAATTAGTGGAAAAAAAGATACATTCGCCAAAATTGATGAATATTCGAAAGAAAAATTGGAATGTCGTTAAAATACAGTCTGATACAGATTTAATATTTTAAAATTTCATGACAGTCATATATTTGTACGTAAGCATATGTTAAAGTACGTAAATACATGAGAGTCATGTATTTACGTACTTTAAGCTTTTAAGAGGGAAATAAAAAAATTATGTAAAAATAATTTTGTAATTTTTATATTTACATGCTAATATTAATTTAATTTTTGTTGATTTTACATTTTGCTTGGCAATATTTTTTTAAAAATTTTAACTGCTTGTATTTTACATTCTGATTATTTGTGATCTTCAGTTTTCATATTGCATAATTTTGGGCTGTAGTGGCATACTTATGAAGACTATCCTTTGGCCTAGTTATGGAAATATTTATCAAAAAATCATGCTGTGCTTGATCAGCTAAACTAAATATTGATCTCATTCATTTATGAATTAATCTAAACTTTGTATGCTAAATGCTTTTATTTTAAAATGTGCATTTTACACTAAATGCTATACTTTTGTTAAATGTTCTATATATATTACACGTACTTTAAAATTCCCAAATTATTTTCATTCAAATGCATTTTCTTCACTAATTCAAAATACATTTGAATTTCTTACAAATTGTTTTTTTCATTTGATTTAAACAGGGTGTAATCAAATAACATTCATTAGTTTTTTTCAAAAATTTAAAATTGCATTCGAATAGTATTACGGTTGACCAATCGTTGCGCAACATTAATTATCTATTTGTCACTGCCTAAAAATATTTGAAAAATTTCTTATTTATTTTATTTTCATTCAACAAAAAAATTTCAATTAAAATCTTCCATTGTAAAATCTTAACCACCCTCAGTTCCTTGAATTTATTCTCATTTTTTATTATAAGCTGTTACTGAACATTAAAGTAGAAGATAGATGCCCATTTATTTTTTTCAAGAATTTGGACTGAACAGTAAAATTATATCTATTGATTTTACGTACACAATGTTGTTTTCAAACAAAATAATATTCTCATACATAATCCATTCACTTTATGTGTCTGATCTATTAATATATCTGGAAAACAGTATTTGTAGTTTAAATTAGGAATATGTAAAACTATATTTCACATTCCGTGAAATAAATGATTTATAAAAATTAAAATATAAGTTATTTTATAAAAAATTATTTTTTGAAGTATGAAATTCTACCAAATATATTGAAAGCATTCCAAGTACCGCTGTAGAGATGTCATTGATTCACTTCAATTATTCCTGCAAAGGTTATCTGCTTAAATAATCACAAATCGTACTGAAAATATTTAAAACAATCATTTTAAGTTTTGTATCTTAATTATTTATACTCGTTTGTTTATCGTATATATATCTCTATGCTGTTTATTAAACAATGTTTCAATAGTACTTATAGATTTTAAATATACAAAGTCAGATTTTGAAACAAATTAAGTACTTAACTTTTGCAATAAAAATTCATCCATGTCAATTTAATAGACTACTTCAAGCAACATATACGTGAACTTCAGTTTTAAATTAAATAAATATCTTTCTTATTGTTCTTACTCAGCAAGAAAGATTTTATATTTTTTTCAGGACAATGCACCAGGTCTTTTAGTTAATGGCCACCGTTTTGATCTCGAAGCGTTGGATAATGACACACTCCTCAACAGAATAAGTGAATGGGATTATCCTATTTTTGAGCTCAAAGCCAAAGCTCAAGATTTGATTCTGAGTCAAGTAAGTATTGTTATTCATTATAATTCATGTAACTTAAAGTGTTTTGATGTATATAATATTGGTACTGTTTATAATAATGCGCCATTAAAATAGCAACAATTTCTAAAAATTTCATTGACTTATATGTATATTTTCTTTTCCATGCTTATGTTTTACGAAAATAAAGTTTAATTTAGTGAATAATATCAATAATTAAATTATCTTTCGCAATAATACTTAATTATTCATTATAAGCCTGTACCAAATTAAAATTACTTAAAAATGGTTTCATATGTTCGTTTTATTTTATTACAAGAATATTTTGTATTCCTAATGCGGAATAAATATTTCATTTAAGGATGTATACATAGTTAATACATTTTTACGTTTAAGAGATTATTTATAATGTAGGTATTCTTTTACAATAAATCCTATAACAAAATTTCGTTATAACTCAACAGGATAAAGTGGATATTAAGACAAGTGGTTTATCTCGTATTGCATGGTTTTTTGGATTAATCATGATTAAAAAAATTCTGACATTTATCTTACAATATTATTATTTTGTAAAAATGATGCGTGATTTTTGTTCAGCATATTTACAAATTAAATTACTTACTATGAATATTGTCAGAAATAATCAATGTACTATTGTGGGTGTATACCAAAATGCATTAATGAATTATTAATTATATACTACAATTTTAGAACTTATATTATAAAAGAAAATGTTATATTCCATGTCATTTACAAGATTTAAATTACACCGTCATTAAATTATTTTTAGTGTCTACCATTACTTCGTTGCTTCAATATTTGAATCAAAGTAATATTTATATTTTAAAACTTATTTCTTGAGAAGAGTGTTATAAGAGTATATAGTTATAATCAATTCGAAACATGTGAACATAATAGGAAGTGGCAAGCAATTTTTAATTAAATACTGCACCATTATATTTTTGTCATTAAAGGAATTGAAATCATACTGATTAAATACTTATTGGAATATTTTATGTTCATATTCAATTGAAATTGAAATCATGAATTGAATATAATTCCACTGAAAGTTCAATTGAATAGAATTGTCAGAAAAGGAAATTGACGTTCTAACATAAATTGTAAAATGGACAGAGGCGAATGCTCATGACGTTCGATAAATGGATATTGTGAACATCTAAGCTTCATCATTTTAAGTAGAATTTAGCAAAGTATATGTGATTAAAATCATATTTGACAGTAGAAATGAAATCGATTTTGTGGACTAAGCTATTGAGTAAAATTCATTTATAGTTTAGCACTAAAATAGGTAGAATATCTAAGCTTTGTTAAAAACTTGAATTATTTTTCCAGAATTCAAACGCATTATCTGATAGAAGCCAAAATTCAAAAGAGAGCTGCTTTTTTTTAATTTTTTATTTAAAGAATAAGAAATCGTACAATAATTTGTAAGAATAAGTTAAAACATAAAAACTACATGTCTTTAGAATGCAAATATACAAAAGGTCTAAAGGTAAGAATTCACAAATAGTAAAAATTGTATAGTTTAATCGAAAAAAGCTTTCTTATTTGATTGCAGTGAAAGTGATGAGAACGAAATTTATAAAATTATGATAATATAATTTTAATGAATTGAAGTATCTTATACGTGAAATTAGAAATATTTCGATTTTCAATAAGTTTTACTGTTGTAAAGCCATTTTTATATTGGTTCATGGTCTCACACGACACATTATTTTCTATCAACTTATGAATCACATAATATTAGAATTACATATACTTGAAATTCCTTTATAGCTGTTTCATAATATATGTTTTCTATTATTTTAATAGTTTACAAAATATTAAATGAATATGGGACTTCAGTGTTTTTCGTTATATTAACATTTTTTAAATAAAATCACATCTAATAAACAAAATACATTTTTTTCAGTTTTTTCAAATCAAAAATAATAAGAAGGGTTTTTTAAAGAAAATTTTTAGAGTTCATTATTACATAGCTATATTTTTTGAATTCATCAATATACACTCTCCTTAAAATAATTGATAATTATCTTTAACATTAAATATTTCAAAATTTTAAATTAATAACACAATAAGTTAAGATGAAAATAAGAAAAAGTTATCAGAAATTTTATTTAAACAGTACACTGAATGCAATTTCTTTTTTATGATAAAAACGATAACTACAACATCAAATGTATTTTTATTTGATATATTCACATTTGAAAGAAAAAGTAAGAAAATGTCTTTATTAAAGCAACGAACTTTAAACGTGGTAATTGTTTCAAGATTTTTTGGGGGAACAAAATTTCTGAATTTAATACTGAGACTTTAAACAAACTTGTCGGGTAATTATCAACCATATGTTCCTTTCGAGTTTTATATTAAAAGAAATAGTGGCGCCATCTACTGCTTTTTAATGAAACGTAAATAATTCTGATTTATCTCCTTTGGTTTGTAAAGAAATTGCAATTGAACAGAATATATTTCATAGTAAATAATTTTCTTGTCATGAAATAATCAGCTGTGGTTTAAGTAATAATGATCCACTTTAATTGTTCAACTTGTCGCCTGCTGAAATTAAAATAATGAGGAAAAAATTTTGTTTAAAAATATTTAAAAATATTTAAACTAAAGAAATCTTCTAAATTTTGATGTTTAAAATTTTTCAAAAAGTAAATGATTAATGTAAAAAATTCTTCTGAAATATTCTGTTTAATTTACTAAGTGTTACATGAATATTTGAAATTTTTTTGTTTACATATATAAATAAATAAATAAATATATATATATATATATATATATATATATATATATATATATATATATATATATATATATATATATATATATATATATATATATATATAATGAATATGCATTCTACCAATAAAACTTAATTCGAAACTCAATCGTCAATTTATTAAAAACATTTAAATTATTATCATTTCATATACTGAGGATAATCTTTTAATTACAATAACTAAATGCTTAGAAAATGTATTTAAATTGATATTTATTCTTATTTTGCTTTACAGTATATTTTATAAAATGCAATCACGGTTGTAAAATGCTTTACTTGTTTAATTTAGGAATTACGAAATTTATATTTGAGTTTTTATAGTAATTAAAAATTACAACAATGGTTGTTCCTTTTAGAAATTTCGATATTAAAATAGAGGGAATGTACTGCAAATTTTATTTCCTACTTTTACATTTTTTAAAAGTTAAGCAAATGAAAATTAATTAAATGAGTAAAGATTTCTTCTACACAGTTTTCTGTTTCTTTTAATGCACTGTTTTGTTTAAAAATTTGTATGAACACGTTATGTTTTAAAAAATAATTCATGATTTTGCTATAAATTGTTGTTAATATTTGTTAGATATTTTATTTTTTGGACATATTTTATCTTTTTAGATATATTTGTTTTTGTAGATTTTAGCTTAAAATGGTATTGATTGAATGTCAAGAAAATTAACTCATAATTTTTTCATTAATTCTCATTTATTAAGGAAAATTAACTGTTTATACCGGTATGACATATTAATGTTTATTGATCCAAATTTTATGATGATTTTTATATTCACTGAACCAAAATATAGAAAAAATGCAAATTTTTAAAATTTATTTTATCGATTCATTTCTCGTTGATTTATTATGACGTACGAATTGATAATGCAGATTTTGGGTGTACACACAGCAAAAGGATAGTATATATAGTAAAATATACTTAAGTAAGTATGCATTTGTACTGTAAAATGTATCCAAGCGCATATTTTGTTCTACATTAGTTCGCATAATTCTTACATATATAATAAATATATAATAAAATACAATAATTCTTATATAATAAAAATTACAAACAAAATACTGAGAGAGAGTTGCAATACTTACATACCATAGAATTCATTTATCCAATAAAACTGTTATAAATTGCGAATAAATTTATAGGGCTAATTTTTAGATGTTTCTTTTCATAATTATATTAAAATACCTTTTCAAGTAATGTTAAAAAACATTAAATACAGATTTTTAGGAAACAAATCATATAGTGATTGTAAGGAAAGTTTTTACATTTTTAAATACGCAAACAAAAAATGTTTCAGTTATCATTGCCTGTTACACCTGCATTGATACAGCTTCATGAAAATCAATAAAATCATGAGTAAATGTAAAATTAAATTCGTAAAATAAAAACTGAAAGAAGTAATAGTGAATGAAAAACATTGAGCGGCTGTGAGTTTTTCCTAAAAGCAAAATAATTGCAAAACAATCTTCTTACATTTAATGAAAGAGAAAAGCGTTTTGAACTATTTAACAAAAAATTCATATAAAAAATCAAAAGACAAACCGTTTTCAACAAAATCATTAAAAAGAAAAAGAAAAAAATAGAAGAATCACAATTTAGGTTTTAAATGTCTTCGTGCTTGATTCCAATAAATAAGAACTTGATGTGCTTATTGGGAAGTCTTGTGTGCTAAGTCGCGAAACCTTGCGAGGCAATTATTAAGGAATTATCTCACGATATCACGAGATGGATTAAATCATTTCTGATCATTTACCTTTATGCTAATAGTGAGTGTGAGTACCAACAAATCCACCGTAAATGGTTATTTCATCTATAAATGCAAACCCATAAAGTTAAAAGCAGAAAGGAAATGTCTAAATGTTTAATGATTCTTTACAACCAAGCCCGTCAGCTCATTTTTGTAAATGTTCACGAGATAGAATTCATATAAAATATATCTAATTATGAATTTGTTGTTATATAAATATTGGTTTGGTTGCCTGTGAGGAACGGATTGCAAAGTTGTTAAAAGAGGTTTTGATATTAGAAAGTGTCCACAGTTCCCCAAAGTACTTTTTAAACATCGTATCTTCGAATCATTCATTTATTGCTTTTAATTTACTGTAAAAGAATGATTAAGAATCTATGTTTTAGGATAGGCTGGTTCCAAAAGAACTAACACTACGACTAAAGATCTATTGTACTATACCTTAAAAAAAACTCTTAAAGAGACCAGTAAATGAAGCGAAATTCCGCCGACATTAAACAGGTCTATCCAACAGTATGCAAGGTTTAACTAAATGCTGATCCATGTTATCAAATATTTGTATGGAAAATGTTTCACATTCACATATATTGACAACACCTACAAATAGAATCTGATTTCATATATTGACAAAACCTACAAATGGGATATGAGATTATCCAATACTTCCATTATGGTTAGATGTCTCTTAAATTGGCTGTGTCCTAAAAGAAGTTCCACTGCTCTCTTTTAACTGCTTCTTCTAGAATTTTGTTGCTGTTTTGTCTTTTACTGGGATAAGTATTGTTTAACAGCTTTGTCTTTGACTAATGGCATTATATCCGTTCAAAAACTGTTGTTTCCTGAAGAAATCCAATACATGACTCTAATAAATTCTTCTATAGTACCTAGCATTGAATCAGGACGAAAAAAATCGTTTCTTGATCAAGGCCTAAACAGCTTTTTAGAAAACATACTATCGCAATACCAAAATTACCATAATGTCCAGGCACCTACACTAAGTAATTAAATTATTGTTAGCCAATTTGCACAGAGGAAAGTAGCATTCTCAGACAAGAAAAAAAGTTAAAGTTGACTTCTGCAAAGATAGTAATGCAGGCTGCCTATTGGAACAATTAATAATTATTTTGCTAAAATAGCTTCAGTCCAAGTATATTCAGATACGAAATAGAATGGCGAATACTTTTGTTTGGAATATAGCTTATGTTTTCCGTAAAGCGAATTAATACTTAGTATCATAAACTGGAAAATGAATACTAGCTTCTGAGCTAATTCATTTTTGAACTACCAATGTACCAATAAGTGCAATATTTTCCGATGACAAAATTATTTCAGCCTTCCAGTAAAAGAAATTTGATTCCATAAGGATTGTAAAAAGCATATTTAACAATCATGTAATCAGTAGGCATAAAACTATGATTAATTATGTCAACATTAAGGTTTCCCTGAGACAGAAATCTGAGGTATTCTTTCCGATGTCCAGTATTTTTCAGCCTTTTCAAACAAATTATAGCTTTATCTTCAATACGCATGTAAAGCGAATGAATACTAAGCAATAGCTCAAGTGCAGAAGTGGAAGTTGTTTTAATAAATCATATGGCTACACAAAACCAGTTTTTAAGTTTTGTTCAGTCTACTTCGGAAGATTCGTTTCTGATTCTAGATAACTAAAGCACTAAGCCATAAGTGATGATGGGACAGATAATCATAATGTAAATCCAATAAATAGCTTTGTTATTTAAGCTCCAAGTTCTTCCAAATGTATTTCTGCAAGCTCAGAAAGTTCTTGTTGCACTTTCAATATTGAAATAATTTTTCCAGCTTAAGTTAATGTCAAAAATACTCATAAGAATTTCACTTCTTTGGAGCGGTTAATTCTTGCCCAAAAATTATCCTTTTCAGATTAAGATGGTTTTTCTTTGTGAAAGCAATCATAGTTTTTGTGGATTCACAGAAAGAGTTTTATTATTATAATGAGTCTCAACTCGTTTTGGGGCATTCGACATTATATTAGAGAACGTTTTGCCAAATTTACCTCTGACGATAATAACTAGATTATCTGCATACCTAATTGTGGTTATTCAAATCATGTTTAAATATTCTAGAAGGGAATCTACATCACAGCACCACAAGATTATTGGAAGAATCCCTCCTTATTTACAACAAACTTAGATCATGTTTTCTAATAAAAAGGAGACTGACAAATCTATTATTAAGCAGGTTTTTGACCGAGAAACAAATAGGCAGTAATTCCTTTTTTAATAAGTGGCTAAAAATGGTTTCAATAGCTACCTTATCAAAGGGCATCTTTCAATATCTAAGACAACAGCTGAAGCAAGTCCTTTAGTTTTAAAGTTTTTCTTCAAAATGAATGGCAGGTTATAGATCACACCGTCGGTGGATTTATCTAATTGATTTTCATTTTGGGTGTTAAAAATTGGATTATCCACTAAAAAAACTTTTCTGACATATCTAAATATCAACTTTTCAATTGCCTTGAAAAGAAATGAGATTAAACTAATAGGTGTGAGAAATTTACCTTTATAGTAATTGTCTTTTCCTACTTTAGAAATAAAAAGTACTTTTGCATTTTTGTAGAATTTGTAAGCCATTCTTCACTGCATGCAGAATGTAATTGAGAAAAGCAAACATTTAGGAGTTTTTGGGTTCTAAAATTGTAAAATAAATAAAAAATGTTGTAAATTCATTAAAAGTGAAAAAAAAATTCTATTTATTCTTATTCTATTAAGTATGGTACTTAATTATATGTAATAAAAAATATGCCTTTTTTGGAAGCATTTCTGGTAAAAATTTGACCGCTTAAAGGGTTAAAGTTTATATATTTTTTTTTGTTATAGCTACAATTTTCCCTCGTGTTCTAGTGAACATTAGCATCATATCCTGTGACAAGTTTCATATTGAATCAGCTATGATCTAAAATATTTATAATTTACTCTTTGAATGTGTTTTTATTTTCAAAAGAAAGATATGATGATATAAGTATCAGCTTTGATTCCTTGCGATAAATAAAATATTTTACAGCAACATTGTCCCCATTCAGGTATATAGTCAAAATAGAAGCATTAAATTTGCTATTAACAGTAATATAAGCTCTTGGTCTCAAACAAAATTTATCACAAAAGATGTTAAAACCATTAAGATGTATGTCCACAACAGAGCCATAATGGGTCTATTGCTTCTGAATCAATACAATACTAATCTTCCCTCTTGTCATCTACTTGCTAAGAATAGCCGAAGTTGATCAATTGTGATAAAGTTTCATTTGATAATCATTTGATCATGATGAAGTTCCATTGTTACTTTGATGACGTTTACCGTTCTCACATGCAAAAGAAGCTAAGAGGTAGCATTGATTTCTCGTGTTACCACAAGAATGAGAGTCACTTACTTTAATTTCCTGCAAAGCCTTGGCTGATTTTCTCTCAGATAAAGGAGAGACAGGCTCTGGGTAGTAACAGAATCCATATCTAATTCTAGTTCTTTAATGCTAAATGATTCACTGCCCCCTTACTAGAAATAGGAGAGGAGGATTTACTTACTTGTGAGGAAGTTACTTGAGGAAGTATCTAGCATTACTTCTATCTCATCCTTGGTTTCGGTCCCTGAGAATTTAAAACATTTTTCAAACCTGTAAAGGCAGCATAATTCGCATTTTCGATGTCGGTAGCTTCAATATCAATCTCAAAGATCCATATGATGGAATGTGTCCCAAAATGTTTCTGGAGAACACAACAGTCTAAAGATTTCAAATCCCGGATGAATCTTTTGAGCTGTTTCAGAAGGTTGGCATGATCCCTGATATGAGTGTCCTTTGTCTTTTTAAAGTCCACTTTTACCAGATTTGTAAGTTCAGTGTGATCCAAAACTCTGAGTCTCTCACTCCCAAATATGTGCTTGTTACCATGGAGGGCATTTTTAATTCCTCACATTTTTTCAAAGTCGTCTCATGGGAATATCAGTTCTCCAAGCACTAGACTGAGGCCAACAAACATTACAGAGATGATTTCACAAGGGTACTTCAACCATTTCTTTTAGGATTTCCATATATACGGGAGCTGGCAAGCTCCCTGGTAAATTTAATAGATTAAAAACAATCCTACAAATTTACTGTTTTAAAACATTAAAGAACATATACAAAATTATCAGGTAGGTGGTCTTTCCAAGGCATCTTTGAAGCAGTGCTGCTGGGAGAAAGGGTTGAAACCTCAGACCTAATTTTTTTTGTCCCTTCCAACTTCTGAGCAGTCTCAATCTTAAATCGTCGCCTTAAGTTCCTTTGTGTTTTTGTCTGTGAACTCCCGACTTATCAACTGTAGTCTGGGTGTGCTGTCTGGTGACAACTCCACTTAACTCACAGCAAGATTCCTGGTGCTCTCTTTTGTGAAGGCATTCTGTTCCCTTGTAACAGTTTGACCGGATGATTGATTATCACCAGAAGGAGGAGCAAATAATTTTTGATATTTACTTGCTATCCCGTCGATCTTTTTTGCCATCAAAATATGTCATCCAGTTTTGGAATTTTTTATAATTCTTTACAAAATCAAGATACTTTGCAAAATCAAATTAATTTATGAGATTCTTTGCATTTTTTATTTATTTGAAAGCGTATAAGGCAATTATTGCAAAAAACTTAAAAATAATGAAATGATATGAAGTATAGTTAATTTATAACATTAATTCAAGTTTGATCATCATTAATTGTACTTCTGTTATTGAAATATTTTTCTTTTTGAAAAATATTCATTTCCTTGATCAAATTTCCTTGAACAATCGATTAAAAGCATGTAGCAAATAAATTCTGTTTTTGCTCTAAATTTGCTATTTTGCAATAATTAAAAAACATTTGTGTGCAAGTACTTTTATCGATTAGTAAATTACATTTAAAGAAATTTAATATTACCATTTAAACAAGTATTTTGCTCCAGTTAATAAAATAAAAATTGTGATGTGTGAAATATTCATGTGAAAATGTTTTTCTTAAATATTTTTTGGAATCCATAGTTTGAAAATCGAAATAATTTGGTTTTAATTTTTAAAGAAAAACATGTGAAAAATTATGCGATTTCACTATTTTAATTAAATTGCTACTGGAAAAGATAAAAATATAATACTTAATGAAATGATTAAATTTTCGAGAAGAAAAATAAAATTTTATACATCTTTTTGGCTTCAAAATAAACATATAGGTTAAAATAAACTTCTCTAAAAATATAATAACTCACATTTTTATCGAAAACATTTCCTGTCTAATGAACGCTAATATGAATCATATAAATATATTTTAATTTGCTTGGCCATAGACAAATATTATCCAACCAACTCTAAAATTAAACAACCTAAGTATTTCCTTCTCGTCAGAAATGAGAAAATATTGATTTTGGCTGTAGTATGTTATCGTAGATATTGATTATCTGATTTTTGTGAAAACAAAGTTTGTGCAAAATTTTCAGGATAAATTCAACCAGTTCTGACTTGAATATTTCTTTATGCATCTATTATGATTTTGAATGTATATAAATTTTTATGAAAATTTCAGTGATTATTTTACTTGTTTGACTCGCAATTTTTTAGTCGAAGTGTGTATATTTAATAGCAATTTTTTTATCATTTTTTTCAAAGAAATGTACTTGAATTTCTCTCTGTTTCAATACTACTTAAAATTGTTTTCAAAATATTTATATGCAATATGCTACACACGTAAACTATGTATATATACAAAAATTTAACAAAAAATGGTTTGTATATTGGAGAATTAAAAGATTTTCTTTACTGAAAATCGTAAGTAAAATTTAAATATATATTAAAAATGAAACACAGCAAGATACACAAATTGTTAATATTCCCGTATTTTTGTGAAAATATGACATAAAATACTTGTATTTACAAAGTATAATTAAAGCATCTCTGATTCCTACTTTTCGTCTTCGAAAAGTACCAAAGAATAATTGATAAAAATCTATGTGATTTTGAAAGCTTTGAATACTCATTTAGTCATTTGCCAGTAAAAAAAATCAAGTGATTGAAGTTTAAATTATTGGAAATATCTTTTAAATGTACTTATGATATAAAATAAGAATAAAACAATTTAATACCATTCTTTTTACTATTATTTCAAACAAAAAAGGAAGCAAAATTATTTCTCTTTAGGAGTGAAGTATAAATAATTTTATTTCTTATTTAAGAGGAAAACAATTTTTCTAATTACTCTTTAAATAAAAAAACTTGATAACATGTTTTGGCTTTTTAATATGAATTATTAAAAATACATGAGGAAAATTTCGAACGTATTTGCTGATAAATAAATAATAATTTTTGTTTTTTTTAAGAAATCGTATTTATTAACTTCTAAATTTCCACATAATATGCATAATGAATCATTACAGTAATATAGGATAAAATCCTAAGAATACATTCAAAAAGTTTTAAGTGTACCTTAGTGAAATGCTCAGTAAATATATATTTATTTCATGTAATTATTTAATAAATATCTATTTATGCCCCAAGTACACAAACTAAGTTAAATTAAATAAGACTTAACGTTAACTATTATTTTATTTTGATCGGATTTTTTTAAACATATTATTAGAAATGTAATTTATAAATTTTATATTTATAATTTTATAAGAAATATGAAAAATATGATTGATATCCAATGTCATTTGAAAAAATTAAGTAAATTTCTATATCCTTTATTTTAGTTAATTAAATTTACCTTTAAATTAAATTAATTTTGATGTGTTTAATATTCAATTAAAAGCATTGATAAAAATAATTGCCTTCTAAATACATTATGCCTAGGACAACGTTATGTTTTAAATTATTTTCTTAAAGAATAAGATACAAATATATAATTACTTTCAGTAATGTTTTTCTGCCTTTTGATTGTAAAATTCTTTAATACTTCTCGATCTTTATTCATATTTTATATTGTTGATTTAATCATTGTTGCTTACTATTATTGTAATCATATTTTAATTCAGTTTTAAAGTTGCTCATGTCATAAGATTGTTACTTACAAATGTTTTAAAATTTATCATATATCTGAGAATTTTAAAAAACTTAAAATCATAACATTTTTCTTACTAAATTATACAAAACCTTTTAATAGTTCACCATTTATTTTAATATTTTCAATAAGTCTCTAAACAATTAAAGAATATCATAAAAATGTTCATTAGCAACAAATATTTTTTGCTTTAAAATTATGCAATATAAACTATTTCAATAAATAACTTATTTCTACAGTAATAAATCAAATTTAACTATTAAAATATATTATCTTTATTATAATGAATATAATTTAAGATAATTTAGATTCAAGTTATACAATTTAAGATATTTGTTTTGAATCATATTTTTAACAATGAATTGTTTTATCTAATTAATTATCTATGCATGTACGTTAAAAAGTCAAGAAAATAACAATAATTATCAGAAAAATGATAGTAAAAAATTAATTTCGTGAAAATAAGGTAGGTAATATATAAATACATATTTTTTATTGTGTTTCCTTTTATTTTTTGTGACTAATTATATATTATCATAATATTTTATTATTATTATATATTATTAAATATATTAATGATTTTTGTGAGATGATATAGAAAATTTGATTGGGTTTACAATTATTTACTCTGTTATCATTTTATATAGATTACAGGAGATTTTAGAGAAATATATTATAATATTAAATATCTTTTATATTATAACATTGAATAAAAATATATTTTATTAGATTTCTTAAATTGAATAAGTCATTTCTTCCTTGCAGATACTCATATTTTAGTTTTTTTCCAATATTATTTATAAATAAAAATACTTTATTTTGTAAGTTTATTAGAAAGGAAAATGTATATTAAAATTTAGCTGTTTTTAAATGAAAAAAGGGATATTAGGAAGTATAGATTAATAAGAATTTATATATTATGTTTGTATAAACTAATTAAATTGTATGAAATAAGATTTTGTGATATAAAATAAATTTACAAAAAATGTAATTTTAAAAAATTATGTCTTGAGTTCGTATTATAATCTGGCCTGTTCATTTTATATTGAAATAAATATTTTTAGTGACGTTTCTTCATAATTTATCAATAAAATATTATACACAAATTTTCAGATATTAATATTATTATATTATATGTATTTTAAAGTTTAATTTTTATTTTTAGTTATATATTAATTTTTGACTCATTTAATGACTAAACTAATAATCTTTGATTATTGAAATCTCCTCTGATTATTGAATTAATAAAATGATTAATATCTGCGCAAAAGATGAATCATGTTTATTGGCAAAATACGCTTGTGGATTTACCAAAGGCTTAACTTAATTTTTTAGATTCAGCAGCGCAACAATATATGTATAACTTCAAAATGAAAAAGAAGATTAAACGTTTTTAATAAGCTTTATGTAAAATTCCCTGAGTAAAGTGATGAAATGCATATTCTCTCTGAAAAATGTTATGTGTAGATATTTAGTACAAAAAATCACAAAAAGACACTGTAAAAATCTAAAATATTGTTCATTTAAGTGTAGTAATTTACAAGATATAAAGAGAGAAAACTATTCAATAAAGTTGAACAGAAGTAATGAATGACAAATCTTTAAATTTTCAATACTTTAAATATTTTGAGAAGATTGTAGCAAATGTTTAGCTCAAGATATCTAATAACTTATGAAACATTCTCAATCATAGGACATATATTTTAAAATGTGTGCTTTAAAAATAGTACTCAATTTCTGGGTAACTCTGGTATGGAAAATTATTTTAGATCATATTATTAAAACTTTATTACCTATATATGTTATTAAAGTATTTCTAAGTTGTGTCCATGGTGCGAGAAAAATTAAAAAACGAAAATCAAAATTGAATTTATTATTATTTATGGAATCTTATTTAAATTCAATCTTACAAATTTGTATCATTGACACAATTACAATTATAATAGTATCTTTAGATATTTTTAACGCGTGCAATTCAAAAGCACATTCGTGAGGAAACTTTTCAAAACAATAATATATATAGCAAGATTTATATATTATTGTTTTGATAAGTTTTAACTTTAATTTTTTCAAAAGCATAATGTTTTCACACTTTTCCTCACTTAAGCTTTAACTTCTTCACAGAAAAAAATATTTCATATGAGCACAACATGTTACATGCCATGTATTTGATACAATTCAAATACATGCATAATTTGATTCAAATACATGCATGTTTTATGCCATGTATTTGAATATTTTTGCGGTATATACTCTCGTGATTTTATTTAGATTTTTCAACAATTAGTTTACTGTCAATTTCTATTACAAATATGTCATTTAGCATGTGTTATTGTCTTTTGGAGAGAAGCTTCTTAGAAAATGGACTGTATTTATGAGCCGCAAAAAAAATCTAAAAATATTTCAAGCTAACAACTTATGAAACATTCTTACAGACAAATGAAATATGAAACTCATCCTAATTATTCAACAATATTGAAGTCTGAAATTGGATCTAATTCTAATAGATCTCGGTTCTCACACAATGAATTGAAACGTATAGTTCCAATTTTTCCTATTAAAACTTAAACTATCTTTGAATAAAACATACGGATTTTGCAAGATTGGATGTTTCTGCTTATATTTGTAACTGAAACTAGTTTAAGTATAACGTTTTAAATAAATTTTTGTATAAAATAAAAATTTCAACTGTTCTAAAATTCCTATTTGATGTTTAGCACTTCAATATTTATGTACAATGATTTAATATTGCTCATAATAGGTAATCATAAACTTAATTAAAAATGTCTGATGTATTGATATTAAATTTAGTAATTGATTTATTTTACTCTACTTTTTTTATTATGATGTAGGAATTTATATCAACATTTAAAAGATTTCAAGTATATTCATAAGAAAATCTCTTTTTGTACACATCGTCCCAATTTTTAATAATACTTATAATATCTAACTTTTATGAAACATCTCTATAATTACCAATAAAAATATCAATTTAATTTCTCTCGATGATCCAAGTGAAGCATTTCAGAACTTAATTTCAGTTTTGAATATATCTAAATTTTAATATGTGTGTACATATTTTCTAAAATTAAATTGTAACTCATAAAGAAAAAGGATTAGCTCTTTATTTTTAATGAATTGAGTGTTGGGAGATTATTGAATGAAATGTTCTAAATTTTAAAATTAAAAGAGATGCATATAAACGTAGATCAAGATAAGCTGCTATCCACTTATGTATTCATGACCATTACTGTTACAATTTCTTCTAGTTTATTTTATAATTGAGCACATTATTTAGTAAAAACATTTTAACATAATAAATATTTTCCTAAAGAAAATTAAATTTGATTTTCAAGACAAACTTGAATTACAACCGTTATATTCAGCAAACTAATTTCACCAAATTTATACAAATTATGAATATAAAAGCTTTTTTTCAGTGTGTGTGTGTGTGTGTGTGTGCACGTGCACATAATCTATTATTAACATCTTTCAAATTATCTAATTCGGTGTCACCTCTGAAAAAGTATTGTAAACATTACGCAAACTTAAGTTCAATAGCGTAAAACGTAATTTTGATTTCTTTTATGGATAAAAACAATTAATTATAGCAGAATTATACAGGTGTATTCAAATATAATTCTGTTAGGTCAATAAATAATCAACAATGACACTTTTAAAAGTATCTCTTTTTAATTTTATATACATTTTGAAAAATGATAATTGAATTTTAACTGTTAGCTTTTTTAATTGATAGTTAATTTTGATAAATTATTTATCTTATATATTTCTAGACCTTACTGAGGCATTAAGCTTATTTAAATTGATTAATTTAAAGGAAATAAATATTTTTAGTGCTTAAACTTATAAAAGAAACATTTTTAAATTTCTGCTACAAAAATATTTAAAATTTATTTTATGTCACTCTCTTTTGTAAAATTTGAATTTGCCTACGTGAATCTAAAAGTACACTCTAGCTGCAGGCAAACTGGTAACATTTTTTATTATTTTTCACATGAGTCCTTTTCTTGTAAAAATGGAAAATATTCATTTTTTACTTTTCTCTGCAAGTTTTCGTACCTAAGGGGTGTAAATTCTAGAAGTGTTTTAGTTTCTCGAGAGAACTAGATCTAAAATAGTCTTAGTATTTCCTATTTTTATAATAAAATGCATTGTAAAAAGTGTTGTAATTCATCTGAATGCGCTTTATAAAATTAATTGACAAATTAAATACATATCTGGTACAGTTTTTTAAAATTTTAATGAAGAGAGAAAGGACTTTTTTTAAATTTTATAATAACACATTTTGAATGTGTAAATAAAAACATTTTAAATTACTAATAGTAAGTTCTTTAAATTATCTTAATTCTTTTTGTACATATTTTTAATAATATTTTTATATTTTATTTGACATTTTTACTCATGTTTTTAGTCATATTATTGCTTAATTTTAACATAAACAGTAGTCCCATATTTTCAAATAGTAAACATTATCTTATTAAAAATTGCTTTACTATAATTAAAATGAGTGAAACTCTTGAATTTTCAAATTTTTAACTTGTCTTTTGTATATTTCATCATATTGGTCTATAATAAATGCAAATATAAATGTAGAGTTTTTTGATATTAAATCAAAGCTGAAAACAGGCAAGCTCTACAATTTCATGTGAAATCATTTTTTATATATCAACACCACTTGAGTGATTCTGAATATTAAAAAATTGGTTACATAAATCATTTTCATCATAAATGCTTTTAATTATGTCATGAATTAATGAATAATATTATGTTTAAGATTTTGAAACATTTTACGACTTTTATTGCTGTAAAGTGCCTAAATTACTCTACTATTATTAAATAGCTAATATGTGATGATAAAAGTCTTATAATCAAAATCTTTTATACTTTTATAATAAACAATAATTCAAAAACCATTATTTATTTTACAATGTTGCAGTTTTTTAAGATATTTTCTTTTTATGTTTTAGATGTGCTATAAAGTATTCCAAGAAGTTGGACTTTTCGAAGCTTTCAAAATACCGATTCAAGAATTTTTGAATTATTTCCATGCTTTAGAATCTGGTTATAGAGAAAAACCATGTGAGTAAATAGCAATGATCCCGTGTCATGATAAATTGACTGTCTAATTTTTCAATAACTTTAAAATATATGATAATAATGAAAGTAAAATTCAAATCTTTTTCCAAATTAATATATGAAACTAGATTTACTACAATCGAGTTTTGTTTTTTTAAATTTTAAAGCAAATTATATATACTAATTCCATTGAAATTTTTTATCGATTTTTTGCAGATAACAATATTCGCTATTCACAGTTTTGCTCTAATTTTATTTTTTAAAATTATGAGAGTTATGATTAATATTATGCAAAAATAAAACACCAACCTAAGAATAATTTATTAAGAATTTTTAAGATTATGATATATTCCAAATGCTTAAACACTAATCAAAAATTTGCTTTACATTATAAAATGTATATTAAATAGCTTTTTAATAGTGATATTATAAAAACATATTTATTTTATAGAAATATTGTTATCAGGATTTCTAATTAGAAGCGCTTTTATTACGTTCTTGTCCATAAATTACGGCTAATGCAAGTTCAGGAAAAGAAAGAATCAGAAACAAAGTAAATGTGACTTATTTGTAAAGTCTGTTGAATAAAAAGTAAAGAGCAAAAAAAATATGCTAAATGTTTGACATCATTAAAATTGCAATTTTTACTGCCTGGAGCGAATTTCAAAAACGAACCTATTTACAAAAACCAATATAACATTGTTGGTATGATGATTACTACATAGTATGCCCCCAAGACGATGCAAATCAGGGCGTACAACGCCTAGGCATGCTGAGTATCAAAGTATCGATCTGATCTTGGGGAATATTACATTCACATTCAAGCAATGCTCAGAAGTTCCGGTAGACAAGTGGGAGGGGGTTGACAGGCTGCAATTCGTCGGCCAAGTATGTTCCACACACGCTCTATTGTATTCAAGTCCAGTGAGTATGCTGGCCAGTCTATACGGGTGATATCCTCCGATTGAAGGGATTCGTCTACAATGCTTGCATGGTTAGGACTAGCGTTGTCATCCATGAACAGACATTGTGCACCCATGGCGCCCCGAAAAAAACATACATTTTGTTCCAGATTGACATCCCAATAGATGTGGTCAGTCATGGTTATATTCTGAGCATTCAGGTAAGTTCTGGAACCCAGAATGCTTACTATCGGCACTATCTTGTGGTTTCTTGTAATTTGTATATTATTCTTCAAGATGTGTGTGATAATTCTACATGTGAAATTTTTAGTTTAGAATTCAATATCTGTGTGATTCTGAATTATCCTTAATTTATGGACATGAGTGTACTAAGTAACTAATGAAAATACATGAAAATATTAAATAATATTTAAATAAAGTTTTACACAACATAACACATACAGACACACATATATATGCAAAAATGAGACAGTAAACATTAAAATATACCACAACCTTCTAAGCATTTTTGTTAGGATTGATTTTATTTCTTAATTTGTCAACAAAGATTTATTTAAATATTTCCAATCGTGTATTTATCTATTATAAACAATTATTTAAATCATCGATAAAATTGAATAACATTTAAAGATAAACTTACTGTATGTATCATTTTGATGATAAGAGCAAATAAAAAAGATAAAAACTAGTGTTTTATGGAACATATATTTTTATAAAACGCTTTATTATTACGGTGAAAAAACGAGCTCGTTGTTGCATTTTACTTTAAATAACATTATGAAATTTTCTATAAACTTTGGAAAGCTAAAATCATAATTAACGTATTATATGTTTTATAAATTTCGTAAATAATAGAAAACCTTACAAATTTTGCTAATTCTTTTTCTGTATTTTTCATATGTGTTTTAGTATTAAATTTACTTTGGATGTTTTAATGCAATATCATTAATAACATAAATTGTAGCAGATGTTTAGTGCTCACATTTTATTGCAATATTCCAATGTTAAAAAAATGAGCAAGATATAAACTAGATAAAATATTTTTAAGCCAATTTTCATAGTTTTATTTAAAAATTAAATATAAAGTAAGTAATATAAATTAATTTCTAAATTAATATAAATAAATTTATTGATGTTCAGTTTACGCTTTTGTAATGAAACATAAGTTGCTTATTTAATGAAAAACAATTAGGAATGAAAATGGAATATTATTTTATAAATACATTATTTCATATTTATTTCATAATATTTATGAGTTATTTGGAAACGATACAATATGTTTTATCTATTATTAACAAGATTATATTAATATAATATTTTTAACAGAAAGCTCTGTTTGTCAATTCATTATGATATTATTCTAATTACTACAGTTTTCAAGATTTAATAAAGGAATTACAAAAGTGAAATACTTATTTTGAAAGTCATTTTTAGCATAATTATGATTTCTTCTTTTAGTATAATTAATAATAATTAAACTTCAATGAACGGGGTTAAATATTTTTCACATATATTTCAATATTAAAAATTAAACTTTTATCGTATACTTGAAAATGAAAATAACCAAAATATTGTTGCAAAAATTTTAATGATATAATAATAGTGTCATTGATACTAGAATAAAATGCGTAATTAACAATAGTTTATTTTCTATTAAAATTTATTCAGAAATCCTGAAGAAATTCATTCATATAATGGTTATGAAAATATAAACATATTGCGTCGTAAAATGCATATGCCTAAACCGCTAACTTCTGTATGCTTACTATATACGGATTTATAAGATTGATTTAATATCTATATACTAATAATGTATTTTCATATCACTGTGCATGATTTCAAACATGATCATGCATGATGCCAAACGTGAGAATTTTTTTGCAGATCATAATCGTATGCATGCCGCTGACGTTCTACAAGGAGTTTACTACCTCACATCTCAACCTATACCTGGATTTCAGCAGATATCTTCTGATGCTACAGACTCTCCTCTTCATAAATCTAATGGTATTCTTAATATTATATACTCTAAATTTTTTTTTTAATTTATTAGGAGACAAGTTTTATAATTTTATAAATCTAACAAAATTATAAAATATTTCTTGTTAAAAAATGTGTTATATTTAAATTCTAAAAGAATATTAAAACAATGTTCATAAATCTGAATTTTTATCGTAAAATTATTTTTAATTTTTGAGAGTATTACTCTTTAATTATTTAAAATTTTATTTAAACTATGTTAAACTTTTCAAAACATGGTGAAAATTTAAGTACTCATTGAATTGTATAAGCAATCGAAGTTTTTGAAAATTGAGATTTGAAAGTATAGCATAAGCATTATGCAATTTATTTGAACAGGATTTACAGTATCTGTATGATTTTTTTAAAGCCATAGCATTTTTCAGCCACTAAAGAATTTGTTTGATGAATAATCATTAAGTTCATTAGAATTTATTGCAAACTACCTCGAGAACTTGAAATGAAGTTTCATTTTATAATATACATTTTGGATAAATTATTATTAATATTATTATTGTATATAGATATATATATAATCAAGTATGTTCAATAAAAATCGATATAAAGAATAAAGTTTGTAGGTATTTAATTTTTACTTTAGTTTTATAAATTTCTAAATTATTATAACGAAATAGTAACATTTTAATTCATGAAGAATTTTGTGCTTCTTAGTTATTATATTCTATGCAGGTTTAAAATAAAACCAAATATATGAAAAATTATTTTGTATACATTTGTAAATCGAATACATATTAAAATATTATAAATGAATGAATTTATTCATTAATAAGAATGGAAAACATATTTTTTGAGGAATTTAATTTAACTCCTATTATTTTACTTTTATCTGGATTTTTAACTACAACAGTAGCAGTACGACAATAATTGTTATTTGAAAACCGTTGCGTATGATATGCAAGTTTACTTTCTAACTTCAAGAAATTATGCACTTATACCATTAATTTTTATAAATAAAACTGCAAATGATAGAAACTTTAAAATTATTTTAAAGTATTCTTCTAAGTAAATTTACATAAAGATAATGTAAAATATGTATATGAATTTGAATGTTAAAATAACTTTTTAGATTCACTTTTTAGATTCATTTTTAGATTCAAAGAATTCACTAAAACAATAATAGTGCGGATTTACTTAAATTTAGAATTCTATAATTTAAAAAAAATACAAGTTGTTATAATTTTAGGAATTTTTTTAAATCTAATTTTGCATTTATATATATGTTGATTATAAATTTTAGAGCTGTGTAGTCATGGCGAAATTTTTGTGTGTGTGAAAGCATTTTTTCTAACAAAGTGAAACATTATTTTAACAAGATATTATGAAGAAAATATTGTTAAATTTATCAAAGCACGATGCTCATATATTTATATAACTAATATCCTAAAAAATATAATTCTCTATATAAATAATTTTAATAAATAAATTTCATCGATTACTGTTGGACATGAATAAGATATTGTAAAATCACTTCTCGATCAAATGTGCTTAAATATTTTTTAAAAATATTAGTCATCGTGAAAAATTTAAATATTTTACCATTTTACAAGTTTTAATCTAATATATATAAACCTAAAACTAATATTAACAACCAGTTCTAAAAATAAATAAATTTAGCTGGAAAATTTTTTTCTTTTTATTTTAAAATGAAGTCAGGCAAAAATCAATTTTACAATTGTTGTTCAGTTTATAATTGTAAAGAATTGCTTTGAAACATTAATAGTAACAACTCTTTAAACCGTATAACTCATTTCTCGGATAAAATATCAGTGAATTATTTCTATTAATTCCTTTCTTTCATAAGCTGTAGAAATATTATTATCGAAATACTCTATACATTAATTATAAATACATTAAAGTTAAATATTAACAACAGAGAGAAAACCTGTAAAATGTAAAAATTGGTGAGAGTTTGGCTGATAAGGCAGAAAGCTTTTATTTAAAATTAAGTTATCTTGATGAAAGCCTTTATAAAAAAAGTTAAACATATTGACTAGGAAAACAACCATTACTGAATCAAGAATCTGGAACTGGTATCGAAAGAGGCGTAGGTGTTGAGGGGGGGAACTAAAATTAAATCTTTTCTTTTCATGGCAGGTGAGTAGCTGGAACCCATCTCTTGTTGTGGGGCAATAAAGAACTCATCCGTTTCCTAGGTAACGAGACTCTACAGGTGCCCGGGTAAAAGGTGTGTGAGGGCGTAAGAGTAGAATCTGTAACTTCTACACAGGAAAGTTATCTCTTTTCCGGGACAACATCGATCGTTAAAAGAAAATTTTACCTGAAGCCGCATTAATTTTTTTCTAGGGACGCAATTGTCTTTTTCTTTAATCCAGATGGAAAAGGAACCGGAATTTAATACCTAGAAATACAAAAATGATGGAATTCCCTGATGGTGGTGGAAATTGAATTTAATGTCAGGCGGATCTGATGATTTAATGGAAGGTTTAGCTTTAAGCCTTACATTTTTTAAAGTAATGACACATACTGGAGATCAAAAAATTAAGTAATGCTTCCAGAGGTCATTGCTTTTTTCCAATAAATTTATTACTAAGTATCAGAAATTTTCTCTTTATAACAGTTTTCATTAAATTTATAATAAAATTCTTATTTTAAGAAAAAGTAGTAAAACACTGCTTTTAGCTTAAGACACATAGGATCTAGTATATTTTAAATAATTAGCCCTCTATAATTGAAATACATACATTTTATCGCAAATAAACAAAAGTTTATTGTTAATAATTATTAAATATTTTTTACAAAAATTTTAAACATACCTCATATTTAAAAAAAAGTGAATTAGCGTTTTTTTAAAGAAATATACCTGTTACAACATGAACTTTTTCTGATTTCAATAGGTATTTGATTATAACTTATCTTAAATTTCAGAACTAAAATACTTCTTTCAATTTCTGAATAATTAAATAATAATTTAATTTTTGAGAAATTATATACATATATACATATACATATAATTATACATACATACATACATACATATATATATATATATATATATATATATATATATATATATATATATATATATATATATATATATATATATATACAGGTGTCCAGAAAGGACTCCCTGATTTCAAAATTAAATATCTCGAAAACAAAGATAGATAGAGGAATGCAGTAAAAGGTATGTTTATTGTGAAAGCTGTAAGAATTTTATACAGCAATTTGAAATAATAGTTACAAAAGCTGCTAACAGATGGCGCTGTACAATGTACAGCTCAAATCAGCATACATAAATGAAATAATCGTTTGAAAACATTCTTTGCAAAAAATCACATCACAATGTTTTCAACGCTAACCTCCTTTCACGCTTCAATAGTTGGGCTTCGGATCACTATTTACACTAAACATTACGTATGGCGTTTACAGCGCCATCTGTTTGCAACTTTTGTAACTATTATTTCAAACTGATGTATTATATTCTTACAGTTTTTACTATAAACATACCGTTTACTGCATTCCTCTATCGATCTTCGTTTTCGAGATATCTAATTTTGAAATCAGGGAGTCCTTTTCTGGACACCCTGTATATATATATATATATATATATATATATATATATATATATATATATATATATATATATATATATATATATATATATATATATATAGATGGAGAGTAGAATTTATATATTAACTATTTAAACATTATTATACTTTTTTCATTATACAATGCTAGAGTTTTTATCACATACAATAATTGATATGATTAATGGATATTATTTTATAATATTACCAAATAATAATCTCTATTTCTAGTTAGAGTAATATAATAAGAAATCATTAATTTTATAAATATTTATAAATGTTAAGTAATAAGTGGTTAACTGCTTAAAATTTATAGTTCCTCATAACTGTTTTACAGATTTAGAAATTGTTAATAACATGAACAATTCGAGTTTATTTTTTGAGTTAATCGGATTTACCGTAAAATTAAATTTATTAAAAAAAAACTAAATGTGTCTGAAAAAATATGTAAAATGAAATAATTTTTCAGTTGAAAATAACAATATATTTCATGGAAATCGGCACCTTCAGAAAAATGTCATTTTATTCTATAATGTCATGTGATTAAATTAATGTCTATGACTTTAAATAATTATGTTCCTGTAAAAAATATACATTAAATGCTCTAATGAAATATATTTACATTATCATAAATTGTATAAAACTAAATGAATGCGATAAGCAAGATAAAACAACAAGTGGATGCAATGTATGCAATATGATTTTAGAAAATGTTCGTTACATACAATTTCAAAATATGTGAAAAAAAGTATGTGCAAAAAGTTTAAATCAGAAATATTTGAATCTTTACTAATGGTAATTTTAGAAACTTACAATACGTTTTTTAAATTTTTGCTCAAAAAGGTATTTGAATTGCTTAAAACATATATGTGTGAACTTGAAATTTTTTACATCAGTATTTAAGTATTGCAAAAAATTAGAGCTATTCCTAATTTATACTTTTTTATTAGTGGTATTAGAATGTCATGTTTTCTATCATAGCTTTGAAGTTATCAATACTTAATAAACACCAGAAGTACTTACATTTTAAAGATATTAAAATTATTGATGATTTTTATAACATTATACTAAGCTATAGCTCGTGACATCAGAATTGTTAGACATCAGTATTTAAAATAATATGGTGAGTTTATAGCGCTTAATGATATTTTAATTGTGTATTAATCGTCTTTGAAAAATAAGTATGTATGTGCTTATTGAATATATGCCTATTTATTGAATGGAAATAACTGCTACATAAGTCACTGATATAGTTAACAAAAGCATGGGCTGAAAAGAAGAGATTTTTCTTGATATAATTATATTAGATATTTAAGGGTCAGTAGTGTTAAATACTACATTACACAATATGAAATTAAGTAAATAATTTGTAATTCTTTTGAAAATCTACAGAATGTTATGTAATATTTTTAATAATATGCTGTAAAATGAATTATTGCAACGATGCACTTATTTATATAGAATTTCTAGAAATGGTAAATCAACATTAATTATTTATACATTTAATATTTTTTCGCTTAAGCTTTTCTTTTACTTGAAATTATTCCTCCCGATAATATTTATTCAAAATATGGCTTAAAAATAGATCACTTAATAATTTGTTTATTTTGAATTATACTCTTTAATTTAACACTCTGTACTATATAAAATAAATGACACAAAATAATAAAAGATTTGGTAAAGTGAATTCCATAATAAATAATTATTTAAGAAATAGTTTATGTAGTTCAGGAAAAATATCTTAAATAAATTATGTTGAAAATACTATTAAAATTTTTATTCAAAATTGTCTAATAGAGTATAAGAATATTCTATGTAAACTGTAAAAATATAAGTACATTTTAATGTTTACTTTGAGAATTCTAGATTATGAGTTTTTTAAATTTATTTTGCCTTGTTAAAAAAGGAAACTCTAAATAATAATAATAATAATGCGATTGTTAAAATGGAGCCTGTTTTCATCATTTTTACATTAATTTTGATTTTACTTTGAACATAAGTATTTTTTTAAATAAAAAATTCTTAAATAGTATTTTTAATAATACTTCGAAACTGCTCTTGCATTGGAATATATGTTGTCTTATTTTTAATTTCAAGTCACTGATATTTGATTATTGTTATCTGATATGTCAAATAATGAAGTAAATTATAGTCGTAATCTCAAATTTATATCTTCAAGACGACATGTTTTGTTATTCATATATTTCAACATTTATTTAAAAATATATATGCCGCATTTTTTGCTGTATTCGGAAAAAGTATTTGAAGTTATTTTTACCGCATATAAATGTTTATGTAATATTCATGCTTGGTAAAATAATAATTCATTACATACCTATTTAAGCTCCGTTTAAAGAACAAACTGTAACTGATGCCAAAAAAATATAAATTTTATGTTTCTTAACACACACAAATGTTCCATTCTAATTTCTACAGAATGTTATCCCTAATTGTAGCTAATTATTTTGAAAAAAAATGGTTATTTAATAATGTATAATAAAAATAATTAAAATCATATATTTGCAATTATTTAGTTTCTTAACTATAGTATAACAAATCTTTTTAAAAAAACATTTAGTGAATAAAAGTTAGGATTAAAATATGACTTAATTTTGTCATGTAAAATAGCTTTTAGTACTATTTTTGACCTTCAGGCAAATATTTTTAAAATACCTACTAGTTTTACATTTTGATTAAATGATAAGTATAGAACTTTACAATATATTTTTTGTATAACTATATTTTAAAATGTTTAATTTAAATAATTCTGTAGAGATTATCTTCACAAATACTTGGAGTAATTGGTTTAAACCAAACCTATGCCTCAAGGCTGAGCTTTTTCAAATAAACGAAGATATAATGGAGCACAAAATTCTCTACATTATTTATTCTCTTGAAATAGTTTGCCATAAAATAATTAAAATATGATTGCATTTAGCTATGTCTCAAATGCAGTTCATTTATCGTAAACATATGAATTTAGTAAACGTGTAAAAATATTTATCTTTTATTAATTTTGTTCTTTTTTTTTAGAAACAATTGTTAATATGAAAGTATTATATGGAGCAGAATACTTTAGACTTCCTTCTGATAAAATGAATGTTATATTATATTCTTTAAGGCTTCATTTTACTCCAAATAATATTTGTGATACCTAAATTTAAAATAATGAAACCACATTTATGTTTTAAAATTAATTCTTACGTGTTTCATATATTTAAAAGTAATATGTCGCTTCTAAAATTGAATATTCCTTTTTTTAAAATTAAATTTGATATTTTATTATTCGTTGGAAAATCATATAATAAAATAATTTCAAAATGAAATTTCAAACATTTTTTTACATTTTTAGCATTTTTATTTACATTTATCTATATGTTTATTTAGAATAATATCATATTCGTAACCAAAACAATATTTGTTTTACGTAATAACTAGTTTACATCAAATGCATTTTTATTATAATTTCTCAAGAAAGGGAAAAAATGTTTCCTTTTCCTTTAAGACATTTAGAAATTTTTATCATACAAATGCAAAGTTATTATTTTCTAAAGAAACGTACCCATAAAAGAACATATAGTGCCAAGAAATAAATATATAAAAATATATACATATGCTCACATGATATGAAGATTTATATCAATATTATTCACTTAAATACATATTATTTTAACACTAGAAAATTACAGTTTTATAATATGTTTAACAATGTTTTGATTTTCATCCAATATTTGTTTCCCAAAAAATATGTTAATTCGATTTTTCCTATGTTTACTCTATATTTTATAATAAATTATATAATTTTTCCGGATGTTAACAAACAAACTCCAATTATTAGGTTTAATTTTCAATGTTAAACGCCAAAAGTTGTTTAAAAATGTATGAAACAATTTGATAAATACATTAAATAAACGAAAACAAGGCATTTTTATCCGGTATTATCATTTATATTATATTTGTTGTTTTTCTATTACTCAGCTTTATTATTAGAAATTGATTTTCTTTTCAAACCTTCCAAAGATATATCTTTTGATAATTCTTTAGCTGACGTTTATAAAACCGGATATCTTAAGTGGAATCATAGTTTTCTGCTAAAAGATGTATGATTTGATACTCTGAAAAACTCTTTGATACGAATCAGATTATATATTTCCAAACAATTTTCTTTAATCATTTAATGGATGTTAGAAAGTTTATAAATTGTAAATGGGTTTCTTTGATATAAACTTTAGCTTCACTGAAATACAAATATCAGTTTCTTAGACGAAATGTGAAATCCAATGTTCATAAATGAAATATAAAAAAGCAAATTTTTATATAAATAAAAACAGTTTTATACTCTTGTAATTACGTTAAATAAAAAATTTCAAATTATTAAAGTAGTAATAAAATATCCCAAGTGTTTCACTCTTGTTGAATCAGTATTGAATTATTTGAAAAATATTTTGGCTTAAGAAATATCTAACTGCGCTTAAATTTTGACACAATTCAATCATTTGTGGAACCAAGTATATTTATTGTATGTACGCATGGCTAATATTTCTTATTAAAATAAATATGTTCTGCATATAAAAAACATGGACATATTGTTTAAAATTATTACGAAAAAGCATTTTGGGTAATTTATTTTTTAACATTTCTCGCAAAATTGTTTCCCCATATTTTAGTCTATGTAAAATTTATTACGTTTTACATTATTCTTTGTCTCTTGTATTATTTAACGAAATAGAACATTAAATATTTCTTGAATTGTTTTCAATTGCATTATAATCCTAATTGTCTTAAGCTATTTCATAATACTGTAAGATAATACATCAAAATAATATCGAATAAAATATTCTTGTATAAGTCTAACTGTGCTTTTCTATTCTCAAAACAATTAAATATATTTCAAATCAAAGCATTTTTCAAATAAATGTGTACCCAAGGATTTCATTTAAGTATCCTTGTTCGTTATCAGAATATTTATACATATACTGATTTAACTTCCTTTTTAAAAATCCTCTGATATTTAGATATTAATAAATCTTAAAAATGTCTGTATTCTTATGAATAGATGAATGGTAATTCTATATTTATTCATACTATTATATAGATGCTAATTATTTATAGGTGGAGTTTATTTAACTTGGTTTATAAAATACATTACCGGAACTACGTACTGTTGTACTAAAACTTATTTTAGTGCAGTTTATAAAAAATGAATAAATATTATTTAAGTTTCAAGACGTAAAGCTTAGTTAGAAATACATAAAATTATAATTAAAATTCACTAATCTTAATAATCAAAAGAATATTTTTTGAAAATATTGATTTTAATCTTGCTATAATATATTTATAACACATATTCAAAGACTATCAGTTTGAGTTAAATATGTATCATTTTAGCATCTCGTCTTTTAGCCCTGTGTTTCACAATTATGTTGATGAATGATGACTTTTAATTAAGTATCTGCATTAGGGGTTTTTCTTATCAGCAATCAGAAAACGTTGATTGACCTTAAAAACTTCATTTTCAATTTTTATAAAATGCTGCTACAGTAAACGTCATAAACATTTTCTTAAAACTTAACTGACAATACCAGGAATTTAACTGAATATTAATCTTTTTGAATCCTCTACATTTGCAACACTATCATACACAATAATTTTTCATTAAAATGTTAAGAGTTTCTGGTATATAAATGTTCATTTCACATGCTGTTCCAAAACTATAAAATCAGTTCTCATATGATCATATCCTAATAATATGCAATTAATCATTAGACCCATAAATAGTTCACTGAAAAGAAATATTCGCAAAAAACTGAAATTAACAGTATTTTTAGAATTAAAAGTAATAAAGAGAAATGAGATATTTGGAAAAGAGATTTTTTTCTTATTTTTTTATGAAGGGTAAAAATTTTGTATTTTATTAACCTACTTTCGGAGACTTCTCTTACAAAAACAGGGAAAACTGGTAATTTGCCTTATTTTACGTTGATCAAAATATTTACCTCGTGTGCATATACATTTTTTCATTTACTTTTATTAATTATTTATAAATACTGGGATGTTTTAAAACATAATTTCTTGCAAAGAAATCACATCTTAAATCAAAGAACTAAAATATTGCATGAGTTTATAACATGAAAATTATTTTCAAAAATTACGTATTGAATTGGAATTAAATATTTTATACATAGTAAAATTTGGAATTTTTTGAGCTTTGTGGCAGGAAAAAACACCATAATTTAGTATTCTCTTTCGAGGGTTACTCTGAAATTTTTGAGATACGCGCAGACGAGAATTTACAAAATAAAAATAACGGTTTAGTTTTAAAGTACAAAACATTTTAACACAGAAGATGATTTTTTACTGACTTACTTCAACTTGTTTAGCGTGGAATAAATTTTAAACAGAAGAGAAAATGGAGTTGACGCGAGAACATTTTCGCGCTATGATTTTCTACGATTTCAAAGCAGGATTAAATCAAGAAAAATGCGTTCAATGGTTGCCATTAGCATTTGGTGATGAATCTCCAGCTCGTGCTACAGTATTCAGATGGTTTAGAGAATTTAGAAGAGGTCACAATTTTCTTCAGGATGAAGAACACACAAGAAGGCCGCCGTCGGCAGTAATCCCGGATAATGTGTCTGTCATACGAAAAATGTTAATGGATGATAATCGCTGTACCTATCAAATGATACAGAAGGAACTTAACATTGGATCCGAAGCCATACACTAAATCATTCATGAAGAATTACTTATGAAAAAAGTAGTTTGCCGTTGTGTTCCCCATGATCTAACTGAGCATCAAAAAGAGGAGCGCGTCAAAATCAGTAAAGAAACTCTTAATATATTGAATGATGGTGGCCACCGCATCATTTCTAAAATTGTAACAGGTGATGAAACGTACATACCGTTTTTTGACGTTCCAACACGTTAAGAGAATAAAGTATGGGTCTTTGAAGATGATCCCACGCCGACAATGGTGAAAAATCAACGCACACTGAAAAAAGTTATGTATGCCGTTTTCTTCAAAAGTACGGGATTGGTCAAAGCCATCAAGTTGGAAGGACAGAAAACAGTAACACCAAACTGGTATACCACTAAATGTCTCCCAGAAATTCTACAAAAACTGAATGTTAGGGGACTAATGCTTCACCATGACAATGCATCTTCACATACAGCCGGATTAATAGTTGAGTTTCTCAAACAAAAACAAATTAAAGTGATCGAACATCCGCCGTATGACGACCGATAACTGAGTGGTTAGCGCTCTTGACTCCTGAGCAGTTTGTCCCGGGTTCGAATCCCGGTTCGGGAATGGATGTTACTTTCTTTCCCTGTTCTCTCTGTGTTTCTCTGTCCTTTCTTGATGATGTATAAATATGGCCTGCCCTTTGAACGGGTTTCTGGTGGTATGGCGCGGGCAACGATATTCTCATCCGTGACTTAGTTTGCAGGTGCCCTCTGGGTAACGACAAATGAGTAGCAGTTTCTGGCTTCGTTGTGGCGTAGGGTTCGTCACCCAAGTGCCCGCCTTGGGGGACAATACACTTATTTTATAACATATTAAAATTCATGTAAAGCAGAAGAAAATCAAACTTAGTGTAAAATATAAATTTTTTTATAATATTTAAACTTTTATACTGCGAAATTTAAAGTAAGAAATTTATAATTAAATAGAAAACTTCTTTTCAATAAAACAAATAGAAATATCAAGAAATACAATTCAATAAAACTGAGAATCAAATGGAGAAACAGTTTAAGAAAGAATTTGTAAAGAATATGTTAACTAATGTCTTATTAGGTATCCCTTTCTATTAGCATATATATTGCAACTGAAATTCAAAATGTGATTTAATATATAATTATTGCACTATTTCATTTACTTACTTTTATGAATACTAAATTTTACTAAATTTTATACTAAATTTTATTTAACAGCTTATGATATGTGTTTGTGATTATTACAGCACCCAACACATGATTAATTTTTCTAACTATAGTAGAGCCCAGTAATGGTCTGGTTACTGACAAGTACATTGATACTCACTCACATGTTTAATTTATTTTAATGATAATTAAAAAAGTAATTTTCAGCTGCGAATAAGGATATTTCTTCCTGTATATTTTTCTTTTCTAAAGTATTATTCCTTTTCTAGTTTCTGATGTATAATTTCCTCTTAAAAGGATATTCAATTTTTTTATCTTTACAAAAATAATTATTTGAAAAAGGTAATAAAATAATTTAAAGTAGAGATAACACTCTTGCCTTAATATATTTTTTTATATTTGGAGCATTGCTTAGTTGTATACACTACGAATATTAATAAATATACTGATGCCCAAAGTTAAGAAAATGAGCACAAATTGCTCCATTTTTGAAAAAAAGTAATTTAAACTACCTTTTAAATACAAGTACAAATCTAAAATACCTAAAATGCAAATTTTATGTGTTAAATTGCAAAGTATATATGGATGTGCCTGAATGCATATTGAACTAATACAAATTTCATGTGCATGCGTAGCAAAATATTTTATTCGCTTACTCAACCTTGTGTGGTGTTCATTAAATTTTTTTTGTACTGCAGTCTAATGCTATCAAACTCAAACTGTAAAATTAAATAATTTAATATATTTAGATGAATATATATTAGATTAATAAACACACAGAGGTTATAAACTGTCTAACTTTAGTTACAATTCTCCGGAATGTCCATTACAACTCTCATCATCTATCTCATCAACAAAATTTTAGAATATAAGTTCACAAATTAAAATTTTCGTCAAAAATCCACGACACGCAGTGTTAAAACAATGTAGAATATTACAATGAATCTTTAAAAATTAGCTTTAATATCTTTAAAATTATTTACAAATGTAAGATACATTAAGTGATCTTATATTTTAAATGAAAGAATTTTTGAGGATAATATTATTTGTATTTGTTCTTTTTTCTTATTTATTTGTATTTAAAATAACTTTCACCAAATGAAATTGTATGAAAACTGTAATAAAATCTATTAAATATGTATTGTTCTTAAAAATCTTTAAATGTTTAGATTTTTGAAAATGCGTACCAAATAATTAATATTTATTTCTGCTTTGAATATTGAATTCAAAAATTAAATTGCTATAATTGTTTCAGTTTGCAACATAAACATTTTCTTTTAATTGATTCTCCTTTGTAGACTCATCAAACTCTGTATCCGTGCACAGGCCTAGTTTTGCTGCTGATGCAACCTATGGTGTCATGGGGGCCAATTACCCGGCTCTCGAATTGATGGCTCTTTATGCAGCTTCTGCGATGCATGATTATGACCACCCTGGAAGAACAAACGCCTTCTTGGTTGCCACCTACGCTCCCCAGGTAAGATTATAAGTTAATCATGCAAAAAGTATTCTCTAAATTCTTTATAAAGCATTCAAAATTATATCCATCATTATTCCAAAAGTTCAGATTATTAATATTCATTGGAAGCAACCAATAAGTAATATAGATCTGTATTGTTAATCCATTAAAACATGTTACAATTTTATTACGATGAGAAGATCATAATTTTTTTAATAATTGTTAGAATATTGTAAGTTTTCCCCAGTTTGATAAGCAGTGTAAAATACTCAAAGAAAACAGCCAATATAAAAGTAAGGAGGTATTCCACTTATATTGTTCAGATTTTGCATACTCAAAGTTAAAGTCATATCAAACCTTAATTGCTCATTGCAATTAGAGTTGGAATCATACATTAATACAGGTGTCACTGTTAAGTTTTTAAAGAAATTATTTAAGATATTTTATAAGATTATTATTTTATTTTATTTTATAAGATTATATTATTTTATAAGATTATTATTATAGAGAACTTTTATTCTTAATAATGAAAATATTAATTTATATTACACATCTGAGAAGTTTGTAAATATTTTAAATTCATAACCCAGTATTCCTATTTAGCTATATCTATCTATCTATCTTATATATATATATATATATATATATATATATATATATATATATATATATATATATATATATATATATATATATATATATATATATATATATATATATATATATATATATATATATATATATATATATATATATATATATATAAATTGGTTTAAGTAATTTCGTATATATAGTTTCACCAAATATTTTTCTTAAATTTATCATGTTTTTATGGCTGCTAGAAGAGACTGAAAGCATTAAACTCCTACGCACCATTTTTCAATCTTATGCTTATATTTTTTAAAAAATATGGATGCAAACAAGTTTTGTGGATGAGTATTCCAGCCCAGAATATCACATTCATCGTCATTTGAATTCTTAATACAACAGGAAAATTTGACTCAAATGAAACTGGAAGATTTAGTTACTACATGCTACATTTTGAAGCTTCTCTTCAAACTAGATCTTGCTGAAAAATTAGATTTTAAAAAAGTCTTCCGAAACTCAATGGATAGTGTTTCTATTTGTGGCTTTTCGCAACATTTTCTAAAGACATTTTTTATGCTTGAAAAATGTTTCATGTTCAAAATATTGATTTTTGAAAGAAGGATTTTATTTTTGAAACATCGAATTTCATTGAATATATACTCATGGAATTCTAACTTTCTTATAGGGAAAGATATTAGCCTTAGAGTTGAAATTAAAGTAAGACTAATAAAAAAAGTTTATTTTTCACAAATATAAATATCTTGTATGCTGAAGAGCGTAAAGAAATAATAAAAACCTAGTAATTGAAACATTGTTGAAACGCTATATTTTATGATAAAAATTCTTAAAATGTTTAATGATTAAGAAAATGCTTAAAGTTTTAAATCATGATTCACCGTTAGAAACACTTTTAATTAACAGTTTCTTCCTAAGGAAACTAAGTTTTCTTATTTTCTATTTTTTCCCAAAATTCTCAATTTTTAATCTATATATATATATATATATATATATATATATATATATATATATATATATATATATATATATATATATATATATATATATATATATATATATATATATGTTATTGTCTTTTTGAAATGATTTTCATGTTGAAATTTACATAGCTCATAAGTTTATGTATTATATTTTACATTACTTATTGTTATATTCGTCTTATAATTATGTATTTTATGTGATTCTTTGGTATATAAACACTAAATATAAAATACTTTTAATATAATATTTAAATACACTTTTCCCATATAATAAGATGTATTCACATCTTAAAAATATGCAATAAAGGAACTAGTACAAGAAAAAATTACATTCTTAATCAAATTGATTTAAGCAAAATAAGTTTTTCCTACTGAAAAAAGAATTTGTAGTTGATATACGAAAATCTATATATCTTACTAAATGAGATATACTTATTATATATTTTAGAGAAACTCAATAATTCTCGATATTAAAACAAATTCTTTTTTCTAATTGTGAATAATATTTTTAATAATTTTTAAACTGCACACTTAACACTTTTTAAACAATTTCTTTTATAGGCTGTTTTGTACAATGATAGGTCGGTTTTAGAAAACCATCATGCAGCATCCGCATGGAATTTGTTCCTATCTCGACCTGAATATAATTTTTTGTGCCATTTAGACACAGCTGAATTTAAAAGATTTCGTTTTCTGGTGATAGAATGCATTCTGGCAACAGATCTGAAGCGTCATTTTGATCTTGTTGCGGAATTTAATGCAAAGGTATTTAATATTTGATGAAACTTGATAATGATATTATAATGTATAGTGATAGTAAATACAAGTAGTAACATATAACGATAGTAAATATTTACATTAATTTTTAATCTATAATAAATAAGTTTTGTATGCATTTTGGAAAACTATACAACTGAATCTTTTTTAAATTCTTCATTTTTACACAGTTTTTAACTAATAAAACTCGACAAATTCTCATCATCAACAGTATCAATATTATAAAATTTCTTTTTAAACTATATTTCAAAAAATTTCTAAACTAAATAATAATTAACATTTATATTGAAAGTTATGGAACAACTTCTTTTCAATTACAGAATTTTTCAGTATAAATCATAATAGAATAATTCACATTGCTTTGGACTTAAATTGAATTAAAAATCATTTCTTTAGGCAAATGATGTTGAGGCACCTGGAATTGATTGGCTCTCTGAAGCTGATCGACTTTTGGCGATGGAAATGTGCATCAAACTCGCTGACATCAATGGACCTTGTAAAAGTCATGATATTCACGTTAAATGGACATACAGAATTGCTGAGGAATTTTATGAGCAGGTAGGTATATGAATGATTATTTTCATTACTAAGAGGACTTTAAATTAAAATTTCTAGGGTCTTCTATTTTATTAGAAGATGTGAGCGTAAATACGCACAAACGTGTATATATATATATATATATATATATATATATATATATATTTGTCTTTCTAAGTGTTTGTTTCTAAGGAATTTGTAACATTTTTAAGCAGTATCATCTTTAAAATGCTTTCACTTTAATCTTCAGTAAAAGTTAGACATGTACAAAATCTATAAAATAGTTATTTTTAAAAAGGAAATAATGTTATTAAAGTAAATTGATTAATGATACCCAAATATTAAATATTATGAAAAATATATTTATACTTTTTAATCAGTTTCTTCTGTTTCTATCGGATTTATATTAACGATATGTTGAAAGTCATTTTTCAATCAATATTATTTACAAAGTAGGAATATAAATTCCTTTGATTACTTTAAATAAAGTACAATTTATTAATATGCCAATAAAGAGAAGGTTTTTTAGCAAATTAATTTACCCTAGATAAAAAAAAAAGTATTTCGCATCTTTTAGAATTGTTAAAATTCATTTAAATAAATGGATAGTTTATTTTTGATAGTGGAAATATAAATTTTTTTTTAAAAAAAAAAAACTCAATTAATCAAATTTGATTCATATTTCTTAAATCTATTGTACTCAAATTTAAGTTTTAAATAAACTAAATAATTTAAAAAAAGAAATAAAATGACAGTTTAGTTACGTATAAAAAATGTGGAAAAATTACAATTATCCCACATTAATATTAATAAATAATCAACACTTTATCTTAATAAAAATATCACTGAGATTTAATTGTTTTTAGACTTATTGTAAACTTGTTTTCAATACGTTTGTTTATCTTTCAACATTTAACCAGTAAATGTAATTTTTTCATCAGGAATCAAATATATAAAGGAATTACTTTATATAAGTGTCACTCTCGCAAATTTCATCCTTTTTAAGTAAATAACTCTTTAATATGCATTATATGATAATTTGTGTTTAGTTTGCATTACGTTTTATTGAAATGCACTGAAAACTGAATTTTAACAACAGTCGTGGATTTAACTGCAAATTATGTCATATTTTTGTTTCATTTGCATTTTAGGGAGATGAAGAAGCTGAATTAGGACTACAAGTGTCCCCTTACATGGACAGAAAAAACCCTCAACTCGCCAAATTGCAAGAGTCTTTCATAACCCACTTAGTTGCACCCCTGTGCAATGCTTATGGCGAGGCTGGTCTTCTACCCGGCATTTGGGAAGATGACTCAGAAAGCACTGATGAAAACGGTATTGAATTATACAATAATATATTGAATTATATAATGACAGGATAATTCAGATTTTTAAACAAACTCATTTTCGCTTTACAATTTTTAATATCTGCTTTCCTAATAATATAAAATTCACTTCTAATATTCTACTCAAGCTTGTAGGAAAATGTTTTAGATAATTGTCTTCAGTTTAAACATTCACGGGGACTCCCAAAATAGGTATAAAGATAATTTTCTGTGTTTTGGATACTATATTAAAGCTTATACAAAAAATTAAATTTTAATTTAATTTTTTTTAATATACAATTTAAGAAATGAAATTTTTATCATCTATGTTAAGGTTATGAATATCGGATTAATTCATAGGTAGTTTACATTATTAAGTTGATAGTAAACTTCGTTCAAATTCAACTGTTTCAAAACTTTAAAAAACAAAATATGTTACAGACATATATTTATTCTTTAACATAAATAATAATCTGAAAATGGAGGGAAAAATTGTATTACTCAAATTTAAATATTTTATTTCCTTTATTCCTGAATTGTTTTTTTTTTCCTAAATTAAGTAAAATTTTAAAAGTAAACATGTTTTTATTGTCAACTAATAATTTAATCTTATGTTTAGTTTATCACTATAAATTTCACTAGTTTGACCAAATAAATTTGATTAAATTTTCATCTTTCAATAAAATGTTTGTGCAAGACTATATCCTAAATACTAATTTACGAGAATGTTTTTTGAGAACATTTATGTAAGTATAAATGTATCTATTGTATATGAAAGCAATTTTTTTTACTTTTTAGCATTACTTAATAGACACAGTAATTGATACGTTTCAGAATGCCATCAAATCACTTTAATAATTGGAGTGTTTCTTAAGATAAATGTACTTATAGTTTTCAAATAGGAATTAAACATTTTAATTATAATTAAACAGGATGGAATTAAATTTAATTGCTTAGTATTTTTCTTTCAAATGTTGACATAACTAGTATGCTAACAGTTATTTACAATCATTTTTTATGTAAAATTAGCATTTTCTCTAAGTCATTTTCTATATAGTTTAGATTTTCATTCATTACTTAGTTCAAATGTTTATTCATTAGAAATGCAGAACAATTTTTAAGTATAGTTAAATTTACTTCCCTATGATATAATTTCTACAGCAAAAAATTATCCCTGCTTGCATTAAACTATCGATGACAATCAACAAAGATTACATTCACTTTGTTGAAAATATGTTAGTTGTGTGATCTATGATTTTTACAGCCGTTCTTTTAGTGAGTTTATATTGGTATACTGACAAAACAAATTTGTATGTTTGAATAATATATTAAAAATGCTTCAATAGTGATCTCTCATTCAGTCATTCTCTCTCTTTCTTTCTCCCCTCCTCACAATACATACACGCACACAGAATGGTAAATATACTCTGCGAGCTATTATGTTAAGAATAATTTACCTTATTATATGAAAAATGATTAATTATTATTTACCATATTGCGTTAAGAATAATTTATCAATAATATGAATTTTTGGATACCTCAAGTAGTAAAAAATAAAAAAATTTTATAATATTAATTTTATACGATTTCTACATTATTTCCTATTTAATAAGACGTGAATTTTTATTTAATTAAACTAATTTTAATTTGCTTGTCAAGATAAATTTAATAATTCTATATAACATGTATTTTTAAATTTTCATTTAATAAAACTTGCTTTGTGTGTGTAAATGCAGTAACATATTAATACATTTCGCTGTAGGAAGTTCTGATGAAACAGATACAGCAACTATAAAATACAGTGATGAAAATCCACAGTCTGTTGAGAATAGCCCACCATCCGGTAAGTTCACAAATTTTTTTTCTGCAAAATTGTAATAAAATTCTTTAAAAATATTACGAATAGTTTATTGATGAAAATAACGGAAGTACAAAAATACTGTTTCAAAGAAATTTGCTTCTTGAAATGTATACTTATTATTGTTTTACACAATGGCATACTTTGAGAAAAATTTGAAACTTTGAATATTAATAAAAATTAACAGTAAAATACTTATAAGCATTATTTTGCAGACATGTACTGAAAAAAAGCATGACTTAAATATGTTACTCAATTTTTACTGTTTAAATTTTTCTAATTTTAACATTTTTGTTTTCACGATTTAAAAAAAATTTTTCTTTATTTTTTTTCAAATTTTTTTTAACAAAATCAATATTTCGTCTCATATTTTTCATAAATGTAATCCAGGCAGTTTAATGAATAATGAATATAATTCAACCTCCATTATACTTAACGTATGTGCTAAAATCAGTAAAAAGTCAGTATATTTTAGATTTTATCTAATTACATATCTGCGTGTTCAATTATGAAATATTAAAAAAATTATGGTTATTAATTGAAATCAGTCTTATAAAAGTAACAATATTTTTCAATCGAATGAAAGAGAAAAAATAAGTCTTCAATTACTGAGTTTTGATTTTGAGTTTTTTTTATAATAAATTATTTTTTAATCATAATTTTTATAAATTATTGATGGAACTAACTTTTAAATAAAATAAAATTATTTTTAGTACATGTTTGAAAAGAAGTAATATTTTTACCCAAAAAAGCATGCAAAAAAATCTAATTTATAAGATTGTTTAAAATTAAAAAAACTACTAAATTAAGGCGAAATTAAAACAAATTAAATAAAAAATTCTTGTGGTGCCCTTAATATATATATATATATATATATATATATATATATATATATATATATATATATATATATATATATATATATATATATATATATATATATATATATATATATATATATATATATATATATATATATATATATATATATATATATATATATATATATATATATATATATATATATATATATATATATATATATATATATATATATATATATATATATATATATATATATATAATATGTGTGTGTGCCATTGAATGAAACGAGGCTAAATATGCAAACTAGTGTATGACGTGGTTGAGACACCAGCCAGTCCTGAATAGGAATATCAGTTTTTATAAAAGCATGTCCACTGTGCGTATTCATCAATCATAACTCTTAGTGGCGAAGACAAATAGATGTTTCGATGGAACTTGTTAGGTATTTTTTGCTTTACGACTTAAAGGTGGACTTATCAGCTGCTGCATCAAGTCAACGAATATATGAAGCATTTGTGGATAGTGCTGTGAATGAACGTATAGCAAGGCATTTTTTCACAAATCCAGGTCGAGAGATTTGTTCATATATGAGATAGCCGGTGTCCGCAAATGGTTCCCTATGAAGTACTACCAACGGGCCAAACGGTCAATGCGGACCTGTGCTCGCAGCAATTGGGACGTGTGCAACTGCCATTGCAATAGAAAAAACTAGCACTTTTCAATCTTAAGGGTGTATTGTTCTAGGCCAAAAACGTGAGACCAAATGCGCATGGGAAGCCAGTAATACAGTGTAACTACATAGTTAGCCGACTTAATGCGTCATCCTCCTGAGTCACCTGACTTTGCACCGCTTCCAGTCCCTGGATAACCATCTGCAGGGAAAATCCTACAGCAATGAAGCAGACTTACGCCAAGCCCTCACAGAATTCTTTGCATCAAAATTCTAAGTTTTACTGCATGGGGATTATACAATTGGAAACACGTTGGTAAAAGACGCTGGATACCGATGGTGGTTACTTCGAGGACTTTATGAATATCATGTTCTTTTGGATCATGAAAAGGGGCAAGAACTTTCTTGTTTACCTTGTAAATATATATATATATATATATATATATATATAGGCAGATTATTATAAATTTAAAAAGTATGAATTAATTACAAAAGAATAGATAAGTGCTAATCACTGTGGGTTATTGATTAAGTTTACTATATGTTTTAAAATTGTCAAATCTCCTGAAATAAAATCATCCAAAAAGAACATCACTTTGTATATACATTATAAATTATTAAATTTGAAATTAAGCTAATGGAATGCAGTGTCAGTGAACTCGATAAAATATATTTCTAAGGTCTGAGCGCAATATGTTCAAATATTAACGCATTATTGATAGAAATAACTAGTTACGCTGATATCAGTATGGTGATAAAACAGTTAAGATGTTAGAATATCTATTTTCAGAAGTCCTACTTTTGTTAATTAGTAAGTATGTATACATACTTAACTTTTACATGTCTATTCTAGACCATACTCAATAAAATACGATTCAGTTTTATTTGGTGATATATAAACACAACATGTAAAATTATCTTAATATATTAATAAATCTTCTGATATAATGTATCATAAATCTTCTGATATTTTAAGCAAATGAATTGATATTTTATGTATGCATATTAAAAACTTATTACATTAACTGTGCATAAGACAATATTGAATGAAATAAAAATTTTACTATTTAACTATTCATGATGTATATTTTGAAGAAAGTCTTGTATTTTTTTTCATTTTATCTTCACTATCCACTCTAATCAAATCTTAAAAGTTAATTCAATGTAAAATATTTAATTATTTTAATTTCATATTTAGCAATACATAGCGTATAAAAATAAATAACATAATGACATTTTAATATATAAGTTCTTTCAATTTATAATTTGTCACGAATTAGCAGTTTATAGGATTACAAGTTAATACAATTTATTTATCTATTTGCAAATATTTTAGTAATTATGTAAATTATTTTTGATTCCTGATGAATTATTATTGGTAATGTAAATATTTGTGGTTTTTTGTCAACTAGAAAAATTATATTCATACGCATATTTTCAAATTATATACTTAATACGCATTCATTGATTTTAGATTTTTTTAAATTTTATCAAAACAATTTTTCTACTTGCTTCCTGTCTGAACTCCTAAATTTTAAATTTAATAATCTTCTAACTATAAATTAATCAAATTAAAAATTAATGACATTCAGAATTTTAACTCTTGTTAAATTTCTTTTATATCAACCTACGGTGCATATTATATCAGAATAATTATTTTGTGATTATAATATCATAAGATTTAGACTGAGTATTGTTTCATAGAAAATAGTATACTATAGAAAGCATAAATAAATTAAGCGAATTAGATTATTTTATTTTGTTCATAGGAGCTGCTGATGGATCCCGGCCTCAACAAAACCGAAAAGTAAGGTGCTTGCAAACTATTCATTTGCGAGAAAATTATGATTATTGGGTGGAAGTGCATAAAAAAGAAGAACAGGAGGCTAAGAAGCTAGAAATTGAAAATAAGAATGCAGAAAATGCAGATGAGGGAGATAAAACCCAGGGAGCAGAAACGGAAATGGAAACAATTGAGGAAGAGACTGCTATCCAAAGGTTATCACCTACGGTAAGGGTTATTGTTTAAAAACTATAGAATAAATATTGTTAAAGTATTATGGTATTAACAAAATAATGGGTAACATGTTTGTAGAATTTTATGAAAATTTTTAAACGATGCGTAAATATTCTATTTTCTATTGATTGTTATAATACTATTTTGATATACACTCTATACCAAAAGAATATCGAAGCACCAAAAAGGAATAATCCAATTGCATTTGAATTTCGTATGTATAAATGTTTTGGAAGTGTGGGAAAACGTTTCAAATTTGGTATTCAATGAATTAATAGTATGATCTATTAATAGTATGAAATACGGATTTACACATAATTTATATTTAAAAATGTCACATATCTCAAAAATGGTTTTTCTGTAATGAATGGGAACACATTCTGGAACTGCAGACTGTGGATTAATTAGTTTCTCGATTGAACAATTGACCGTAGATGTTCAGTACTACATAACTCAGATAAAATATTCTTTATAATAGAATATTAAATTTTAGCTTTAAATACGAATTTCAGATAGTTAGAAAATGTTATTTATGACTAATGCTTGTTAATTTGAAAATTTTTCAAGCTGGCCTTTTAAACAGTTATTATATAGTCACTGATCAAAATTGCTATTAATTTAGGATAATTTGATGGAAAAATTATTCATAAATGTCATATAAAAATTTACATAAACGCAATACTTTTCAAAATATCAATTAAATATCAAAATATTATTATTTCAATAATATCAATTTATTAATAATAAAGCATTGGCTTCATTCTTTTAAAATGTCATTTTCCTATTTATGAGATATACATCATCAGAATTATGCATCTTCTATGTAAAATTAAATATTTCCCAAACCAAGTTTTTGGTTACTGTTACTATACGATTTAAACAATAACCTTTCGTTTTATAGACAATTTGTTTTTTGAAAATTTAATATAGGATGATTTTCTTGTTTTGGTATTATTTTAAATTTGAAGTATTTATTGAAGAAAAAGCATTAATCATATTTTCGACTTTAATAACAAAAGATAAATTGTCTTAAATAAACACAAATGATATACATTTAAAATATAAAGTCATGATAAATTTTATTTCTCTTGTATTAAAATTAATCGCTTACTGACGAATAAATTAATCGTAATGTCTGGATGTTTGAGAAAAGGAAACTAGAACATTTTCTCAGCTTATCATTGATATGAAAAATAATATTAAAATTGAAATAAGTTGGGGAATTAGAGAATATTTAGGATGTTCTTGTTATCAATTTTTATATTTAAAATATAAGAAGACTTAATTTTTTTATAAGGTTGGGCAAATAAATTTATTTCTGAAATTCTATAATCTTTTCCGCAGTATTAATTAATACCTAATATCTATTTCAAATTTCAATAGTTTATGGCCAATACGCATGTGATGTATATTTTTTAGAAGGATGACTGTTGAAGATCTACACCCTCAATTCCTTGATTGACGTGGAGAGGATTTTGTGCCACCTTCAAACCTGATACAAGAGGTTTCTTCCTGTGGCTCTGTATCCGTATTTGCCGGAAAAACAGGAAGTCGTGTCGTCATATTTGTTTTGTTCTCATTTTCATCGTCGATGGATAAATGTTCTGTATCTACTTAAATGTACAAGAAATGAATGAATAGACTTAGTATTACCTTTATCATAATGAATGTATTGACTTGTTTTCCAAAAAATGTTCGAACAAAGGTGCTGTTGTCTAATGTTATTATGCAGAAATGAAAAAGAAGTTGTGACATGCACCATTATTATTCGTACATATGTTGAATATGTGTATGTGTGTCTTTTCATATATGTATATTACTGGTGTATTGTCTATTGATCTCGCCTCATGGTCTGGCATCCATTTAAAATTATTTATTTAAAGCAAATGGCAGCTTTGGAAGATTTTAAGCGTAAAGTAAACATTGGTGGATATTTTTATAATGTATAAACTAAGAGGCAAATATATATCTAATTAAAGTGTCGAGCTTACCTACATCGTTCTTTATTATTTAAACCCTACCTTACGCCCTCTTAATTTTTAATGAATGTTCGCTTTTTGCAACGTGATTGGAAATATTGTTCAAAATTAATGTATGTGCGCGTCATGCTCTCATCAATGATCATTCATTAAACTTCCAATCAGAGCATTATCTGTCATTATCCTATCGTGTCGGTATACTTAACTTCCTTCTTCTTAATATCAGTCCTATTTTTTATTTTAGTTAAAACTATTTTCCTGTGATATTATAACCTGCACTAGAATTTTGAGAACAGAATGAAGTTTATTTTATTCGTTACTTTTGTCTTTTTCTAAAATATCATAAAAATTCTGGAAAATGAACCTTTTTGCTTTAAATTATATCTTAAACACATTGATTATAAATTATTTTATTACTAAAAGCTAAAAATGTTCAGTTTTATACTATGCTTAAATATATTGCATACATTTAATTACAAAATTTTGCTTGAAATCAGTTTTTATTTGCTGTAAGTTAATCTACGCACAACCTTTTAATAATGTTGATTAGAAGAATGTATATTTCTTACTTATTTAATTAAATGATAAAGTTAAATACTTAATTTAATTAGTCAATAAAATAAAGTAGTTTTTATGTCTCAAGTTCTATTTTGTTGAAAATATTTTATTTCACTCTAGTCATTATCATAAAATATCGTTAAAATGTTATTTATACAATACATATTCACCAGAGTTAACAAGAGTTATTAAAAAATAAATACTTTTGAATAAATTATTGTTAGTTAAAAATATCTAAATATCTTAATTTCCGTTTTTATAAAGTTAATATTATATTAAGTCTTTTAAATTTAATATGCTTATTTGCTCACTTCTTTCAAATTTACTTTATTAAGAAAATTTTGTTTTAGAATATATTTTAAAATTTCTAAAACAACATAATAAACATTGTTTCTGTAACACATTCTTGTATTTAAATATGTTTTATATTCTATGTAATTTTATTTTTACCTAAAAATATTTTGCTTTTAAACCATTAATTGGCAAGAATTCACAAGCAATCTATGTAACTAGCAATTTGTAGAGAATTGTCATATCTGAAACTTTTTGTTTACAAATTAAAAATAAATTACTTTACCAGAAAGAAACGATCATTAAAATATTGTAAATAAAATTATTTTGTTTCAAATCTTCGTTATAGATATATATAGTAATATGATGAACCTATAATTAAATTATCAATTTTATGTGATAAATTTTATCTAAATAATTTCTAATTCTATTACTATGGGATAAAATAAGATTTTCAAATCATAACATTTGTTATATAATTTACTTGGTAATGGTATACAATTTTAAATGAAGAAAGTTACTTTAGGTTATAAAACTGTAATTATTTACCTTTCATAGTATATTTTAATCTGAAATATTTTCTATAAAAATCACATAAGTTTCTTGATCACATAAATCTTAAATTTGAAATAATAATCATAAAAATCATATAAAAATATTCTATTTAAGCAATTTTAATTTAATTAGTCAACTTGTGTATTACTTATTTAACAAATTTTATTATAATTGGTACAAATGTCTTTTTAAAAAGTAAGGAAAAGTAATTTCATGCGGAATTAGGATTTTAAAATATATTGTTTTTCTTAATTTTTGTAAAAATACACTTTTGTTAAAAATGGCTTATGAAACCAAATAAAGGATATATTAATAAAAATAAAATTGTTAGAATAAACCCTGTCTTAATGTATTATAATTTAAATTATGTCTGAATAAATTTTAAAAAAATTTTATAATCATAAATAGTTAACTAATATTTATGATTACAAAGATATATTTTAAAAATTATAAAAATATATTTTTAGAAAAATTGAATTTTTTTCTGAAATACTCAAAGTATTATAAATGAGAAGAAATTATATGATTTTCCCTGGTCTCAATTTAAAAAGAGAGTATTATACTTTATACACAAAACACCATACAAATTTATTTCAAACAATCGAATCCAATTTAAATTATTATTATTTACGGGGATGTAAACAATTATTAAAAATAAGGAAAATATAAACAAAGATTTTCAATGAAATATTAAGTTAATTTCCAAATACCGTTATAAACATTTAAATTATTTTTCTGTCTAAATATTATCAATGATACTTTCATTTTTGTTTAACTAACTTTAACTTTTGTAACATATATTTTTAAGAGAAGATGAAAGAAAAATAATTATTAAAATACAAATTTCCTTTACTTTTATTTACAAACCTATCCATTATTTTAAGCTCTAAATTGAATCAATATCAATTTCTGAATTATATTCAACTTCCACATTTATTTGTATTGTGCCAAAAATGGCAATTAACATATCATAGTCAAATTCTTAGAATGAAAGTTTATATTTTAAGAATAAATTTAATCATTCTATTTTCTAAATTTTTATCTAATTAAAATTTTACAGTTTTCATCCGTAGTTTAATTTTTTGTATTTATATGGTGCATCAAATTTAATCAAAACTATTTTGATATCAGGAATATACACATTTTAAAAATTATTTACTTAGTAGTCATTTATATTTAACTAACAGTGTCGCTTATAATAGTAAAAATATAGTGTCCTTTTTTTCAATTACAATTTCTCAAAAGCAAAATTCTATTTTATGTATCCAATTAAAGTTTAACAAGAAAATTAATTTTTGTTGGAATAAATATAATAAAATAAATACAACTTTTTGAATTTGTAAGGGAATTACATTAATATAAATAGCAGTTTTTTTGACAAATTTATTTAAGTTAAATTCTATGATTATTATAATTATCATATCGTTAGAGAAGCAATTTAAAATAAAACATTTTATCTGACAAATTCAGAATTCTTTCTTAAAATATTCTAGTTTTATGGTATGTGTATCTAAAATGATTAAATGCTGAACAAATGTCCTTGAAATTACGATTTGTTTCTTCCCACATTTGTTTTTTCAAATTATGTCTTGAAAACTTTAATGTATGTTACCTTATTGCTTACTTTAAAGCTCTGAATAAAGTTTTTTACATTATCTACAAAAAACAAAAGGTATTATTCCCAAAAACTTTAATTTTTTGTATAAAATCAATATTATAGGGCCTATGTGGAAAGTATCATAGCAAACATTGCTATCAAATTACATTTGGCCAAAATGTTTTATTACTGCAATGATTATAAAAACCTTGAACGCATTTTTATATGTTTGAAAGAATTTGAATTCCAATTTGTGTTATAAATTTAAAGTCATTATAAGCAACACTGATAGTAGTAAAAAATAGTTTTACACTGATGGCTCATATACTTAAATGTTTCAACTGCGTTAATATATTAATGCTGATTGGTGAATATAATTTCTATAGCACATTTGTATTTATCATGTCATATTTATATTTTTATGTTTTGTCGACTGTGAAAAGAATTGTACATATATTTTCCTGTTAAATAGTAGATTATTTTACTTGTGTGTATGATCATTAAGAAATCTCGTATGAATATATTTGTTTTCTCTGTGTCTGGAAATAATTGACGTGCTGCACTGCACATGTAGTTTCACAACATGTAATATGACAAAGAATCAAAACAGTAAAATGTTTCTGAAAACATATTCTTTTGCGCTTCTTATTTATACTTAAACATAATATTATTCATTGATTGACAGTAAATTTAATGAACTATAAAAATTTTAAGAACATTAATTAATTTAAGAAAAAGCACTTTTATTTTTATTTTACATATTTACTTAGTTTTTAGAAACGTGACATTTTAAACAGGGATATACGATATACATGTATTTTTTATATATTTTAAAAAATGAGTAAATTTACAAACACTTTTTATAGTAGAAACATTTTAGCTTTATATATCACGAATTGTATTGGGTTTACCGATTTTGTTAAATAAATATTAAGCGTTGATTGATAAAGCAGAATGACTACTTGCAAAAATTAATTACTTCCTTTAAAATTTATTAAGTTAAATTTATATCATAGTTACAGTGGAATAGATCATACTTATTTTAAAATTGGGATAATTATATCATCAAATGTTAAATTTTTAAAGAAAGATCATATCTGCATATAACTGTTTATCTAACATTTTAACGGGACATTTCCTTAAGTGCATAGATAGAATTTGCTAGATCTTAAAATAAACACTTTTTTAAATTTTACTTACATTTTAGGTAGTTAAAATATATTTATTAATAATAAAATCATGTATTTTTGCGATCAAAAGTAATTATGAAATTAAAAAAAATTAATTATGATTTGTATTCAGAAATTATTATGAATTTATGTTAATATTTTCCCTCCAAAAACTTAACTTGTCTAATTTGTCGTACATAATTTTTAAATCCACTAATTATATCAATAAATACCTACATTCTGAGAACTATGTAATTTTTCCTAATATTTTTCGCAATAAAATTAGTTAAGGCATTGAAATAAATTGAATTAGGATCAAAAGCTTCTATAATATCAAACATCAAAAAGTGGTATTAGACATCTATATATGGATAAATAATCCTAATGTATCTTATAGGCTAAAATTATATATCTTATACGTTACGATACATCATGTCAACAGATGTAATTTTGTATTTGATTAGTGACCCATTTAAAATGGTAAAATAAGAGATGGTTAGATCTAAAGATAGCTTTATGGTGGTCCTTATCTCCCAAACATACAGTGCTTAAAATTTTTGTATTCATTTTGCTCCTCTCACTTTTAAAACTTGTTTATATTCCTATCTGTATTTCTGTACAATATTTTGTGCTCTCGCTTTACAGACCAATAGGGTTACAAATCAATATGATTGATATAACAGAATAGATAACAAAAAACACGTTATAAATTTCTTTTGAACAATAACAAGATACAAAATTAATCTTCCAAAAAATGATCATATACATGTATTTCAGAAAAGGCTTATGAATGGGAGACGTTAGTACAAATAAAATAATTAATATTTTTTTAACTATTTTTTTGAAAAAATAAAGCATATGTATTAATTAGATTATTGTAAGAAGTGTTTAGATATTAGATAATATGTGTGCTATCAACTAATTACTACTATTTCTTATAATAACTTACAGATAATAAAAAACACACACAATCGATGATTTTTCTTAACTGATATGACTTATGCTTGTATTGCACTTAAATTCATATTATTTGTTAAATATCTGCTATTTGGAAAAAATATTCCAAGATATAAACATATAAAAAATTGTTTGACTATACTCCTATTTTCTTAAAACTTTTTTGTACTGTTCGTTTTGATTGACTCTATATTAAATGATATTTGTGAACATTGAATGTCAATATTGGTTAACTACGGTGCAGATTTAGGAAATTTAAAACTATTATTTACATATTACAAAATTTAAATAAAATTTTTTGATTCAGTTACAATGTTCATAAAAATACTTCTGGAGGGTTTATCCTATAATATTGCCATTTCTTAGTATGCTGAATAATTATTGTTCTTCAAATAAATAAAATATGTATGGGGATTAAGAGTAATTCCGACAAATATTTAGATTTATGTTATTCTCACAGTTGAAATATCTGTTTGAGTTCATTTTAAATTAAACTTTCAATGTGTGTTAAATGAGTTCAATTACAACTTATTTAAGTATTATATTAAAATTTTTCGTTGATAAATATTAATTAAAATATTAAGGAAGACCATAAGCTTAATAAATATGTTAAATGTATTTACGCATTGTTAAAATAATTTTTATAACATTTCAGTTTATTCCTTATAATTAGTTTCATCAGCTATTATTTTAAAAAATTAAAAAATTGAGGTTAAATTAATCACTTCTATTTGTTTTATGTCGTGCAAATTTGGAAACCATTTTATTGAAGATATAAGTAATATTTAATTAAATTATAATTCCAATGAGATCAAACCAAGCTGTTTTAATTTAATTCTAAGTCAAAGTAAGTGAATTTTCTGTTGAATCGTATTTTCATTTTCGAGATATTAGTAAAGCATTATCAAATAAAATAATTGGACTACAAAAATAGTTGTTTTATTTTAAGGAACTTAAATCTATAAATACTGCTTTACCTCTTCACTTAAATATTACTTTCCAATAAAAATCAATTATTTTGACATAAATGGTGAAAATTTTACTAACTGAAATGAAGAACATAGGAATACCAAGAATATTTCCTACAATTTCAAACATTCAATTGTTAAAGATATAACTGATTTTAAAAAATCTGCTTATTGTGGATGCGCACATAAATTTATTCCGATCAACTTTTGGTTAATACTTATAGTTTCTTAATTATGAGTAAAAATTATTTTAAAAAGTTACAAATGATTTAGATAAAGTAGAAAATGAAAATCTTATTTTTAAATGTTATAACTATAATTAATCTTAAATTTTTGTAAATTATTTAAGATTATTATTTATATAGGTTGTATATTTTTAAAATTTTATTTTTTCACAATTTATTAAGAATAATCATTTTCGGAAACATAGTATATGTAACTGTGTTATAGTGCGTATTTAATCAGCTTTTATGATTGATGAGAACTTCATAAGAAATATGTTAAAGAAATATATATACTCTTCATCTCTATTTTATAAATTGGAAAAACTGCAGTATTTTTAAACCAGGATTAATCGCTCTTGAAGATATCTAATTTAAATTTAATGTTTTTTTATTTTCTAATTAATTTTAAAACTTAAGATTAACTATACTCAAGAAATAAGAAAAAAATTTCTGATACAATTCAGAAATATTTTCGTTAAAAATATTGGACATGAATATTTTTAAAAATTCTTAAAATATAATGAGTCCCTTTAATTATAATTTTGGATTCTTTGAGAAATTTCTATACATGGTATATTTATTTTAAATTTAATTATGAAAATACACAAATATTTACACCTTAACAGGTAAAGAAATAATTTTTGATTTAGAAGCCTATTGAGAGAAAAAGGAATGAAATAAACAAGATATGAAATAATGACCGTACAAATGACCTTACATTAGAATGAAATTTTCTGACTCTGAAGCTGAAGCACTACACTCATTTTTAAGTGTAACCACAGATGGTGTGTACTCCCTATATATTTATATATAGTTAATAGTATATTTTATAAAATACAATGAATATAATGAAACAAAATACAATGAAAAATACCAAATGGAGAATAGTACATTGAAAATATTAAATGCCAAATGTACAATATATTGAAAATATTAAATGGAAAATAATACATTGAAAAGAATTACATTGAAAATACTTGAAAGAAATACACTGAAAAGAATTACATTGAAATTACTTGAAATAAATTGCAAAGAAAGATAGATATAAATGGAATAAAGTACCAATAAGGCCAGCTTCGTCAGGGGGTGTTGACCACATTGGCACAATTATGGCTTTTCTGCAATGGCCCAAGACACAGTCTTAAAGAAGCCACTACACCCCAAAGCCATACCAAAAATTCAAACCAAAGTATCAAACCAGAATAAAAGAATAAAATAAGTAGAATTTAATCCAAAATATATACAGTAGAATTTAATCTAAAATATATAAGTGAAAATCCAGTGTTGCCAAAATAAATTTAATTTATAATATTCAAATTAAAATCATATCTAATTACAAATCCAAATCTGCAAGAACCTCACCAAATACATAAATTATTGACTAAGTGTAAACACTATCGGCATTTCAAGCTTCTTATAAGACCTTCAAGGCTTGGGTGACCCTTCTGTAGTATAAAACTACGCCTTACTTCACTCTTATAAGCAATGCTCTACTAGCCAAATAGTGTTTAATAAATTTAGTTGGAATGCCATTATGAGTTAAAATATTTTCTAGTCTATTTTTTTGTTTATTGATGTTATTTAAATTATTACATATATTGTATATTCTATTAAGTTGATTAAAAATATTATTTTTATAAATTTTAATTGAAATGTTTGAATTCCAGAAAATTAGTTTATTAACTTTGAAATTAAAATTATTAGTTTTATCATATATGTCAGTAAATGTGTGGTTTTCTTTTACAGTTATTGAAATATCTAAAAATTCAGTTTTTAGGTTATCAATATTATTTTTAATTAATTTTAATTCCTTAGGATATATATTATTGTAAATTTTATCGAATTCTAGGCAATTGAAAATTATTAAATCTTCAATATATCTGCAAGCAAAAGGCATTTGTATAATAAATGATATTTCATAGTAGTTTAAAAATAAATTTTCCAATATACTTGTTAATTTGGAACCCTGGGGAATTCCGTTAACTAGTAAATAAATATTTTCTCCATAAGAAATATAATTATTATAAATACAAAATAAACTTAGGTCTTTCCAAAAATTTATATCGACATCCAATATTGAATTAAAATCATAATAATAAAACATAATAATATCAAAAAGTTTTCAAGTGGAATAAAACTGAAATATTTTATATATTCTTGTGCTTTTAGTTCTATATCTAACTTTGCATTTATGTATTTATATATATATATATATATATATATATATATATATATATATATATATATATATATATATATATATATATATATATATATATATATATATATATATATATATATATATTAAATATATATATATATATATATATATATATATATATATATATATATATATATATATATATATATATATATATATATATATATATATTTCTAAATTTTGTTGTTAATATGAAAAGTTTCACTAAACATAGTAAACCGTATATTTTGAATATTTATAAGGCTTTTAATAGTAATTCATTAATTAATAAATAGGTAAAACCTAAACATTTTTTTACTTTGATTTGTGACAGCAATAAATTATTTAACAAATTTATTATATTATTACGAAGCTTATCATTTATAGTTTAATTTAAAACATTTTATCAGCATAAATAGTTGCAAAATATTCATGAAAGTTCCAAGTTTCATGAAAAATAAGAAAAAAGACGCATTATGTTTTAAAAAATCATTTTGATAGAACCACATTATATATTTTTCTATTAACTTTGAAATATTGAATGTATTATGCATGAGCAGACTTTAATATGACATCACGGTATATTTTATTATTTCCATTTTTATAATAAAATAAATTAAAATACATCAACATATTAAAAGGCGTCATTACATATTGATCTTATCTGTAAGAAACATAAAGATATCATCACTGCATTCACGACTAAGGAAGCATAAATTGCGGAATTAATCTTGTATACCATAAACATTTTACTCATAAAGCATGTTTATTTAAAATTATTTTCAGTTAAAAAGATGTATTATCTAATTTTATAAGTCAAATCCATAAATTTAAACAATGACAATGAATGAAAGCATTTAACATCAGTGACCAATTAAGCCTAAATTTTAGATATGTTATAGATATGTGTATATAATATTCGTTTTAGTAGAATGTTCTTTTAAAATTTAAATAAAATAACATTACAATTAGATCATTTTATGAACTACAATGGTCATTTATAGAAGTTGAAGCATCTTACAGATATTAATATTTTCTTCCAAGCAAATTAATTTAAATACAAAATATGTTTTCTGCTTAACATTTTTAAAAATATTTTTAATATATGATGACATGACGTAGTTATATACTGAAAACCTTATATTATGATGATTATATCAATGGTATTGAAAACCTTATACATGATCGTGATGATAAAATTTTCATAATAATTTATCATAAATTTCTTATAAATTGATCAATAAAGATACAAAATAAACTAGATTATTCAATAGAATCCATTGGTTAATTTAAAAAGAGAGATAAGTACTTTTGTTGCTTAATTTTATGAATATTTTCTTTAACTTACAAAAAGATGAAAACGAAACTAAATGGATTCTAATAAACTCTTTAATAAGGGCAGAATATGTACAGAATAGAATAAAATGTATTAAATAATGTGGTTAAAATAAATAAGGAGTAATTTATTTTAACTCCAAGTAATTTAATAATTTATAATCTATATTGTGAAGTTGTATTAGTTAATTTTTAAGTGAAAAATTTCAGTTGTTTTCTCTAAGAAATAAGGGTATATTCCAAAAATTATTACAGTTATTCAAAATATTATTCTTCTAAATTATTTTTAACTCCAAACAGGAAATTTTGCATATAGCCTTTATAATTATGCCCTCCTGAATAAAAAGTCAACAATATTCAGAAAATAAAATTGATTATTTATATTGGACATTACCTTAAATGTATGCAACTTTTTTCTTCATTTTTATCTATGATGAACCATTAATTCAATTCTTATTTTGTGCTCATCATATGGTAAATCAATGTTACCTTTTCAATATATTTCTTTTGAAAAATATAAAATCCAAAAAATTAAGCTTAAATAAACATTTTGCAGAAAGCATTTTCCCAGTTATTCCTGAATTTTATGGAGATTTTCAAATTAATATATTATTTCAAATTGATCTATTCATAAATTATTCTTGTTACTTATGCATCATTAAATACAGATATAAATTTCCTGGGTACCGATCTCATAAATTAGATTATGACTATTGTGTAACATAATACTAGTTTTATAACAAAGACTTATTTTTAGCTAATGCCAAAACAACAGAATAAAATGGTGATAACCGGTTAATAAGTGATATTAATAAATGTCATGTAAATAAAAATAATTCGTTTAGTGATTTTAATTTGGGTAGTGATTAAATTATTTTGTATTAAACTGCATAAACATGGATATTTTGTACGATACTTAATTGATCATCATTGAATTTCAACGGAATTTTATTAAACAGCAGTAACAGTTTGCAATCTAGGGCATTTTCTTATGCTCAAACAAATTGCGTTTTCTGCCATCTACATGTTCGATAATTTATTGTTAAATGAGCAAGATATGTTATTCAATTCATTATTTCGGTCAAAGGATGATATTAACATAAAGTTATTAAATTCCATCGTCTTTCATTCTTCTCTAAACATAAAAAAGTAAAATATTAACAGTTGGGTAATAGTAAGTTTTGGTTAATTCGAGAAAACTATTGATCTGGATTTTGAAGCATAAAAAGAAGGGAAAATGCTGGTTTTTACTAAAAAAAACATTGCGTAATAGATGTAATGATTAAACATGATAGTGTATCTATCTACGATTATGATTACTTTATTAAAAAATTACTTTTTAAGGATGATATTTTCACTTAAATTGGTACAAAATATGGGCTTTAAAAATTAAATATTAAGATTATGTTACATTTTTAATTTTGTTAATAATTAAATGAAAATTTTTTAGAACAACAATAAGCTATTAAACTTTTATATTCAATACTTTGTATTGTTACATTTAGTTTCTTGCGCATAAAATGATTTAAATAGATAGATAAAAGTTTTCTTTACATTAGTTCCAAAATATTGCTTCAAAGTAACAAAAATATTTGAAAAGTAAATATTTTCATAACAGGGTGGAAAAATTTTAAACTACAATGTTTTGCTAGGAGTTTTTTATGCTAACATAGCAACATAAAATGCAGACTTTTTAAACAGAACACATTTGCATTTTTGTAGATCCCTCCATTTTTACATACGTTAGAGGACATAAAATATATTTTCTCAAAATAAAAATTAAAGCTCTTTTAAATTTTTGTATATATTTATAGTTGAAAACACATTGTACGTCTACATTTAGCTTTACAGTATAAATAAAATCCACTTGCTAGAATATTTCGTACTTTTAATATCCATTTTAAAATTATAAATGTGTTATATAATATCAAGAAATTTGCTTATAATTTTAAAATACGAAGACAAAGTTAGTATGGTAAAAGCTTAATTATGTAATTTACTCTACATACAATATAATAATAAAAAACATTCTAAAAGTGTTAAAATTACATTTAAAAAACCATGTAAAAGTGTGTGTGGTTTAGTTAAAAATAATACAAATTTTACCCACAATGATGATCAGCTGTAGCAAAGGCTTCAGTAAATTGCATTAAAAGTGATGTCAACTGTTACAGTCTCGTGCCGATGAAGCTACTTTGTTTTTACTGCGAAATTTAGGATAATGATCTCTCAATCCCATTTATATTCTCACTTAAGCCGTATTGACTTGACCACATCCCTTAATTTTTTCCCTTTATTAATCTTGGAAAACAATGGATTTTGGACACTTTTTGATCAGTACTTTTTTAAGAAACTCATTACTGTAAAAACAGATCTGATTTATGCTAGGCCCCAAGTGAAAACCTATGGTTTCTTGAAGTCCAAAAATATATATAGTTTGTAAAGAGTATATATTTTATTCATAACAAATTGGAAGTTTCAAATATTAATTATATAGCGATATCTTGTGTTTGAAAATGTTGTTATTAACCATTAATACTTTGAATGAATTCTCATTTTTAATTAAAGATAATGTCAAAAGTCTAAGTTATTTGGCAATGAATTTCATTTCTGAATTTAATTTTAAAGATATACATCTAAGCATATAAAAAATATTAACTGTATATATCATCATATATAATATATGAGTATCTGATTTAAAGGTATGTCTTTCTATTTCACAAATGTTATCAAGCATCATTTTTTGGCTATAACGCATGAGAGATGAATAAAAAATTTATTTATCATTACTATTTTACCTAATAAGTATACATTTTTTGACATTTAAATAATTTTAAATTATAAAGTTTGAAAAAATTGCAATGTGGAACATTTTGTTCGTGACCGATAATAAACTTTATCGGTTGCACCGGCAAAAATTAATAGTACCGATATATTTTTTTTAATATTTACAGTTTGAAAAATTAATTTTTTTTACATAATTCTATAAAAACATATAGTTTCTCATAGTGTAAATAGAAATCTTATTAGATTCTTCATAATTTTGAGAGAAACAAATATAATCTTTCTCTGAAACAATGGTTTTTTATAAAATTTACATATATGTCGGTCTTATTTATTTTTTTCAGTAATATCTTATAGTTCTCTTATAGTATGTCAGCTTATATTTAAATAATTCACAGGCAATGATTTTCTTCTCAATTTATTTAGCTTAAGAAACTCATTCAATGTATTTCTGTAGTCCCAGCTTCGTGCAGAGGATGAAGAACATCAGTGAAGTAGAATCAAGTTGATTAAAATTATAAGCTATTATATGGAATAATGGGAATAAAAATATAATTTTTATTTTAATAACTATTTTGCCATTAGAAAGCAAGTGATAAAAGTAACTCCAATTTTTTTTCAATTATATATTCCACATAACTGTTAATACTTATTTAGAGATTGCAAATTTGTAAAATATTTTACTTGTTATGATTAAAATTGATTTTATTGATATATTTACCTTGAAAACTCCTGCATTAATAATCAATGAAATTGAATAATTTGAAACTAAGAATCTACAAACAAATATCATTAAAGTAAAAATGAAGAAAAAAATACGTATCCATATATGTGTGAAATCCGTATTCTGTTCTTTTCAAAGTTTTATCCAGTATTGAATTGAGAACGTGTGTATGGAATAGAATGGAACTTTTATCAGAACATTCATCTAAAAATCCTTCTAAAAATTTAAATGCAATTTTATTTAGGAATTGTTTTATTAAATTGTTTGCAATTAATTGAAAATATATTTAAATTTCCTATGAACTTCCTCTCATAGTTGCTTTCGTAGTAGTAGAATTAACTTCAGAGATGTTGAATTCTTCTCAGACAATATAATATTCCTCCCTGGCGACGTAATACTATTTTTGCAGTTCAGGAAGAATAAAGTTATTATTTTTTAAACTGTCGTAAACTTTAATATTGTGAGTACAGTGAAACTAATTAAACCAAGTGTTTTTCCTTTCTTTTTTTATATTTAAACAAGGAATTTGAAAAAAACACAAGTTTTGCTTTCTTCAATGAATGTTTTACTTTTCTTAATAATTCAAATTACGGAACTGCATTGGATTGCGGGTAAAAATTATCTGAATTTCAATATTCAATAGAGTAGTCACTGAAAAAGTTTTCAACTACTATACAACTCATTTGATTTGTCTAATTATATATGAAATTTTGTGGCGCAAATTGTTCTGAGAAGCTGTAATTTATTTTGTAATGTTTTGTCCTTTTATGCGTTAAAATGTCGAATTGCAAATTAGTGCTTTTAAAAATGAAAAATGATTTTCTTATTCTTGGAGTATTTGTTTTTTTAATTGACCTATACAAAAAATCTATATTATCTGCTTCGGTTTATATTGCTTTTGCTTAATATTTGCCTTTACATTTTTTTGACAAGGCAGGAACCCGAAAATCTAGATATAAGTTTTATCTTGTACATACAAAGCTATGCAAGCATGTGGTATATCAACTGTAAACTAATATTTTACTGCAAGAGTTTTACAGCGAATGAAGCTGAAAGAAGCGAAGCGAATAAATTCAGCTAGTTTGAAATAAAATAATAGATTGAGTTTGTAGATAGAAGCAAATCATGCAATCTGTTTTAAAATAAGAAAATTTTTATTGTAAAGAAAAGAAGTTCATTGCAACCTGTAGATTACATAAATCTTTTTTTTAAATACACAAAAATATTTAAAAATTTTAAATTTTTTCTTTTTTCAAGGTAGAAAAGCATTTATTTTTTCGAAAAAAGAAATTACAGCCAGTAATCATTATTGAATAACAATATAAAATATACAACCAAACACTGCCATGCAAGCAAACACTATAAAATTATTTTAACTAACATTAGATAAATAAATGGTCTTAACGTAATATTATGCAAAATAATATTGCCTTTTTTAGGTTAATTTAAATTATTTCTTTCTAAAAATATAGAAAAAAAACAAAGACCCAAAAATTTTTAAAATATATATTGTTATATATTTTTAAAAAAATGGGGTAAATTAAAAATTAATCAAAAACTTTAAAAATAATACATGCCATGAGATAAAAATATTAATCCCTCATAAAGTAGAGCAGGATTTAAAATTGCTAATATAATTGTTATTTACATAGTTTTGCATGAACCTTTTTTTGAAATTATGAAAGATAAAGAAAGTCACAAAGAATAGTTTTAACATATATGGAGAGAATTTTTAGAATATTTACAACATCATAATCTGCTTCTATATTCTTGGAATGGCAAAACCATAAACAGATTTTGAGGAAGATTGTTAATAACTAAGATATTTTTGCGCTGAACATTTATTTTTAATTACTTTAAATTAAATAATGAAATAACTTCACAATTTAATCAGCGCATCATAATTAGAATCAAATAAGGAAAAAGAAAACTCATAAATTACTTCTAAAGAAGCTCTAAACTCTTTATAAAAATGTTCATCATGACACCCAAGCAATGTACAAACTCAAACTTCTTGTTTTATTTTATTTAAGAACTGAACTATTCCAGATCAAATAAAAAAAGAAAATAATGAACAAAATGATAAAATCCTGAAATAATCTAGTGATAAACGATATCTCATACTTAAAACAAATTTGTTATTAATTATTATACATGTATTATACTAATTATATTACATTGTTCTAATAACTATTCGAAATCAATACAATAATTTTTAAACATCAAAACAAATATTTTAAATTATAAGTAATAATAATAAAAATTAGAAACATAAATTCAACAAAATTGTAATGATTTAATTGTGCGCATAATAAAATTTTCTCTGGTTTCATTTGGAAATTTAATCTTTAGGGTAATGTTATTACAGGAATTGTAGAAACATTTTGAAATTTCAGGAATAAAAAATCCCTTTAACGTTTTATAGAAAAATCAAGAAAGTGAAAAAAAGGAAATGCATTTCTCACACACAAATTTTCGATCATGAGTATTGAAAAACAAATTGTTGTTAGTTTTAGAATTTTAATTTTCTTATTAATGTAATATATTAAAAGTTAATCAGGGTTTTCAATTTCATTTCATAACACTTTATTTACACTTAAAAGTACTTAAAATCACGAAATAAGTTAGTTTTGATACAGAAAATTCGCCAAAATACCTTTCACTTCTAAATAGTTCTACAAATTTTTAAACAATGAAATATTTAAAATTTAAGAATCTTGAAAGAATTATGTACATAATATTGATAAATATTCACAGAAATTGAAAATTGATTCAGAATTTCTGACGATAAGTTTTTAAGAAAGTGTAAACAGAGAAATGTTGATTCCTGATTGACCTTCAATCAGCTGTATATTTTTTACATAAAAATGCAATACTCTATTGATGACGAATTTGCCACTAATTAATCTCATTAATTCTAGTGTTTTTAACTCATTTCAATACCATTATTTCAAATGAAAGACAAAATAAAAAATAAATTGCATATTTAAATTTTGATTGTTTACTGTGACAAATTACACTGAAATTTTAAATTGTATTTTTCTTTAATTTATGTATACCTATTAATGAAAATACTTCTTAAAATTTAATTCATAGTTTAAAAAAAGTATTGAATAAAAAAACAATAAATTACGCATAAACGTCTTTTTCTGGACATTTGTCTTCAAATATATAAAAAGTATTTAAAATATATATAGCTTAATTTTTCATAAATATTTACTGGCCATTGGTTATATTTATATTTTAGGCTCAAAAATATGCTTAGTTTTTCAGTATATTATGCTATGAAAATAGATTCATATTTGATATCAATCTTTGTATTAATAAATATTTGTTCTTTAATACAAAGATTGATATCAAATAAGAAACATAATCAAAACCATGGGAATATTTTTTCTATTTTTTTCTTATAAACGATATAAGTAACCTTTCAAAATACAAAAAATTATTTACTCTTACAATTCTTTCTTCTTTTTTGCATTTAGAAATTAATGTTTTATATTTCCGTAAATAGGTTACTTCAGGTAAACAACATGATTTAAGAAAGAGTAATATATATATATATATATATATATATATATATATATATATATATATATATATATATATATATATATATATATATATATATATATATATATATATATATATATATATATATATATATATATATATATATATATATATATATATATATATATATATACATACATATAATATAGTCCATTAGTTGATTATATTTTACTCTTCTCCCTTAAATAGTAACGTCATTCTCATGAAAATAATGAATCTCAGGAATTTACAATCTCATATAATATTCTTTCACTCTTAATATTGTATTTATTTAGCTGTGAATTTATATTGCATTTACAGATAAATATTTGTTTTTACTTTAACATTAAAATCTCAATTTATTTCTGGATTTAATTCACAGGAAGCATATTATAATATATATAGGAAGAATATTATAATTCAACTAAGCAATTAATATTTAAATCTATGTAAGGTTTTTTATTTGATTAAATAAAAACGTACGTGGGTCTTAAATAATAAAAAATAATATTTTAGATTTATTTAGCTGAAATACAACTTTGTGTTGAAAATCATATTATACAACACTCAAAAATATAGTAATCAGAAAAGCATTACATTATAGAAAGCTATATTGTGTCCTTTCATTGTATTTTCCTTTTTTTACAGTTAAATTACGTTACATATATTGTTTTAAAGAGTATAAGCAATTATACTGACTTTGATTAGCAAATAAAAACTTTGATTTTTGTGGAAGTCATAATATTTATTATTCTTATTACGTATGTAAATCATATTTGTAAAAGAAATAATGAGAAATAAATGTCTATCAATGATGTTATTAATTACATCACAACCTTTAACAAGTATAAAAATGCTAAACTTTTTTATTATATTTTAGTGAATGAACCTAATTTTTCATAATTAAAGTGGATTACTTAACATATTTATTTATTCCTTCTGAGTTTTCAATACATATTTTCTTCAAATACAATTCACTTTGAGTTTTTAATTTAGTAGCCTTAAAATATGATTCGATTATTTTTCCAAATCTTCATTTCTATAAAAAATACCTAAGTGATCTTTAGTCTACTCTCGTTTTATTGATGTGAAAAATTGAAATATTTTTATAAAAGAAAGTTGATATCACACATAAATTTGTGATATTTCTCCAACTGTCACAGTTCTCAATAAAACCATAAGAAAAATTATTGAACAGAATATTTCAAATACAAATAATTATCATATCTCATTTTTAAGAGATTTGTTCCATTCAGTTTCTAAATCGTATGTCAAGATTGATATAATCTTTAAAAGCAGGCTCTGAAAGCATTTTAATCATGCTTGTACTTAATTTGCATAAAAGGATTTCATTATACTTTAAATTGGGACTTTAACACAGTTCTAGTTATCTTTCACATAGTTATTTTATGTGAACACCATACATACATTAGAAGTTTGCATATTTAAAAAAATAGTAAATGCAAAACTTTAACAAAAATAAAAAAAGCTTTTTAAACATTAAAATAGACAGTGTTTTGCAAATATAAAATTTTTGCAATTAACATTTATGAAAAAATTTTAAAGGCTACAAAGTTAAAAAAAATGTTAAGTCTATAAATTAAAATTTCAGAAAAGTGCAACAAGTACTTACTGCACTATCAATGTATTTCACTCATAATATATTTTTAGTAATATAAGCTCTTGAAACATAATTTTTTCCCTTAGCTAGCTATGAAGAGATATTCATATTTAATCACTGTAAAAATAATATGTTTAGAGAAAGAGAAATGATTTCTAATTCTTTAGAATGTAAAAAACTGACATTTTAAGCAAATTGTATTTCCTTAACTATATATTATACAATACTTTTCTTTATGTTTCTAAATTTATTATAATGATAGAAGCATTAGTTTCTTAGTTTTTATGTTATATTTAAATTGGCATTAATAAAAATTATAAGTTTTTAGTTTTCAATTTTGTTAATAATTAAGACTTATCTTTTCAAATAAAAAATGAAAAAGCACATTATTGAGACTGAGTAGTAAATATGTTTGGAGGAAAAGTTAGCAAACCCAAATTTATTTAAGAAGTATTCATTACAAAATTGAGAAAAAAATAGAAGAACCCAATTCTAATGAATCTATCAATCTAATGAATCAAATAACAATATATATTAACACTAATACTCTTTTATTAAAAAATTAGTTTAATAAGATAGTTTGTTAAGTTATAGTTTAGTAAAAAATAGTTTGAATAACCTGTGAATTTAAATTAATATTTACCTCGTTTAAAATTAATAAATTGTTTTATAATTTACCTGTAAATATTCATGCTATTTTAATACACTACACACACACACACACACACACACACACACACATACACACACACACACACACACACACACACACACACACACACACATATACAAATATATATATATATATATATATATATATATATATATATATATATATATATATATATATATATATATATATATATATATATATATATATATATATATATATATATATATATATATATATATATATATGAAACTACTCAAACATTTAAACTATTTTTTTAATAAAAGAATATTAGCTTTTCATAAAATTTATACTAAAACTTCAATCAAAAATAATTATATTTTTACATTTCGTAAAACATTTTAATATAAAATGTTATGTTTACCTTGAAGATGAGTATGTCATTATTGAATAATATTATATTCATTGAAACTAAATGAAATTTTAAGTATATAATTCTACTTAAATAAATTAGAGAATAAAGCATTTAAAATATAAAAAAATCATAAAATAAAATAATTATTATTTTTCCTTTAATTACAAATAAAATATTTTTAGAAAATATATCTTTCTATTTTTTTATATTTCCACTTACACACTGTGTTTACTTTTGACAATACAGCTAAAAAATGTTTATTTAAAGCATGAAAATCAATATATATTGTTATTTGATTCCTTAGATTCATTAGAATTGGGTTCTTCTATTTTTTCTCAATTTTGTAATGAATACTTCTTAAATAAATTTGGGTTTGCTAACTTTTCCTCAAAACATATTTACTACTCAGTCTCAATAATGTGCTTTTTTATTTGAAAAGATATATCTTAATTATTAACGGAATTGAAAACTAAAAACTAATAATTTTTATTAATTCCAATTTAAATATAACATAAGAACTAAGAAACTAATGCTTCTATCATTATAATAATTTTACAAACATAAAGAAAAATATTGTATAATATATAGTTAAGGAAATACAATCTGCTTAAAATATTAGTTTTTTACATTCTAGAGAATTATAAATCATTTCTCTTTCTCTAAACATATTATTTTTACAGTGATTAAATATGAACATCTCTTCATAGCTAAGGGAAAAAGTTATGTTTTAAGAGCTTGTATTACTAAAAATATATTATGAGTGAAATACATAGATATTGCAGTAAGTATTTGTTGCACTTTTCTAAAATTTTATTATATAGACTTAACATTTTTTTTTAACTTTGTAGCCTTTAAAATTTTTTTATAAATGTTAATTGCAAAAATTTTATATTTGCAAAACACTGTCTATTTTAATGTTTAAAAAATTTTTTTTATTTTTGTTAAAGTTTTGCATTTACTATTTTTTTTAACTATGCAAACTTCTAATGTATGTATGGTGTTCACATAAAATAACTATGTGAAAGATGATTAGAATTGTGTTAAAGTCCCAATTTAAAGTACAATGAAATCCTTTTATGCAAATTAAGTACGAGCATGATTAAAATGCTTTCAGAGCCTGCTTTTAAAGATTATATCAATCTTGACATACGATTTAGAAACTGAATGGAACAAACTCTTAAATATGTGATATGATAATTATTTGAATTTGAAATATTCTGTTCAATAATTTTTCTTATGGTTTTATTGAGAACTGTGACAGTTGGAGAAATATCACAAATTTATGTGTGATATCAATTTTCTTTTATAAAAATATTTCAATTTTTCACATCAATAAAACGAGAGTAGACTAACGATCACTTTGGTATTTATTATTGAAAGAAAGATTTGGAAAAATAATCGAATCATATTTTAAGGCTACTAAATTAAAAACTCAAAGTGAATTTTATTTGAAGAAAATATGTAATGAAAACTCAAAGTGAATTTTACTTTATCAAAATATCTATTGAAAACTCAGAAGGAATAAATAAATATGTAAAATAAGTAATCCACTTTAATTATGAAAAAGTAGGTTGAACTTTGTTTAAAATATTTGATACATTTAATACGAATAAAGAAATGCAATGTGAGGAGACAGTAACTAATTAAGAAATTTATGTTTTCTTTTTGTTACTAAAAATATTCATTTTAGATTTTCTCAAATTTTTATTAGAATTCGTGAAAAAATGTTAAAATATTCTCAATTAATTTATATGTGATAAATATGTAAGTGTAAACTTGTCCTCCTAAACATATTTCTTTTTTTCATTTATAATAATTTTTAATAAGTTAAAATTTTATCAAATATTAACACAATATATATTAACACGCACAATAATAGAGATTAAATAATTTGCTATTATATCAAAAATAATAAAATATGAACAAATAATTGTCAATGTGAATATAATATATTCATACTTATTCGCAGCAATTACCTATTGTAAAATATAAAATGCAGTATAAATCTTTATATTTTACTTCAATTGTACATTTTTTTCTTTTGCTGCTTAGTTCATTTTCTTACACATACATAAATATCTCCTTAATTGAGAGGAATATTTCGTGTATAATTATAATTACAATAATTATTATTACATATATTGTTATTTATAAGCATTTTAGTTTATCATATTATAAAGTTATAAGAAATTTTATCTATTGAAACCACAAAAAATTTCTACTCCGAACCAAGGGAAATAAAACACTTCCCGGGTATAAACATGCTTCAGACTAAAGACATGAAAGCGTTGCGAAAAGTAGAAATTTCTGAAGAATTCTTATTCTCTAGTTTTATGATTTTAATTATGGTTTTGTTATTTAAATGAACTCATAACTTCAGTAATATATACTCCTTTTATATTAAGCTTTTAATAAATGAAATATGGCTGATATGAAATTTATTTACGTTGATTCTATTCGTTGAAGAATTGCAGCTATAAAATACAAATTTAATTTCCATCACATCCAAAATTAAACATTACCTTATTAAAATATGACTCATTAATAGATAAATATGAGTTAATGTCTAAAATAGGCATCCAAAATTCCATGTACTTATTAGAATAAACAATCTGTATTTTTAAATTACTTAATACTCATTTTTCAATTAACCATAACTAGTTTTATAAATCATATTTTAAGCATTCTTTAATAACTGAAAAAAATTTTAGTCTATAAAAACTTTGATCTTACTTTTAAATATATTTGACTGCACATTTTATTTAAATTTTGTGGAAAGCATGAGAAACTAAATTTTCAAGTAACAGGATAGTAACCAGTCCAAAATTCAAAATATTACAAAAAATACTTATTCCAAGTAAAATAATTCGTATAAAAAGAAGGCTTTACTTAAATTTTTCACAGCTTATTTTTCTAACCACGTTTATATTCAATTTTTTATCTATTAATCCTTTTTTCTAACCTGAGTTTTTTTCTGATGAAGTACATATTTTTGCTAGTATTTCATAAAAAAGGTTTGCATATTTAAAACTATATAGAGCTTATAAATTTGGTTAACACAGATAATTTTATTGATAAAATTTTAATATTTTAGCGCAAAATAACTAATACCAAATGAACTTTTATTTTACATTTTTTAATTTCAAAAACATATAAGCAATATTTATAAATTTCTGTTTCTTACTGAAATAAGTTATAAATATTATTTTCATTTAAAAACAATTTTAATTCTAAATTTTTATCGTTTTTTGTTTAATCAATCTTTATATTTATTTTAGATACAAAGTAGCATTATTGTAATAAAATTCTAATGTTTTAAATTAATCAAATGATAAAAAGTCCATTTTAAGGAAGACTTCAAATTTAGCGTCACTATTATTCTGATAACAATTTGCACACAAGAATTTATTACCATTTACAAATTATACAGATATATATATATATATATATATATATATATATATATATATATATATATATATATATATATATATATATATATATATATATATATATATATATATATATATATATATATATATATATATATATATATATATATATATATATATATATATATAGTCGATGTATTCTTAAAAAGTAAAATATCTGTTTAGAAATTTGACATATTTTGCTTAATGTCTTAGTTTGAATATAATTTCTTTGTCTTGGATAATATTGCAACCTATTAGTTATTATTATATATATTTTTATCTATTTAGACTAGAAGATTTGTTTTCTGTAAAAGTAATGTTTTAATAATTAATACTTGTAATAATCATTTTAATAATTTTATTTCTCATGTTAATATTATTTTTTAGCAAAGTAAAAGCACTGATGGTAATTAAACAGAAAAATTCTTTACATACAAACAGTAGATTTAGCCTAAAAAATGAAATATATTCTAAGAAATTGGAATGTGTTTTAAGTAAATAAATTTTCTTATCTTGAAATGCAACAGAATTTAATATAATCTACCCCAAAAAATATAAATACGAAAAGATTCAATTTAATTCAAAACAGTCTATGATATTTCCTTTTTCCAGAAGATAAAAACAGAATCTCTATGTTTTTGTTTTATCTCATATACAATATATAATTCAATGTGGCAGATAAATTACGGAAAATTTTTATTCAGTTAATATGCGTAATACCATATATGCTATAACTATAATAACTTGAAGCTTGAAGAATGTTTTTGCTGTAAATTAAATTATGATATAGTTTATTTTAAAAATTGTTTTTTATGTTATTGTGTAAATATTTCAATATTGGTTAATAACATTAATACTTTGTTAAAATTACATGTATACTATTGAAGAGTATTTCATTTAAAATAACTGTGCTTTCATTTTATTTAGTGTTTTTATAAAAAATAGAGTTATTATGTATAAATGCAATAGTTCTTTTGACTTTTCATGATTTTAAACATTCTATTAACATGCAATAAAACTTTTAAAAAATCATGAGAAATACCTCCATTTATCCTCCGAAGAAGCACTTTGGCAAAAGAATTGAGAAATAAAATCAAAATGCCAATATTTAGCAATAACAAAGTAAAGTAATGGAATATACATAAACCAATTTTGCGTACTTCTATTCAAAATTTATTTATTTAATTGCCAACTGTACACTGTAGAAGGAAGGGAGGATTCTCTCTTCCTTGTACAGTGTACATGTTGTTAAAATATGTAATTTACCTCCAAAAGTTGCAATTCAGTAAAGTCACTTATATTTTATATTTCTTTAACATTTAATAATTTTATGTTTATTCTTTGATGTTTTACTTTTAAGGCGTTCAAGACTTAAGTTTATGACTAAAAGTTAGAATTTGCAAATGCAGTTTTGTTATGTAAGTGCTCTCTGTTTTACTGATCACATTTTGAAAAAAAAATTATAATTTGCAATGTTTCTCAGTGTATTTTTTTGGTCGATATTGGCTTACCGAATATCGAGTGAGCACCGAATTTTCAAATAAAATATGTGTTAATATTATTTTAAATTAATTTTAATATTTCCAAAAATTATACGCATTAATTTTATAAGTTTGCCAAACATTTAGAAAATTACGCAATAGTAATAATTATAGATTGTTTTTTATTATTTAACTTATATTAGATATTTGAAATTTGATTACAGTTTTCTAATGGTAATGACTTTTATTTATTTTAATCATTTTTCCTAAATTTATTAACAATATAGCGAATTTAATAGGAAAAAATTTAAAAGTTGTACATTTTTAAAGAAAAAAGCTAATTTCTAAATTCTCTAAGAAAAAAGCTAATTTCTAAATAATTTCAAATGTTCCATATAAAAGAAAATATTAACTTTTATTAAAATTATTAATGGCTAAAACAACCGTGTGATATTGAAGAAATATTGTATAAAAACATTAAGTGGGAATATTATATTTCATCACAAACAGAAAACTTCTTTCATATAGAAATTATAGAGAAAACGTCTATGCTGTGAAACTCAAAAAGTGAGTTTTATTTAAATACTGATTGTAAAATTTTTAATTTCAAATTTTAAACAATATTCACTAAAAAACATTGAACAATGTTACGTTAGTGACTAATATTAGTTAATAATTAAACATTATTTTTTAAATAACACTGATTAATATTTAGATAAATATTGATTAATATATTTACCAAAAATTCGTGTTATAATCTAACATTAAACATTTGACATGAAAAATTTGCTTACACATACATAAAATTAAATGCACCGAAAATTTTTATTATTAATTGACCATTAAATACTTTATAAGCCAAGTATTTTATGGTCATTTAAAAAAACAAATTTCAAAGCAAATAAATTACTGCACTTCTTTATCAGCAAAATTATACTAAGACTCATGTAATTATGATTGAAATGAAAAAAATACCAATATAAATTTTTTATATTTTTTATTTAACTTTATTTCCGGAAAATATTTAATTATTCCGAATTATTTATTTTTATATATTGATAAAAAGTATTGGTTTACTTGAATAAACTATTTAAAGCTCTAATACTCTTATCATAAAAATTAAGAAAAAGTGATTACATTTAAGCAAGATATGCTTAATAATCAATTAAAAAACTTTTCAAAAACCATGAAAATAATTTTTGGAAAGAAATTAATTAAAATAAATTTATAAAGCTGGTATCAAGAGTCCTGTTACTTTTACCGTGTTAATTAAGTAATTAAAAGTTCAAAGTCTACGAATATACAGTAAGTTTATGAAAATAAATTCTATGAAACAACAGTATTTGTTGATTTTTACGTTTTCTGTAAGTATTTTTTATTTTGTTACATAATTTATTTTTGTATAAAACTTCTTAGAGGAAAAATTAATGTACTACTCTGCTTACAATCTAATACCGCAGAGTGATTTAATTCACAAATTGTAAAAAGCGAAAATTCACCAGCTAAATTTTAACTGTTAAAATTACTGCCAAAATATCAATAAACATATTGAATATATCTGATAACAATAAATATATCTGAAGAAACTACAAACTTATTTTGGATAATATTAAGAAATGAAATTTAGTTTTTCTAAAATCTGGCAAAGAAATATTAAATTAATTTTTGATATACTTTAGAATAGATGTGGTATAGTAAGTAAGTAAAGCTGAAAATTAAAGAGTGATCTTGACGCTAAGGACTAGAATAAGTATCAAATTCGTTTTTAATATCATTGCTAAAACATTAATATTTTATATATATTATTTTTGTACTTAAGCATTTTATATTTTTACTGCAATTTTATAAAAGCGTTTTAAAAGTTATTTTCTTTGGACTAATTAACTCGGTAAAATGTACGATACTCTTCACGAAATAAATATTCTCCAATTTTTACATTAAATGGAATAATTTGTTCAATGAATGAGCTCAAACCTAATTTTTAATGTTACTGCTTATGCATTCCTATTTTAAAAATTTTTTATATATCAACATTTTGTACATTTTAATTTCCAGTTTATAAAAGCATTTTAAAAGTTCATAAAACCATTTTTATTTTAAAACTGAACACTATGTAAAAATAATATTAAACAATATTTTTGACAGTAATTATTATAAATTACTAATTTCTTGTAAAATAATCATTTTTCAGTCTTTAAATTAAAACGGAATTGCTTGACCCATTATAATCACTAAAGAAATTTAAATCCTATTATGAAAGATTTTACTTAGTATTATTTTTAACTTATGTATGAAAAGTAAATTTATTTTAGAAAATTTGCTATGTTCTTAAATTTGAAAAATGACGTTTAATTATAACATTATAACAATACAAAACTTTTTCATCACAAGTTTGGTATTAAATGTCAAATTATACCCTGTTTCTAATTTAAAAATTTTAGCACATAAGTTTGAATCAGAATTATATGGCTATAAACAAAATGGTGGAAAATAATCAAGATTTATCATTAAAATCTGAATTTGTTCAGTATACGTAAACCTAGATATAGCTCAACACATTAAGACGAGACGTCATTACCCACATATTTCTCAAATATAGCTATGTATTGCTGTGTATTAACTTCTGAAAGTACGGAATGGATTAAAACTTTATCTTAAATTAATTTGCTGAACTGATGACCATATTGATAAAAGCCAAAAGATACAGAGAAACAACAATATTTTAGATATATTTGACAGATTTTTTCATCACTCCTTATCATCCTCAATAAAGTCTGCAAGTGATTAAGGCTTTCTATTGATCAACATCCCACAAATTTATAAGTAATGTATGCAATCAATAAAATCTTTTAGTTTGAATAAACTTAAATTATTAATGTCTTTAAGAAAATATGATTAAAACACATTAAATTTACATTAATTATTATCAACATATTCATACATATTTCATTATATTGGCATAGAATTAATATAAAAAGCAAATAACTGATAATGTTTGTTCCATAAATCATATTATTTGTATTAAACTTATCAAAATTATATTATTAAGCAAATATATACAAATGGTATTTTAAAAATACTTAATTTATATGAACTTTGAAATTAAAGTACTTACATTTGTAATGGCATTAACATTTTTACAATTTTATAGAAATATATTTTCATGTTTTTCTTATTTGAATGAAAAGGTTTTATTTGTTACTTCAAAATATCAAAATTTATCTTCTAAAGCATACACTGCAGAGAAAAATTTAAATAAAATCTTTTGTTGAATAAAGCATCGTCACTGTGATTTATAGAATAAATTTATTTTCAAAGAATATATATATATATATATATATATATATATATATATATATATATATATATATATATATATATATATATATATATATATATATATATATATATATATATATATATATATATATATATATATATATATATATGAAAACCCATTTATCCAGCTTCTTATTTATAGTTTGAGTGGCACAATATAAAAATCATATTATTTCTAAGAAACTAATAAACAATAAAATAATTTTAGAACTTATAATTTGTGACATTAAGTAAAATAACATATAAATATATTCTAAAACCAACAAATATATTACTTTTTAATCAAGAAAGAAACAGCTTAAACTTTTATTTAAAATGCATAAATAAGAATGACATTTTTGTTCTTGAAAGTAATTTTGAAAAAAATAGGAAATTCATCAGCTTTTTAAGGATAATATATTTTTTAAATACATATACCTTTAAAGTTTATATTTGAAATTAAAGAATAAAAGCATGACATTCAAAGTTCAAATTTAGAATCCTGTATTTTGTTAAAAATGGACAAAATGGTTCACTCTATTTCAAATAAAAGCATTTTTTACTAGAGATAAAGATTTTTCTAAAGCTGCTTATGAATAAATTTATATTCGGGCCAGAAAGTTTCACCTTTGTTATGATTTTTCTATTTGACTTAAGGTTTTATAAAATGCAGAATGGATTCTAAAAAGCATCGGAATGTTGTTCATTTATATTTTAAAGCACACAGTAAGTGTTTTAGATTTTCCAGATTTTAAAATAATATTAAAATTTATGAATATTCTAAATTTTACTATGAAATAAATAAATGGATATTAAATCGTCAAATGTAACAATTCAATTTTTCGAAATGCAGACATAGATAAAAATACATAAGCGATAGACTCAAATTAAAAATTTGTAATCACTATTTTTTTAATTAGATTATTGCAAGGTTTCTCTAAAACTTCACTTATCATTGCATAAGCTACGTAAAAAATTCTGGAATAAAATAATACGATAATATTTTTAGCACTTTCTTAGCACTAACATTGAAATTTTTCCTCACTATAGAATATTATTATTGCAGAGATTTATAGACTAACGCTTCATGTAAGATAAGATGATACGTTTTAATTTTTTGAGGTACTAAAAGGTTTTCACCTTTTAATACTTATTTATTTTCTGAAATTAATATAAACAATTATCTTGTAAACTGAATCTACAGAAAGTTTAAAAAATTTTAATCTAATTTTAGGGGAGTTATTTTATTGCTTTGAAATTTAATGAAAGGAAATGAAATAATAATTATGGGAAAGTTCTTATTCTTCTAAGCCTTTTTATTTAGTTATAGTTTCAACACAGAATTTTAATAAACCTAACTCCTACTACTAAACTATTTACTTTAATAAACATGGATTGCAACCTTTATTGCTTCAATCATTTTAATTTGCAAATGTTTCTTTTATTTATATTCATTAATATATACATTAATTTTAAGTCATTTTATACCCTGATTATTTTTTCAGTTTATATTTTGTTCACAATTATATAAAATATATTATTTATAAAATAAAAAAATACGCAGAAATGTTTATATATCGTAATGCAATAAATATTTGAATTTCTCAGCATTTATAATTTTTTTCGAATGTATTAGTTCTATTATTTTATTTTTATAAAAATATTGATATCATTAAACTTTTCAGAATACAAATTCAAATATAATTTTCAAGAATCATTGTATCAAGTTGATCGGATGAAATTACTGTCTTCTTAACGAAATATCCTAAAATTTCTCTCATCTGATTCAAAGAATTTGCATGTTTTATTTTTGCTTCTTTTATATAAAGTGTGAAATTGGATATACGAGTAATTTTTTGAAACGATTGACATCATTATTCATTTCATATAGATTCATTAAATATATATCTGAATATTAAATAAAAAAATACAAATAGTTGATATTTATCCAAAATTTGAAAAATTGAAAACTCAACAAGTCTGGAATTCCTTTATACACTAATTTTACTTTAGATTATTTTCTGCAATATATATATATAAAAGCTCTCGTTTTAATTACATATCTGTTGTAAAAATTATTGTTTAAAGAATTTTTTATTTTACTTTATCAAATAATTTGCAATAATCAGCACAAATTTAAATTTAAAAAAGAGAGCATCATTTCAGGAAATATCAATTATACATATCTATCAAAATATATAGCGCATTACAGGAAATATTTTATCAAATTTTTGCCCATACTATTTATATTTCTGTGGTAATTTAATAGTTTATTTACTTATTAAAATCATTTTTATGTCTGTTAATATTTCTGCGTATAGTATAATAAAAATTATTTAATTCTTTTATTCCTCTAATTTTGTTATTGCTTCAAAAAGAAAATTCTTATAATTATGAAAGTTTTGCATAACATAAGCTATTTTAAGAATTTAGTAAGATAAATTTATTATACTTATTTCATTCAAATGAGAAGTTTGTACAGAAAAAAATTGATGATTGACCAAACAGAATAACCGGACACATTTTAAAAAAGAAAATTAATTTAATTAATAAAACGTTATAGTGTTTTATCTACTTTTTGTTTAAAATTTGCTAGATTTGCTTCAAAATATAATTAGTGGTAATTAATTGGATCAAGATCAAGTGCAATATAATAGATCATGCATGCGGTATGCTCATTAAATTCTCTTGTTCCACTTAACTTGGAGAAATCTGCAGTTATACTCATAAACGCGGTGTTTAGGTTCAGTAACATAGTCATTTGTTACTGAATAAAACCCCATTTATGGTGGAATTTATTGAAAAAATGTAGAATGAACAATCCCATCTCAAAATAGATACAAGATAGAAATAAAATGTGATCTGCAAATATGTAAAACATCATCAATTTAGTACATAAAAACAATTTATAGACATTAAAACAAAGAATAGAACGTTAAGAAACTTATATTTGATTTTCGTGATTTAAGCTATGACATCACAAAATCTTTGAACGTTACAAGAAATGATAATATTTCTTTTAAAACACTACATCACAGTTTGACATATCAGTATCGTTTGTGGTTTCCAATGAATTATCATGATATTCGTACTAAACTATACGTAGATCGTGCAAAATAGAATCGTGTTTACTTAGCTCAACGTGGGTTTGATGTGCAAATTTCTTGCAATATGCAAATACGTAAAAATTCACGTCTATTCACCTGAGTCAGCAACAAAGATACGTTTATGAGGGCTGTAGTATGTTGGTGCTCATGTCAAAGCTGGGTATATTTACTGTACGGTGAACTAGAACAGAATGCATTATCAGCAGAAAGTATGTACAAGCAAAGTTTCCCTACATATCAGGATCCTGTACATCAAACTATTTTATCTATTGTAAGACATTAAAGAAGACAGGATATTAGTAGTCGTTTTGACTGCATATAAAAGGATATATATACTAACATTTTATTAAAATAGTAGTGGAAATTGTCCATCATATTTTTATCATAGCTGCGAACTTTATCATAGTTGGAAGTATTTTGCTCTCTATTTCTATTACATATTGAATGTATACACATCATGTAACTGAGATAATTGAAGTAGACGAAAGATCTTTGGAATTTATTGACATTTGATTTTTCACGCAAGAAATTGATTTCAACGTATAAGTAAAATTTGGGAATATTCATGAATTTTTAATCAATTAGTATATTTTACAAAAAGTCTAAATAGATTATATTAAATTTAATTTACTATATATATATATATATATTAAAACTTTTTGTATGCTGAGAAGGTAATTTTAACTATTATCTATTCATCTTAATTTCTTTGTGTAATGTATAACTTAAATAAATCTTAATTTTATAAAAACTGAAATTTTGGGTTTTCCTATTATTTATTTGTTGTCTTTCAAAAAATACTTAATTTCTTTTGAATAGAATTCTACTATTTATTAAATTTCATATTTATAGTGCCTAAAATTGCTTAGTAAAAAATAATATTAAAGTAATACATTTAAATATTTATACGTAGTGATAGACTTTATTCGGATTTCATGTTCCTTTGTCATGCTTTTAAATACTAATAAAATAATTTATATATTTAAGATAATTAATTTTCTTCTTCTGAGTTTAGATATTAAAAATATAATAAATACATTTAAACATTATATTTAAACATTACATGATAATACTTAAATTTCAGTTATCAGCTAGAAGCCATTAGCAATTTAGTTTTTACGAAGTAATAACTAATTTTTACATTATTTTATAAATTTTACTAAATAAATATATATTTTTCTAAACTTCTATTTGTTTATACTAATTTTTTTTGATTAATTTGCAATAAATCCAAACTTCTTATTGATCAATTCTTAAATATTTTATTTGTAATGATTGTAAGTTGTAAACCATAAAAAAATTAATGTAGAAAAATATAATTTTTCATCCTTTTTTTACTTATTTTCCTTCTGCTTCTCTGGATTTTATAATTTGTTTTTCAATTTTATTCGTCTGGAGTTCAAATCTATACAAATTCTTCGAACATGAATAAGAAATCCAAAATTTATTGAGATTTGAATAGCATATGTTATTTTAAATTTTTTTATAGTCTCACAAAATAATTTTCTAGAATTTTCTGAGGATATTTTTGAGATTTCCTATACTCAGAAATACGTTTTCCATAGCTCAAAAAGTAAATAAATATACAAATACATGAAAAGTAATAAGACTATGAAAACATATATTCAATGATAAAGAAAAGATATATATAAATATATACAAACGCACCAATATATATTTATATGTATGTATGCATGAATGTATCATATATATATATATATATATATATATATATATATATATATATATATATATATATATATATATATATATATATGTATATATATATATATATATATATATATATATATATATATATATATGATACATTCATGCATATATATATAAATATATATTGGTATATATATGTGTGTGTGTGTGTGTATGTATGTGTATATGTATATATATATATATATATATATATATATATATATATATATATATATATATATGATATATGTATATATATATATATATATGTGTGTATGTGTGTATGTGTATATGTATGTGTGTGCGTGTGTATATTATCAATGACACATTTGCATAGAAATAATTTTAATCACTACATTAAAATATTATCACAAAACTATATAACTGATAAAAAAATAAATATCTGCTTTTAAGCCTAATTGCGTATTTATATAATAACCTTGAAAAATTTAATTTGATCCATTAAATTAAAGGCTTCATTTGGAAGCTTATTACTTTTCTTTATTAAATATATTTTTCTATTTAAAGTAATTAAACAAAGTGGTATCATATTATAGTGTTTTTTAACAATTAGATTTTTTATTGGTTATTAAACAAAAAATGTTAGACGAAATAGAGCGTAATGTTATTTTCTGTGTAATTTGATAATGTAGGAAACTTAATTTCAAGTATTATGTTATTGTTTTGCTTACGGAATGAAATTTATTAATAAAAATGTTCTTTCTATAACAAATTAACGAAGTATTTCATAATGATTAATAACTTTTATTTTTACTTTTAGAAATAATTACTATACACCAAATAGATGTTAAAAGAGTTTCCTTATAAGAACTTTCATGTTGATCAATATAAAATAATTTTACATATTATAATTTCTGTAAAAAACGTAAACTTATCAAGCTGATCATTTAATCGACTTCTTGGTTAATTAAAATTTCTTATTTCATTATTTTCTGTCAAGCAAACATTATTCTACAACATATATTAAAAATTTTGCCTGTGTTAAAGACAATTTTTTCTTAAATAAAACATTATTATTTATATGAAATACATTAAACATTTATCATTATTAAAAACAGTCAAATTAAATTAATAACTCAATAATTAAGTCAAACAAAATTAAAAATAGCAAAATGTATGTGTGTGTGTGTGCGTGCGTGTGTGCGTGTGTGTGTGTGTGTGTGTGTGTGTGTGTGTGTGTGTGTGTGTGTGTGTGTGTGTGTGTGTGTGTGTGTGTGTGTGTGTGTGTGTGTGTGTGTGTGTGTGTGTGTGTGTGTGTGTGTGTGTGTGTGTGTGTGTGTGTGTGTGTGTGTGTGTGTGTGTGTGTGTGTGTGTGTGTGTGTGTGATATATGGTAATTTCAGCCACACATTAAACTACATTAGATACACTGTTTCTTATTACATAAAATATTACCTTCATAAAGTTTAAAATGAAGGTTTTCTTTTCAGTTTAAAATTAAAATTATTTTATTTATTATTGTTCACAGGGAATTCGTCTTCAAATAAATTTAATCAAATAGAAAAAATTATAAAAAATGTTTAATGTTATTTTACATTGTCTGATTATTTAAATTTATTTTTTTTATTTTTTTGTTATTTTAGTTTTTTAATACAATAAATTACGAAATACATTGAAAATAATTGCCTCAAACACAATATATTGTTATGCTTACTCAATAACTTTTACCTGATTTCAAAAATTTTTAATAAACATGCATTGATAACTATTAATAACTTTATACATTTGGAATCTGTCTCTATTAGATAACTGTTCCCATAATCCCTCGCTTTGAAGGAAAGGGTTTTTATTGAAATTATTTGTAGTTAAAAGTAAATGATAGTTTTATTAAATAATTTAAAATGAAATAAAAAATGTGAGAGATAAATATAATAAATATTTTAGCACAAATTCGGAACGAAATGAAGCTTCAGTTTTAATTTATAATAATATAAGGGTTTCATTTATTTAAATTTAAGACAAAATTAATTCATGCCTATAAAATCAAAATATGTTTGCAATAGTTAAAAATATGAATGTAATTTTATTAGAAATATTGTGTCACACTATTGTACATTAGATACATTTGAAAATAGGGAATAATTGCGTTTAGAATTTCCTTGTTTTGAAAACTAATAAGTGACTGTAAGCAAATTAATGCAAAATCAAGAAATATTAAACAAAATAAGAAAAGGAAATAAATCGAGTATTCTTCAAACCATGTAGATAAAATAAGTAAGAAAAGTAGTTAGATTATTGTGATTTTTCTGATGATCTCATATTCTGCTTACGCAAACCACGAAACAAAATATTCCATTCATATCAAATACGAAGTCATCAAATGAGAAACAAACGTTTTTGAAGCACAATTCAGATAAAGAGACTCATTCACACTAACGCCCTATATACAACGCATTATCAGCGGTGAGTTTACTTCTGATTAGTTACTCAATCGCTTTTTATAAATCTGACAATCAGTCAAAATAATCCATTGTTTATAAATAAACCCCTAAAATTTCTATATTGTATAAGATCAACAGCCTTGAATTAAGTCGGTGATTAAGTCCGCAAGTTTTTGAACTGGAAAGTAGCATACCCAGATTACATGATGCTTTCAGGGTCTCGACCAAACTTAAAGTATCATCTCCTTTTCACATTATTTTTCACTTTCTTATTAAAAGATGATTTATTATTATAAACCAAAAAATAACTAATATACAAAAATAACTGATACATTAAAATCTTCATCAAAATTTAGTATGGATAAATTAAGAAAAGAGCGAATGTATATTTCTGATAATGAATTTCTTAATCTTATTCAAATTTATATATTATTTTATATACATAGTTAGCTGATTTTGTACTTCATACACCAGAAATTGAATAGAGCCTTCTAAATGTTTTTCATCTTAGCTGTTTTACTTATAAGCTCAGAATAAGTTATCTCAGATTAATTTCTATTGCTATGTAATCACAATGGAAATTAAAACAAAGTTTTAAAAAAGCCAAAATATTGCATTGCAAAAGAACAGCATTCAGCCAAAAGTTTAAAAAACTGTAATTTTAATATATTGAAATTATTAGAAATATATTTCTATTTCTGTTCTCAAAGAATCATTTTAATCTTAAGTACGGCTCTTTTTTAAAATTTTCACCAAGTTTAACATTTAAATGGTATTAAAATTCAAAATTAAGAACAAAATTTTAAAAACTAAAATTTTAAGGCAAATAATTAAGAGAATTAAAATTAAAGAAAATTGTCTCATTTTCTTAAATAAATCACTTTATATAATTATAAAGAAACAAGAGAAAGATAACAAAGAATGGATAATGGAACGGAAAAAATTATTAAAGACATCTTAGAAGAATGCAATTAAAAATACAATTTTTATTTATATTTAATTTCAATCATTCAAACAAAAAGAGTATTGGTGCATTTTGTTTGGAAATTCATTTAATAAAAACTAATGTTTTATAATAACCTCTTAAGAAATTTTCATGAAAAGTAAATTTACCTGAGATTACCAATCCCTGGTTGGTTTGGGCATCATTTCAGTTTTGGGAAAGTTATGACTTCGAATCCCGACTTAACCAATCATTCATCGTCCTCTCTATAAGCATCTGTGGCAAGTAAAACTTGTCGTGGCACCAATGCTTTTTGTGCAAATTAATACCTCTTGGGGTGAAAGCCCAATTCTTAGAGTATTCTGACTAATGTCTGGTTATAAATACAAGGTTTCAACTTTTGGGTTCATAGTTTGGGTTTTGAGTACCCTACTGCTTATCCCACAACATAAATGTGCCATCATACTTTTTTTCACCTCGTGTAGTAAGGAAAATGAAAGTCGTAGTAACGGACATTAGAAAGATACATAAAGTTATCAAATTATTTAAAATTCATCTTATTTAAAAATTAATTCAAATTGTAACTTTTAATTTAAACCAGAGAAATTTAAAATCAGATTTAACTCCAAATATATTTCTGACCAGTTCTTTATGTCAGATTTAGCTCAAAGCAAACATAAATAAATGTGGTATATGCCATGTAAGTGACAAGGAATATCATTTAAGTGCCTTGAGATCAATTCCTTAAATGCAGATATATCTGACATTGATACGGTTTTGGTTTGCTTGTTTGTCTCTCTACAATCATTTTTTCAATGCGAGAGCTAACTGAATAGGGACCTGAAGTTTAAAGTGGATTCCGAACCACAATAAAGATCCAAACCAAGGTCAAATTAGAAACTACGAGATGTGAATCTCTTAATACTGATTGAGTTTTTATGAGAAAGGAATAAAAAGTTAATCTATTTCAGTTAAAATCTATTTGAAACTTTTAAGAGCATATTCACTTACCACAGTATCTACCATGTTCCATACAATTGTTTGAGTAATACTAGGCTTGTTTTTAATCGGCGAGAGATGGACACTTGAAATAACCTTGCATTTTTTCAAGAAACATCACATTAATGAAGAGTTGGGCAATTTGGAATCAGCATCTATTTGTACCAGTGATTCGAATGCTGTTACGATAAAGTTTTGAATAATACTGTATCCATTGAGATCATCAATAAACATAGTACCACTAATAATCTTATCGTAAATGTGAAAAATTAAATGTACAACGTTATTTATTGCTTCAAAACATCACACTGTTTATTAATTATCTCTAAACATTTTTATAAGTATTCTTATAAATATTTATAAATTATCATCATTCTTATTTTCTTTACACCACACATATGCCAAATATATTTAAAATTCTCAAATATGCATGTTTGCTTCTATTTCACTGTAGTATTTGTCTTACAGATATCTTCTCCATTTTAAACATGCACATTGTTTAAAAATTAGAATGATTTCCTTTTCTTTTTGATTGATACCCCTAAACAGTAAAATATGACCATAAATAAAACATATAAACTAGTAACATATCAAAACATTTATAAAAATAATTTATTGAGTGTTATAGTGGCTACTAATCGCATTACAAATAATAGAAAACTGCAATATGTAGCTTAAACTCAGCATAATTATGAAAGAAACGTATCTTTCTTTTAAATATAAGCTTGATAAAATAATCTTAAATTTACTGTATTATATTAGGGAAATGTTTTATTTATTTTATTAATTGTATTAAATTTTTTATATAAATAATACACAAGTATGTTCTACATAAAATATATGTTGAAGCTTGTTTATCAAGCTATAAAAGTAAAGATTTTTGCAAAAGTAAATAATATTTTAAATTACAAGATTGTTTTCCTTGAACACAAACTGTAACTTGCTTAATACAAACATTTTGATTAGCTTTTAATAAATAAGAAATATTAAATAAATTATTTTTACAAATTTGGCATCATCACGAAATAAAAACATAGCCGAGTAAAATACAAACACAATTTCCTAACATAACATATTCAAAATAATGACTGTATTATTCAGAAGAAATTTTTGCAACAATAAAAATAATTCATAGATGTGTAGTAACAGTTCAAAAGTTCCTTTCCCAAGAAACAGATCTTGAATGCTTAACAGAATCTTGCTTAAACCAAGCATTTCTACATTCATTTTAGTTTCTTAAACAAAGATGCTGCCTGAAGTGGTCATTATATTCCATAATTACTTCGCTTCAGCGGTTCTTCTGAATTCTCTCCTGATTCAAAGATGAATGTTCTCGAGTACAACATAGTCCAAATTATTTAAGGAGATAAGGAAATTTCCGTTTTAAGTTGAAACTAGGACATACTGTTAAAAATTTTAATAATTGTTAAAAAAGACTATAGATCTATTTTTATGATCAGCAAATGAAATTCAGTTTTTATTAAAATATATATCAGTTGGAAATGTTTTTTTTTTATAAAAAGCATTGTTTTTTATAAAAACGAATTAATTTTTTATAACTTTTCTTTACAAGGAAATTTGACTGTTATGACAGTAAAATTTGTGAAAATTGAAATTCTTTTAAATTTAGCAAAGTTTTCAAAATTAATATTAGATTGTTTTTATTTCATTCATTATAGTTAAATTTCCATTCTATCGCAAAATTATCCTGTAGCTGGTCTTCTAAATAAAATGTCAAAAACTGAGGATCTTTGAATACAATATTTTTAGTATAGTATTCTACAATCTTTTTTTTAACTAATTTGATGGTTATTTCAACATTTTTAGAGATCTATCTCAGATGTAACTACTTAATCGTCAGTTTCAGTTTTAACGATTAAATGTCAGAAACATTTCAAAAAGTATTTTTATTAAGTTGCAATTCCAAGTTGAGAATGGAAAATATACATGTGGAGATAAACCCAGTACTAAACGTCTATTTTAAAAGAACTTTTTAAAATAAAATGACTTAGAGCAAATCTTCTATTATAAATCAATTAGTATCCAGTACATAATATTTTTACTTATATGTACGCCATTTTCCGAACAATTTTACCGTAAATAAAATGATGTTCTTTCTCAGCTACACATACACCTCAGTCAAATTTCATGATATTTACGAAGAATTTACTATCGTAAACTGATAATTGATGTATGATATTGTAAACTGTAAAACTAATATATTCATAGTTTTCTAAAATTTTACTTCCTAAAAAACTTATTAGACACTAATAAAATAGTCAAACTACAAATTTAGAACTCAGTAAAATATATACTAGTGTTTGTTTCCAGATTTTTAAAGATTATTTTTATTCTAACTTGAAGCAGAATTTCACTTTTCAAGCCTTGTTATATGCCAAATGATAAAGCGGAGTTCTTGAGAGTAAAAGTTCTCACTTGATCCAAAGAGTGATCCATAAAGTGAGTGATCAAGTGAATATGGTCTCACTTGACCATATTTACTTGATCTCTAACTTACGGATTGCTTAAGTAGTTTTCAAACTTAAGGATACAATCATCTGGATAACTTCCTACAGAAAAGTTTCAAACATCTAAAATATGCTGAAATGGCATTCAGGGACTTTGTTGCCACCAGATCTGCCAATTTTGTACCTACATATAAAAAACTTGTTTCCCTCAGGCAAAGTTTATTGAATCTACTGGTTCTTATTTTGCATATAACAATGCATATAACCAACGCAAGTAAGTGATGAAATTTTACACAAAAAAATCAGAGTGAATATAAACAGTTTCGGTTAGTAGTATTCATTTAATTACTAAATAATTTTAGAACACTTTAACACAATATAAATTTTAACCTCTCTATTAGAGCTTTTATATTAAAATGAATATTTTAAATTGATGAAAAGAAAAGTAATATAATTATAAGTAATTTAAACATTTACTCTAGTTATAAATTATCAATAATATTAAATAAATTAAATTGTATTTAATCTTACATAAAGATAAGCTACAAATTTGTTTGTCTGATAATTATGAAAGTAAATAAATAATTACTTATTTAAAAATTTTGTAGAGAATATAAATAATGTTTCATAAATAACATGAGTGAAAAATTTTATTTTAATAAATTTTATAAAATTATTTCAGCAAAATTAAATTTGAATTAAATATTTCACATTCTTCGAATTAATTGCTTTGCATTCTTCACATTCTTTTTTTTAATTAAATAAATTATTTTATGTTTAACTGTAATATTTTTTATTATATTTTTTAACTTCGTTTTTTGTATTTTCCATTTAGAGGTTTTAAATTAAAACTTTCATTTTTAATGTTCGTAATTTAAGCTTCTTATCTAATTTCCGTTTAATAAGCAATATTTACTTAAAGTTATTTTTGGAATAGAAAATTAAATACTTTCTTTTTGTTATTATGTATAGAATAGTAGCAAAATTATTTTAAAGAATCTATTTTATTTTAATTTTAAATTCATTTTATTGCTATCAAATAGTAGAAAGGTTGTTTAAATTACATTTCCTTAGCTTTTCATTACCTTAAATTTTCCTTATCTACAGTTTTAAATTCTCTGATTTGCCAAACAATATTTAATTGAAGTGATACTTGTTTAATAATTGTAAATAAATTAAGTTTGTTGGAATTAATGATATGATTTAGAAATCTTTCTGTGAAGAATTTAAAGACCTTATTGGCTTAAACTACAGATTAATATTCCTTTTACAGTGCAAAATAAACATTCGAGGAGCATATTAAGTAGGTTATTATTCAAAATGAATACATCCAAGAGCATATAATTTGAATGTTTTTAAATGAAATAAATCGTATCGTAGTTAATAAGTAAAAACATAAATGTTATTAAAAGCGAATTATTTATTTTGAAACCATTTGCCATTGAAATACTATAAATTTAGAAAACACTATCAACACATAATTTTTCCATATGATTTCTGAGTATTTTGTAGACAGTAATAAACATTTTTAAGTAAGCTTATACATTTTTATATGCAGGAAATCTTACTCTATGATGCAGGCATAGTAAAATATCTTTTACATATTTCATTCATAATATTTTATGTAAGCATCCTTTCAACACATCTCCATTGCATTTTTATCATATTAATACTGGATTTCTGTTAATTATGAGATATTTTAAATTAAAAGGAAACATGAGAGTTTTTTTCCTGAAAAAATCATCCGCGATTTTTGTTTAGATACATAAAATATTTTAAATTTCAAGTTTTACATAAATTTCCTCTTTCTTATAGCGCAATTAATAATTTATACCTCATGGATAAATTGCAAGACTAACTATGACAATAATTTTATAAAATGTTCAAACAAATTCAACTCTTTTTGCATTGTTGAAGAATTTTGAATAAGAAGTAAAATACACATTTTAAAAATAGAAAAAAATTAATTTTATCTCAACACAAATTTATGAGAAAACTTACTGAAATATTGAATAAAATTTTGATACTAACTTTAAATTTAAATAAAAATAAGCGTTTTTTATACAAGAAAATTATACATTAATTATACATAATTCCTGAACATAAAAGCTATTCCTTAATTTGTATGTGGCAATCAGTATCTAAGTCTATGAAATTAGGTTTGTATTTAATTGTGGAAACTCTGTCAATGATACATAATAAACTTCACTGAAAAGAATTCCATTGCCAAAAAAAAACTTCTTTACTGCTTTTACGTTTTACTACTTTTTATTATTATTTCCAAACTTGTTCAGTTTATTCAAACGTAGAAACTTTTTTTAAAAAAATATAAATATTGAACATTTTATTTGTGACATTTTAATCACTTAAAAGTATTCCTATCAAAATGTTGAATAAAATTAAACTGGACAGGCAACTTGATAACAATATTTTTTATTTAATAGTTTTAAATTATTTTATAAATCTCGGAGGAGTGGAAAACACCCCCACCCATAATTGGTACAAGGGATCAAAACCGGGTTTGTCCCTCGACCTCCCGTGTGACAGACGTACCCGGACTGTTCTCTCGAGACTAGCTAGCGGTCATATTAAGTGCCTCACTTTCAACGAGGGCAGGAAAACTTTCGTCACCTGCACCAAGTGCCAAAATCATCAGGCTTCTCCTCAGCATCTTTTGGATTGCATGGGTCTCTCTAGGGAGGATCTCTTTAGCAATCCTCTTTTAGTCTTCGACTTCCTTACAGTCAACGAACTCGTGGATCTAGTCTGACTCCGTCAGACATGGAGGATAAGCAACAACAACAACAAATTATTTTATAGCAATAGTATTTAACTTAATAAAATTAAATAAAAAAAATTTATTCCTATCAAGTTTCTGGATACAATTAATTATAACACTTACTAAATTCAAATACTTATATAAACGGATATATAATATAAGCAATATTCGCTTAGTATTTGTCATATTTGTAAAAGTACCAATTATTGAAGCGCTGCCTAGTGATAAATTGACTCCACTCTTACGTAAATATCCATCAACTTAAAAGCAGGATTAACTACATTGCTAACGCATTGCATCATGTGGGTAAATGTAGTTGCAACACTACAATACTTTATATAGAGGAGTTTAAAGGGCATTTCTATAAAAGAAAAAGAATATTTGATGTTGAAATGGCTATTTCAAGTTTTAAATATTGCATCACAGATTATTAATGAGTATATCAAATAAATATCTTTATATAATGCTTTTACTCAAACAATCATTATTTTTTAATTTAATCAAACAATATTTATTTTCTAAAGAGATAACAAATTTATAATACAATCAAAACATCCTATTCCATAATACAATTAAAACTAAATATAATATTATGAAAATTTAATTTTTTCCTAACCATAATTCCTGGACATAAAAGATTGCAAGTTTTTGTTTTTCTATGCTAGGATTTAAATTTGATTTGTATGCTTATTGCTTGTGTTTTGTATTGGAGTAACTATAATATTTTGTACATTTTGCTGTATATTTACAAAACTTAAGGATTTTTTTTCTAAACCTAATTGTATAATTTTTAATTAATTGAAGTGTTTAAGTGTTGCATTGAGTAATTTTCCACATAAAAGTCATTAAATGTTCAATTATCAATCAGAAATTTTAAATTACTCTATTTCGAAATTTAAATTAAATAATTTAAAATATTTTCTATTATTAGCATACTAATTTGTGAAAAATTAATTATGAAAATGGATTTTCTACCCGAAGTTAAATTTACCATTATGATGATATTAAAACTATAATGATTATGCCTAACATATTCATAATATTTTGCATTTATTCTTGCTATATAATTTTAATGATCAATGACAGTTTTCAGGCTTTTCTTTTAATTTTTGCACATGTATTTCAGAGATCTTTTGCTTAAATAATAGTTGTTATGACTTAAAAGACATTTCTTGTTAAAACAATTAATTATTTAATTTATATTTTAAAGTTTCTTTCGAAATAATAAAAACTGTTTTACAATTGCTAAAAATGTATTTATAATTGCTAATTTAGTTCATTTTAGCACCTTTTTGTATAAATGTATGTTTTTAAATAAACCTACTATATTTACTGAAAAGAAATTTAAATTTTAATAACACAATTTTCTTATTATTTACTTTGACATCTCAAAAATCGCACCAATTTAAAGAACAATTACAGAAAATAACATAGAACCTGTGAGGTAAAAAAGAAAATGAGAATTTTAATCATAAATAATGTTATAAATATTAAGCAAAGTTTCTTTTCATTCAGAGTTCCTTAAAGAATAATGAATTTTTATCTAACGCAATTATTATTAATTTGACAGAAATTCTGAAAAGGAAATTATTTAGAATATAATTCGTTTCTACTTAGAAAATCTTTTATGTTTTGTATCTGTTGTCACTGTAAAATTATTATACTTAAAATTGATTCTTGATTTCTTTGTCTTGAAATATAATGACTGATGCTAAAACTGACTAACATGTCATGTTATTTAAAAAGTCACATAAGCATTTACTAAACAAAAGAATGTTTGTGATGAAATTTTTATTCAAATGTAAATATTATATTGTAGTTAATTGCAGAGAAATAAGTTGTAAATTGAATTGAATTCTGCCAACTGGTATTTAAATATGTTAAGAGTTAATCTAATCAGAAATAGTTGTAAGTATGTGTTAAAACAAAATAGACTGTATTGCTTATTAAATTTTAATGTCTGTGTGCATCATTTAAGATATTTCTTAGAATTTTACAAGACGTCTTATATTTTTCATTTATCATGAGATTCTAAATTTTGCATTTGACACACTACACAAATTTAATAAGGAAAACAAATATTTCAAGTAATGTGGTATTATTTCACTTTCTGTCACAGAATTTATATTGGTTATACACACATAATATACATTGCATAGTTATGAAAATAAACAATGAAACGAATTTTGAAGCTATCTTTTTAATTAAAGGTAATTGAAACTAAACAAAAGTAAAAGATTCTTTAAAAACTCTGTAATTGATAATGAGATAGAAAATAAACATTTTGAAAGATGTACAAGATAAATGATAATTACTAGTTTTAAGTCAAAGGCACCGTGGAGAGAGGATGCTGCACACAGCTGCTTTATGCACCGTCACACTGGTCATGCACCGGGAATTAAGGTATGGGGCTGTATTGGATATCACTCTTGCACTCTTTTAGTACGCATTGCCGGTACTTTGAACAGGCAGTGATACATCTCCGAGGTGTTGAAGACATTGTCCTTCCTTACATTCAGGGCTTGCCCACAGCCATATTTCAACAGGATAATGCGCGATCACACATGGCACGCAATATCCAAGGATTCTTCGTCAATCACCAGATTGAGTTCTTTCTCTGGCAGGCTCGATCTCCTTATGTTTCGTCGATCGACATGTGGTCCATAGTTGCTCAACGATTGACCCAGATTACATCCCCAGTTACCACACCAGATCAACTTTGGCAACATGTGGAAGCTGCTTGTTCTGCTGAACCCCAAGAACACATCCAAAGTCTCTTTGAATCAATGCCAAGGCGTGTAACAGTGGTGATCTCCAACAATGATGGATTCTCTGGCTACTGATTTTGGCAGGAATCACACTGCACAGAAGTCTATAAATTCAATCAATGTATTCTTGGTCAATATGTTATCTACAAAATAAATTTTGTTGTGATGTCTCTTGTCTTTCTTGGTGTTGCAATTTGGGTGGCCACCAGTGTATTTATTTTAAATTTATTATTTTTATGTTCTTTCTCTCTTTTTTTGAAATATATTATGTAATCAAATTTCCCTTTCTTTGTATTTCTGGTTAAAATTATATAGTATATAAATTTTAGAGAAATATATGTTATTAATAAATGATATTTAAAAGTACTTTAGTATATGGATATTTCAGATTATTCTCCTTTTGAAAATTAAATTTATTTGAAATAATATAGAAGTATAATGGGATATTTAACTGTTAAACAAGAGAAGGATCTATTAATATTTTGTTCAGTCATTCTCTTAATATAACTTTATAAAATAATTTCATACTGAATTTTTAAAAAGTGATATTTATTTAACTCAATATTTTATGACGATATAAGTGATTTATATAATTTCAATTTTAATTCTTAATCTACTTAATAAAAGAGGTAATTTTTTCTAAAGTTTCTTTTATTGGAAAAAGAAGAAACATTCATTTAAACTTACACCAATTTGTTAACTAAACTACATCAGGGGGATTATTCATAATCCCTCGATTATATTTACTTGCAATTTTTATACCAGTACTATATTATTTCCATTACTATATTCAACTAAAGATCAGTGTTCTACTTCATATTGATTTGGAAGAAAAGTCATTGGAATGATCACATAATAGAAGAGAGTATGGACTATTTAAATTAATCTAATTGCTTGATTTAAGTTCTTGTGTAATGTCAGTTTCTGCGTCAACAGAAATTTCGCGTCATTTATTGTGTATAAAGTTTTAATGCTTTTCAGACTATAATATTCAAATAATAAACTTGTGTAAGTATATATATATATATATATTTATATATATATATATATATATATATATATATATATATATATACATATATATATATATATATATATACATATATATATATATATATATATATATGTATATATTTTGTATATATATATATATATATATATATATATATATATATATATATATATCCTAACATGTGCTGCGCACTAAATATAATTGTTGGAATCACTTCAATTTTCCATTATTAACATTTTGTTTTAATATTTAAATAAATTATACTGGAAAAAGATTAAATTAAGCAGTTCTTTGATTTAAATTATTTCATTTCATAGCAAAAATGAATCAAGTACTTTCGAGTACAAGCCCATGTCTAAAACTGGTAAATGTTGATTATGAAACTGCAATGTTACATCATAATTCTCCTTCAAAATAACTGGTGGAAACCACATATTTTGAAGGCTAAGGCTGACTAATTTATTTTACAATGCTGCATTTTCTTTGACCATATTATTAGGTTTTTTCACACGTTATTGACTTTTTGCTCCCCTAAATTTTAATCATGGGTTTTAATCTAATGAAAGGACTTTTCTTAATTTCAAAGATTGAACGTAATTTCTTCAATAAATATCCATTCAATAACTTATTTTGTTACACCCAAGGTTGAAAATCAATGATGCATCAGATCTAAAAGGTATTATCTTAGTAAGAAACTAAAATCGGTAAAATATTCACATCTGTAAGGGAAAGAGATGTTATTTCAATTGTTTTTCAAAAATAATAGTTCAAAATGCCGGCTGCAGGAAATGTGTAAAAAAAAATTTTTAATGTTATAATAATAAGATTGCAATAGATTCTATAACAATGATTTAAAAAATTAAATTTCAATTTTGTTGTGATTAAATAAAGCTAATGTAAAATTAAAAAGAGGCAGAAATACCACTTATTTTATATAACTGCGTTTCTCATAATAGCATTATTACATCAAAATGATGAGTAACTCATATTTCTTAAAATTAATTATATACAAGAGAATATTGTTGTACAATTCGTAACATTTCCAAAATTATTTTAACAATTCATGATTTTTAAGTAAAAGATTTTCTAAACTACTTCATAAATTCAGTGATCTTTAAAGAGATAACGTAAATAATTACAGTATTTTATGTAAAATATAAAAGAATGGATAGTTACAAAATGTGATAAAATTGTATCCAGTCGGAATATGACAATGCTAAAAGAATTTAACTTTTTGAACAGAAATTAAGGAAATATTGCATTACGTCTCTTAGATTATCGAACAGCTAATTAGCATTTTGATTTATTAGATACTTTTTATTTTAAAAAAATAAAAGTATTATTAAATAAAAGTATTATTAAAAAATAAAAATAATTATTAAAAAAATGTAATTATTCGTGGTTCTGTACAATCCCTCAGATACAATATGATTTATACTCAAAGTTTTTCATATAGTCCGTACTTACAAAGAACTTCAACAGTATATTTTACACTTTTTACAACTTCGTTAATATAGTCTCTAAAAGCATTTTAAATTCCTTTGCAATGAGTTACACAAATAATATTAACAATGTTACTGTAGTAGTAAATTTTAAATAATATACTTTCTTACAATTTTCCCCTGTAGCACCATAATATATATATAATTTACATATTTTGTATGAGATTGTATTGTCATTGGATTAAATATCATTCATTGGTTGGTGATAGAAAGATAATTCTTATTAATTTTAGTCAGACTTCAAAATTTTAGTCTTTGTAATATGCATCTCGATCAAACATTTTTACCTTGATAATAAAAATCCCAAAAATTTTAACATCATAAGCATTTTTATGTTTAACCATTCAAATTAATACAATTTGTATGTTCTATTACAAAAATCCTACCTAAAAATGGAATATCCCAAAAAGAAACTCTGAATTCTTTAGGAAATTAAATAAAAAAATTATTAAACTTTTTTGATGTTTATATTTATTTCGTTTAAGTTTGTTTAAAATATTAAATTTGATATATGCTCAAATTAGCAAGTTAGGAGAAATTGAACAAATCCTTCAAAATCTAAGATCAAACACAAAACAATAAAATAGATCATACTTTTATTTAAACTTTTACAGTAATTTATCCAATTCTAAATGTAGTTCCCTTGGTTAATTATGCGAAGTGTTAGAATGTCTCGTTAAAATAGTGACATTTCTACTCTTCTCTTATCTCTATTTAATAAGATATTTAATAAGATTTGAGATACTCAGATAACATTTCACAAATTAATACGAATGTCTAACAAAGGGGACAACATTTCGTGTGACCAAAATAAGCTTGATTGTAATCTATTAAGTGGAAATAATCTTTGTAATTTAATTGATTTCACAATTTCTGAGTGAAGTGGAAGCGCTTTTAGGAAATAGTTAACTCTGTTTGCAGTTGTAACAGTTAGTTAGAAGGTAGTTATGCTAATGAAGGATTTAAATTTTGGGCAGCTTGTCATTTCATGATAATTGAAGATTACGATGATTCCTTATTGAAAATAGGTCTGATTGCTTCAAATTACTATGAAAATTTTCCAAGGGTATTTTTACTCAGCAATTTACTCATCCAAACATTTTTATATACATAAGAATATTTAAAAATTATTCAACCAAAATACTCTGTAATTCATTAAATTTTGTAAAGTAAAATATAAAAAATACAAAATTTTATTTTGTATTTTATATTTAATTCATTATATCTATTTGAACATTCAAAGATAACTTTTTCTTAGATAATAGAATAAAATTAAGTTTAAAATTTAATAGTAAATTCATATTTTCTTTAGTATTTTTCTTTCTTGTTTTGATGAATGATATATTAATTCTTAGAATTTAATGTTATTAATTAATATCTTAGAATTAAATGAACGATATATATTTCAATTGATGTTTTAATTGTTTTTATTTGAATGAACAAAAAATCGTATTTATTAAAAACATCATATTTTTTTAATAAATGCTGAAGAGAATCATTATAAACTGGGGATTACTATTGATCAGAGTATATTGTCAAGAGAATTATTTGCTTACTGTTTGTTCACGCTTAAAATTTTTTAATTTATTATTATCGGCTAGAAAAATTATGCTCATGTTTCATAGAAGTGAAGTAAGTCAGGGGATAATTTATTATTTTTAAACATTTTAAAGAGAATGCATACATGTAATTAAGATGATCGATATTTAAATATGATTTCATTTATTTTTTAAACTATCAGAAATTAAAATAATAGCTTTATTTTTAAAAGTATAAATAAAATAATGATATTTTTAAATCATTGATCATGAATTTTTAAATTTATTACAATTTACTCTATTTAGAATTTGCAATTTACAAAAGAATTAATCTTTTGGAGAATACGTTGTATAATGTTAAAATGAATATATTAAATGTTTAATTTCATATTTCTTTGATTAACTTCTTATATTGTTTTGAACTTGAAGTTAAAATTTCATTCATTAAAAATGTATGCATGTGAGTATTGGTTAAATTTGATTTCAAGCACTCTTTTCTAAGAAAATCGATTATGTAAAAAAAGATAAAAATATAATAGAAAAGCATTAAATAATAGTTATATAAGACCCATTTTTCTGAAATATAATTTAAGAAAAATAAATGTATGATGTGATTGTTTGAATATGGTATTAATTTAAATAAAAGAGACTTTTTTTATAAAATTAAATTTTTGATTAGTTTGAATTACAACGCTAAGATTAGATCATCATTTAATTGTTTTAGTTTCTTATAACAAGAAATTATAACATAGAAATACTATAAATTTGCTTTCCTACATTCATCATGAGGAATTTAAAATGCTATTAAAATAGGAGCCTTACACTCGCTCGTAAACTGAAAATACTTTTTCATGAAATATTCAAGAATATAACATCCTATTCTAAATTAAATTGTATTTCATGTTACTTGGCAATACAAAATGCAATAAAGTAAAAAATGATCTATTACTAATTGTTATTTTATTAATATTTTATTACTAAATTTTTACAAAATCATGACTCAATATTTCCAAAATTTCTTCATCAGGTTCCACAGAACATTATAAAGCAAATTATTTTATAGGTTGAAAACAATTAATATATTAAATTAGAAGTATTTATGCTCGGCTTGAATGTTTGAATGGTGGTGACTTGAATTATTTCATTCTAGTTTTAATGTTGAAAATTTATTTAATTTTAATCAAATAATTTTTGATAAAAACTGTATTATTATAGACTTCATAAATATTTTTTGAAATAAAGAACATTTTTTATTTAAAAATGTATTAGGTATTAAAAATGTATTAAAAATGTATTTAAAAATTTATTTAAAAATGTAATTCTATGGTTATTAATTGCAATTCTTTGACGCAAAATATTTTAAAAGATACTTAAAAAATGAGACTAATTTAAATATATTTCATAAATTAAATAAAAAAATTTCATTTATAAAAATACTTTTATTGTTATCTTTTAACTGAAAAATTTTATTAAAAAAACTTACATAATTTTAATAAATAAATTTATCCAAAATATAATTCACGATCAAAGTAAGTACAGTGATTCAACATTTTTAATTATTAGAAAGTCCAGTTTATTCTTTTCAGTTCCTTATTTTATATATACGTGCTTTTATTTACTGTTTGCAATACCTATTTCTAAGCATCAATAAATTATTTACCACGTCAAGATAAAGAAAATTTTTACCTGAATGAAATTTTTGCGGGAATTAGGTAATTTCAGTTTAGTTATAGAATATTTATTTTATCAATATTTGCAAAAATATAATAAAATGAAGCTATTTCTGTACCACTAATACTATATTTAAATGGATAGTTTGATGATTGTAAGCTAATAGCAGAATTACTTATAACAACTTTACGCTGCTTAAGTACTTATGAAGATAATGTGAAAGAAAGTATATTCAATTTTTTAACAAAATTAAAATGTATTTAAGAGTTTGGATAGTTTGTTAACTAGATAAAATGCATGAAAAATATATTTCTATGAGTTAACGTGAATGAAATACTCAAATATAGCGTACTAGTAAACATCATTTATTCTAAAAAATTAAATTCTATAGAAATTATAAATTAAATAATACTAAACTACAGAGCAAAATTCAGTAATTTAAAAATAAGCGATTTGCTTGATATAAACTTTTGCTTTTCATTTTAGCGTTTGAACAATAAAGCATTAGTTAATTTTATCACCATTTTTCTATAGCTTTATAACCAATACTGATTTTAAAGCCATAATGTGGAAATCTAAAATATATAGCAGAGTATTATATTTTAAGAATAATGAATTATTATAGGATTGGAATGATTGAATAAATGTATTAATGGCTTGAGAAAAGTCAAACCTTAGTAAGGAATAAATTTCATTTTTTCTAATTTAAAAAAAAAAAAAGCTTTCAGTTTTTCTTCAGTTTAAAGCTTTCAGTTTCTATTTTTCTAATATTATGAAGATATTTTGAGAAATTTTTTAGTTTTTGTACATTACCGTCTTCTTAATATTTAAAAAAGATATATATTCCATAGTGAACTTATATGAATATATTGGTCAGAAAACGTTATTCTCTCAGTACAACGCTAATCTGAAAGCTCAACATCGCTTACTGTTCATAACAAAAGCCAGAGTTAGAAGGAAAAAGTTAATATCAGATGTAACTAAGTTTAACAAATAAGTTTTATAATAATTTTTCAAATAACTTAATTGCTGAAAAAGAAGTGCAGAAGTGTTTAATAAATAATACGACGTTTTTCAAACTTATATTAATAATTTTCATTCTACAATACTACTCTCAATACCTTTTATGTAAATCTTTAGACATCTATTCACAAGATCCCTTATGTTGGCAAAAAAATATTTTATAGAATATTTTGGGTTAATTTTTATTGCATAATAGAGCGTGAAATTACCAAGTTATAAGAAATTTATAGTAGAATGAAAAATAATTTCCTAAAAATGGGTATTTGTATAGTATTTTCAGATGAAATCATGTAACAGAGAATACTCCTTTATTGTATAACTTAAAACTAATTATTTTTCAAAGAGAAATCTCTGTATCAATTAAGTTGTAAAAATTTCGATAAATACATTTAATTAAATGGTACCTTAAATTGAGAATTTTATATAATCATAAGGCAATTCTTATATAAAAATTGAATTAAAGCATATTATTAAACTTTCAATTTATATTTATAGATACTTTTCAGTGCATATTTTTTATTTATATTCAACTTTTACAAAACCATATTCAAAGAAATTATACAAATACATTTTAAAAAATGTAAAAAATTTTCATTTGCTATATAGTTAGTTTTAATTAATTTTCAAAAAGTTATATTCGTAATAAATATGAAAATAAATTAGGTTTATTAAATTATTATTATTAAAACTTAATATTTATATTCAATTACTGTACGAGAAACATTTTCACAGATATTAATTAAATTTATGTACTATTTTTGTTTTAAATATAAATCTTATTCATGGTTTCGCGTTTAATGTGAATCAGAATTTTAAGCAAAATTTTAGGTGAATCAGGAATATTTAATTAAATATTAAATTTAATAATCACTACATTTCATAAATTTATGCTTAAAATGTCAGTTGGTATAAATAATTTTCCTTGTGTACTATTTATTTTGGTGTCAGCAGATATTCATTTCATATAAATATTTACGATAACTGAATAAAATTATTAAAAAATACACCCATAGTACATATAGTATTTTCTTTTTAGTTCTGTAATTGAAAATTGTAATTTGTTAATAGCAGCTGCAAATTATTTAAAATATTTTTAAATGTTTCAATATTCATGAGTAGTATTTTCAAATCTCCAGATAACAATATTGCAGTCATAATAAATTTGAATTAATATGAGAATTTTGTCGTAAAGAATAAAATCCCAAGCAAATCTTACATTTTCTCTGGTTTAAATTAGTTATTTTTATTAAAAAAGAAAACCTTTTAAATCACAATTGTTTATCAGTTACTGAAAAATATCGCACTCGGTATTAAGCAGAAACTAAATATATTATATTGCAGGTTATTTTCTTTTATTCCATCCATTCCATCGGGTGAAATATATTTTCACGTCAGGAAAGTGACTAAAAATAGAGCAACTGTTGAAGTAACTAAAAAATGAGATATTCTTGCTGACACCTTAAAAAACAATTTATTTTTCTTAATATTAAAGGATTTATTTTAAACTTGAAATTTTATTTCTATTCTAAATATTTTTAGAGTATCACATTTCTTGATATTTTAATATGCACCAACTATTTTATAGAATGGAATTTTATTTTATACTATAGCTGCACCAACTATTTTATTAATGGGCTTTGATATCTTTTAAAAGTATTTTTTACTTTTTTTAATTTTTTTGCGTTTGAAAACTGTACAAATTATCTGGAAATCTTCAAAATTAGTAAACTAAATAACGGAAACAATTTACTATCCTTCTAAAACTTACATTCTTGTAGATAGATGAAATTTTGATGAAATGTATAGCCTATACCACATAACATAGATCCACTGTTTCAAAACTTGTGAAGAAAAAGTCATTCTCATGCAAAAAAGAGATGTTGAAAGTTGAAACATGTGGAATTTGAGCGGTTTAACTTTTCTTTTCTGTTTTAAACGAGTACGTAAATTATAAAAACAAAAACTTCAGGTATTCTTGCTGAATATTCACTTCAAGTTCAGTAATCAACAGTTATGTATTAAAAAGAAGGTTCTACTAGTGAAACTTTACTTTTAGTATTCATGTGACATTTTTTTTGAGCGTAACAAATTTTTTATTTACCAAATTTATATTAAATGAGCACTTAACAAATATTCTTCTGTTTAAATTATTAAATAATTGATTAGTTTATGGTTCAAATAATTAACACTATGAACTGGATTGATAAGTTCTTCCATTATTTTAATAGAATATTGACTCACTCCTATATTTGATATTCTACAACACATTTATAAATCTGCTACAATTTTTTTATAAATTTTAGCAACAACATTTTTAGCCCTCCTGAGTCCTCCATTATTCATTTTCAATGGATTCCATCACATGTCGATCATAAATATAACGATACCGCCGATGGCCTTGCTAAGGATGCATCATCGCTGCCTCTTGGTTCTGCTGATCCGCTGACTTTTCAGGAAATCTTCTCTAGACGTAGGGCTCTTGCCAACTCATCTTGGAAAATTCCACCATCTCATCCTTGGTACTGATGCTCTGATCTTGGGAGATCTTTGAGTTTCGATGGTGAAAGACGTGATCAGACTGTCTTGTCCAGACTCAGATCCGGCCATCTTCGGACTCTACGGTTCTCCCAGAGCAAACAAATCTTTCCCACCTTCACTTCGTGCAATACTAACCAAGCCAGTCCAGAACAGCTGCTGAACTGCATTGGCTTTTCAAAGCGTGAACTTTTATACAGCCCTGGAGCTGTCCTCGATTCTTTGAAGGCGAAGGATGTCATGGACCTGGTCTGATTCAGACCAGGGGATAAGAAAGACGTTTTTATTACGTAGACAGTTCTACAATTATTAGTACATTATTTCTACTTATGCATTTCATTTTAACATAGATTTAACCACAATTAATAAGAAAATGTGTTTTGAGTTAGGGGAAAACATTTTTATTAAAATAAATATAAAATACCCAACTAGGTTTCATTAAAGTTCATTAAATCTAAAAGCAAATTAATCCAAGTGACTCTCCAGTAAACTGAATATGCTCTCATTTAAAGATACTAAACTTAGAGTTTACATTTGTAAAGTCGTTTTTCTATTAGCAAAATAAATATATTACCATTTCATGATAAACAATTACGTTTTATCAATTTTATGAACCCTAATAGCTTTTAAGCAAATACAATCAATAATTTAAACTATTATTCTTTTGATATCTGTAAAAATAAAAATTGCAGAAAAATAGGAAAAATGTAATATATATATATATATATATACATACATACACTTCTGGCCATTAAAATTGCTACACCAGGAAAGCGGCACACCACACACGTGAAATTTGCATGACAGGTAGAACTTGCTGTGATATGCAAATGATTAGATTTGCAGCGCATTCATACAAAGCAGGCGAAAGTAGCGACATCTACAATGTTATATAAAACCAAACAGTTTGACAGCAGTTTTCTCATACTCGATTTCCGTTCCAACGTTGTTTTCGGCAAAAAAAAGTGTTGTAAAGCCTCGTGTAAGAAGAAGAAATGCCTATCACCACGTTTCTGACTGATCGAGGAAGGATTATAGCCTACCGAGATTGCGGTTTACCGTACCGCAATATTGCTGCTCGCGTCGGTCGAGACCTAATGACTGTTAGCAGAATATGGAATCGATGGGTTCAGGACAATCATACGGAATGTCATGCAGGATATCAGCGACCCCCCATCACTAACAGCAGAGTAGACAGTCATCTTATCCGCATGGTCACAAAGGATCGTACAGCCACGTCAAGAACCATGAGTCGAGAAATGGAGTCATTTGCAAGGCAACAAGTTTCTGCTCGAACTGTTCGACAACGTTTGCAGCAGCATGGATTGTCTGCGTGGTAACCATGGCTTCGGCTACCATTGACGCTACGTCACAGACAGGAGCGCCTTCAATGGTGCAATCAGCGACAAACCTGGACGCGGGAATGGCATCACGTCATCTTTACAGATGAATCTCGGTTCTGTATACAGGACCATGATGGCCGCATCCGTGTTTGGAGGCTTCGTGGAGAACGCGCATTGCCAGCTTGCATTGGACATCGCCATACTGGCCCATCTGCTGGAGTGATGGTATGGGGTGCCATTGGATACACGTCTCGATCACCTCTTGTTCGCATTACCAGCATTTTGAACAGCAACCGTTACATTTCAGATGTGTTAAGGCCCGTGGCTCTGCCCTATATTCGAGGCCTCCCTATTGCTTTGTTTCAACAGGATAATGCACAACCACATGTTGCCCGTACTGTTCTGAACTTCCTTGATACAGAACAGGTTCGACTGTTACCCTGGCCAGCACGTTCTCCTGATCTGTCACCAATTGAGAACGTGTGGGCAATGGTTGCCGAGCGATTGGCACGCCATCACTCACCATCCACTACTGTCGATGAACTGTGGCATAGTGTTGAAGCTGCATGGACTGAGATCCCCGTACATGCCATACAATCTGTGTTTGACTTCATGCCTAGGTGGATAAATGCTTTTATTGCAGCCAGAGGTGGCTGCTCTGGGTACTGATTTCTCAAGATCTATACATCCTAATTTCCTGTAAATCTAATCACTTGTTCTTTCCACTATAATGTATGTGTCCAATAAATTTCGTTCTATGATTTGCATTCCTTCTTGGTGTAGCAATTTTAATGGCCAGTAGTGTATATATATATATATATATATATATATATATATATATATATATATATATATATATATATATATATATATATATATCAATAAATACAGTATGCAAAGTAAAAGAAACACAGCACATAAAATCAAAAAACTACAGTACCAACCAATACACATTAGGCAATCCAACCAGCGCAGAAGCAAATAAATAATAGGACAGTATAAATAAAATACAACATGAAGTGCAATAAAACAAATCGGACAAATTTATATAAAAATCACTGACCAAATAAAACAATACTGTACACTACAAAGAACAGGGGGAAAGCATAGAGACCTCGTCTTCGTCAGGAGGAAGATGGTCAGCTTTGCAAATTAAACACTCTTTTCTACCAAGCACGAAGAGGATATTTATCTAAAAATCTTTGAATAATTCCAAATAGTATTTGCATTAAATTATTTAAGCAAAATCATTTATATAAAAAATTAAACTTAAAAGTATATCAAGGCAAAGTAAAAAAATCCACAGAAGATGAAAGTAAAGATATACATTAACAATATCAATACTAGCAAATCAGAACCTATCAAAGAAATTAGATGAAGGTATATATGCCAAAAGTAATCTGAAAAATTACAATTTATATTCAAAAATTTAGTTTAGAAACCATGAAGCAAGTTCAAAGTTAAATTATTTTTAAAGTAATTTAAAAAGAAAGTAAGTTTTTTTTGGGGGGAAGATCTTCAATGCTTGGGTGGCCCCTCTAACTGTAAATATTTCAATACTACAAGAGAATCCCCATTTCCTATATATTTTAAAATAAAACTGACTGGAATATCATTGCCTTTAAGATGAAAAATTAAATGTTTCATTTAACTATTAGGGAATTTATAACTATTACAAATATTGTAGATATGGTTTAATTCATTAAATATAATACTTCTATAAATATATTGATTACTTTTATCAAATTTCTTTCGTTATATTGATATTTTTGATAAAACTTATCACTTTTAAAATTAACAAATTAATATGCTGTAACTCCAATATTTTTTAAAAATGTTCATTATTAATTACATATAGAGGGAGATAAATAATATATATTTTAAATAAAGAGGAAATAAAATATCATTAGAATTTAATTTAAAAAATGTAACATATATAGCTTTAAAATAAAAGTAAATTTATAATGCCACATTAAATACTAATGAAAGACTTATATAATAAATATAATCATTGTTATATTGTGGAAACAATCAACAGAAATACATTTCGTTATATGCCGCAGTATTCATAATAATATCAATTGCTTTCTTCAGAAAGTACCCATTCATTAAATTTAAAATAATTTAGTGTTAATATTAACAGAGATTCAAACTTTCTAAATGCTCTTAAAATTTAATTTTCTATTTTAATTTACTTGAAAGTATTTCGTCTGAATTTATTTTTGATATTTTAAAAAGACTCGTGTGATAAAATGTAATATAGCAGTAATTATGTAAATATTGCTATGAGTATTGTTCTAATTCAGAATTTTGTGCTACAACACAGTACGATCTTGCAACTCATAATTTCATATCGCTAATGAATTTTTTCTGAAGAATGAAAAACACAGCAGGGACTTTTGTACTACTACACTGCTGGACAATTGCTAAGGACGGATAACACTATCATCCATAGCAACCACAAAATGAAAGGAAGCAAAATGTGGAAAATTAGAATAAGTGCGGTATATAGTAAGAAGAAGTATGCGAATGCAAATTTTTTCCACATCTGTTCAACACGTGATAGCGTTCATAAGAGCTTTAAAGGTTCTGACGCGCGTGGACAGTTGTTGTTTCAAAAGTTTTCCAGGAAAGATTTAATAGACGAACTTGAAATTTTTGCAACGGCTTCCCGACATCACTTAGATGATTTTATACGTGGCCGAATTATTGGAAAGATCGAAGAAGGGCGAAAAATAACAGATGTTGCCAGGGAGTTCGACATCGCTCTCAGGGTGTCTTATGACTGTGGAAGTCATTTAAAACTACTGGAATGTGTAGTAGGCGGCACGTGGGAAGTCGTGTTAGAAGTAAAACGCCTGCAGAAGACAAATATATCGTCCTATCAGCAAAAAGGAACAGGCGCACCACAGATCAGCAGATGACAAATCAGTTTCTTGCTGTCTCAGTAAAGCATGTCTCCCGAAAAACTGTTGCCAGACGTTTGAGGGGAAAAGGACTATAAGCTCGCAGATTTGTTGTGTGTGTCCCATTGACCAGAAAGCGCCGTACTGTCCGTTTGCAATGGTGTCGTGAGCATCGCAATTGGACTAAACAGGACTGGGCATGCGTACTCTTCTCAGATGAGAGTAGGTTCAGTCTGTCATCGGATTGTAGACGCCAACCGATCTGGCGCGAGAGTGGCACTGCTTATCTTTCAGAAAATATCCAGGAAAGGAACCGATATCCGACATGCAGTGTCATGGTGTGAGCCGGCATCATGATCTATGGCCAAACGCCCCTACGTGTGGTTGTGAATGGGACTATGACCGGCCAACGATACATTAATGAAGTTCTACTTCCTTATGTTCGTCTTTTCCGTGGTGCTGTCGGTGATAAATTTGTTTTATGGACGACAACGCGAAATGTCATCAAACACTCGCTGTTCAGGAATGTCTAGACAGTGATAGTATTCAAATCCTCGTATGGCCATCACGTTCTCCAGATCTAAACCATATTGAAAATGTGTGGGATGCTTTGGGGAGGCAAGTTGCTGGTCCAAACTATCCTCCGACAATCAAGAACACCCTCATCCGTGCACTCCCAGAGGAATGGGATAAATTGCCTCAACAGCTGCTGGATAATGTTGTGCAAATTATGATACGACGTGTGGAATGTTGCATCACACTCCACGGTGGACATATCCTGTATTGATACCTGTCTTCAAGATGCCTGCTGACTTTTAGATGCATTGTTCCCTTTTTCCGTAGGCAGCATCAAAGTAATTCTTTTCTTTCAGATGTTTCACAGCTTTTGTACTTTCCAGAACAATAAATATTCTTTATTGTAATGCCTGAACAGTGTGGCAACTATATTTTATCCTACTAGGCTTCATGTCACGCTTAATGTTACGCTACATTGCAATTTGTGATCTGTCCTTAGCAATTGTCCAGCAGTGTATTTTCATATTATAGTCTTTCCCTTGAGAATTGTTTTTAAAATTTCAAAAACCGTATTTTTTACAGATCTAATTTTTAAGTGTTTTTATCAAACTGATACTTTAAAAAATGAAAGTTATTTAGCTCAACTTAATGGATTTGACAAAAACATAGTTAAGATGCGTACCGCATCTAACAAACACTAAAAGCTTTTAACTTTCCATTACAGTGAAAAAAGTTCTTATAGGAAGTAACAAAATAAAAGTGAACATGAATTAAATTTCAGACTTTGACATTTAGAAAAAGCGAAAACATGTTGTCATTTAAAAATGAATGATAAAAATAGAAAATTATTTATATTCAAAACTTTTTAAATTATAGTTTTCATGTAATAAAAAGTACACTTGCCTTAATACAGATATATCAAACTTTCTTTGAAATTTGAGTGATATACAAATTTTAAAGAAATATAATCGTAACTTTTTAAACATTGTTAAATAAAATTATTATTTGATGATTTAGTATCAAGAAAAATTTCTTTTATAAACTGAATTCAAGCAGTTCAAATATTTAATGAGAAGATTAATCGATTTTTAATAAGAAATGAGTGATTTCAGCACAGACAAATCAATACAACAAAGTATTTCTGGTTACTACGAAAATGTGTTAAAAACCTAGCAACGCAAAGTACAATGATTCTCTGGACTTATTTTAAATATTATTTGAAAACCATTTCATAGATATGATAATTTACATGAAAGTATAAATTGATTTGTCTATTTCAATGTAAATTATCTTATCAAGTTTCTACTACAATTTTAAGATAAATAACTTTATTAAGTATATTTCAATCCAATATAATTAAATTTGATTAACAAGATTATTCAAAACTAGACTTTTAAAGCTATCAAACAGTTGATTTTAGTTATCAAAATATTTTACGCTTTTTGTCGCACTTGCAGAAAATCTAATTTTCTTATTTATTTTAAAATAAGATAAATAATCATTCAGATGGATGTATTTTTTCACTAAATATGAGCCTTTTTGAGAACAAAATATAAACTGAAGAACAGTCATTTAAATTAGAAATATCTTACTGTCAATATGATAAATGTTGTAAAGACTGTAGCAGCTTTTAAAATTTTAGACGGATGAAAAGAAATGTTGCCATAGAGATTTAACTCAATTTTTTTTATTTATTATCATCCACTAAATATTTTAAGACTAAAAACTCAGAACTTTAAAATTATTTTAAAAAATTACATTTTCTAATTATTATAAATTCCCTTATGTATGTCTACGTGCTTTAAAACTCAGTTTTACCTAAATGATTAAACAGAAGGTAATTTTTGAAATAATAAAATATTGAAACCCAGTTGAATTTCAAAACATTTTAAATGTAAGTGATCACATTTCACAAATGTGATCATTTCTTTAGCCTTAAATTTTCTTCATTTCAAAAAAAATTGTTAAAAAGAAATTTTTTACATCACGAAAGCTATATAAATTTTTTTCTAAATATCTTCAATTCATATCTAGGGAAATAGTTCTAGTAGCACTATAACTTAAATGTAATATGCAATTCTATACCAAAGTAAAATCATGCTAAGAAATTTAATAACATGTGCTATTATTTTGAAGCAAAGTTAATGTCATATTTCATTGAATGCTAAGATAAGGGTAATGAAATGAAAGTTTAAAAAGAGAAAAAATTTGCAGCCGCTTTAGACTTATAGACCATTAAAATAAGTGTTTGCTAAACAATGTAGACTAAATGGTTAAAATGCCCTCTTACTAGTAAGCTTCGTTGAAGAAAGTAAAATAATGATTGTTGTGCGTGTTTTACTAAAACATGGACAACTTTTTTAATTCGTAACTATGTGGGTGTAATTATTTACATATAAACACGTTTTGCGTATAAATTTTTTAAATAGTTTGTAAGTAACGACTAGAAGTTTGTTTAACATTTTCATGCAAGTTATTTAAAGAAGCTACATCTTATTTCTAGGAATCTTAGAAATTAATATTTTAAGACTTCATATACATTATCGTTTCACTGGATTTCAAAAGTTAAATTATATTTTGATGGAATTTCTAAGATTCAAATTGAAAAAAAGACACATAACTTTTAGATGGAACTGCATTGCAAATTCCTTTAAAATAAATTCCTGTCACTTCTTTTTAAGAAAAGCGTAGTAAAAACACATTTATAGCAGCGAACGTTGGCGTGTTTTAACAACTGCGAAATATAATATTTTACCCTCAAAAAACATTTTACGTAGGATAAGAATTGCAAAAATATGCTTTTTTTTCTTTGTTAAACAACTTTTTTATACTGCTTGTAATTTAATAATATTGAAAAGCCTACTCAGATGGAATTTAAAATTGTTCTGCGTAAATGCTTCAGTAAATAGTTTAAAAATATATTTCACTCTTGCTGAATTATTTTTCCATCCTATTTTACGTCTGTAAACAACAAAAAAAGATATAATATAAATTTAATAAATTTCGTATAATTTAAATATTTTCGGAAGTCTGATTTTCAGTTTTTATAGAAAAGCCGCATGAATGGATAGGCTTTTCCACACATACTTAAAAAAATAATATGTTTTAACAGTTCGATGTTTAAATATTTTGCTTGATCTATAAATTTAAATATAATAAGAATTACTTATTAATAAAGCCCTTTTATTTTACTTAAAAAATTACTAAATATTAAATAGCATAGAGGATAATAAATAATGAATTTTTCAATGACAAACATTTATTTCTAGAATTCAAAATAATTAACAAAATATTAAAATCAGTCTTGAACATGGTACTAGTATTAAAAATGTTATACCTAAATTATATTACTTTATATTTATTATTTGCTGAATTATATTATATCCATAATAATATTAATTAAAAACATGAATTTTTAAACTATTTGAAATTGATAAATAAATTAGCTAATCAATAATTTTATTATTACAATCAACTCTCATTCAGTTATCATTTTTTTAATAACCTTTACTTACTTATACATTTTTCTCTATATAAATTAATTTACTATTAAAAAATTATAGCTATATTTACTTTTATTTAATATAATAAAGCAAATATTTTAAATGTTATTAAGTCATTTCTAATATTATTTCAAATACTCTTAAACAGTAAAAGAATAATCGAAATAACTTTAATTAATTAATAAATGGCCGATAAAACATTAAAGATTAGGTCTATAATTAATGTTCTACAACAGTGTTTCTCAACCTCTTAGTATTCACGGCCCAATTTTCAATCATAATTTTCATCGCCCCCCCCCCACTCCCCACCGCATACAATAAAATGTATACAATAATAATGTATTTTGAGTATTTTGGTGCTAACCCTACACTACAACCTTGATTTAAACTTTACAAATAATCAAGAATACGGAAATTTATTGACATCTTGAAACACCGATCCTCAGCATTGAAAAAACAAGAATCCTATGCCTTTTTATTACATGTCAGGCATTCTCACGGTTTCGCGAGAAGTTTCGATTTTTCTGGTCAGCTTAAAAGTTGAGTTAGGAGCGTGCGCAGATCTGAACAAATGTTTTCTCATAGGGAGAAGGAGAAAGTTCTATGACGCCAATTTCAATTCCAGACAATCTCATTCGAGTCGATCCTTCTATAGCTATTCAATCTATTCTGAATGTGTATGTAATATATATTTTCATGTAATTGCAATTCACTGTATTAAATATTCACGGCAGCAAACTTATGCAGAATCATGGATACATTTTTAAGCGGGCGTAAGCGAGCATTAGACGATAGACAAGCATCAACAAGTACACAGATGAGCGTGGTTCCGAAAATAAAATCAAGATAATATTCTCAAGAATACTTAAATTTTGGGTTCACTAGTACTGAAGCAAATGAAAAAGAAAGGTCCCTGTGTAACATTTGTTCAAAAATGTTGGTAGCAGACAGCATGAAACCTAATAAACTTAAACGACATTTGGAAACGCTTCATAGTGAGTACGTAAACAAACCCAGAGAATTCCTCGAATTAAAATTAAAATCATATGAAAAGCAAAAATCATTGTTCAAAAAAACGTTGTGAATGAAAAAGCTTTAATTTCCTCTTACAAAGTTTCATATAAAATAGCCAGATGTAAAAAGCCTCACACCATTGGTAAAGAGCTTATTTTGCCAGCCGCAATTGAGATTGTAGAAATTATGTTTAGAGATAATTTTGCAAAACAATTGCAGTCTGTACCTCTTTCAAATGATACTGTTGCCCGTCGAATTGCTGATATAACTGAAGAAGTAGAGTGTCAGCTTTTGTCAAAGTTACGTGACAAATTGTTTTCAATACAACTTGATGAGGCAACAGATAGTAATACAGATGCTAATTTCATTGCCTATGTTAGATATTGTGATAATTTGTCAGTAGTAGAAGAATTACTTTTCTGCAAACCAATAGAACTCAAAGCAACTGCACTCGCATTATTTGCTATCTTAAATGATTTTATGAACGAGTCAAACATAGAATGGAAAAATTGCCTCGGAATATGCACCGATGGTGCTCGTTCTATGTCCGGAAGATTCCAAAGTATTCAAGCACTTGTGAAACAAAAATCACCCCAGTGCGTCTGGGCACATTGCATGATCCACAGAGAAGCTTTGGCTTCCAAAGAAATGAGTCCTGGTTTGAATATTGTGTTAACTACGGTTTTAACAGTAGTAAACTATATAAAAATGAGACCCCTGAAATCAAGAATCTTTTCCACACTTTGTAAAGACATGGGTGCAGTACATTCAGCGTTACTATTTTATTGCGTGGCAAGATGGTAATCACGAGGGAAATTTTTGCAACGTGTTTATGAATTAAGAAAAGAAATCGCGTTTTTCCGAGAAGAGGAAAACAGACCGGAAGCTGAGAATTTTCGCGATAGTTTATTTGTGACGAAATTGAGCTACATGTGTGTGGTCGACATATCCGAGAAATTAAATAACTTGAATCTTCAACTACAAGGAGCAAATACACATATATTGGATACGAGTGATAAAGTTAATGCTTTTTGTAGGAAATTGGAATTGTGGAGCAGAAATTTAAAGCAAGAAAAACAATATTTGCAAATTTGAATGATTGTATTAAAACTTACAAGGCTGTAAAAGTTGCCTTGTAAGTAAAAACAACATGTAAAAGTTGTTTTTGTAACCATTGAAAATCATTTAGCAATGCTAGCAAAGAATTTTAAAAAGTACTTTCTTGCTGACGACAAACTGATATCAAGTTACAAGTGGGTGAGGGATCCATTTCAAAATACTCTTGAAGGACTCTCAATTGAAGAGGAGGAAACCTTCATAGAATTTACGACAAACGGCCAAAAACCAAAAGACAACTGAGTAATAAATCACTCTTTGAATTTTGGGCAGCAGTGGATGATGAGTTTTCGTCACTAAAAACAAGGGCATTTCGCATTCTACTACCATTTTCAACATCTTACCTTTGTGAAACTGGATTTTCTGAGTTGGCTTCTTCGAAGACAAGATATAGATCTCAGCTAAATATAGAAATATAACAGAGAGTGTCTATTTCTAATATTAAACCTTCCATCGAAAAACTTTGTTCTGAAAGATAGGCCCAAGGAAGTCACTAATAATTATTAAATTTGTTTTTAATTTAGTAAGTTGTTTTAATTTAATAAGTTAATTATTAAATATGTCGAAATGTATTTTGTTTTGTATGTGTGTGTGTGTTCTTTCCTTTCAGTCACTTAATCAATTTTTTTAAGTAACATTTTCTCTTGGATATGGTCGCACCCCCCTAGGGGCCCAACAGGTTGAGAATCATTGTATTAACAAGTTTCATTCTAACCCGTCCCAAAGTGCTAAGAAACTGTGTGTTTGCCCTGTATTTTAAATTGGAGATTTATTTACATTAACTTTTTTAATATAATTAACAATTTTTGTAAATTTAAAGTGACTATCACCTTAATTATTCATATATGCGTCTCAATTTTGACTCAACCTGTGGGGCGCGCTCCCCTAGTGGGGCGCCCCACAGATTGAGAATCACTGTCTACAATAATACCGACATGTTAATAGAAGTTCCTAAATCTTTGATCTGGGAATTGCACTGTACATAACATTCAGAACTTTTGATTATCTTTTAATCTAAAAATTTTTTTAACTTTCTTAAAAAATTATCAGAACACCAAAAGAATAAAAAATAATAAATCATCAAAATATCAAATGAATCAAAAGAGAATATCAGTTATTATTAAAATGGGAAATCATCATTAATCTTTGAATAGATAATAAAGGCTTTAACATATTATATTAGATATTTACAATTATTTTAGTTTAAATATTTTATAAAACATAATTGTATGCAAAATGTATTTTAATAATTCGAAAACTTTTGCAAAAAAAATGTTAAAAATTTAACTGAACGTTACTTCCGTTTTAATGACTTAGAACGTATTTATATCCCTTGACAAATTATTCTTCTACTTTTGTGAAATTTTCTACAAAAATAATTTATGCAATTTAATTACTATAAATCCTTGCTATATAACTTACTTTAATGATATTTATTTTCATTATTTAAATATAAACTTCTGAAATGATTCCAAGATCTTTTACCCAAATTATACGACTCTGACAATTAATAAAATAATAACATACTCATAAGGTTTTTTCTACGATGATTTGGTAGCAGAAATTTTATAATTATCTGAATTAATTTATAATAAAACGAGCAATGGAAAACTAAGGTAAAAAAATTGCTTCTTTCAGAAACGCTTAAATAATCTGTATTGACTTTTTAGTAAGTCAACTAAGTCTCTAATTTTTAACGTCAAGAGATTCAAAGAAATTAGTCACCATTACCTCAATTTTCAAATGACACTGCCATTATCTTTTTTGGACTTCTTTAACCATTTAAATAGAATTCACAGATTACTAAGCCATTTCTGAGTAAAAATCGTAGATCAAAGGTTCATAACCAGCAATTATTTGTTTTAAAAAGGAATTGTCTTGGGAAATCATTTCTCGAGGTAATTGAATTTTTTACTCCTTTTTTTTGGAAGAAATTCAAAATCGCAATGTTTAAAGCTGTTTAGAAACAAATTCTATAAGAATTTCTCAGATTCAAACTTCTTTCTCGGGAAATAAAGCTTCAGTATTGATTAATACATTGTTAAAAATGAATGTGGTCTAGTAGGTCTCTAATTTTCTTAGATGGATTCTAAACTACATTTGAATTTATTGCCTCAGTCAAATTCTGTCTCATTTCCAATAAGTATTTCATTAAAAACTTTTGCAAATTTCGCACGCTTTGCAGAGAAAATATTATTGCAGAAACAAAATTAAATACATATTCTTTGATCAATAATATTCATCAATAACTAAAAATTGTTGGAATGAAAATTGATTCCAGAGGAAACCCTCTTTTAGCTATCAAAATAATTTACTCCTCTTAATTGGATGATCCATTTATTACTCCTTACATATTTTACTCCCAAAATCAAGCAAAATAACTACAGAAATGTTTTATTTTAAACCTCAATTGTGTGAGAGAGAGAGATGTTTCTTAAATAAAAGTAAATAAAATTCACAAAATATATTACTTGAGATATGGTTAACTTCCCCTGGCTTAATCTCACGGCAAATTTTGAAAACGATTAACACAACTTATAGAAATAAATAAACGGTTAATGTGTATGCATATAAATAATGTGATTTTTAACTAAAGCATTTTTTTCAAACCCGATAATTATAAATTTGCCATTATACGGTGTAATTAAATAACAACCAAAAATCAACACAAATTGTTTCAATCACAGACAACCACGGCACATTAATACGGCTTATAATTGTTGAAAATTTCCATTAAACTTGAATAAGATTTAGAAACCACAGTTTCCTTATAAAACTCTTCTCCTGGATTGTATTGTTCACACACTAGTTTTATTTTCTCCGATGGATCCCTTAAAGTGGAGCAAACTCCAAATTTAACGTTTAGTAAAACTCTTTTTTAAACTCATCAATACAGCTTTTTTAACATCAATCACAATCAATTTTTGTATTAATAGAACAAACATTAATTTCACATCAACTCAGTTGCGTTTACAGACATTCTCTTCACTTCATTTGACATTTCAGCTGACTTCTGTTTGCATTTACTTAATATAAATTAATTGAAATTATGTTTATCAATAATACTTTTATCTTATAATAATAATCTTTTAATAAATTATCCGCATGTTTTGTCAACTATTTTAGAATCTTAAAACTTATTCCAATTAATTTCTTATTTTCTTATACTTTTAATGTATAATGAATTAAAAGATTAATTTTTGTAAGGTAAAATATGATACTTTGTGAACTAAATTCCTAAAATTTACTAATGCATAAATATGCAGCGAGTTAAATTCTGTGAAAATTGCTGTTAAAATTAATGCAGATTATTTCCTAAATTTGCAGAAACTTTACACACAAGATTTCGTCTTTAAAAGAGAAGTAATTCCTCTCACAAATGCAGTGCCCCCAGGAATATTTTGACCTTATAACCGGATTCATTAATATTCTTGGCGAATCAATATTGAAACTTCTCTATTTAAACAAGAGTTGAAATATTCCTGTAATTAGCTATTTTCTCGGTAGTTTCTTTTATCGGATTAAAGTTTATTCCTTTTTAAACAGTTAGCATTTTATTTTTACTTCATAAAAATGATACTTATCATATATATATATATATATATATATATATATATATATATATATATATATATATATATATATATATATATATATATATATATATATATAGCTACTTTACATCATTATATTAAATATTAACTGTCAATAAATCTTTACTCTACAGAATGTTAGCTATAAAATAATCTATCGCAAGTATTTCATGCATTTATACTGGCTAAAACATTAAAAAGGAACTTTCTTATGGTAGAGAACATAATGCAAGAAGTTTATATTTCATAAAAGAACTAGCATTATTGTTACGTTATAGTGATACCTAAATTTTAAGAACTATTTTATGTGTATAACTGATTGAATTTAACATTTTCTTTACAAATGACAATTTTAGATGATGTTAAAGGAAATTTTTTTAAAAAATTTAAATTAAACCAATTTTGATAAATTTAATCATCTTTTAAATTTGTTTAATGCTTCTAATATTATATGTATAGCTGCTAAAATGTATATTGTTTACATATTTACTTTTTTGATATCTTTTATTTACTTCCCTATTGCTTAAAAATATGCTAAAATTAAACAGAGTAATGTTTCGAGCATTAAAGTGTGAATGAATTTTTTCATTATCAAGGATCATGATAAATGACAAATATATTTTCGTGATATAAATAACAAATATAATTTTACATGAAGATTTAATTCATTTTAATTTTTCATTGTATTTTCTTATTATATAACGTTATTAACATAGTGAGGAGAAAATTCCGGAAACGGAATCTGTTAATGTCTAGAAAGTTTCATCCCGCCTCCTCGATATTTATTTCAAATTGCTAATTTTATTCAGACACACGCTTAATTAAATACTTAAAATTTAAAATTATTTTTCATTATTATGAAATGCTGAAGAGTTAAAAATAATGACGTAATCAATATCAAGACTAACATTTTAAGTAGTTGTGAGAATCATTTATATAATTTTTATACATTTTCTGCGCTCAATGTTTCACTACATTTCATGGAAATATATTCCATCATATAAAATATTCAAAAAATAATTATTATTCGTATATAAAGAAAGTGTTCTTCTAATTATAATTTAAAAATTAGAAAACAAAATCACAATTTACTCATTTTCAAAATATAAAAAATAATATTTATAATATGAAGTATATGCAATAAAAATTTGTCCGTTACCTTTATATAAGACTTTAAAAAAACTTATTGCTATGATTCTTACATTCAACACATAAGAAAATAATAACAATTTGATATTTTGGCATATCCTTAAGTGTTTTTAAAATCACAATTGAAATTCTCATTTTTATTCTTATATTTCTTTTAAATGTGTATATTCTTTAATTACTTACTATCACAAATCTCAGTAATATTATTAAAGTTAACTGACAATCGTTAAATCCTAAAATAGTATTAATAAAAGCTTTTAATTTATGATTAAACCATTCTTTTTATGAAATTCTTTTATATTTTCCTTTTTTTAATTAATAACTATAATTTTCAAGCAAAACTTTCCTTAATAATCTAAATAAACTTTTATATTTCAGTAAAAACAGCATATATTTTAAGTATATTATATTTTTTATAATACTGATAGCTCTATAATATTTCTACTTCATACACTTTATTTTTATTAATTTTTATGAACACAATTTGTCTTATGTTTTTTATAAAATTTACTTAGAGTGACGATATTTACAGGAGAAGAAATATTAAATATTATTTAAAATATATTTACAATTTACGCAGAAGCGATCAAACATGAAATGCATGCAAATTTCCAAATAATCGAATTACTTTGAAAATGCTATTATTAGTCATAAAATAATAATTTTAGGTTTTACTCTATTTAAAAATGATTACTTTCCATAATATTTAAAACAGAACAATTAAATGTTTCTGTTAAAATATGAAGTATATACCTAAAAAAATTTTTCATGTGTGAAATTTGTAATGATTTGAAATGGATTTTAATATTAACGTAAATTGACTTGAATTTCAATACTTTTGTTAAATATTGAAGTTTGACTATATAAAAAATATGCACTATGTTTATATTTTCGCACTAATATGAAAGGAGTATTTTAGTTATTTAACTTAAGTAATCTGTATCATATGCATTTTAAGCATTTAAAAATTAGCAAGAATTCAATCTTAATTTAATAAGCGCTCTGTGAAGTTTTCTCAATTTTCCAAGTAATTTTCCTGATACCGAAATTTAAATCTTATAACCTTAAGAAAAAATTCTTGAAATCTCTCTTAGGAAATTTTTACTTGACTTTCTTCAACTGGGAGATCCGATGAAATTATTTTTTGTTATTCATCTATTTTACTGAATAGTAATAAAAATATAAGTTTTTCATTAAACTGTTTTTAGTTATATTTTTAAAAATGGACATTTTTTTCTTGGAGTACATTTATTATTTGTGTTTTAAAACGCGTAATTTTTAATGCACTTCCTTACCCTGTAAGAATGAGTCTTTTTATGAGTTTCCAAATACGCGAGTGCATCACATTTTTTAAAAATATTTCGGTTGTTTTGATAATAAGTTGATTTAACACTTTGAAAAGCTTAAGCGATTTTTTACCCAGTAACTTGTGAAAATTAATTATTCAGTTTATTTAAAATCGTGAATTTATTTTAATTATATTTAAATACTATGAATGCATTCATTTATATAAATGAGGATTTGAAGAGGTTTTTGAATATTTGCAAAATTAGAAGCATTAAATACAGTTTATATAGGTAAAAAAAGTAAAATATTTCTACAATCAACCGATATATTTTTTACCTTCAAGGCAAGTTTTACAGAGAATGATTTATTTTAGTGACTATTTTTAATTCCATTCTATCAAGTTACTTATACTAAAAACACAACAATTTTATATTAAATATCACTTAATATATTATACACTTTATATATTAATGTATGCAAATTGAAATAAGAATTGTCCAAAACATAATACGCTGTTTCCAGAATAAAATAGGAGAGTTTATTGAAATGATTTACTACTTTTAAGTAAAATGGTCTCTTAAAGATCTTTACTTAAAATGAATGAGCAATAAAATAACATTTTTAAGCGATAATATTGAAAGCGTACTATTAATTGATGATGTGAATCCTTGTAAAATATTACAAACTTAATGAATTAATCATTCAAAATGAAATTCCATTAGCATTAAAGTTAATTATTTTGAATTGTAATTTTAGATTTATTCAAATTTCAAACTATTTAATTTTAATTTTTAGCAGAACAATTTTACTTGTGATTTATTTTAATGTGAAATTTCCTCTGTTTCCTATGATTTATTATAAATTCATTTTACACTTTGCAATTTAACATTAAATATTACCTGCATTATAAGACCATTTTCATCTTAAATTTGGATTAAATGAAAATTTTAACTTCACTACTTTATTACTTTTTTTTCAATTTTACTTATTGAAATTTAATTGAAAAGATTTATGAAAGATTAAATAAGGATCTAATTTCTCATAATCTTTCCAATTCCCCCCTTCTCAAGAGCTATTTTACAATATTTTTACAAATTACCAGTTTATTGATACATAATTTTATTCTAATTTAAAATTTAATAATAACTTAATTTTAAAAAATGAAAAATTCTAGAATATTTTTAATTGTTTTTTTTTCCAAGACATTGAATTTTTTTAGTAAGTAGTAAATGAATAGTTCGCTTTTATTTATTCGTATTCTATATATGTAAAATACTTACATGGTGGCAAACTAAATTCTTCAATGTAAATCTAAGTAATTTTATCTTAAGACTTCTAAAGTAGTTATTTTCAAAAATGCTACATATTAAGAAAATTCAAACATGTATGATAATTGTCAAACATTTTACAAAGAATTTTCCAAACAATTATTGAATTCAACTTACTTGTTTTAAGTTTTGTATTATGTGAAACTGATAATATTGGGTTGTTCGAAAAATAGTTTCATTCTTTATGAAAATGGAAAATGTATAACGAATAAATATTTTATTAAATTGTATATTGTCAGTTTCAGTGCAACATCTTTTACCATCTTTCTGGTGATAGCTTGATTCCACAATCATAAAATGGTTGGTTTTTAGTAGCAAAAAACTAACTGAGGTGGGTAAAACGAAATTACTTTCCGAACAACACAATACATCAAAAATGTTTTTAGAGGCATTCATCTCTATTTTGTGCAGATCATTTACTACTGAAACGTATGACTCCATAATTATTATGTATTACCTGCTTTCCTACTACGAATATTAAACCTTCCCTGGTTTAATTTATCTTTTAAAGAAGATATTTGAAACTTTCATAACGCAAAGCAATTCTCCCTCAAACAACAAACGTAATATTTAATTAACAATTCAATCTGTTTAATTTTTTTTTCAATTTTACTTAGTGAAGTTTACAGATATGATCAAATACAAGCTTAAAATATTTAATTATAAATTTTGAAAATATCAAACCATTATATTTAAATTGATAAAACAATCATGAAAAATCATAACTTTAGTTGAAAGTTCATTAACACTAAAAATTGTTATTTAGAATATGTTTTCAGCTTAATTTTTTATCCTAACTAATATATACATATATATATATATATATATATATATATATATATATATATATATATATATATATATATATATATATACTATATATATATATGTATGTATGTATACACTGCTGGACTATTGCTAAGGACGGGTCACAAATTGGAATGTAGCATTATATTAAGCGAGACATGAGGCCTAGTAGGATAAAATACACTGTTCAGACATTAGAATAAGAATATTTATTGTTCTGGAAAGTACAAAAGCTGTGAAACATCTGAAAGAAAAAAACTGCTGTTGAGGCAATTTATCCCATTCCTCTGGGAGTGCACGGATGAGGGTGTTCTTGTTTGTCAGAGGACAGTTTCGACCAGTAACTTGCCTCCCCAAAGCATCCCACACATTTTCAATGAGGTTTATATCTGGAGAACGTGATGGCCATACGAGGCGTTGAATACCCTCGCTCTCTAGACAATCCTGAACAGCGAGTGTTCGATGACATGTTGCGTTGTCGTCCATAAAAACAAATTTATCACCGACAGCACCACAAAAAAGACGAACATGAGGAAGTAGAACTTCATTAATGTATCGTTGGCCCATTCGTATAGTCCCATTCGCAACCACATTTAGGGGCGTGCGACCATTGATCATGATGCCGGCCCACACCATGACACTGCATGTCGGTAGTTGGTGGAACCGTCTCTGGTGGCGATACATGCCTATAAACTCTTTGGTAAAGAGTAGCAGATGCTCTTAATGTCCTCCTGAGATACATTCTATCAAGGACTCACTAGTTGTTGCTCCAGATTTTAAATATTTTGGGGTGCCCGAATCTGGTGTCCTACCATGTAACAGATGTGTGCGAGTGGGGAAAATTTTGGTGAAATTGCTGACCAATGAAGAGCATTAATGACTTGAAGCCTGAAGGGATATGCCAGTGCTATATCCTTTGGCTTTATCTTGTTGCAAACTGTCTCTTGGATGACGTACCATGAAGGCTAATATAACTAGTCTCAGGAGAGACATATAGCTAGAGGTGACCAACTGTCATATGAAATAGCACTCCACACCGTCACACCAAGAGTTGAAGTTATATGCCTTTGTAAAACAAAGGCATGTTGAGAGCGCTGGACATGGCTTCCTTAGACACGAACTTGATAGTCCTCTGCTTCAAAAGTTAAGCGGGATACATTGCTTAAGACTATGTGATCTCAATCTTAGAACAACCATAGTGATCGGCTGAGACACCACTTCAGATGATTCCAACAATGTTGTGGTCTAATAGAAGACATCTTAAAAGCCGCTGTGAGCGTAACTTATCCAAGATCAGTGAAATGGTGGAAGGTACCAAAGGGATATAGAAGAGGCTGTAGTAGATTGAATAGTAGACAATGCTACGGTTGGAGCAGTTGAAGCCTGAAAAACAATCTTCCTATCTTGATTCGCATTTGTGCAGCTTGACCGTCAAGAGCATTCTTTTTGCCTATAAGTTCCTTGCAGCAACCATTTCTGTGAGCAACTTTGCACAGCTGTATTTGTGCGTTGCAGTTGAAGACTCATTGCTCGGTAAATCCACTCAGTTTCCCACATTCCGACAATGCGACTACGTTCAAAGTCAATCAAGTCCCTATATTATCTTCAAAAGTATCATGATGTCATCATTCGTTATTTCCTTAAGGAATCACAACTATAAAAAAGAAAAATGAAAAGTTTTCCATTTCTTTACTGATATTATATTTTGCAAGTTGTTAAGTTAAATGTGAGCTATGACTACAATTCATGTTCATTGACCTTGAATATTTTATTATTAAACTTTTGATAAAGATCCTTGCTTACGAAAAGATGTCTTTATCTATAAAATTTCATAACATTCGGAAAAATCCGTCTTGGGTGCTCCAATGTTTTTTTCAAAAGATTGAAATGTAGATTTGAAATTTTAGTTTATAATATTGTAGACTGTAAAATTTTTAGAGTACTTCAATTTTTGATTATTCTGGGTACTAACAAAAACAATTTCACAAAATAATAAAACACTCGAAATAAAGCAATAAACAGCGAAACTAATAAATACAACAAACTTGACACTGTAAATCATTAAATTCCTAAAACTGAAATTTTCTATCTTTATTAAAAAATAATTAGAAATTTTATGTTATTTAATAAAATTTTTAATAGTTTTTTCGTAAAATTTATATTTGTGCTAACTTGGTTATGCGTTTATCCTTTTCTATCCAACGAGAATTAAAGTGATATGTACCATCCCCGTTTTGTTCGCAAATTTGGAAAATATTTAAATCAAGTGTCATTTTTGATAAGGTATTTTTTGATTAATTTTTAGATGTATAATGGAGTGTTAACAATACACATCACTGTATATTTAGTACTATACAAATATGCAAACATTATTTCATTTAGCGTTCAATTCGGAAATGTGACATAAGCTGATTTGTCCCACATATGTAACATAAATTATATATTTACTTATTTATAGACACATATATATTACATTCATTCGTTTAACAGCTATAGGTATATACCCATACAGAATGCTTCACGAATATTTTCAAACCAAAGAGATTGGTTATCTTATCGTTTTTCTAACAAAAATGATAATATAATTTTAAATTGACATTTTTCACTTCCCATTACATAAAATATACAAGTTATATTTTATATAAATGTAAATTTAGCTATATTATTTAATGTATATAAATATAATGTTAAATAAATATAAATTTAGCTATATTTATTTAACATTATATTTATATACATTAAATAACCGAATGTTATATAAATATAAATTTAACTGTATTATTTAATTAAGAAATAGAAATTTTATGAAATTATTTGCTTTTATAAATGCTACAATATTTTTGTTACATTTTAAGAAACATTTCTATATTAAAAAGATTTATACCTTTAAATTAATTTTTATCATAGTATGATGTTTAAAAAGTGCTTAGTAACAGTTAAGTAAACAATAAGAAGCACTTTAAAAGAAAAAGGGCTTAATAAATAATACATTTTAATTTCTAATAGCTTACCTTTTCTGCTGTTACGTAATGCATCTTCTGTTCTTGAACGACGTCAATTAATTTGAATTCGCTAGTTGTAGTATTTTACTCTAATAATCTCTAATATATTTATAGAATGAATTTATAGTTTTTCTTATAGAGGGTGCTTGAATAATGTTATAGATTTTTCAATTTCGTTAATGAATTATGTCATATCTTATGTCAAAAATGAAATATTTTGTTTTGTTTTTATTATAAGGTACACATTGTAACGATTGAATAAACTAATTATGTCCCTTAAAGTATAAACAAAATAATATTTTTGTTGAAATGGTTCTCTTTATTTAGATAGTTGTTACTTTTCATATATTTTGAATGTTGCAAGCATGATATCCTGATTATTTTGATGATTTATTTAGATATAATTAAGACAAATAAATATTTATAACTTCCCTTACCATTTTAAATTGTTGCGTTGCTCCTTTTCTGATATTTTACAGTTTAGTTTCTCATCACAAATCTTTCAGTTTCGTATACCTATGTAATAGTCAATGGAATTGAGTATATTAGTGCTTACCTCGTAACTATTGTGTTCTCTAAAGAATGATGTTTCTGCATATCAATGAAATTATTACATATCAATGCATTATATTTGGAAAAGAAAACATTGTTATGAGACTGAAAAATAAAAAAATAAAAAATAGTTTTTCTTTAAGTTGTAAATTGAAGAATAAACTTTTCCAGTAGTAAAATTAAATAATATTTATTTTACCAGAAAGCTAAGCATGTTTGAGGACTCTAAATGGATATTTACAAAAAGTTTTTTAAGTTTTCTTAAAAATTAAAAACAATATTTTCGATAGTAAAATTTGAGTTCTTTTATTTAATATAATTTGAATTGATTTTAATTAAAATATAATTTTAATTTCTTTAATTTAATTTAGTTTAAATTGTTTTAATAATATTTGCTTTTTTTGAAATAATAATATGATATAATCAGCGTTCATTTGACCTTTTAATTTCTTTTATTGAAAAATTTTTTAGCTTAATTTTTAAATTTTGGCATAAAACCTAATTGCAGAATGTCTTTTGTCAATAATTTATAGTAAAATATATTTTAATAGATAATATAGGAATTACTATATATATGTATAAAAAATACTGCATTTTAATATTCATTTATACATTTTGGTGAATTTACATAAATATATATGTTTTTTAGATATAAAATTATAAATAACATTTTTTGTCTAAACATTTTATGATAAATTTTTATAAGAAGTTTGAAATCATTTTTCTCTGACTTTTCTAGCATAAGAAATCATTGTTTATAATATAAAAAAAGTAAAATTTTCTTCTATATTTATATTATGTTCTTATTTGTCAGTCTGTTTGCAATACAAAATTAAAATGATATCAATTTTAAATTATGTTGAGTCAGCTCAAATTGAAAATTTATTCAAATAAAACCAATAAGTTTAAGTTAAGTAATGTTTAACTATGTAAGTAATGTTTAAGTAATGTTAAGTAATGTTTAACTAAGATAAATTAAAAGTTCTTCAAAAGTGTTACATTTTTCTATAAAAAAAATTGGAGATTTTCAAGACATTGTTATAAGAAAAATTAGGTAAAGAAAATTAAAAGAGTTAACAATAATATTCACTGGCATTTAAATGTGCTTTATTATTAAAGAAAGCTTACAATTATTTTAAATTATTAAATGGAATTTTAATTTTAATCAAATATATTTAACATAACAATTATATTTGCTTAATATAGACTGGTTTATTTAAATTTTCAATAATATAAGGCAATAGTAAATTATTTAAGTAATATTTTAAATAAATATTTTTGTTATTCACACGCGTACACTCACATTAAATATTACTTCTAATTAAAATAAATTTTTAATTGATATCAATAAAATTTCATGAATATTTTGATATAAGATCGAAAGAGAAATCAATTCCATTTATTGATTTGAAAGAAGTGATTCATGAAATTTAAATTGCTTTCTATCTTTTCATATCCCAGTATCATATAGGAAGCAAAATATCATTTTTAAAATATGAAACCTTCTTCATGCGTAAAATTAAAACTATTTTGGGGAAATAGAAATAGCCTTATATAAGCTTTGTTTTTTTTCTTTTTTGATAGATTGAGATTTTCTTCAGAATTCAATTGGTTCCATCGCATCATTTATAAAATTTTCTATTTTCAGACAATTTTTTTTATTTTCAATATTTTTTTAAAAAATTAAAGTATAGTAAATTAAATGTATAATACTTCTAATTATTCAAATGTATGTAATATATGAAAAATGAATACTAATGTATTTAAAGATTAAAGAAGGCAAAAGTAAAATTAATATGCAAAAATAAATCAAACTATATGTATTATGAAAAGATTGTAAGAACTCAAGCAGGTAAAAATTCTGTTTCATGAAGTCTTCAGATCAACAAAGTTGCAAACGTTTTAAACATAGGAACGAAATTTAAATATTTTTAAATATATCTTAACAAATTAATATACGTTTTTATATTAGTTAAAGGAATAACGTCTTTTGATACTTAATTCTCACGGATTAACCATGATATTCTACCAATTAAAATTTATGAAAATATTTTCAATCGTTTTGAGATACTACAACTGGGAAATATAACATTTATAATTAAATGAAGGTTGATTTTCAAAAGATGCTTTTTTGTGAAAAAGACAATTCCCTTAAGTTATACTTAATCTCTTTATTCAATGTTAAAGTTTCAGACTCTCATATAAAGCTTGAAAAAAATTCATGGGAAATTGCAGGTATAAAACCATTATTATAACAAGCTTTTAAATTAACCATACAGACTTCAGACCAATATAAATTTATAAAATTCGAAATATAATTATTAAGGAAATTATCTACACTAGAATAATCACTGTTAATTAATACATAATTTTGTCTTAATTTCCTTAGTTATCTAATTGGAGTTTTTCATAAATATTTATAAATTAAACAAGTCGGTATAAATTATAAACACCTTTTCGGAATTCACATGAGCAACTCGCATTTTTAATTGGTTATAAGTTTTGAAATAAGAAATTTGTTCATACTTTTTTAAAAGCTATAAAACATAATTATACTAAAAAGCACAAAAATTGTTTTTAAACAATTATCGTTTTCTTAAAGAAAAACAACAGAAATAATTTATCATTGACAATATTTTTCCTATGTTTGTTATTTTGTTCATTTCGTTTCATTCATAGAAATTATTTAATAAAAAAAATATATTAAAATTCCCTTTTCCTAAATATAACTTATATGGCTTTTTATTTTTAATTATAAACGTTTCAAATTGCCAATGGAGTGGTTAACGTACTTAAACTCGCAACAGTAGGTCACGGGTACGAATCCTGGTTTGGGAATGGATGTTATTTTCTCCTTTTTTGTCAGTGTTACTTTATCCATTCACTGTCGGGACGATGATGCCCCACTCAATAAGATATCCTCAACTTCGCCCCTTGTAGCGCTGGATAGATATGTTCTAAAAGCATCGGGGCATTAAGGGAAAAAACGTTTCAAATTAAATTAATTGGAAAATTTAGATTTTTTTTGTTTATATTTAATTTTATAATTTATTCAAAAAAGAACTTTATTTTTAAAAAAATTAGCATAATTTGTATTTAAGTTAAATTGTAAAAAATTACAACTTTTTCAAACGCAATTAATTAATAATCATAAAATGGCTTCTTTATCACATTTACTTCCAAAAGTTAACATGCAGCTGAAGAATGCAAAATAGAACAAGTATCACTTTCATCGGCTCAAAATAAAACGGAAATATTGTATACATACTAGTTCTTGGAATAATTAAGAATTTGATACATTGTTAAAAGCAATATAATTCCTTATGTTTTTTAGATGACGTCATAATTCATACATACACAAAACAGTTTAGAATAAAAATGCAAAAATAAATTTAGGGTATCTTAATTTTTGTACTTTTTATGGTAATTTATAACCTGTAACACAGTGCTTACAACATATTCTAGTGGTTTGTAAGTCTTGATCAACCATAATATTAAGTACACAATCATCTTTCCTCATGTTTATTTTTTATCTCATGTTATATTCACGGTAGTTACTACGTGGTTATAACATAAAATAAAAAATGGAATAAGAGTTGACGAACTAATAGTCCTACTTCACCATGTTATTAGAAGCATGTGAATTAAAAGATTAATTGATAATGACGTCATAATTTAAGCAATCAAACTATTTTACACGTGTACAAAATATTGATTTACGTAAAAGCTTATTTTTTAATATTGTATTTTTGTTGTAAAATATGCTTGGATATTTGTTTGCATGCAGAACATGGTTTACACAAATGGATCAATAAACAAAATCCTCGTATTTATCCATGAAAATATTTAAAAAAGCGAGATGGAGTATGTCATTTAAATTATGTGTGTGCGATGACTTTATAAATAATATCTTCCAAAAATTTAATGGGATCTTGGTAATTTTGTTTGGCGAATCTAAAATTTTGAAGAACATTTTCTGATTTATTATTTGTAAGCTGAAGATTTTCACATTTCTCTTTATGAAGACCGCCATTAATGCTAACATATTAATGTTACTGATGGCAGTGATATTGTGTTAAGATACCGAAGAATGAAAGGAAAGGAATAGTAAAGTGTTAGATGAATTTTGGCACTTTATTTGTTGGATAAAAGTTACTGGTTGAAATTCTTTTGGCACCAGAAGAATAAAATCAATTTAACTACAATTTATTAACAAAACTGATGCTTATCAATATAACGTATATGCATAACAATAAATCATCCCTAACAAGCAACAAAAACACCATAAAGGTATACCATATACATTGAGAAAATGCTGAAAACGTTTGTGCTACTATACATTTAGTATTGAAAAAACACATATTTTTGAACAAATAAAAACAATACAAAATATTCATTATGTGACATACCTTGCCAACAGCTCTAATTGCTTCACTAGCTTGGAAATTATTAGACACTTGTTATTACTGCCATATGAGACAGGAGTGATTGTCATTTTTATAATTTTTTTCTCTCTTAATCATTTACATTTTTTGGCAACATATAGTTTTTATTTTTCAAAATGTTATTTGTATTCTATGCAAGGGCAGATTGATTAGCCAGAAAAACAAATTCTACTTTCCAATTATCATCCAGTACCTAAATTAGTTTTGAATAAAATCATTTAAAATATATATTATATCTCTAACCACCTATCGATTTTCAAATATTTACTCTATCATTTGAAGTATTTTAATTCCTTTTCTTATTGGTAGCGTAAGTAATAAAATACATAGTATTTATAGAGATCAAATTTAGAAGAAAATGTTCTTTTAAGCTCTCTTCACTGTACTCAATATTAACATTAATTTTTTTAAATTTATTTAGTGTAAAAAAATTTTAAGGCTTACTTTTGTATCAAATTACTGTATAATTACTTAAGTTAAAAGCAAAATATGAAAGCTTTTAAAATTAACTTTCATTAAATAATTTCAAATAATAAGTGTCACTATTTATTCGTATTAGGAGTTTATTGTCTTGTACATCATTTTCACTGTCTTGAGATTACGAAATTCAAAAAATAGTCTCTTAATTTAAATTTAAGTATATACTTCCTAATTGAAATGGAATATTTTTTCAGACGCACTAAATTATATTTTTGAATAACAGTTTATTATTTTATTGCAATGAATAAGTAAATAAAAATAACACGTACTAATAATTAATATTCTACACAAGCATTATGATATGAGAATTGATAAATTATTACTTAATAAAAATAAAATTCCTCTTTTATAGCTACTTTTAATTCATTGAACACTGAAATTCTTTGTAATTTATGAAAATAGAAATATACATAAATATTTTTTACTAATATCAATTTATTTAATACATAGCTTACCGTATTCCCCTGTTGTTAATATCTAAAAAATAAACCAAATTAGGATTTCACATACAAAAGTTCTCAATAACTGTCTTAAATCCATTAAGTAAACCTATATTTTCTTAATGTATTATATTGTATACAATACTCAGCAAAATATTCAAAATTATTCATTTAAAATAATCAATCTCAAAAAAAAATTAGAATATATTAAATATAAGAAAGAAAGTATTATTTCTTTATTTTTTCACTCTACATTTGAATAAAAAACATTAACAAATATTCTTAGTTAACAATATACAATAAGTAACATAAACTCAAACATTATATCCTTTTTTTATTCATAAAGCAAAGAAACAGGGATAAGGTTAAAGGTTATTAATAAATTTACTTCATTAACGCAGACCATTGCCATAGTTAGTTACAAATTAAAACTCAACAGTTTCAAACAACTCCTTTACTTCATCTTACATTAAATTACACATTAATTAGTTAAACTTTGGAGTTGCATTTTTAAAATTATAACATTATTAAATTTGAGTACCTACATTTTAAAATATATTTTAGATAACCTATTGATTATATTATTAATTAAGTCAATTTTTCATAGTTACAATGAATAGAATAATATTGTTTTTTCAGTAAATACATACTTACAATCTAATTATTTCAGGCATCAAAGAGAATAAAAGTATATAGATTACAAAAATAGAATAATAATTTTACTATATAACGCTCAACTTTAAACTCTTACAGATATAAAATAAAAATATTGATTAACTTACTGTTCTAAATAAAGTAAAATGCATTTATTGCTTGATTATTATTTTCATTACCGTAATCATTCAAATTAATGTCATTGTATCCCATATGGTAAATATGAGATTTACAAAGTATACTCACCTTTTTTTAATTCTAAATGATTATAAATTGCAGAATAAAAATAGTACAAAAATAAAAAATGATAAGTCTTATAACTACAAAAAGCCTTGAAAGATCATTTACTTGAAATTATATCAATGAATTCTTTGTTGTTGTATCTCCCATCTGCTCTGACTGAGTCCAACCAGATCAATGAAACCACTGTCATTAATGAAGTCCAATACAAGAGGTGGACAGTTATATATATATATATATATATATATATATATATATATATATATATATATATATATATATAACTCTGATAAGTTTTACTATTTATACTTCTCTTTAATGAATTAAATTATACTTTACCCTTATTGGAGTTTATTTTTCAGTTTAAATTATAAATAATTTATATTTATATCATGAAATTGCTAATTTACCTTTTGAAACATATTTAAAATTAGGGATATCAATATCTTGGTAATTATTAAACGAATTTTAAACGACACATTTGTTATGTTTCTAATTCTATAAGAAAATTTTATAATAACGTTATTAATGAGAAAATATTTTTAATACTACTAAAGCTATATTGTTTTACAATATACTAGTCCCTCTAAAATATTATAAAAAATATAAATAATTAGTAAATAATATAAAGATATGAGATAAATATCTTTATATTATTCTGTGAGATAAATTATACATAGCTTGAGATAAATTTTGATTTAATAAATACGTATATCACAATAAAAAATTATAAAACAAAGAACATAAACGGATACATAAACCATTAAATATTCAAGTTTAAATAAAATTTCAATTCCTTTTACGTAATAAGATAAAAACAACTAGTTGAAATTATTTCCTATTTTATAATATTATGAGAAATAAATTGATGCAATAGATTGAAAATTTGCTTCACTGCAACTGGAAAATGTTGCTTTCGTATTATTTTATTTCTGTTATATTAAACTAGCAATTTATTGTAATACTTTTTATATACTCCATTTATTTCAGTACGAGTATTTGTAACGAAGTATTTTTCACAAAATTTTATAATACAATAGTTTTTAAGAGGCATAGGTTATCGCTAAATAATATTTATCATCTACAAGAATGTCAATAAATTTATAAATATACTTTTATGCATTTGCAAAAACATTTGCTACTATGTTTCTGAATATGTTGTCTCGCCAGTTTTTTGACACAACTTATTAGAAAGATGACGATATTTACTATTTAAATTCTTGCGTCATAACGTAGTAATGTTATGGCATTTTTTTTTATAAAATACAGTACAATATACACCTTTTAATAATAAAATTGAGCTATCAGTAAGAAAATATTGTATCAATTTGTGTTTTTTAAGTTGATATATATGTTGATTATATACTAATAATTCTATAAAATCCCTATGATATTTTACATTGATTATATGTGTGAATTTAATGAAATTTATTTCAGTTTAAATAATAGGTTAAATTTCTTATAAAATATTATTTGATTTCAATGAAGCAACATTTTCTAAAATTGCTTCAATAACTTTTGAAGATTATTTAAGTTATGTGGCTTTAAGAAATAGAATTAACAAATCAGATTTTTAAATCCTGTATTTTTAGGAAAACATATGCTTATATTACTATTACATGTGTTTATAAAATATTGAAAAGATTTAAAAAACAATACAAAATTTTTCATATTAAAAAATTAAATATATTTGCATTTATTGTTCCTATTTTTATGTTACACTCTAGTAGAACAACTTGCTACACTCAACTATTTTGCTTGTTTGCATGAGATAAATGCAAATTAGCAATTGAATTATTTTTTTATTAACTCAGATATTTTTATTATCTCGTTTTAAAACTTAATTTTTGTTATTTTTAACCATCAGTATTGAATCACTGATATTGCTTTTATTTAATATATTTGTTATATTTTTTCAACTTTTCAGATACTTTTAATTTCGATTTCTAATTGGGATGTTTTTTAATTACTTGGTGGTTTTTTGAATGTTACTATTTTAATTTTACATCTTGGTTTTTTTCTAATAAATTTGATATTATAAAATATTTTTGATCTTTCTATAGTGTGGCAATAGATCAGATGTCCAATTAGTATTATATTATTTAAAATAGCACTATATAAATAAAATAAAATTTTCATACTGTGATTTCCATCAATAAACAATTTTTAAAACATCATTCTTTAAATACATATTAAAATATTATCCTAAATTGGATAATTAGTAAAAATCAAGTATCATATTAGAAGGTGATATAACAATTAATTACTTTCTAAAATTATAATTATTGAGTAAAAATACGAATTAGATATAAAGTGAATTAAAAATTATTAAAAATTCCATTTGTAAATAAAGGTTTACTCGAAATAAATTATTTCATGTTCTTCAAGTAATTAGCTTTCAAATTAACTTAATTATCGAAATTAAACTGAAAAATATTAGTTTGACTTTAAGTAGCGTTATTGTCTTGAGGCTATATATATTTCAAATGGTAAAATTAAATTTCTTTAATCTAACTCATAAGAAAATCTTAAATGTTCAAATAGAATTAAAAATTTAAATTAAATTTTATTAAAGGCTGTTTATATATATAATAACCTTTACTAATTGCATATTATTATTGATCTAAGGTATATTTTGTAACTATATTGATTGTGTCAATTTATTATATGGTTCATAAATGAAATTTCTATATTCATTAATATATCCTTCTATATTCATTATTTCTTATTTTTATTGCATGTTTTCAAGTTTAAGTAAAATTAAACAATAATCGTTTCTAAAATCATTAAAAAGTAATGGCTTCTTGGAAAACTTTTTATTTGAAAAGCAAGAAATATACATTTTATTATTTTCTAACCAATTGAAATTTAATTATGAAGTAAATAATTTAATTATTTTTAATAATCTTATATATTTTATGTCGTTATTATTATTCTTTTTATGCCTTTGAATAATGAAGTTTACGTGGTGAAAATTTATTATTATATTATTTTAATGTATAGTTTTTATTTTTATAATTTATTTCACAGTTTTTATTTATTTTTTAATATAGATTTTAATTATCAGTACTGCATTTCTTGATAATTTGGAGCACTAATATCAAAAGTATCAATAAGTCTCACATATAAAACTTCTCATATTAGTGGATATTCACATTTAAGTTCAAAGAAATAAAGATAAGTAAATCTTACATTTACTTTAATATTATTGAATACTTTATAAAAATATTCTATTCAATTTATAGACATAATAATTTGTATAAATATAAGAAAATAAGAAATATCAAGACTTTTACTAAAATGAGTAGGAGTAGAATTTTAAGATTTGTATCATAATTTTAAAAGTTATTTATAGTAGGAAAAATATATAAATTTAAAAATTTTAGATCACAAAGAAATTTGGTAGAGCTCTATGTTATATAAAGTTATGTAAGCGGTAAGTGAAATTAAAGAATTATTCAAATATTTGATCTACTAGGCAGTATTAATGTTAAATTACCGCTGTTATAAAAAAGGTGATTTTTTAAATTGATTTTCACTATACCAATATTAATCTTTCACTCGTTAAAAAATTTCTAAATCGGCACAATACATTATAACTTACTACATCATTCAAGCAAATGAGGGATTTTTTTAAAAAAAAACTGCGTTTTATATTAAGGTAAGAAAACTGAATTTATCAATTTATTACTCACTGGCATGGCATTTCTGATCTAAAAACAAGTTGTAAAAAATGTCTAAAATAATGGGTATTAATTCTAATTTATATTAGTTTCAAAATTCGCGTATCTGCTAACTACATAAAGCTTCTTATTAAATTCTTGAAATCATTTGTATTCCTCAACACTAATAAAATAAAATTTTTGATGCATTTCAAATATTTTTTGATAAAAGTATTTTTAAAGTAGTATTGAAAATGTGAGGCGAAGGCTAATTTATTATTCTCATTTTCAAACGCTTTTATTTCTTATATCTCAAAGATCATTAGATCCTCATAAAGTTGCTCGATGATTCCAAAAACTAAACGTTTATTAAATTAATCTTAAGACTGTCAAAGTGTGTTAATATATAACTTTTATACACTTGCATTTATAATACCAGTGATTATAATGTTGGTATTTAATTCTCTATACTCTTTCTATTATAGTTCAAAGTCCTAAATTGTTTTTGATAAAAAAAGTAAACTTAAGTAATTAATGAATATTCTTACAAAAAAATGGACTAGGATATTGATTTCAATAGTTACAGTTTCATGAAGTAAAAGTAAAGTTATTATTTTCAAAATTTAAAAGTTACACAGAAAAAGGATATTTCTAATGAAAACAGGATCAATATATAAAAACAGTCAGTGTATACATGCATAGTAAAATATAGAAGTTAAAGTGTTCCTAATTAAAAATTATTTTAATAGAAACTATTTTCTACATAAAAGATTACAGTTAATATATACAAATATAATATGATTTCTTTCTGAGAAATTTATTATCAATCAATATGATCACATATTTTAGATATTTTTCTATTATTATGGCATTAAAGTTTTCTGCTATTCAAATTATTTATAGTATTGCCAGAAGAATTCCATTAACTTCAATCGCTTATTCAGAGTTCATATAAATATTTACTAAATTTACAAAATCATTTTCTAAAAATTTATTTAGCATTTTACTAGAAATTTAATTTAAGGCAATCCTTTGCTTTAGATTAAATTTATAGTGACAAATTTTGTTTGATATAAGGGGCCTTAAGTAATTTTTGTAAACATGCTGTTATAAATATTTAATATTTCAATTTATAAAACATGACATCAATAACTACTTTTCCACTAAAATGGGAAACATAGTTGTTTTCAATTTAAGTATACATTTTCAGTGTAAGCTGAAAATTATTATTTAAACATTGTTAAGGAAAAGTAATCAACAAGTTACTAGTAAATTTGCTTATGAAATTTGTTCATTTAATGTATTTATAAATAAAGTTAATTTGTAATAAATTAAGTATTCTCAGATACACGTTGTTTGTAAATGTGATATTTACTATACGAGACATTACAATTTTTAATTAATTTCTATTTATTCTTCCATGACAATGTTTATGAATAAAAAGTTTTATGATTGATTGGCAAATGCAGCTTAACATTAGGCTGTTTTTATTTGTCTTGTGTTTTATTAATAATCGAAATTAAAAACAAACTCACATTTTTTATTAAATTTAACAAATTTTATATATTTTGCAGAAATTTACATGTTTATTGGTTTATTTCTATTCAAAACTTTTCTCGATATTAATAAGAACATTTTAAAAGTTTTCTTTTAATGATATCTTATTTGAGATAATTTACCTTGGAATAAATATTAAAAATAGTATAAATGTCGCTTGGTAAATTTTTTATATTTCTATAAGCAGAAAAGAGTTTTCTCTTAATTCATTGTAATTATTTTATTAAAAAATTCATATAAATTAAATAGATTTAATTGATGTAAGTTAAATATTTATAATGTACAATTCGCAAAAGGACAGAGGTTCGTAGTAGAATAGAGTACCCACTGGTTTTGCTAAAAATTTGTCAATAATCTTAGAGCCTATTCTGGCATCAAACATCGACAAAAAATCAAGTTACCCCACTGCAAGGTACCCGATTGCACACACATTTTGCTCTCTAACACAAAATAAAAAACTTTTATATTCAACAAGCATTTAGCCCACATCAATTCATTTAAAAATAATAATAATTAAAGCATTTATGTTTTAATAACTATTGTTACTATGTTTCACATAGATTTTTGAATGATTTTCTTTTCCGAAACAATTCAACAATTTTGTTCCGTAAGAAATATAAAAAATAGAAGCTTTTTGTTTTTAATATGAATTTATTAGCTTACATGATTTTTTCAAGAAAGACAACACAATTAATGAATTTTTTTCTCTTTATCTTCTATATGACTAAGCATCACCTTTTATGTTATTCATGTCAATATAAATTTTATTTTAACGAAATAAATGTCTTACGAAAAAGCGATATTATTACTGCTTTGATGCGTAACATGGCCTTTAATTGGTTAAGTTTGTTATTAATAAATTTGTTTAAGTCAATAAAAATTTACTTCTTTCATTATAAACTTCTTACTAAGCAAAATTTATTCATTTTGCTTCTTATAAGAATTTTCCTATATTTGTTAGGATGTATTTACAATGACTTACATTATAAAATCTTATAAATACATTATTTTGATGTGTTGATATAAATTTAATTTTTTGCATTAAAATGGTATATTTAAAATATATTTTAATTAAAAAGTCAGAAAATTTGAGTTTTATAAATAATATGAATTGTAAAAACACTTACATGAAATTTAGAAAGCCCTGTAAATAAAATAAAATTAATTTCTTGCAGCATTATGTAAATAAAACCTAAGACCTATATTTAAGGTTTATTAATGTAATTTTATAATTTTAATATAATTTTCATAGTTATTGTGTGCATATATAAGCCCTGTAATCAATGCATATACACAATACACTTCATTAATGAGCCGAAAAACAAAATAAGATCATAAAAAGAAATAATTATTTATATTTTATGTGTCTGCTATATTATAAAATTATCCTACTTATGCATCCATTACATTTCTGTAATTCTTTAATTTCTTCAATATATAATCATAGAATTTCTGTTGAGATTCTGGAAATCCATATCATGATACCACTGTTTGAAAAAAACGTACTGTTATACGATTTTAACTTTATATGACGTGAAGTCATCTTGACTATATAAAATTAACTAACTATAATTACCGAATGTTTGTGAGAATCTTGATTTTAAAATTTTTCATCATGGTATTGATAATTAATTTACTAGGAATGACATACAAATGTCACAAGCTATATTAAGAAAAATGCTTTCAACAAGTACACCACTGAAATTAATACTTAAAATGTGGTTTCATTCAGGTAGAAGACATCTGTCTGGAATTCAACATACATGAACTAGCTCATCCTAATGAAAAAATGTGTAGTATGATTCATTATTCTATAATATCTTTTCAAGAATATATAGATCAGTTACGATACTGTAAACACCAAGTTGATGTGCTTTTTTGGATAGAATGATATTTAACTAATATGTGAAAAACAACATATATTAAGAGAGAACAATTCTTTCAACAAATAATTGGTTGACCTGTAATTCCAGAAGTTTATTTAAAGTCACTATCGATGGTTTGAAGTTGTGTTTTGTCATTGTTATGAATATAACATATCAAGGCATACTAATCCTATTTGGTAAATTTATGAAGATGACTAACAGGCAATGGTCTACAACCATAATAATGTCCCTATATCTCTATATATAAATATGTAATTACTACCGTGTGTGATTAACTATACATGTACACAACGACAATGTGATGTGCCCTAACTACCAAGGTCTTCCACTTCTTCATGACGTCACCATTATTTGATCCTTGCTATTATAATTTTCTCACAATTACGTGAATTGACTTGCCTCTAATAGTATAACCAACTATAATGGTTTTTGTTAAGTCACTTCTTTCCTTTAGTTTAGACATCTTTTTATAATCTTAAGGTATAATTAATGACTATAATATTTCTCCTAAAGATTTAGTTTTTGTATATTGGGCATGCCCATTAATCTGTAAATCAATTCTTTGAATTTGCGTTTAAAATGACAAACACTCGAACATAATGCAAATTATCTAGAATTTGGCATGTATTTATTACTATTATAATAGGTACATGTTAAATTTATATTTTATGCATTACATTATATCTCTAGAAAAAAACATCATCTTGAATTTTATATAAATCAAACCAAATTTCATGTATTCAAACTCAGTAGAGTCATTTTTTGATTAATGGAAGTGGGTCTTTGAATAGAAGAATGTAGTGATATAACTTACTATCTGAATTATGTAAAAGTATCTAGTATCTGAATCGTAACATGAATATGTGCATTTAGTAAATGTATATGTTCATTAAATTAAGTGGGTCTTTGAATAGAAAAATTATGGCAAGTGTTTTAAGTTTTATTATCACTCAATTGATTTTACTTATTAAATCAAGAATATAAATAATAATTATGCTTTACAAAAAAAATTATTTAGTATTTTACACTGCCCAAAAAACTGCAAAAAAATAATATAAGATTAATTTTATTCTATTATATTTGTAAAAAGTATGAGCAACAAAATCATTTAATTACAGACTAGTAAATGCTTTAATAAGAATCTTATTCAAAATACAGATTATTAATTTGTAGTTTTATTTTGCATTTTAACCTAATTATGTTTACAGATAAAGATATACGAATACTTACTATCAATTATTGTTTTTTCAAAATCTCAAGGTATCTTGAATGATAACACAATTTTTCAAAAATATTTTGAGCAAATATTGTTATATTGTAAAAGCATTATATGTTTAGAGATTTTATTCATTTTTTATTTTATTATATTAAATATAAATTATATTATATATAAATATTTTACTTATAATGATTCCTATCATCAATTGTTTGTATATTTTTTCAAGATTTATTAAAGATTCCAATGTTCAGTTTGTTCTTTAGAATCTGTTAAGAAATTAAATTTTATTTTTGAGTACCGACAAACAAAACGCAAACTTCATTAAAAGTTCCAGCTCAAAAAATATAAGTAAATTGATTCTGTATATAGCCCGGTGGTTTAGTGGCAGCGTTTCACGCTCCCATGACACAGGTCCAAGGTTCGATCCTCGGACTGGGAAAGGTTGACTCAGTCTTTCATCCCTTCAGTGGGTCGATTAACAGAGTACCAAGAATGCTTGGGAACTAAACACTAGGGATCTTACGTTAGGTTGACCACCTTACTGGGACATATGCTTCGCACCCCAGAGCCCACGGTCATGAAAACAGTTATGGGCATTGTAGGCCTTGGCCCACTAGGGCTGTGGTGCCATGGAGTTTTAGTTTAGATGCTGTATATACAATAATTCTTAACAACAAAGTACTGTAGTTTTTTTTAATCATTTCCTGAACTAGAACACTTAATCTTTAAAAAACTACAAAGCAGTGAAGTAATTTATTATAAAATAAATCTTTTACATATTAATACCTAAATAAAAATTTTGTAAACTTTTTTCGGTTGTTCAAGTTTTAACGCTTAAGAAAAAACAATGCTTCTGAAAAGAAATTATTACTAATCATATGATTTATTCATCATCATCTGCTAGCTGTCTTGGGGATAAACTTAATTTTAACTTTATATAATACATGTGTCTAAGAATCAAATGTTACTACAACATAAATTCAGTCAAATTTTGTTTTTGTCAATTTTTGAAAGATTTGAGAAATTATTTTAGAACTTTCTTTACAAGAGATTTAAAAATTGTGATAAAAATAGTTGTAATTTATTTCCTTAGCACAAGGACTTTTTGGCAATTATTTTGAGGGAAGACTAAAGATCTACAAACTTTTTAACTAATAATTATTGTTTGAGACTCTAAATATTAGGTAAGTAATATGTTTTTTAATTGTAAGTTCTTGGTTTTTTAAATGAGCATTTCCCTTTGAAAAAGGTTTATATTTATTGATTAATTATTGCTAGAAGCTTTCAAAAATTTCCCAACCCGTTTTCAGTTTTTAAATAATTATTAGGTATTGAAGGTAATTTATGAATTTTTAGTGCAATACTTTCGGACATCATAATACTAACAACTTACCAAATGGTAAGATTATTTATTTCAGCATAAAAGTTTGACTGCTCCTCTTCATTACATATGATAAGTAGACTGCTATTGAAAGTTTGCACGTAAATCTACTTTAGTTGAGATATTGGAATTCTATGGGTTTCTTCTCTTTATGTACGTTAGCAAACGTCGCAAATAAATTAATCCATTGGTTGAAAAAGTTGTTGATTTTGTAGATTTTCACACAGTGTCCATAAATTGCTAAACATTCTCTTAAACGTATTTATAATTTATTTTCAAAGCATACAGAATGGCAGATTTCATTTGACTTTAAACAAATTTAAAAATATTTCCGGTAATTTGTTTACAGAAAAATACAGAGAATGTTGATTTATTCTATTTCTTAAAAAAATAAAACGAATAATATTTTACGTTATGAAGACGCAAAAAAATTAAATTCATTGGTTTGATTTATTTATTATTTTTGTTTGAGAAACATTAAATGTAGTAAGTCTCAAATATAATTTATTCAGTATGTCTTTTTCTAATCTAAGTATTCATTATCATAAATGTATATGCTCTAAAATCATTAAAGACATTAACTAGTGTAATTACATTTTATTGGTACGATAAAATTTTTAATTTATTTATAGAAATAAAAGTTATATTATAGTTAGTTTTTTCCATATCGATTTATAAGTATACGTGTTATATGTATACGTGCTGAATTTTCGTAATTGTAGATCAAATTTTTAAAAAAGTACTATATTTGTGTCAAAACTTTCAACATACAGATGATATCGCAAGATCTTCTTCTAGCCAAATATATTGAAATTATGACAGTAATTCTCAGTCTTTTAATGCTTTTCCTGAAATCATTATCTAATTACAGTTCTTTTAGTTCCATTTAAAATTCTATAAAGTTAATCCTAACTAATATTTATTTTCATCATTCAGTTAAGGGAGTAAATCTGATGCAACTACCCTTGAAGGAATGGCAATTGTCTGTGCAAGTTTTTAGAATTCAATAGCAGTGACTAGTCTAAAACTCATCATCAAATGTGTCTAGACACGTAAGCAATTGATTTTGAATATCTTTTCAATGAGTAGTCAAGAAGAAATTTGTTAAGAATGCGCTTTTACGTATGATCACTTTTATCATCGTAAAAAAATAGTATTTCTAGGTCTAAAAATCAATTCTTTTCTTGAAATATCTTACACATTTCATTTTGTAATTTATAAAATAATAATTAAATATTAATAAAATAAATTTTTGAATTATTGTTGAAGTAAATTTTTAATAGTCTGCATTCATTATTTTAAAAAGAAAATAATATTTTAACAATATCAAACGTATATAAAAAAATTAGATTTTAATTTAAAAGTATTTTTGTTCATATTAGATGTACATCAAATTTATCTTTTTGAACTTTTACAATAGTATTAAGTTTTATTTAAAAGAAGAAAATTATCAAAAAGAAAAATCTACAGAAGAACTATTGGTGTATTCAACACTTAAGTAAAAAATACCTTTAAGACTTTATTCCTTAATAGGTTCTGTAAAGTTAAATAATTATTTTATGAACGTATACTTTACGTTTAATCGTAACATATTTTTAGTCCTCAAAACCAATACAATTGCATACATTACATAAATAAAATTTAAATCTTAATTATTCGTGACATAATTATACGGTGAGGAATCTATTAAATGAAGCAAGAAAAGAGTGAAGAAGAAATCTTTAAAATTCTGTGGACTTCTGTTACATTAAAATTTAAGTGATGATCTCATAAATAGAGATAAACAAAAAATATCTTATAAATATATTAACACTAAAAAATACATTATTTATTTGTTTCTATTTTAAGATTTTGCTGAAATCTATATTAAAATTTATTGGATAAGCTGAATTTTTTTAATTAAAATAAAGATAATCTTAAGTAATGTTTTGCTTGTATAGGAACAATTTGTATTTGTTCAATATTTACTAAATAATTTGCAAAATAATTTGCTTTATATTTAATACTTTTTAAATCAAAGAATTTTTAGACATAATAGGTCAGGAAATATTATTAAAGTAATATCATTTCAAATTTTCTTGCTATAATTTCTATAGACAGATTATATATCTACAGATAAAATGTCCATTGTCACTCAATATTATTTAATTAATTTCAAAATTCAGTTTCAATCTAAGGCCTTACTTACTAATAAGCTGCTAAGCTCGTGTATTCTATTCTTACCTAGCGATTTGGTATTCGTAGTGTCCTTTTTAAACTGTAGGCTCTAGTTTGTGATTAACACTCGTGCAAAAAGCAAAAAAAAACTGATTGCCAAATAAACCAAACCTAGGATCATCCTTAGAACATTTTTATGACTCTGAAAAAAGTTGATTTTATCTTTTAAATCAGGATTATTGATAAAAAAAATAATGTTTTAAGCATTAAAATAATTTTCGTAGAACATGTTCATACTTTCTTTTCTATTCATTTTTTAGAAAAACAGAACGTGCCATGATTTTCAATATAGATTAAAAGATTTTGCTGCTGAGAAGTTGAAATAAATCATTGGCTCTCCACAATTTATTTTCTTTAACACAAAATAATTTTTTTCCATAATTTATTAAATAACTAACATTTGTATAAAGTTTAGAGCAATTCTTCTTTCAAAAAAAGATAATTTTTATTTCATTTACTAAAGGATGATTGATAAAAATGTATTTTTAAGTTTTTAAATTTGTAAAATATATTTATTGCCAACACAGTTGATAAAAATCTGTAAGTTGCTTAGTGAAATAAATTTTAAACCTGGTAACCTGAAATTCTTTCATATTATTGGATTGAAATGCAGTCTTGTTGAAAACCAACTCCCTTAAAGTCTGAAATGAGAGATATTGTGATTCTTTGCAGGATATTTCTGAACTAATAATTTCTTTCAAATCAATACGAGAAAAAATATTAATAAAAGAAATATACACAAACCACTCACAGTATTTCAATAAAAAATTTCAAATGTTTACTTGCATTACTCCGTAGAAAAATTTAAACCAACGGTTTATCTGAAACTTAAACTTGGTGATATTTAAACAGGAATACACCACCATATTTTAATTTAAAATCAATTAAAATGAATCATTTGTTGTTAATTAAGAGATAAGCACTTTTACTATCCAGTCTCTGTAATCCAAAATTAATATACTAAATTTGGAAATAAAAAATACTTTATATTATATCAGTATTTTTCAGTTTACAAGAAGTTTAATAACCATATTATTTGTAAGTCACTATTATATTTTATGTTCCAAAAATAACTCACAAATATATTATGATGTTATATAAATAGGTATAATCTTTTTATGAACTAATATAATTTATTAAAATGCAGAAATCATTTGGAAACCAAATTTATTAATAAAATCTGGACTGAATTATTTCTTCTTACAAATCTATTTTTTTAGAAATACTGAATTACATATGTATGTAAATTCTCGTATCTAAAGGTGTAAAATTGACTTTTGCAGTCAATTGAATATCGTTCAAGTAACACTAATATTATTGAAGTCAAGCACACCACACACACACACACACATAAAGTTTCTTATTATAAAATTAAAACTCATCTGAGTGTGGTAATTTTAATTCATAAATTTTCTACAGAAATAAACATAGTTTTTTAATTAACAAATTATTTTATAAATTATTAACAAATTAACTGATTCTGATTGACAAACTTATGAAGAATAAATTATTCAGGAATGAAGCAGTTTTACTGTTTTTATATTTTATACATTTTCATTATTCACAAGATAAAACTATGAAATAAATATGAAGCTCGTGCAATATAAATTTCTTAATTTTGTTAAATAATAATAATCATATTGTAATGAATCTGGTTTATAACTCAATTTCTAAAAATATTCTTTTAATTAAATCCAAAAATTCTTTAATTTAAGGAAACTTAATCATTAAAGTTTTAGTAAAATTAAATTACATTGATTTAAATTTTTATATTATCTTTCCCAATTATATGATTTGATTTAATGAAAAGAGCTTAAATATTGTCTAAGATGTGCTTTTGTGTCATTTGTATGATTAATGTTTGCTAAATATTTAATAAATTTTAATATTTTTAGTGAAACTTGCATTAAATTTTTCGATTCTTCTATAGTGCATAATTTATAATCATTGTAAATATTGAAACCTGCGATAAAATTTAAAAATAAATAAAACTTTCACTTGATTTGTGCCTGTTAAATATGTGTAACATATTTTTCCGTAATTCATTTTATCAAGTGTAAGAAATAATAAATTGTATTTGCATGGTTTAGTTAATATTTTATTTTATGTTCGCAGAAGAGTGTACATTTTCTCTTGCTAAAGAAAAAGAGAAGTATTATAAATATTTAAATGGTAACAAAACTATATTTGATTATTTTGAATTTTTTCTAAGACAACAGAATAATTTAAGCAGAATATTTTTACTATATATTATTACTGAATATTTTATAACTATATTTTCATTATTTTTAATGAATGTTTTTATTTTTTGCACGTTTATTGTAGTTATGTTTAAAAATAATAATATAATTATTAATATATTAATAGGCGTAATCATTTTTCCAATGATTTGAAGAAAATTTATTTTCATTACTGAATGAGTCTACGTTAAAATTGCTTTATTTACTATTAATTCTCTCAGGAAAGCAAAATTACTGTAGTAATTATTATGAATTAAGGATGATTAACAAAAAATAAGAGAATTAAAGAAGACATTTTCTTTAAAAGAACGAGAAACTTCTAAAATTACTGTTTTTCTTTGTAATGAAAAAGCACTTGTTGTTTTCTTTGTTGATGTAAGAGAAAAACTCAAATTTATCAAAGTAATTATTAAGATATTATCATGTTATAAGAAATACTATCATATATTCAACTCAGTAAATTGAGTACAGATAAAAATTTTCTAACAACTTAATTTATTAAATATTCTTTTATTTAAAATATTCTGTCTAAAATATAATAATTAATTAATAAAATTTTATTACAATTTAGTCTTTAATGTTTTTACAATAGACCTTTGTTTATTACATTCATTGAAGTCTCAAAAATAGAAATTCAAATATATCTGTAACATAGACAGAAGTGTTATAATTCATAACTTATTCATATCAGTAAAAATAAACTTTGAATCATTAAGCGAAGAATTTTGATAAATTAAAAGGTTGTATAAAGACAATTGTTTAAGAAAAGCTATAAAGTTAGGTTTATTCACGAAAATAACTGAAACTATATAAACCAAGAATTTTCCTTCATGGCTTATAGAATTCTGGAGCTATATGAAAAATTAAGAACAGTTTATAATACTCCAAGTACCTGTTGAAAGTCAATGATAAATTTATACAATAATATAAAATGTAATACAAAAATTTAATAAAAAGCAAGTCTAATGAACCATTTTATTAACTTGTTCATATTCTTATTAAAATAACTATATTTGAATGTTTTATGTGTAATAATATAGTTATTTTAAGCAGCAGATTTTTAATATTCTTATTTGAAACTGTACTAATTTAAAATTGCCAAAACTGAAACCAGTAAGCTTGTATTATATTTATATTTTCATTAATTATGTTTACATTGATATTGTGAATTTACATAGTTATAAATTGTCTTCGATCATGTGCACATTAATATTTTTCACTGAATATTTTTATATGTGCTTTATTTAGAGACACATTTATTAATAACATTTTACAGAGTTTTGCTGATAACGCGAAAAGTAAAAAATTTAATATTTTTAAGGAATTTCAGTTGCCTTTCCAAGTAAAACCATTCCATAAGAAAAATAACAAAACATAATTATAATAATTGCCTTTATAATATTTCATTTATGACTCATAGGTGTCATTACAATGCGAATTTACTTTTAATTAAAAAAAGAAAAAACATTTCATGTAATGAAAACCAGTTCATATCATTTATATTTTGATAAAATATTTATTGATTCTCTGATTATTCATTTATTAATTCCTGATTATATATAGAACAGTAAATTCCCATTTAATTATATCTCATTTCTGTAGTTTTCACTATATTTTATGATTTTAAGCTTTTTACTTCTGAACTATTAGAATGGTTTCCTTTTTATTTTTTTACATTTCTCGTATTCATGTAATTTCTACTTTTTGCATCATTAATTTGTTGTTTTTTATGCCTTTCTGTAGCATTATCAAAACTTTTTCATTTTTTAGCATTTTTGTACTTTATCATATATAAATTTTTACCACACACACACACACACACTCAAACTTATATAAATAATAATGTACTTATGTAACTTATGTAACTGGAGAAATGTTTGGTTGATTGATACACTATTGATACACTTAGTAGGCTACATGATATGAACATGACATTTGCCTGACAGAAAAAATTCGTTTATTGAGCATTTGGGGATAAAAGAAAAAAATAAAACTTGCACCTATGAGAAAAAAATAAAAAAGCTATTTTCTTTATAAAGCCGTTTTCATTAAGGGATATGGCATCCCTGGATCACCAGCAATGTCGAACATCTTTGAAGTATCGAGTCAATGAGGTTATTATTGAGAGACTTGGGTGTTCTGTTCCATTATTCTAGAAGAATTCTTTCCAATTCTCGGAGAATAGTTGAGAGTTGCAGACATTCAGCAACTCGTCTTCCTTGAATGTTCCAAATATGCTCGTTTGGGTTCAAATTTGGAGAAGACGATAACCATTTCATTTTACGACCCATTATTAGAAAAGGAAATAATTCACCTAAATAGCACAATGTGGCTGGAAGTTGTCGTCCCATAACAAGAAATCATTCCCAATTACTGTAGTGTAAGGAACTACGATAAGTGTGCGTACCACATCCTTATATCGATCTGAGCTCCATTTCAAATGATATGAAGATTGGTGCGCCCATGAGTCGAGAAGCCAATATGGACTATCACTCCGCCTTGTTAAATCTTCACTTTCATGCACGAATATAATAATGTTTCTATTGCCACCTTTCCTCCAGACGAAAATACGGCTATAACCAAGATGAAGAGAAAAATTGAACAGAAGAAAGAATATCGCGTTCTTCTAGTTCATATGCTCTGTTATCCACTCTCTGCCTTGGTGTTAATTTGACACATATCATTAGTTGGCTAGCATACAGTCCAACAGCGTGAAGATGACTTCGACGAGTTTGTAGAAACTGTGGTACCAGTAACCCAGAAGATGTTGTTGAAAAAAAGGGGCATTCATATTTCAGTGTTTGCCAGCTGTTAGCGTTAAATAAGGGTTTCATTGAGCGTCGTTATTGCACGTTTACGACCTAGGCCTCATTTCGGCTTGGATTTTCAGTTCCCCCCCCCCCAAAAAAAAAACTTCTTTTACAGATCCTGGAAATTATTGAGAAGAATTTGCATTTGTGATTTTTTTCTTCCATTTCATCCAAAAGCATTTTCTTATTTCATCATTTTATAAAGGTCTTACAATATCCTTTAATTGTTTTGATCAGTTTAGTTTTGGCTAAGCTGCACTAATTATTAAACATTTTATATTTGTTATATCATTTTTACTGATTCATTGCTAATAAAAGATATTAAAATGAACTAAATAATATTTATTTTCAACGTATAAGACAAAAAAATAAAAGAATATAATTTTGAATTCACTTGAAAAAGTTTAGAATTTTGGAAAGATATTTATTATACATTCACTACTAAAACTACAGCTATCCCAACTACTTTGTTTTCCTAAATTTTAGACATTTAAATTATTTTAAATTTAAAAGAAAATATTGCTCATTTGTAACCCCTTTAAATTTATGTTACCCAACGATATAACTACGAACCAGTCACTGAGCACAGAATCCATCACCTCAAATTTCAACAGTGAACCTAGAGCAATAAATCATGCATTGCATGAATACATCTCACTCAAAAACACGGACAAATTCAAAGGACTAATCATCTTTTGTGACTCCAAGACAAGATCAATCAAGGCTAACCTGTAATATTATGCATCAACTGAAAGAAATTTAAAAATTAAACAAGATTCGTATTCTGTTGTGGATGCCCGAGAACGTTAGCATCCCTGAAAGCGAAGTGACAGGTCAACTTGCCACGTATAAGAGAAAACTTAATCACGGAAATACCTTTAAAGTCACTCTTGACGATTTGAATGCAATTGTAAGAAACCGTTTAGAAGAAAACACCATTAAAAAGTCTGACAAATTTGTGAAATAAACGCAAATAGAGACCTTACTAAAATTATCACTCGCCTTAGAACCAGTCATTATCGAGATATGAAGATCCAGAAAGATGGCAACAGAACCTACCACCTCTACATTAATTGCTATAATATTCCAACACCAAGACACATTTTGACTGTTCTGCCATTTTAAGATCTTTGGTTCAACTCGAGGAATTTCCCCTGCTCATGGAAAATAGTCTGTACTCCAAAAGCATCAAGGAGGTAGACAGCTGTGTTCTGCACACTCATGGTCATATTTAGTGTTCTGCACACTCATGGTCATATTTAGTGTTCTGCACACTCATGGTCATATTTAGTGTTCTGCACACTCATGGTCATATTTAGTGTTCTGCACACTCATGGTCATATTTAGTGTTCTGCACACTAATGGTCATATTTAGTGTTCTGCACACTCATGGTCATATTTAGTGTTCTGCACACTCATGGTCATATTTAGTGTTCTGCACACTCATGATCATATTTAGTGTTCTGCACACTCATGGTCATATTTAATGTTCTGCACAATCATGGTCATATTTAGTGTTCTGCACACTCATGGTCATATTTAGTATTCTGCACATTTATGGTCATACCTACTCATGTGCACGACACCACTCAACTCCCTTTGATAAATTTCAAATCTTTTTATCATCTTAACATGCACGTTCAAGTTAATTCGAGGGAGTTATACAGCGGTTAAAAAATTTTTGCATTACAGGGTTAAAGAGAAATAATCCATTAAACAAATAAAGCAAGCTTTTGCAAAATCATGTAAAAAACATTTTTCAAATGGAAAATGTGTAAAATTTCCAATAAACAGAAATTATCAAATTAATTTTCAGCACTGTTCCAGATATTTCATTAAACGTTTGAAACAAATAAAGATAAAATAAAAAAAATACTAAGCTTTCAATTTAGAAAAATTGTCTCTTATTTTAAATTGCAGTGAAAATGCGCAAAAGCAATCAATTGTTTGTTTTTAGTTTTTCTCGTTGCAAGTATAAAAATTGAATCATGATGCTGTAGTGTTAGGATACTCCTCATTCTCTTCACATGATGGCGCTGTAGTCATTGGGAGAGAGGAGAGGAGGGGGTCCGCTCCGGCGGAGGAGAAGAGAGATTGTCGTGGACCAGCGAACGAGAAGGTTTAGCTGGCTCTCCTTGGGTGTTTGTTCTGTTGGCCGAGTAGGGCCATAGTTAAATTTCTATTAATTATAATTTTATTATTTTAATATACAATACTATCAATTAATAATTTTAAATTTAAATAAATGTTTGTATTTGTTCGAGTTGTGCTTTCTTAGACAGAACAGACACTACACTGGCGCAGCCGCACAGGATTACGAGCTGATGTTTCTGACATAATCTGAAACGAAACTGTGAATTCGTTTATTTGACTGTGTTTTATAAGTAATTGAAATGGCTTTTCTCGCAAAAGGAAAGAAAGAAGATTTACGAACTATTGCAGTGGAATTAGGCATTGAGAATGCTGCGAATCTAAAACTTTACGAACTAAAAAAATTGATAACAGAAAGTGAAAACTACGACGAAGATTTCATTAAAGAATTCTTAAATTCGTTGATTGAAGAACGAAAAAGAAATGAAGAAATTGAAGAACGAAAAAGAAATGAAATTGAAGAGCGGAAAAGATTGCAAGAAATTGAAGAAAGAAAATGGAATATGGAAATGGAAAAACGAAAACTAGAAATGGAATTCGAGCTTCAAAAACTAGGTTTAATGGAAAAAGAACGAACTGGAGAAGATAACTTACAAAATACTGGTAATGATTTTCATTTTAAGGCGAAATTAGACTTAAGTAATATTTTACAGAAGTTTGATCCCAAAACGAATGATATAAGTTTATATCTTGTCCTCTTCGAAAGACAAGCTAAGAGAATTGAAATTAAAAAAGAACTTTGGGTTACGCATTTAATTGGATTATTGCCGTATGATGTTGTACAAATTATAGCAAGGGAAGAGGAAGAAGTCACCGAGAATTACGACAAAGTAAAAAGTTTACTTCTCAAAAGGTATAAAATGACCCCAGAAAAATTTAGACAATTCTTCACGAAGCATCATAAGAAACCAGAAATAAACTGGCGAGATTTTGCTTATGAACTAAGAAATTATTTCTTAGAATGGATCAGTGGACTTGGAATACGAACATTTGAAGAACTATGTGATCTAATAATAACCGATCAAATAAAACGCAAAGTTCCCTTAGAAATTAAAGAACATTTTATTGATGTTTGGTCAAATTTTAAAACTCCAGAAGAAATAACAAGTAAATTGGATGATTACGAAAATGTCAGAACGAATATTAGTGTCAAACCGAAAGAATTTCCTCGCCCAGAATATTTTAAAAGATATAATTATAACGAACAAGAACAAAAATATTCGGCAGAATCAAAACCGAAAGAATTTCCTCGCAAAGAATATTTCAAGAGATATAATTCTAACGAACAAGAACAAAAATATTCGGCAGAGTCAAAACATATTCCTCCGTATGTTAGACAACAAAAATTTAAAAATTTTCGGAAAGAAGAAAATTTTGAAAACAGAACTGTGAAAGAATGTTATATTTGTGGAGATTCGCATTTTGCGAGAGAATGCCCAAAAAGATTTAAAGCAAATAATAAGAAAAGCGATATTCTAACAGCAGAAATTCGCTCTCAATTTTTAAAAGAAAAAAGAACGGAAATTGAAATAAATCCTCTTCAATATGTGGACATTTACGTAGATAATACTCCAGTGAAAGCTCTCGTAGACTCGGGATGTCAACTTCCAGTCATAAATAATGACTTTATTCCAAAATCAAAAACAGAAAAGGGAAGAGTCATTTTAATCAGTGCTTTTGGAGAAAAGATAGAAGCTGAATTAATGAGCTTTCAAGTAGCGTTAAAAACGGAAAATAAAATGTTCTCGAAACCCATCGAAATTATTGCAGCTGTTACGAATAAAATCCAAGGGCAATGTATAATACCAACGAAAGTTTTTTATTTATTGGAAAATGTAGTGCTAGAAGAAAACAAGAAGTCTGCCGCCTGCTTTGTTTTGGCGTCGCATGAAGTTGAAAACCATAACGAGACTGCTGAATCATCACACGCCGGAAATGTGGGTGAGGCTCTCTGTTCAAATGACGCCACGGATCCGGGTGTTTCTGATGGTGAGGAAGTGCTGGAAGCCGAAACAAATTGTAAATTGAGCCAATCATTACAATTTAAAAAAGAACAACAAGAATGTGCCTCTTTGGATGAAGTGAGATCTTCTTTATCACGTGGCAAGGGTAAATATTTTGATTTAGATGGCATTTTATTCCACAAAGAGAAAGTTTGCGGTGAAACTGTAAATCAGTTAATTTTACCGAAATGTCGCCGTCAGAAAGTTATGGACTTGGCTCATACATCTGTTTTCGGAAGTCATATGGGATTAAAGAAAACAAAAGAAAGAATTCGATATAGTTTTTACTGGCCGAATATGTCAAATGATATTTTAAATTTTTGTAAATCTTGCAAAGAATGCCAATTACGGTCTCCTGAGAAATCTTCCGATAGAATTCCTATTTCTCCAGTTCTTAGACCAGACCTACCGTTTGAAGTTGTGAACGTGGATATTATCGGGCCGATTGAGCCTTCTTCGGCACGTAAACACAAATATGTTTTAGTACTGATGGATCAACATTCGAGATGGCCAGAAGCTATTCCTTTACGTTCTCTAACAGCAAAGGCAACTTGTGATGCGCTATTGGAGATTTTTATGAGAACTGGTATTCCCAGCGTTATTGCTAGTGATCAAGGGACTAATTTTACTTCTAAACTAACACAAGAATTTATTAATCGCTTAGGATGTTCTCCCAGATTTTCAGTGCCAGCGTATGCTGCCAGCAATGGATTAATTGAAAGATATAATAAAGTTCTGAAGAACTCTCTTCATCATGTCATACGATCAGACCCCAGCAATTGGGATAAATATATCCCTTATTTACTCTTCGCTTACAGAGAAGTACCAAATTGCACTACTGGCGTTTCTCCCTTCAAGCTTTTGTACGGTAGAGAAGCAAGAGGACCTTTAAGTGTTTTGAAATCAAGCTGGACTGGCGAAATTCCTATTCCATTGAATATGAGTAAATCTGTTGTTGATTATTTACAAGATCAGAAGATAAAATTTGAAAGAGCAGTCGAACAAGCCTCATTGATAGCTGCTGGAAAACAACAAGCCTACACCGACTACTTCAATCGCCGGACTGTTCCAAAGGAATTTAAGGTGGGTGATCAAGTTTATTTATTGATTCCGGACTCTTCTAACAAATTGTATGCCAGATGGACAGGTCCTGGCGAAGTAATTGAGCACTGCCTACCTAACTCCTATAAAGTTAAACTCCCAGATGGAAATATTAGACATTGCCATGTAAACAAAATCAGAAAATATTGTCCAAGGGTCAATGCTGTGGGAATTGTCTTTGAAGATGACGAAGAATTTGGTGAAATTCATGCTTCTCCAAGACTTACTAGTGAATTACATGCCGGGGATCCTTTACGAAATGTAAACATGCAACATTTATCTAGAGATGACAGGGAAAATATTTTGAGTTTATTACGAAATTATAAGACTTTGTTTACAGGAAATGTTAAAATAGCCAAAGTTGATGAACATAAGATCATATTAGAAGAAGGGAAAGAACGTAAAAAACCTTATGTTTACAGAATTCCAGAGGCTCTTAAATCCCAAATAGATGACCAGATTGATGAACTATTGGAATTAGATCTCATAGAGGAGAGCTCGGCTGAAATAGCACATCCAGTGGTATGTGTAAACAAAAAGGATGGAGGAATTAGGATGTGTATCGACTACAGATCTCTTAATGCTGTGACAAAAACGGATGATTTTCCTATGGAAGATTCAATGCAATTAATTCATTGTATTGGAAAGGCTAATATTATTTCCACATTGGATCTACTGAAGGGTTACTGGGCTATTCCAGTAGAAGAAGCTAGTCGTGATTTCACCTCATTCAAAACCCATAGATCTCAATATCGTTTCAAAGTCATGCCGTTTGGATTGAAAAATGCCGCCGCTACATTTCAAAGGGTGATGAATAAAGCGCTATCTTCCTTTAAGGAATTTTCACGTGCTTATATTGATGATATAGCTATATTTTCGAATAATTTAGAAGAACATTTATTGCATCTAAATATTATTTTAGGAAAATTAAAGGAGCTCAACTTTACTGTCAATATAAACAAGTGTGATTTTGCCAAGCCTCGTATCAGGTTCTTAGGACATATTATAGGCTCTGGAGAACACCAACCTGATCCGGAAAAAGTGCAAGTTATACAGCAACTTAAAAGACCAACAACCAAAAAGGATCTTAGAAGTGTGTTAGGGTTGTGTAACTTCTATCGTGAGTACATTCCTAAATATTCTGAATTAGTATATCCATTAACTGAGCTTACTAAGAAACGTGTGCCTGACAATATTCCCTGGACTGAAGTGCACGACACAGTGTTTACATCTCTAAAACAAGCCCTAGTTGAGGCACCTTCACTTCACACTCCATCACCAGGTAAGCCTTTCATAATTTATTCTGATGCTTCTCAGGTAGGAGTTGGTGCTTGCCTGTCTCAGCGTGCCAATGACAAAATTTATCCTGTTTCATATGCTAGTCAAAAATTGACTAAAACTCAACAATCCTGGTCTACAATTGAACGTGAGGCTTATGCAATAGTGTGGTCGTTAAAAAGGTTTGAATCAATAATTTTTGGTTCAGAAATTGAGTTTTATACCGACCACAATCCCTTACCATACTTAACCAAATGTGCCCCTCAATCACCTCGTCTTCAGAGGTGGGTGTTTGCTCTTCAGAGATATAATATAACAATCAGACATTGTGCAGGAGCTAAAATGCCTCATGCGGATGCTTTATCTAGACTTTTTCCAGATAAAAACTGACTTTAGTGCCTAGTGTGTAAGAATTCTGTATTAAATATATTTCAGTGAAAATATTTAGTTTTATTTGTATCTTTGTATTTGGTATATTGTTTGTTTACATCAATTGTATTGATATATTGTTTGTTTACATCAAATGTTTGATATATTGTTTGTTTACTTCAATTGTATTGATATATTGTTTATTTACATCAATTTTGATATATTGTTTGTTTACATCAATTGTATTGATATATTGTTTGTTTACATCAATTTTATTGATATATTGTTTATTTACATCAATTGTATTGATATATTGTTTGTTTACATCAATTGTATTGGTATATTGTCTGTTTACATCGATTGTATTGGTATATTGTCTGTTTACATTAATTGTTTTGGTATATTGGTTATTTACATTAAGGTTACTGGTATATTGTTTATATACATTAATTGCAATTTATATATTCAGTGGATAGATTTATTTTAATTTTGTTTTATATCTTTTTATATACATATTATTAATATTGATTATTCTATGCAAACTTGTGAATTTTAAGTAATTCATTTGCGTATAATTTTTTTCTATACACCTATAATAATTTCCTAATTCTATGTTCAAATTTATTTTATGTTTAATATTACTTTAATTGTTTGCAAAATATTATTAAGTCTGTGTTAGTCTTTTGTATCCTAACATATTTAATTCAGTTATGTGTTTATGTGGAACATAAACCCAAAACTTGCGGGAAGGGTGTAGTGTTAGGATACTCCTCATTCTCTTCACATGATGGCGCTGTAGTCATTGGGAGAGAGGAGAGGAGGGGGTCCGCTCCGGCGGAGGAGAAGAGATTGTCGTGGACCAGCGAACGAGAAGGTTTAGCTGGCTCTCCTTGGGTGTTTGTTCTGTTGGCCGAGTAGGGCCATAGTTAAATTTCTATTAATTATAATTTTATTATTTTAATATACAATACTATCAATTAATAATTTTAAATTTAAATAAATGTTTGTATTTGTTCGAGTTGTGCTTTCTTAGACAGAACAGACACTACAGATGCAAATAACAATTGTTTCATATAAATTCATAAAATATTGATTACAAACTATCCTAAACTTCTGGAACATCGTCTTTATTATTAGAATAAATAATAAAAAAGGTTCAAAAAGTAAAATTAAAATCATTACATAATTAACTTATTGCCTTTTAAATCACCCAGATAAAAACAGAAGCTACGTTACAAAATTAGAAAAACTGTAAGACTGAAATGTTTTCCCCCGAAGATTTAAAGAAACTGCCTCTCTATACAATTTTTTCATTTCAAACATAAATTTCGTGACGACTGAGGACTGAACTATAAAATATACTTAAAGAGCATATTATACTTTACATAAGAGTAAAATAAAATAATTATGTAAATCTGATCGGAAAGTTAAGAAAACATTTAGATTCAATAAAATTGTGTTAGTTTTTACTCTGATATTAAATATCAAAAAATATCTTCATTTAAAGTAATAAACAAAGAAAACTCAAAATAAATAAATTTTATACACAAGTAAAAATCCATGGCTTCAAATATTTAAAAAGGGTTATAAGAGTAAAAAATAAAGAATTTTCTAATTTGAAATAAAATATTATGTTTTTAATTATTCATATTTTATCATTGTTGCTCTCAGATATTAATTTCTAATTTTGTGGTAGTTAAATTAAATATAATTTAATAGTAACATTAGTTTTCTCGAGAATTTTAAACTCTATTTTTTGGAAAAATGGTAAAACCAATGTTTACAATAAAGATACAGATTCTTGCATAGAAAGAAGATAAATAAGATCAATTCAAATTAGAAACATAATGGAAGATATAAAAGTATATTTTTAAAAAATAAATTTACCCTTATTTGATATGATGTAGTGTAGGTAGGAGCCACAAAAATTCCTAAGTGAATTATGCTTTCTTTAAATGGATACGTAACTGTAAATAGATTTCTAGAGAGAAAATCTAACATTACATTTAAATCTTCTCAGAAGGGTTAGTTTTAAAGCCAATTTTTAAAAATAAGATCATAAAAGGGGTAAATTTTTAAAATAAATTCAAGATTACAAAATTACGCTGAGAATTATTTAAAAATTGGAGAAAATGTATTCAAACTAAGAGGATAAAGAAATTCAAGAATATTTCCTGATGAAAAAAATAATATTGTTAAAACCAATGTGCTTCAGTATTATTACTATTATTCACTTAAACAAATCGATCAGTCTGAAAATTCTATAAATAGAGATTCAGTTATATATTGGAAGGGCCTTTGCTCTTTAAGATATTTTAGTTTGGAAAAATCATTGTAACAAATATCAATTTAAATTAAAAGTCAGAAATTTTTAAAACTTCCTGCATACCTTTATTTGGATCTTTTTGGAGACAAAAAAGTAATATATTATCAAGTTACTTTTCAATGCTTACTATATTCTTAACTATGTCATGGTTTTATAATAAAAGTCAATATTTTAATTTCTGTCCTTCCAAAATGTCTTTACTTTTATCAAAAACTTTTGCGATAAATTGAAATGTCATACTTATTCAAAAGGTAGATAATATAATATTGAGTATAAACTAAAAGAAACAGTTATTAGTATGTGATTTAAAGGACTTGTGTGCAGGAATAATTATGTCAAATGTAAGAATTCTAAAATATCAAACATACAAGTTCATTTAAAAGAAAGAAATTTTTTTAGAATAATGTAACATCGTACAAGAAATTTACTTAGATGATAAGCTTTTATAGTGGCAGCGTTCACACTCACATGACACAGGTCCGAGGCTCGATCCTTGGGCTGGGCAAGGTTGACTCAGCCTTTCATCCCTTAAGTGGGTCGATAATCTAAGTACCAAGCATGCTTGGAAACTAAGCACTAGGGGTCTTACGTTAGGTTGACCACCTTACTGGGACATATGCTTCGCACCCCAGAGCCCTCGGTCATGAAAACAGTTATGGGCATTGTAGGCCTTGGCCCACTAGGGCTGTGGTGCCATGGAGTTTAGTTTAGATACGTTTTTATCATAATTTTAAAACATTCATAAAATATATAGTATATAATTATAATATTAAACTGAATACCTCTTATGTACGTTTTTATATCAATATTACTTATTTTCGCTATTATTACAACTTCCACTTAATTATAATTTAAGAATATTTACTTCTGCTGTCAATTAAAGAATATTATTCACATTGAAGTATATTTTTCAGTCAAAATTTTGCTTCTACTTGAATGTGAATATTTTCTTCTCGACTGCTAGTCAAATAGTCATCATTGTGGTCTTTAGTATAATAGTTTGTAAATTCGACTTCCAACTTGGAAGTGTTTGTTTTACATGGTTCAGATTTCATTTAAATCAAAAACTGTAACTGAATTTTTCCACGTGTAGAAAAAGTAATAGTAAAGTTTTACAAATCACAGGTTAACTTTTTTAAAACATTAAGTAAGAGTAAATGAGTCTTTAACACAAACTTAGACATTTTGCTTTAACATAAAATTATTTTTTAAATAAAAATGTGGAAAAAAAAACAGTAAAATATGACTGTTTAGATTATTAAAGAAAAATCGTAATTCTATTTTATTATATATAATTATAAAATCAAAATTTTTAAAAATACTCTGCTTGAGTAAATGCATTTTGAATTTTCTAAAACTTCCCAAAAGAATAGAATTATAGGTAATACACTATAAGCATAAATTACGAAAACCCTTTATTGCTAAAAATTAATCTAATGAATTAAATGAACTGAAGAAAACTTATTTACTTGATTAAGAAACATTCCTCGTATATTAACTAATCTTAAAAGAAGAACTTTTATTATTCTGGAATATTGTCTCAAACACAACTTAGTCATAAAGAAATACATTCAAAATTTTCCAAGAAACATTATATCAAATTCAATTGAATTTCGAGTCACAAATGCAAATTAATTTTGTGCATACTATCATATTCCAAGTCTTTTTCAGATATCTCTGATGTCATATAAAAGCTTCCTTCATTATAAAAAAGGAAATTTTATATGAAACAAGTACAAAAAATATAACCATGAATACACATCATGCAACAAATACAAATTTATGGCTTGTATTAAATACTTATTAAATATTGTGGATAACTACTTTTTTACAGTTACATATTTTATATATAATTATGTTCCACAGAGATAGTTATATACCTTTAATGAAAACTTATAAAATAACCATGATTACTTAGAAAAATTGCTTCAGTCATTACTATTTTGTCATTTTATTCATATGGTATTCTTTAAGATAATTACAATACTTTACATTATGTAGGAAAATATTTTGCATGAAACACACATTAAAACATAAAACTCAAAGAAATTTATAATTGCTAAACATATTTTTTAAAAGTAGAAAACCATAGCGTTGTTTCCTGATAAAATAATATTTACATATCTCTTAAGAAAAGTGTTAATATTTATATTAAATATAAACTATTTAAAAATAAATAAAATTTGTATTTCATCATGTTTATATAAATCATTTTTCAAATTAATATATCCTTGAATTTCCGACTTTTTTAACAACTTGAATTTGTCTAAAAATAATTATACGGATGTTTCATAAATATCATTTTAAAAAGGGTGATAAATTAAACTCTTATCTTTAATATAAAAAAATTTAAACGTTATAACATTTTTTGCATTTTATTTCTGAGAAATTGTCTGCAAAGAATTTTAAGAACGAAAAATTTAAAGCATTCAATCAAAACCAGTAATTCACAGATATTTGCTGCTATGTGTGATTTCGTAAATCGAATTGTAAGAACACGGTGAGGAAATGAAAGAAAGATTGTATCTACGTTTAAAAGAGGTGCCAGAAGACCGAATTTCTAATTTTGTTAAAATGACTTTTGAAATAAAATTTCGAAATCACTTCGGCAGATAATATGAAATAAAAAAGAGATACGGGGATTTAAAGCTTTTCTTCGACAAAACCATTCACTGCATTTATTTTTTTATTTACCACTTGTATGCGTCATTTCAAAAGAGATGAAGGTAAATTACCATATATTAAAGCTTGCAGCAATAATGATTTTAGCATTTAAATTAGATCATTCGCTTATTTTATATAGGGTAAATTTCTACATTATAATTTAAATTCTAACTTTAAATATAAATGCTCCTTCTATCTATGGTAAAATTTAATAAAAAGAAAATAATGTATACAGTTTGAAAGATCTTTTTTCTTGTTTCAAAAATATTTGTCCACATTTTCATTAAATTATTTGAAAAGGATATTATGCACTAATAAAATTATGGTTATATATATTTATAAGTATGTGTGTGTGTGGGTGTGCGTACAATGCAAACATATGCGTCGTATTGCTATGTAGGTTTTAATACTATATGAACCAACATGTGGTTATTTTATGCTTGAACACAGTATGTTAAAGAAAATATAGTATATAGATATTTATTTTGCCATTAAATGGGTTACTGTAATTAGTATATGTTTATAATGTTGATTTAAATATGCGTAAAAAATTATTATTCAGGTAAATATAAAATTCCATTGTTTAAAATAAGTATAATTCAATTCAAGAAATTAGCTACTTTCCTTTCTGAGCAAAGCAAAATTGAACATTGGACTAAATTCAAGCTAAAAATCTATTTTCTATTTTACAAAAAAGTTCATTAAATAAGATTTTTAGGAAGTAGAGAAAGCTCTCAAGTCTATCCATATGTTTCCCAGATTTTTCTCTCTTGAGAGTTTAAATTACATTAATGATCAGTATCTATAATACTAAACAAATACATAAACTCTGCAGGAAATGTTTCAGTAAATAGCCGTACTTGAGTGCTTTACCCAAATTTGGAAAAAGAAATTTAAAAAAAAACTATCAAGATAAAGGAAGTCATCCATGGCAACTGTACTCGTGTTTTCAAAATAAATCCATGAGTAAAATTATGTAACCTCATATTCTGGAATGTATATCAGTCTCAATTAGAAAATAATCTATTGGTTATGACTATGAAAGTAACTATGGACTATAAATTAAACACACTTGTTTGAAGAAAACGTACTTCTTCATACAAGCTAGTTAATTAGTACAGCTAAGATTGCCGCTACCAAAAAATAATAAAGTCCAATTTTACAGTGACTGCACTACTAAATGCACTGCTAAAGGGGAAAAGTATTTTTTAAATAGAAAACAAAGCATTTGAGAGTGTTTTCTAAGTCACTTTGCAGATAAATTTCTTATATATATATATATATATATATATATATATATATATATATATATATATATATATATATATATATATATATATATATATATATATATATATATATATATATATATATATATATATATATATATATATATATATATATATATATATATATATATATATATATATATATATATATATATATATATATATATATATATATATATATATATATATATATAATATATATATATATATATATATATATATAATATATATATATATATATAATATATATATATATATATATATATATATATATATATATATATATATATATATATATATATATATATATATATTTATTTATTTATTTATTTATTTATTTATTTATTTATTTATTTAAATTATGCAGTATGTTATTTGTATCTATGAAAATGGGAAAATGGATTCCTTACTGAAAGTATTTGTTGGCACATTGTTTTTGGATATCAGTTAAAATTCCTTGCGTATATGATCCATCAGTTTTCCAGATGTCTCTAAGCAGCAAACTTATGTCTTCAACACTATTTCATTGCTCTTTCGTGCCATACCAGATTCTGACAATTATCCTTTCTTTCTCAGACCACTTAAGATGCAGGGTATTAAGGTAATTTCAGCTGTCTGGAAATATCAAGGATGTACTAGTCTTTTTATGTGATAATCGACAATCAGGCCTTTTCGAAATCGAAAAACTTGAAACTAAGTTCAGACAACGTTCCACAATACATGTAAAGCTGTTTTCCCCTCTAAACTGAACTGCAGCGTGCATATTACAAGACAGCAAATTACTTCACTTGCATACATTTTATATGATTATAATCTTAATGTTTAATAAAACTACATTTAGATTACTAATGAACTTACATATATGAGAAATATTAATAGTACATAATCGAATACGTTTTGCTACCAAAATATATACATATATATTTGATAGCAAATATATACTCATATATACTTATGTGTAATTGCATAAATGAATTACTCAGTTATAAATTTCATTGCATTTTATTTATTTTTCTATAAATATAGTGCAATAATTTTCAATTAATTGCTTTCAATTAAAATAGTTCTATGTTACTAAAAAATTATTTATAAAGTTTTAAAATTTTTAATTTCCCATTTGATACCAGTAAAAGAAAAAAAAATTTTTTTTGTCATAAAAATACGTTTTATCTAAAGTGAGCTTTTTTTATTAATCTTATTGTAAAAAATACTTTGATAATTATCAAGAAATTGAAAATATTCGATCGAATTTTCTGTTAAAACTTAAGAACATTAACGTAATGAAAAAAATAAATCATTTTTAATTAAAAATCTTTAATTAAATGTTTTTTAATTCAATATTTTCAAAAATCAAAAGATATTCACATTTCATGGAAATTTATATACCTAAAATTTTTCATTTCTTGAAATATTTTTAGATTACTCCAAACATTTTCATACAAAAAAATAATTGATATTACAATTGGAATATTTTAAATTTTTTATAGATTAACAGGTTTAACAAACTTTATCACATTCCAAGTATAGATATTTTTAAGCAATGATAGAATACTTTTAATGGACTTATAAATCACTAATACATAAATTATGATTCAAATTCATCCTCCGCAAAACATCAATATTAAATTCAAATATGAGATAAGATATATAAATTCGTATATATAAAATATCATATATAACATTCAAAATAAAGAACAGTGTTTATAATGCAATGCAATTACTTTTCCTTCATTCATAATGTTAATTTAGAAGAAAATGATATTTGGTTTCATTTTACGGTGTATCACATTATCGAATTTATATAAAGTTAAGATTATACCGTTAAAAATCTAAGATATGGAAGAAATTACACAAATATTTATTAGATACTGAGCGTAATTGTGTGTAATAATCATAAGAAAATTGTAATATTCTAAACGTATATAAAATACGAGTATAATTTTCCAGCATTTAATAAAAAATACTTTCATATTAAGCTGTATGTGTGTTCTCAGAATTGTTAAATTAGTAATTTTAATTTATATGAATCATTTAAGTATGAAAAGTATTTAAAAATTGTGAATCACAATTTAAAATGAAAAATTTTTTTTAAATAATATGAAAATACATTTATTATATGTTTTCTCATTATTTTTAGTAATAATTAAATTTTTCATAAAAAATAATAGTCAAAATGTCAAATTCCATGCATAAGAAATTCCTTACAATAAAATTTCAACTTGAACAGTGCTCTAATTTTAGTATGAGTCTATGGAACAAAAAAATATTTGAAAACATCGGGGAATAGTACAGTCAATATTTCAATAGAATAAGGTTTGATTGGAGATGACGGGAGAAAATTTAAGTGTTGTGTGAATGTGTCACTACAATTTACACTTCAAAAACTTTTTGAAATATTGTTTGCTGGTTTAGTTTTATAGCTTAAGATAAGAAATGACTTGAAAGAAAAATATCCAATATTTCTCTTTTAAAGGATTACCTGTGACAATAAGTTGATAAATTTATTTGTTCTATCATGTATGTATTATAACTTCAGAAATAGCTAGCTTTGTTTATCAATTATTGATATTTATGCTGTACAATTCAGAGATTTAGATTCTAAACCAATGATTCTACGTTTGACAAAAACTGCCGCATTAATCCTTTTATTCATTATATTCTTTTTAATGTTCATTGGATTGTTTTCTAGTATGAATCATTATATAATTAATATGATTTACGTGAGCATACTACATGTTTTGTTTTATGACGCTTTTAATAAAATTAATTTTTCAGAATAACACATTGTGAAATAGTACAGTATAAATGCCCAAATTAAATAATTTTAAATAAGATATTTTTAAAAATAATTTTATGCTACATAATTTAAGCTTCATATGCTTCAAATTATATTCGAAATTTGCTCGTAAAAACAGTTTAAAATTATCAGGAAAATTAAATGGATATCGTGAAAAAATATTTTAAGAAATGTTTATACTAGTTGCTTATGATTTGAAATTAATTTTATTCAGAATATGATTAATAATCAAGAATTAATCACATCTGTAAAAAGGAATACTATTTCTTCCAAAACAATTAGACTTAAAACTAAAACGATTTTATTGCTGCCAGGTGTATAAATAAAATACTAATAAACATTAAATGCAAAATTCAAACAATATTTTAACAAGAATCGAAATATTACAAAAAACATTGTGTTTCTCTAATATTTGCCGCTAAATTGAATGCTTTTGTAAATTTATTTACAAATAATTAATTATTCTTTTAATCTCTCTTTGCAGTTTTTTACAAACTTATATATGAAAGTATTTTAGCATTGTTAACTGAGAATAAATGTGAATTTAAAGTAATTCGTGCTTTTTAAAACGCATTTTACATAAAAAGTTTGTGTTTAATTTTTTTTTTTTTTTTTTTTTTAGTTCAGTTAAAGATAATTCGGAAAATTGCATCCAAATGTAAAATTTTACCAGTGGATAGAAATAAATATTCTTAAAATCAATATACTAATCTATAATTAGAAACTTTACTCTGATTAAGGATTTATTAATAAGAGATGAGATTTAAAATCATTGAAAAAAATTGTCTGTTCTTTTTTTCAGGATACATTTTAAAATAGTTATTGTTGAAATATTTGTTTACCTATCAAATTTATATTTTTTTGACTAAAAGAATTCTGAAGAAATTTTTAGTCATTTTGCAATAATTATTATGTTTAAATAAATATTTTCTTATTTACAAATTGTCCAAATTTATCATCAAATATGTTCAGTTTCAGACAAAGACTTTTTCACAAAAGATTAAGAAATATTACAAAATAATATTAACTCTGTGAGGCAAAATATAATTAGCTATCTAAGTAGATATAGTTTAAACACAGTTTTAATGGGAAAAGATCAAGATTCCAGAAGGTAAATCTAAACAATTTAAATGTGGTGCAAAATGAAATTTATCATAAAAATATTCATTAGTCAATCCCTCTTTAGTTACATTTGAACTACCGTAGCATATTTGGAATTATTAAACAATCGTGTGATTTAAATTAATACATCCAGTTTCTGAATGCCTTTTTCATTTAAATTAGCGATAATTTTCTTATTAATTATTTCGAAACTTCAAAGAAATTTATACTAACGTAATCGCAGTATACATTTTTTATTATTTTCTGTAAGACAGTTTTCCCTTTTTGGAAAATAAAATTTTTATTAATTACGTATTTTAAAAAAATAATTTCGTTTAACAATTCAAAGTGTGCGTGTGAATATTATAACAACCAATTTAAGAAAATTAATCTAAAAAAACTAGTCCAAATTTAATTCTCGTATTAAGTTAAAGCAGGTAAAAATTAAAAATATTAGTAAATAATTATCATTCCTCTACGAGTTAATTTAATTGTTAACATTCAAATGTGGCATCTAAAATTCAACTTTGAAAAATACAATTTGAAGGTATCAAATATCAAACCTGAAATTCAGTGAACATGCTTTTATTTAATAAAATCAAAAGTCACTTTTGAATTATAAAGAACATTAAATTTTCAGATTTAAAAAGATTATAAGGATTATATTTATATAATTTTTATATAAACGGATTACATTTATATGTGCCAAAAAGATTATATTTCAGAAAAAAAAGATTATATGGATTTTTTTAACCAAAATATTTTTAAAATGTGCATGTGAATATTTATTTATACACACACACACACACACACACACACACACACACACATATATATATATATATATATATATATATATATATATATATATATATATATATATATATATATATATATATATATATATATATATATATATATATATATATATATATATATATATATATATATGTATGTATATATGTATATATATTATATGCATGTGTGTACATATATACATAATATGCATATGTGAAATTTAAATATTATACATAGCAATTCCATTATTTTGTAAAATCATTAGGAAAAAAGAAAATTATATGTGTTTGTTTTGTATATTTATATTCTTACGCAAGCAATCTGTATTCACTAATATATTCTCGATACTTTAAAAATATTTTTAATTAAAAATGCTATAAATTTAAATCGTTCAATAATACATATAAAATAAATAAGAATTTATTAAAATTAAATAAATTAAGAAATAATATTTTATTTTTGTTAAGTAAATAAGTTTTTTTAATATATTTATGTTATTTTTGCTCAGACATTTCTCTATTTATCAAACAAATGAGATTGAGAAAGAGTCGTGATATATTAATTTAAATTTTGTATGGTACTTAATTTTTATTCATTGAAAACAAACTCATTCACTGAAAATAAACTCTATTTTGGCTTACATTTTATAGTCTTACTTTGAATAAATGAATTAAAGGAAGGTTTTCTAAATTAATTCTATGTAAATTTCCTTGAAGTATAAAAAGTATATTTATAAATAATTACAAAGAATAGAAAAGTATTTAATCAAAAGATAATGAGAGAAAATACTTTTTAATGATAACATTCTTTATATCACACATGATTAATAAAAAATGATTTAAAAATTTATTTTATGTTTTAGAAATATAAATGTATTTTGCATTATTGCAAGATTAAAAATTAATTTTTAATGTTTTTTATTTAATTATTCTATTTAAAAAGTATTTTACATTTATCTACAATATATTTTTTAAAATATTTGTGACTAGGATTCATTGTTTTTGAATGTAATAATGAGTTTTGTAATATTTATAATAAAAGTATGAAAATTTTCAAACTTATTTCTTCTTTTTGTCGTCATTTTAAAGACATTCCTTATATCGTAATATAAATATTTGTAATTTTACATCCATTTGCTGTATTCAAAATCATTAAACTTACCTTGAAACAATTTTTTCACTTTATAATATACAATATATCCAAGGAATTTAGTCTCACTTACTGAATTTTGAAAGTTCAGTTTTTCGGTCTGAAACCAAGAACTCTAGATATTGGAAAAGCAATGGAAACTTTTTCTCCTTTTATAATTTCTTCATTTTTAAACAACTTATTTCGTATAATAAATGTAATTCAAACAACAGCTATTTAGAACTGGAAAGATATCAAGATAAAGAAAAAGCCTAAACTGTCTGTAACATAAATTTTCCAGTATCATTAATAAATATAAAAGTTAATGACGTATTTTAAAAATTAAATAAATGGGGAATATTTTTAAGGTAACAGCAATTTTGCTTATAATTAAGATACAAGAAAAGCAACAGAATACAAAAATCTATAAAAATAAAAAAAATTTCTTCTCACTTTTCAGTAGTCATGAAAACAAAGAATTTGCTTATTTTATCATGGATTCGTAATTTAAAAAATAAACAATAGCACTTATTTTGAATAAGATAATAACTTAAAGCATTCTAATTATACCTTATAGTTTTTCAATCTCTTAAGTAGTGATATTCTTCGGTAAAATTGCAAAACAAACTTGATTTATGAGAATTATGTTAACATAAATTGTGGTTGTATTTAATCTTAATTTTTTAGAATTTTTGTATTTAGCGAGATAAAAGAGGAGATAAGATTTAAAATCTTATCTTTTCTTTAGATTGAATTCAATAAATAAGATATTAGAGCCACAATATTGCATTTTACGACATTTATTAATTTTCGTTACAAGTCCTTAAAATTTTTAATTCATTAAGTAAATTTATTTAATTACTGAATTATGTATGTTACGAGGGTTAACCTGTAGTTTTTAGATCTGGACAGATATTGAAGAGTATACACAGGTTAATGGTAATATTTAAAAATATGAAATATTTTTATAGGGTAATTAATTTTCATTAGTATCTTGTAAAAGTAATTCAAAGTAAAAAAATATTTGATAGAAGAAAAAATGAAGTTGATGGAAAGATATTATCTTGTTATGATTTTCTTTGATTTTAAAATTTTATTAAGTTAAGAAAAAGGCATTTAATGTCCAGAAATAACATTTGAAAATAAAGACTTGCTACTCTAAATGGTATGCTACTCTATATGATATGTATGCTACTCTAAAAAAAATACAAATATTCACATAGGTTACAATTTACTTCAAGATAAAGTACACACTGGAAGGATTACAGATGATAACCTGTAATCTCTTATGATGTGTCTGCCAGCTAGAATATATTACTCAGTGATAATCGCATACATACCATATATACAAAAATAACTTAAAACTGGTTCTGCGCTATCAAATATAAAAATTACTTATGAAAAGCTTCATCTGAAAAAATGGTTTTCATTTGGGTACTCTATAATTTAATTGAGCACCGAAAAAATTGGAGGGTCAAAATCAGCAATAAAAAGCTTTATATTGCTTCAAATTAATACAATCGTCGATTGATTACAAAAAATGTCATTGGTATTGAAATTTACAAACCCATATCTTGCAGCTTGTGAAAGCTTAGGTCCTTGTAAATTGATCCTTAGATGTACAGACAATAAGCTATGAGAAAAGCAATGAATGTTCCTTTCTTCAGAAATACTGGATTAGCCTAAGCTATGAAAGCAAAAATAGAGGATATCCCTAGATTACGAATATATTTTTTAATGTGTTAAAAATTTCCTTTCCTTCTGAATCATGTGCGTGATGAGATTATGAATTCCTAATTTCTCTTTGATTTCAAGACTGATTGCCTTCAAACTTAATAAAGTTTGCTTGTACAAATGCATTGATTCTAAATTTAAATATTATTAAAATTTCGCAATTTTGATTTAAGAACCTAAAGTATAATTTAAATATTTTAGAGTGACATTTGTATAACATAAATCAAGCTTTTATTTATTCAAATTTATAAATATTTATTTCATTAATTGCTAAATATTAACTATAACTTAATAAAAAGTTCTTTATTTAAGAATAAGATTTGAGATTCACATTCAGATAAGATTGAGTATCACATTCAGATATTATCACACTTCGCATTAACTATTTATTCCCTACCGTTTCTTTTTTAATGATAATTAAATTTATCTACTAAATAAAATAAAAACGAATGGAACGGAATTAATGTGAAACATATTGATAATCATAATAATTAAATGATTTTAGAGGAAAAAAAAGAAAAGAGAGAAAATATGAACAAAACCCATCTACGTTGGTGTAGGGCACATTTTGGCTATGACTCCAAAAATTTCCCAATATTGGCATATCAGCGAATGTCTAAGGCAATGATTTCATTCATTTTTCGCTTTATTGTATTTTATCATTTATTCATTTTGCAGGATTTTACTAACATTTTTATTTGGGGGGGGAATTAATGTATAATTTGGAGAATCAAATTTTATTACTATGTAGAATTTGGAAAATTGTATTTTATTAATATTAATTGAATTTCACTTACATTGCTGTATTCTGCCTTGCCATTAGAAATAAAAAAGTAATGATTGATATTAAGCCTGTCCATTGCATTAATTTTTATAACATATATATATACATACATACACACACACACACACACACACACATATACATATATATATATATATATATATATATATATATATATATATATATATATATATATATATATATATATATATATATATATATATATATATATATATATATATATATATATATATATATATATATATATATATATATATATATATATATATATATATATATATATATATATACATTTTAATAAAATTGAAGCTTGATGGACTCTTTAATGACTGATAAATTTCATTTAAGCATTATAAAATATTTATTAGTGTTATGAAATGTTTATTTTTAAAAAAATGTGAACGTTAATAACGTTATAAAATGTTTTAGAAAATAATTATTTGGTGATTAAAATTAAAAATATTAAGAATTAGAAAATACAACAGTACTGATATTTTTAAATTCTTAAATAATCATATGGTTTGAATTTTAATAACTTTGTCTCAATTAAGGTATTTCAGTAATTTTATAAATACGATAAAATAAATAAAATGTGATATTTACTATAATGGTGCACATCAAAATGATTTATATTTTACAACCTTTCTTGTTTTATATGTTTAATACTATAAAAAAATTTATATTTACAAATTCATTTTAAAATTTCTCTCAGTACTAATTTCCTCTGTTTTATTTATTGTTATCGAAACTGAAACAAAAATTGATGAAACTTCGAAATTAATTGTAACTACATATATTTCGTATTATTCACACTTCATTGATTAGAAAATTATTTACTTGTTATTTAATGTCTATACTGGTAAATAGGAAAAGATTATATTGTAAATTTAAAAGTTAATAATTCAAATTTTTTAAGGAAAAAGCCATTTATTTTGTAGAGCTTTCAACACCAAATGTTGCAAAGAATTTCATATTTGGTGTTGAAAGCTCAAGCTATTTTTTGCATCATTCTTCCACAGTTGCCGTCTATTCTATTTCACAACACTTTATTATTGTTCTAGTTTGCATTAATTTATACTATCATGCTACTTGTTATTCCTCTGTTTCCCTTTACTTTAATATATTATAATTAACATTGAGTATTCTGCGATTGAGATTTATAAAATTTGAGGAAGCACAGAACTGATTCATTAGAGTCGATTGAAACTTTCTCAAAACAAAACATATTCTGTGCTGTTTAAAAGACATTTTAAAATGTAAATCATTTCTTAATAAAGTCAAGCTATTTAAGTAAATTCCAATTATTTGAAATACATACAAAAGCTTTCATTATATATCACTTAATATTTCAAACACAATTTATCACCTTCATGTGAATAATGCTTTCTAGCAAAGAAAATCATATTTGTAATATAAATATTATTTTCCATGTCTTTATTTTTTGATTAATCATTGTGAAAAACAAATATTTTAGATTTCTTAAATGAGAAAATTATTATTTTTGAAATTTATATAATATTTTAAACAATCTAATTGAACAATATTAGTTTACTTCAATGAACATTTATATAACAATAAATTAATTTGTAATTGCATTAAATGAATTAAAATGCTAAATATTATGTTGCTTTAATTTTAAGTAATACATCTTACATTTACATTTTAAAATATATTTAATAAAGGCTTCATGAAATAATTTACATAATTCTGTTTTTAACATAATTTTTTAACATGTACAAGTCAAACTAATTTTAAATTTGAATAAAAAAAATAATTTCTTGTATTTTGTCTAAAAATTTAATTAGTATGTTCTATGCACAGACTCCTAAATGAAGAAAACAAATAATAGAAATATCTCTAATTTAATTAAAAATTCATCCAAGTGAAAAGAAAACTTCTATTTTAATAGAAATTTATCTTTGAGCAGATATTTTAATATTATTAAAATATTTGGTATATTTCGTGTTTCATAAGTTACATTTTTATTATAGGCTAAATTTATGCTCCAGAATACATTTCTCTCAAATGTAAATAATTTTTTTAAAAATTCCCATTATTATTCTTTTATCAAATTTTTTCCCTTCAGTTTTAATGAAAATATTTCTAGACTTGCAATTTTTTCTTGGATATGGAATTAATAATAAATTGTGATTTTGAAAATGTAAGCAATTACTGAACACATCTTTTCCCATTTTATATTATGAGTATTATACATAATTTGTTTTTGATTGACTTTTGTCGGTTACAGTAGAACTAACAAAATAATTTTGTTTTTATTTCATTTTTTACAAAACATTACATTTACAAAAATCGAAAATTTTTGGGAAGTTATTTTTTAATATAATCTTTGTTATGATTGAGCATATTAGTATTTAATAAAGATATAAATTTTAAATATAAATCCTTTCAATAATGAATTTTTAAAGAATATTAATTTATTTGATAACCAAAAAAAAAACGACTTTTCAAAACATCATTCTTTGTTAAGATGAAAAGCATCAATTTCTCTATCCTAGTGATACAAATGTTTTTTTCACTGATACGTACATATATATATAATCTTGTTTTATTACATACATATATTCTCGCAGAATTAATTATTTACCCCGGAGATGATTTACTGAAAATAATGAGTAACTTAAAATTCATAAAAAAATTTGACATATATTATAATATATTCTAAGAAACATCCCGCTTCGTTCATCGGAGTACCATCTTATGATATTTCTACAAATATTGTGAAAATTTTTAAATGAAACTGAGCCATAAGAAGTATTTTTCAATTAGAGATTTTCCCCATAAATTTACTAAATCCAATTTAAGAAAATTATAGGTTAAAACTGCAAAGTCGATTCATTCAGTTTTTTTAAATAAATCACAGAGTATAATATAAGTGTTTTATAATCCTTAAGAACTTTTAAAAAATCAGCATTTTATGATTAAAATTTATGGTAAAGACAAATCTTTTCATCTTATTGAATTAAAATTATCTTATTCAAAAAGATTTAAATAAAAATTGACAAGCATATTAAATATTTTCATTTGACGTTTTGTGCCATCCTGGGTTGCAATATGTGGTGCGCTGCTCCTACTGAATCATAATTTGGTGTGGAGTCCGACTTCCTCAGAACACTCAAGCCACAAGTAGCCATTTATAGGGTGGGCAACCATTCACAACCCATTCATACAAGAAAAGTACAAAGAATGGGGAGAGAGAAAGCACATTCACTCTCAAATCAGGATCCTAACCCAAGACTTCCCTATTCGCAATCAGGCACACTGACCACCTGACAGGGTGGGGGCAGATATTTCATTTCAGCATACAATACTAAAAATATCTTAATATAATTTAATTTTTTTCAATGTTGTCAATTCTTTTTTTAAGACAGTTAAAAATGTACTGATGACAATACTAAAATTAGGTTAAACCATTACAACATTATTTGTTATGCTTGAAATCAGTTGTATTCTGGCAAGATTATTACATCAAATAGTAGTACATAGAAATATTTTTATTCAATTGGGATTTGGAAGGACAATTTGTAAAACAATTTGATGGAAAATAAATTTTATGGTAAATCCTTATTTTAATTTTAAAATTTCTTATACCCTGACAATAAAAATTTTATCATTGTTTTGCAATAGCTTATTATGGATTCTGTACAAGTTTGCAAGAGTCATTTTCACCTCAAAAGCCAATAATTTGCACAGATTCTCTGTTGAACCATAAGCATATCATACAATATATATCGTACTCACAAACTTATCGTATTAGGAAACAGGATTAATGATAAAATAGCAGATTAATGTTTATCTTAATTTTATTAGTAAAAAAGCCTATTCATAAGTAAATTATGGTATCTTAACTATATCAAAATAAGTTATTATTTTTTAATTCATTATTTTCTATGCAAATATAAATGCAGTTATTTAGAATTTTAATAATTTTATTTATTTATTTAATTAGAATATTTTGTAGTAATGAATAGAAAATTTAATTAATTCCTTAATATAATTTTAAAAGTTAAACCAATACAAATAGTTTAATCTAGCTTCATTTTGTTAATACTTAACCAAAAGGAAACGTGTGATCCTATATGCGTTTTTTTAACTTAAATTATGAGAAAAATATACTATGAGAAGTCTATAAAAAATAATTATGCATTCCAATATGTGTAAACAAATGAAGACGCATAATATTTTAATACAAATTTTTCTTTCAAAAAAAAACTATTGATTACAATGCGACATTTGTTTCCATTTATACTGAATTAAAAACTATTTTATTTAATATTTATTTATAATGTTTTTATAGCAAAAGGATTTGATTAAGTTTAATTTTTATATAAAAAATAAAAACGACAAATCACAGGTAAAAGGTTTATCAAAGCTTCTTCAAAAAATTATATTTTTCGTTTTCATTGAACTTAAAATTGGGAAACAACACCCATTCACAGTTCTTGGTAACCCAAAATGCTAACACAATGAAAATCAATATTTATTAAAATATTGTTACTGCAAACTCTAAACAGCTTAAAATACTAGATAGTGTATTAAATAACTCTCTATTTTGATTTCCCTGAGGTAGGAAAGTAAGTTATTTATAAAATATACATTTTATAATTTCAATATAAATATTTAAGTCTCATGCATTTTTGTTCCTCTGAGTTATTGTTCGTAATAATATTGTAGCAGTTGAAATGTAATCCGATTACTATTTATTAATTAGTTCCAATGAATGGCTGTATGAAATGTAAAAAGCAAATTAAATATTTTTCTTAGAGATTTCTTTTCCAATGAAAGTTTTAAAAAACATGAAATACTAAACAGAATATCAATTATGTCCTTACTCTAGTTTCACTATGAGCAAAACTATGTAATTTATAAAATTAGCATTTTTAGTATAGATATAAATATCATTTAATTGTTACCCCGCATGCCATTATTAGTAACAGTTACCAGCATACTTTTATTTGATAAAAATATCATGAAGGAAGTTGAATTGAAGTTTTCAGCTAATGTTAATTATGGTATATCACGTAAGGAGTTAAAATTTCAAAGTCACAACACATCCATGAGAAAAATTGTCCTCCTGAATTGCTATTGAAACCATATAGGACGATATTTCATATATCTATGGAATTTGAATGGGACGAATCATCGGCCTTAAAGGAGGATTTTCCTATCATTCAAAAGCAACTTGTGTGCAGGTAAATAGCCACACAGTGATGTGATTTTAGAGGCAGATAATAAATGAGAACTGAAATATCCAGAAATTTATGAATGGGCACTAAAAAGTGACATCAACGAGCAATGGTAAACACGTGGCCCACATACCGCTGACGTGACTTTCTGTTCTATTGATATAAGTCATAGTATGTCGCTCCTTTGCTATATATACTGTGATAGTTCTTTTGTAAATTTGTTGTCTTTTCTTCCCCGTGAACTGCGCAAAGAATTTCTACATATAGAGTCTTCCTGACGCAAAATGGAGAATACAGGGGATGCAATGCTTATATTAACACATACATTGGCACATTATTGTTGTTACTAATCCCATATTGTCTGACAAAGCTAAATAACATCCATAAATCCAAAAATATACAAAATGTCTAAAAAAATAATAGAAGATCCTGAAGGATCCAAGTAATGATAATATGGGCTGGGGTCATTCTGTCAGTCCCACATCAATGGGACTCAAGGAAGAACTTCTGTCCCTGCCGGAAAGCGAGTTCTCTAACATGGCCACGCATGAAGCACACAAAAACTATTTTTTATTTTCTATGCCAAAGTATAAAAGACCCATCCGGCTTCTTCCAAAATACTACAGGTGATTGGGAGGAACTTTTCTTAGTCAGTTTAGTTCTATATTCCTCAGAGAGGCTTATAAGGGCTCCCCCCCCTCCTCAGCAATATCCTGGAAAGGTAGTCGGCCCTTTCTTTTCCAAGGACCCCAACATACGATGCAATCCATTGAAAAAGGATAGAGAGACCAGAAAAAGAGCGGGGGTTTAGATGGTCTAAAATGTCCATGCATGCCTTGTCTCCTATCATAGTCAAGTTAGACAGGCGTTGTATAGAAGCACAACTGTCATTCAAAATTCAGACATCAAGTACTTGTCTCTCTATTTGATACGTGATTTTAAGACTCTCCCAGCAATAAGCTGTGATATGAAAACAGAACAAAAGTCAAGATTATTTATTTTAAATTCCACAGAACCAGTACAAGTGGGAATGTACTCTCTACTTCCAAAAATTTTCTCGCTACCTCTGCTACCATCAGAGTATATTTTCAAAGAAGATTGTGGGATCAGTTTACAATCGCTTCATAACTAATTGCTTGATGAGATCCAAATTCTCAGTAATCTACATTGCGTAAATATTGGTAACAAGTTGTTTTTTTTATTTTTTTTTATTTTTATTTTTATTGACGTATCCATATTTCATTAGTATTGGATGATGACTTCATTTATTAAAACGCTTGCAAAATCTTAAAATGATTTTGCGGATATTTAATTTTATTTTCCCCCTTTGAAAATGAAATCGCTTACTAAGTCTCAATTCATATCTGTTGTGTGTTAAGTTTCGTTACACATTGATAGCTTTTTTATCAAATTGAACTTTTTACAAATACGAGTGCATATGCTTAGTTACCGAAAATAGATATTAATTATTTTCGCGTTAGATTATTACGTTCAAAAATACACTTCAGAAAATTATCACTTAATTTTAAATCATCATTATTAAAGAATCCAATATCTAAAATAGCGCATATCTCTTAAGTCACAATAAATTCACAAGATTTAACGATAATTAAAACTTTTCAGATACATCAAAATGTTTTAAGACTTCTGACAAGTAAAAGAATGAAATATTATGAAAATTAAAATGTTCAAAGGGCACAAAACAATTTACAATTCTTATTCTTCAGGATAACTTAAGTAAAGACATAGACATAGACATACGCAATGGAACACCTGGTCTGTACCTTAGGTTATCAGGTATAGCTCCATCACGTAATACATCTGGTGTGACAGAATTGTCACGAAATTTGATAACAAAATTGAATTTCAATAGGTCTCTAATATTTGAAATTAATAATTTGACAGAAAAATAACATCAATAACAAAACATTTACAAAATTTTCACTATGGGCGATGACATGAGTTAAATATTGCTATAAAATTGTGAAGATAGATTATCCTAACACTCCAAGTAACTCTGGTAAAGATACAAATTAATTATCTTTATGATGGTCATAGCAGACGATATAAGTAGTTTATAACACAAATATGCAAGCAATATAATTAAGTTTAAGTAGAAGAGTATAAAAAGAGCAAATAATTGGGACAGAGAGAGATTTTCAATAAGTACTAGTAACTCTCTCATGCTTTAACTGGGTCCTTTAATGTAACATTGCATTTTTCGCAATACCAAAGGACTACATTGTCTACACGCAGATAGTTAAGATTACATATGCATGAATGGTATCCTATTGAACATTTAACATTTGCTGTAGGTGATAAACTGTAGAATATTTAAAGTATAACAGATTACAGTCTGCTGATTCAGTTAATATTTTGCAGCTGTTCAGTCTGTGCACTGTAGTTACCACGATTAAGAAAATTATTGAGCAAAATATAATTACAATACAATAAATAATAAAAAGGCTTAAAAATGAATAAAATATATAGCAAAATATTTTACAGACACTCTAACATTACTAGAAATAATAATGAACATATATTGCACTAAAATTGCTAAATAAAGTATTTCTGAAGACTCAAAGCAAGCTTCAATATAAACCCCCAGTTTTATATATAGTGGTTAGATAGAGGGAAGTGTTATATCACATGACGTATCATATTATCACATGACGTATTATATCACATGACAAGATTGTATTAGAAAAAGAGCAAATATATACTAATAGTTAAGTTTAAATATGCATGAATGGTATCCTGTTGAACATTTAATATTTGCTGTAGGTGATAAACAGTAGAATATTTAAAGTATTACAGATTGCAATCTGCTAATTCAGTTAATATTTTGCAGCAGCTCAGTCTGTGCACTGTAGTTAGTACGATTAAGAAAATTATTCAACAAAATATAATTACAATACAATGAATAATAAAAAGGGCTTAAAAAAGTGAATAAAATATACAGCAAAATGTTTTATAGACATTCTAACAGTACTAGAAATAATAATGAAAATATATTGCACTAAAATTGCTAAATAGGGTATTTCTGAAGACTCAGAGCAAACTTGAATATTAACCGCTAGTTTTATAGATAGTGGTTAGATAGAGGAAAGTGTTATATCACTTGACATACCATATGAAGATTGTATTAGAAAATGCGCAAATATATACAATACATTGATAGTATATACATAAATAAATCATATACTAATTGTGAAATATTACAATGCATTATTTTATCACATAAAAAACCTGCATTGTCTGTTCACAGTTTATAATGGTTTACAATGTTTAGGAAATATAATGCAAAATTAGACATTAAAATTACTAATTGATAAACTTTGCTAGGATATTTAATATTGCACATTACATTGTGCCGAGTCAATCAATATTTTTCAGCACCTTAATCTGAATAATTATTATTATCAAAATAATAAAAATTAATTGCTAAACAAATACAATACCTATTAATATTTTATCACAAAAAGTGGAGAAATACCTTACAATAATTTTTACCCTTTACCAAATTGTTCTTATGATGAAATCCGCTGCTCAGTTATGGCATTATCCTTACAGAGTTCGGATCCTTTTTCATAGATAAAGGAGATTATGTTTTTTATCTTATGCAGAAGAGAAGGAGTTTTGCTAGCATAGCGGAGAAACGGAGTAAGTTCTTCCGAGTTTTTAGGCGCTTTTAGGTGCCATTGTTTTGTGAAATCACATTCAAACATGTAATGAACAATGGTCCCAACCTGACCGCATGAACAAGCACTATTTGGAGCCATGCCCCTTTTATTGAGATACTCCGGTGTTGGAGTATGTCCAGAAAGAAACTGTGCTTCTTTGTGGTCCTTGACAAGGAAATCAAGAGAGACAGAGGGTTTAAGGCTGTATGTCCATCTACCTTGTTCTGCCTCATTCCATTCTTGTTGCCAGGCCATTAGTAAATGGTTACGTAATTTAGAAATCAAGTATGATTTGGGCCATTTTAATTCAATTTTTTGCATGTTTGAGCATGCTTTGGCAGCTTGCTTTGCCAGTATGTCAGCTCTTTCATTACCAGTATGTCCAGCATGAGCCTTGATCCAGTGAAGACAAATTTGCCATCTATTGCTAAATGTCCTGAGGCGATTCTGGATGTCCTGAATCAGTGGGCTTCTGTGATATGGATTATATATTCCCAAAAGAGCTGATTGGCTGTCTGACCAAATCACTGCCTTGTATAAATTATTGTCGGCTATATATTTTAATGCTTTATCAATCGCAACCAATTCTGCTTGGAAAACACTGTTAGCTTCTCTTAATTGTCCCTGCCAATAACCACTCTCCTGTCCATTTTCGAAAATGCAGAAAGCTGCTCCCACTTGGCCTTCTATTTTTGAACCATCGGTGAAAAAGTGTTGGTGAGTGCCTTGGCACTGTGTAGGATTCGAAGTGTGAACCATTATCCCTTCCATCTGTGTTGCCGGGTGGAATAATGCTTTGAAGGGAATTTCAAAGTCATCTGGGTTATAAATTGCATCCAGGAAAGTGATTTTTTCTTGATGTTGGAAAATGTTAGATTTAGCAGCTTCTAGTTGAACCATTAAATGTAATGGAAAGACTCCTGCCAAGATGTTTAATGCTGCCGTAGAAGTCGTGCGGAAACATCTAGTGATACTTAAGGTGAAATGTCTCTGCAAACTAGATAGCTGTCTGACTTTTCTGCTTGTCATTGGTTCCGCCCAGACTGCTGATCCATAGCATATCATTCTTTCAATAATGGTTTTATACCAAATTTTAAGGATTCTGGCATTTACACCCCAGTTTCTATTCGTTGTTCGTCTTAGGCTGTTTACAATAGCTATAGTCTTTATCTTTTGTTGCCTGATGTGAGGGAGCCATGATAGTTTGCAATCAAGAATTACTCCTAAGTATTTCATTTCCTTAACTTTTTTAATGCTTCTTCCACAAATTTCAATCTTCGGATATGATTTTAAGCATTTTTTGCCGCTGCCAAAAAAGATGGCTTGAGTTTTTTCATGGGCTATAATTAATTTATGTTCCTTACACAAATCTTCAAATTGTGCGAGTGCAATATTGGCTGTTAGCTTTAACTGCTCTTTTGTTTTTGCTGAAACAATGAGCAGTGCATCATCGGCAAATGCTTGCAATGATGTGTTATTTGGCCATTTCTGGAGAAGGAAATCATTAAAGTATATGTTCCAAAGCAATGGTCCCCCACAGGATCCCTGCGGACAACCCCTGTTATGGTGGTGTAGTACAAAACCTCCATCGTGTTTAATTAAACTCTTTCTATCGGTGAGAAAGTGTGCCCACATCTTAAATAAATTGTTGGGACAGTTAAGCTTGGCCATTTTATCTAGTACTCCTGGCCACCAGATTGAGTCAAAAGCGCCTTTGAGATCTAGGCTGATTACTACTGTGTAGTGTCCTCTGTTCTTATTTTCTTCGATCTTTTTTATCAGGTTTTTCAAAGCATGCTCTGTTGATTTATTAGCTCGAAATCCAAACTGTAATTCGCTCAGCTTCTTATTATTTTCGAGATGGTAACTCGTTCTTTCTACCAGCAATTTTTCCAATACCTTACCTATTGCCGGCAGAAGACAGATAGGTCTGTAGGATCCAGGTTGATTTGGATTTTTCCCATTTTTTAGAAAAAATATGATTTGGCCTTTTTTATAAGTACTGGGAAAGCAGTGTAGTTCCAAGCACCTATTAAATAGTGTATTAAAGAGTGATGGTGCAGCATAGTGAATAGCCTTGACACGAGCATTATCTATACCATCCGGTCCCGGAACCTTTCCTGTTTTAAGTCTTCTAATGGCGTGAGTGACTTCTTGTTTTGTGAACCATTGATCATTTGGAGTAGTATTTAATGTTGGGGAATTTCGAATTTGTTTTTGGTGGGGTGTATCTTCTTCGGTGTTATCTTCAGGAAAACAAGAAGTCATTATTTTGTTTATAATATCCTCCGCTATGACTTGTCTTTTCCGCTGTGGACCTGTACCATTATCTGTTAAGAGAGTTGGCTTGAATGTTTTGCCCATAGCGAGCTTCTGTAGTGTGCCATATACTTCCTTGTTATTGGTGCAGAATTTGCGCCAACTACTTAACTTGGCTTCTTGGATTGAGTGCTTATAAATAGCTAGTTCTTTTTTATAAGCTTGAAGTGCTAATCCTCTTGCTGGTTCAGGGGTTGATTTCATGCGTCTTCGCAAAGCTTTGACTTTTTGACGCATCTGCCTTAATGTAGAAGTCCACCAGTTTATATTAGTTTTCGGCTTAGCAATTTTTATTTTTAATGTCTCATCACAGGCTTTAATAATATTGCTATTAATGTCTTCGACTATATATTCGAGTTCTTCTCTGTTTTTTGCATTCTGATATTTCCCTTAGTTTATTCAAATGGAATTCAGTAAACTAGCCGACTTCAACCCTAGTATCACTGAGGATGAGAACTAGATGAAATAATAGTGAAAATGTAAGCAAAAGTCTAAATCTGTGTAAGTGCATCATTAATTTTTTTAAAAATTATAATATTCAAATTTTAAATTTAAATTTCCATTTTAATTTTCAATTTCACTTTTAATTTTGAAATTGATGTTCTTTATTTTTAAGTGTTTGATAAACGCAATTCGTTTATAAATCACATTCGAAAATATGTAAAACCCGTTACTTTTAACACTTCAAACATTATATGTACTATATAAAATTGAACATGTTATGTTTTTTCTAAAATTTTGAAATAATGTGCATATTCTACTTGGAAAAAGCAGTACAATTTGAAAATAGTTTTTTCACAACTATAACAAAATTCTGGGGTACACATTTTATTTTTCCTTCTTTCCAGAAAAGGGAGAAAGGTTTTTAAATTTTATTACAAAAGACTTTACAAAGATTTCTGCATTTTTATAAAATTGTCACAAAATAAAAGTATTTTTAGAAAAGAAATAAATGTTTAATTTTTCACTATTTTCTGTATTTATATGATAAGCATACGAAATTTTTCTTGAATTATATGCTAGAACAAATTAATTTCATTAAAGAGAAAAATATTTCTCTAAAGTACTTGAAAAATAGATCATTATTTTATTATAGTAATAATAAAAATGAAATGCTGTATTATATTTTTTATTCCCAAGAACACATTTTAATGTGTTTTCACAAAACATGTTACTTTTAAAAAAGGAATAAATATAATTCCAAAATTGACAATGCATTCCTTTTATAATATATTTAAATAATCAAATATGCTTAAAAGTGCACAGTCAAAATTTTTTTGTAAATTAGCAAATACTTATTTGCGTTCATAGTCGTTATATCAAAACATTTTTTTAAATTTATGTCTGTGCATTTTTTTCAGTTCTCAGCAAATTCTATTTCCTTCCTTTTCATTAAACATATATTTTAATTATGTATTACAAAAATAAATATACATATTTTAAAATATGTATTAAATATTAACTCTTATCTTATTTAATATTTTTATGTAAAATAAAAAAACGATGCATCTTTTTTCACATTTAAAAAGGGAAATATATAATAAGCATTATAAGTTAATAGTATAATCCCTTTTGATAATTAAATTATTTTTAAGTTATAATTTAATAAATAGATTTTATACAATAATAAAAATTTACATAATGATGTTAACTAAAATATATACTATTTTTATTTTATATAATATGGAAGAGTAATTGCGTTTAACTGATTTCGTTTCAAATGAGATAAAAATTAAAGAAAAAAAGATAAAACAATTGAAAAAATGGAAAAAAAATGAAAAAATTGAGAAATTGATAATAATTGAAGGGTTTACACATTATTATAATAAAAGACTTTTACAATTGTTAAAAATTAAAACATGACATATATAATGGGATTGTTGCTAAGATAAAAATAATTATAATAATTCCTCCTAACAATATATTTTCATTAAAATAAATTAATTTTACCTGTACAATGAGATGTGTACGCTTTGAGTTCTAAACATTTATTTGATAATAATTTTTTTTATTCAATATATTTATTGACATCAATTCATTTCAATTAATTTATGAATATTATTTATTCTGAAAAACAAATGTATCAAGGAACTAAAAAAATTTATTAAATTTTTAATTAAACGTATTTATATTATTGATACATTAAAAGGGAAATATTAATAAGCACATATAATATACCGAATTACAAAATCCAAAATTTATACATTTTTTAGATTTAGATTTTTTTTAATTTCCCATTAATTTAAAAAAGATAGATGTTTCGAATATATATTTTTTTACCATTAGGAATAAAGAAAATTCATTGTGCTAGAAAAAAATTACCAAAGATTTAACTATTGGTTTTTTAAAAAAAAAGCTAATTTTCTTTTAAACAACATGTTACAATGTGTATGGAGTCAAATATGTAAGATATTTTTTCTATAGATAATCTATGGAGAAAAGATATTTATAGATTGTCTCTCACCATAGAAAATCTTTTTTCACCATATGCACTTCACAATAGTATTTAGTCTATCATATAACATGTATCGATTACTCACCTTTTCTGAGAAGGAAGAATGTTTTTAATATAATTATTAAAACCTTTGATATCGTATTACTTCCTCTCCCTCTAATAGATAATTCTTTATATTACGAATTTCATTTGATCAAAAAAATAATCCTAATAGCTGAAATATTTTGTTTGCTAAATTAGTCAGCTATTTTTACCTACTTATAGTTTTTACAAATACTTGGTCCCTACGTTTTCCAACATCTACTATTTCAGCTATCACTTAGCTTTGAAAAACTCTCACTATAATACAAAAGTTTAATATATATATATATATATATATATATATATATATATATATATATATATATATATATATATATATATATATATATATATATATATATATATATATATATATATATATATATATATATATATATATATATCTAATTACTAAAATTTAGACTATAACAAAAAACAATTCATTTCATTTAAAATATATTAAATGAATAAATAAATATTTTCTATAAAATCTTCTATATTTTATAAATGTATGCTTCATGAACTTTAGTATATAAAACATTCAGCTCTGAAAATATTCATAGTGCCACCACGAAAGTCGTATGTCTTCTATTAATGATTAATTGGGATTTGATTACCATATTTATCAAGATTGTAATACGAAATTCACAAAAAAAATTAATTAAAAATTCATTTTACCAAGACTATTCATTAACTTAACATGCTTTTTTACTTGACATGATATTCACTATTATTTATCACAATGTATACAGCGAAATTTAACTAAATTTTTGGCACATTCTTGTCCATCATTTTAATGTCATTACTTTACTGGCTCATTTATATTTTAATGCATTATATTAAATACAATATTTTAAACTAAATTCTTTAGATGCATTAGTAGACACTTTCAATTACTGTATGCTGTGAAATGTACTATTTGATGAGCATTTTAAGATTCTTAGGAAGTTTTGATAAGAATTAGACTTTGATGTGTGATACTTCTATTGATACAGGCAAGTTTCTCAATTATTTTCAATATCAAAGCTAAAAATTTTTTGTAAAATAAAGTGATATAAGTTTAATAGATATTTTTAGATCATTGAGAAATTAAATGTTTTAAAACTGACGAAACATGAAATATTCAGCGCATCCATCCCATAAGAGGTGTAAATAGAAAGCAGAAGGGTAACAGTAATATCCTGTGTATAACAATTATTGGGATTGAACCCGGGCCTTTTGCCCTGAAGTTCGTTGTTCTGTCACCAGGCTACAGTGACCGGAAGCTTTGACATACCTAGAATACACTACCCACTGCTACACCAAATCAAATTTGGTAATATGTATGGACATCTATCCTCAAAAGACACACATAAAGCTTCTTTGTTTCTGTGCCGAGACTTGGAACAGCTTTTATTGTCAACAATGGCGTGTACATTAACTACGATTTTGTGCCATATTTTGCTTTAAATACAGGAAAATAAGCTAGTGCAACAACGACTGCCCATTTTGTCATCCTCCACATTTCATGAGAGTCAGTAATTTCAATCATTTGATGTTTGCATAAAGTATTTTCTGCCATATAAATTTTTCTGTGATATCTCAATGATCTTTCTTTGTCTTGCATTTTAAATGACCAATAATGCGTGAATATGCATATATAAATATATATATATATACCCTATATACCAGAAAAATAACTCCTCTTAACCTTCTTCATCAAAACCTAGACACTTATCTCTCCGGAGTTAAATGAAAAAACAATTGAAACTTCTTCTGATTCAGTATCTGAGTCTTCATATGACAAATAATCCTCTATACCATTCAGTGCAATTAAAATACCCCACTTCTTAAATGATTTAACGACTGTCCTAGTCTCGTAAATTATATTTACTACGTATTGCTTCTTTTAGATTTTCTTCCTGATTCCACCAAGTTCTTACAATTTTCAATGTTTTAAATGTCTCAAAATGCTTTACTGTAGCTCTATTTCCATGTTTTCTAGTATACAAAATCACACGTATCTTGTATGTTGCTTTATAGCTATGCCAAAACTGTATTTGAGCTATAACTTGAACAAAAATTTGAAAATGTTGAATAGTTGAAATTTTGTACCTTCAAAAACCATTGACAAAATTTGGAAAGTTAAAGCGAACCCAGCTGTGATTACGAATGACAGAGCATGCACATTTACTGTAATATTCACTATTTTATGTAACTGCTTTATTCCAATAGTCTACAAGGAAACAAGAAAACCATGGCATAAATCCGAATATAGAAAATTTATGTCTGAATGTAGTGAATATTAAAGGATTTTGACATTATAATCTCAGAAGCAGTTGAAGTTTAAAAGTTTTTATACCTCAACATTGTTGTTTTCGCATTTATAAAGTGTATCAAAATTTTTAAGGCCAATAATATGATATAAGAGACAGAAAAAAAGGAAAATAGCAAGAATTTAAACAGAAATAGTGCAAGTAATTTTGTTAACTTTCTTTCCACTGATAAGTTTCTAAGAAAATGTTTGATATGGAAAAATTTGTATAGGAAGGGTAGTTTGTTTCATTTATTAACAAATATTTTTATTAAAGAAAGATAGTATTTACCTTAACTGTAGAAAATACAAATATATTAAGAAATTTTTCTTTTCTAGATCAAGGGCAAATTCTACAAATGTAATTAATACAAATTAGTAAATATCAAGATACAAAGGTACAAATGTAAGAAAAGATACAAAGGTTTTTTTCCCTAGCATAAAATCAATGATAGAAAAGAAAATCCATTAACACCAAACCCAACATGTTTTTAAACTATGAAAATAAAATTCTATTTAAACCAATTGGCAAAAAATAAATTTGAAAATATAAAACTTGAACAATGGCGAAAATTGGGTAGATTTTATAATTTAATGAAAAATTGAAGCTACAGAAATTTATCTTATTTTATTACAACATTTCATTTTGGAGGATCTAAATTTAGATAATATTTTTAGAGATAAAATGTCCTTTCAATGGATCTTATCCCTCGTACAATAAAATCATTGCTCAAAGGGAAATTTTTTTTACATTTTTTCTTGTTATTATTTAAACTTGATGAGATTTTTATGTTGTTGTTTTGAAATGAAGAGAAATCTCAATCTTAGTAAGTCTTTTATCAGTTAAAAATTTTTCAATATTTTTCATAATGATATAATGGAAATTTGTATCATTGTTGTTAGATTAGATATATTTTAAGTTTTTATCTTCAATTGTGTGTATGTTATACAAATAATATAAAAAAATACTAATTCCTTATCAAATACATTAATGCATTTCCTAAAATAAGATTATAACATAATATTAAAATTTTGTAACATATGTTATTAAACCAAATTTGGCTCACCCAGTTTTGCTATATCTCTCTATTTCTCTTTCCTTCTTTTTCTCTCTATTTCTTTCTCATATCAACTTAATCAAATATTTAAATATTTTTTTCAGTGTTTAATATATACAAGACCTTTGTTATTAAAAATTATTAGATTTTTTGCAGATACTTAAAAATAATAAGTTAAATTTTGGGCACATACGAAAATCTAGCTTTACTAGAAATTCAAAAAAAAACCATTGTCTTTGAAGAGATTGTTCAAATTTGGTATAAAACAATTTTGCTTAATAATATAATTTTATTCTATCATTGCAAATATGCAGAACGTAAATATTGCCATATTATGTCGTATCATTAATTTTATGATAATAAGTTTTAAATAATATGTTAAACACCCAGTGTTTAGTTCCCAAACATGCTTGGTACTCAGTTTATTGACCACTGAAAGGATGGAAGGCTGAGTCAACCTTGCCCAGTTCGAGGATCGAACCTTGGACCTGTTCCTTGGGAGTAGACTCTGAAATATATTCTAATAATAATACATTTGGTTAACTTTCTAAATTAGCATAATGTCCTAGCATATCTTTTTTTTTAATTATTCAATTGAGTGAAATGAAATCCTCGTATATAGATAAGGTTTTTATTAAAAATAAATACAAATAAATAAAGTAAAATATGTTTCCGTTATCTTCAAAAAATATGAGACCTACAACCATTTTTCAGAAAATATTAAAGCTGTTAAGCAACAAGGCACATTAGAGATCCTCTCACGTTTAAAAGCAATGAGCTTAGGTCCATAAAATGTAAAGTTTAAAAGAAAATAAAAAAATTTATTTACTTGGATTCATGTTAGTAAAACCTCACTTAGCATAAAACTGTTATTCAATTATGCATAAAGCTGTTATTCAATTTTGTGCAAGTTGGTGTGGGAAAAAAGAATAAATCATATACAAGATCTATTGATTTCATTATGTATGTGAAAGCAACTTTTTATCAAGATAACAGCCAAACAATTTCAATTTCAAAATATTTAGTTCAGAATCGTTTTCTTCATTGCAATTTAAAGTAGAAATCATTGTGAAATTAAAGTTATCAGTATTAATTTTTTAAGACTTGATAGTATTTTTTATATAAATATTACCTCATTTCAAGAAAGTGAGACAAAATATATATCATATGCATAATTTTTCCCTCATTTTCGCACATTCTAAAATCACTATTTTAGAAACGAATAGTTTTATGAAATATTCAATAATTGGTTTATTTTGGTAAGTATATTTCTTTCCCTTACATTGATTTATTGAGCAATATATAACAATTTTCTTATGGTACAAAGAAACAAGGATAAAACATTGATTTTAGAGTGAGAAAAAATGTATTGCCTTTTTGGGCATATTTTCCTGTGTATTCAAAAGAAAACAAGTCATTATATACATACAGGCATGTATATCCTTACCTAAAAATATCTTAATTTTATTCTTCTAAAAGACATATTTATATAAAAAATTATGTATATATATAACTTACATAATTGCAAATTATTTTGCATTTATTTTAAATTTTTTATCAGACCCTATTTTAATAATTAAAAAGTATTTTTAATTTTTAAATTCTTTTGATAAAATATAATACTGCTCCTACTAATAATAAATACTTAATTATATATCTTAAATACCAACAAATGAAAACTCCATCATAATTAAAAAATAATATTAAATTTAACTCCAACCAAATTTTGTTAAATTTCTTTCTTATTAAATAAAATGCTTGAGATTATAGTTTAATTTCCCTCATTTAAAGAAGAAATATGGTGACTCATATCATTCAATTCACAGGGAAATCAAATTAATACTCAGTCAAAAAGGGAAAGAAAACAAACTCACATGTGGAGCACTTTGACAAATTTTTCACGATTATTTGAACGATATAGTTTTTAATGTTGCGAGATTCGCTATATATACAAGATTCAACTTTATTCCATAAACTTTGCATAGTAGTAAATAATCATGTACTATTATGCAAAGTTTATAGAATAAAATATAATAAAAATTTTAATTAATTTAATTTAATTAAATGATGACTTTTTCATTTAATTTTAAATGGTTTTATGTCATAAAACTTTTAAAATATCAACAGTTAACGAAACTGAATTAGTATTATTTCTAAAAAAAAAGAAATAGGCAAATTTAATCATGTAATTTCTGTTATTCTTGTAGATATAGTATAATATGAAATTAATTCAAGCAAAACAATGAGAATCCTTGATAAAAATAAATCAGCACATAAGTTTATTGTTTTATATTAATGAATAAATTTAATTTAACTATAATAACTGTACAATGAAAGTGTATTCAAATCGAAGAAAATTTTTAGCAGTTACTCCTTTAAATTAATTTTAAAATAATACTTGTATTTTTAAATAAATATTATAATAATAGTCAAATTCAAAATTTCTTGCTATACATACGTAGGAATTTCATACAATTATTTAAATAATAATTTTTTTCAATTTTTAATTATAAAACAGTAATTCCATTCAACAAAAAAGCACAATTAAATGACATATTTCTACTTACACTGCAAGCAACATTTTTATAAGCTAAAAAGTTTCAAATAATTATAAATATTTTAACTAAAACGACACAATTGACTATATTTCAAATTAATTTAATGCATCAGTAAGACATTATATCAAACCAGTACATTTGATGCTCTAAAAATACCCAAAATGTTTATTATTATATGGTACTTATTTTGATAATTGTCGATTTTCAATAAAAAAATTGCTTAATTCATGAAACAAATGAAATCATTTCAGAAAAACAGCTAAACTTTAGTAAATGGAGAAAAAAAGAAAATTTTACTATCCTCTTTTTTCTATTTAAATAGTTTACTAATGTTTATAATTGCCGTATAACATTTACTGTACATTATTTTTCTCTTTAAATACTCATTTTAAATTTATAATTTCAATTCTTGTAATCTAAGATCTGTAATCAGTAATCTGTAACTTTGTAGTGAAAAAAATAATGCAATAAATTAAGTTCTTAAACATTATAATAACTTGCAAACTTAATTGACTAATACATAAACACATTTGACTCATATTTATTCTGTTATTCTCTTTCTTGGGTTATAGTAGAAGAAATAAGTTAACATGTTACCTGATGGTGCAAATTAACGGCTTATCAAATGAATTATACAAGTTTGGTTTAGAGCCCTTAGACTAAGAAATCTGTAAAAATCCTATGATATAAGAAATTTTATGATTTGAAAAACTTTATGTAACTGACTTTATCTCAGAATTTAGAAGCTGTCTTTGATAAAGTAAAACAATGAGTTCCACAGTTGAAAGAGAAAATATTAAGCACATTGTATTCCTCTTTCATATGGAATTTGCTTGAGTCACTTGGAAATCAATTTAATTAAGTCCAAGAAAATAAAAATTAAGATCAATGTTTAATAATTTTTTTAATTTTTGGTTTATTAACTTAATCAGTAACGTATGTAAAAAAAATTCTGAATGTAATATCTCCAAACAGATAAAATAATTACAGGATGTTAACATAATACTGTAAATATTCATTGCGACAGTAAAATATCGTAAAAAAAAATTTTAATTAAATTTTTATAACCGGCAAATATAAGAAATTCATATTATGTGATCATTAAACTTATGAAAACTTTTCAACATCTTTTATGATGATAAAATTATATTACGGTTTCAAAATTGTAAGCAATTACAAATTTATCAAGATTCTTTGCAAAAACCATTTATATTTTTTATTGCTTCCCTTGAATTTTTTGCAGCATTTTGAGACCATTTTTTTAGGATTCCTGTAATCTTTCCTAACAATTTTTCAGTTCGTTTGTCTTATTTCCTGTATTTTCATTTTCTGACGATGCATCAGTATCAATATAATTATTTTTTTATATTAAATGAAGAATTACGTCACTCACGCTGTATTATTGGCATTTTTATTTTATATACTGGTAATCAATTTATTTTCACTATTTTAAAAGGTCAAAATTTTTGTAGTTATTAAAGCAAAATTTTGTTTGCATGGCATCACTGTAACTTTAACAAGTACTTTAATATAATAGCTTTTGATTTAAACAAATTTTAGATATTTAAGAGGGAAAAAAAGCACGGTCGTATCATCATTAAATACTGGAGCGCTATTCATGTCTATATTTTAAATAATTCTAAATAAGGAATAGTAAAAGTTATGATTAATTGGTTATATTTTGGCTTTACAGAAGAGAAATTGAAAAATGAAGAATATAATTTTGTTTTTTCAAAACTTCAAATCTTATGGAAAAAACGTTTTAATAAAATATGGACTTATTTCCAGTATCTTCTGAAATTATTTTACAACATATTTAGAATGCAACACATTTAGTACCTCTTCTAGTAAAAGTAAAGAAACTGGAAAATATTTTTATTAATATTGTTCGTATCAGTAAAATTTATAAAACCAGAAAATATCAAAAAAAAACTTAACCGCATTGTCTGCGGATCGATTTATTTATTACTCGTTACTTTGAATAGTAATAATTTCGTAAATTTTGATCATTAATAGTAATAATTTTTCTTTCAATATTAAAAGGAAATATAAAAATAATAAATTATCCATATGTTATAATGTTGTTAACTTGGATAACTCATAACAGATTAGAACTTTTACTTCTTTGAAATGAATGTTTTAAATTTTTAACATAAAAAAAAGTTTTTCTAATTTAAAATTTATATTTACAACTGATCAGTAAAAAAGCACGAAATTCAGAATTTTTTTTAGACACTATCAATTAAGTTTCTTTTTATGTTTCTAAATAAGTTTAAAGTACTACACGTTTGTCTGTATGTACACGCTTGTGCAATCACTTAATGCTGCATTAAAGTATACTATAGGTATTAGAGTAAATATTCTGAATTAGATATTATCGCTTATATTTGTATTATATGCTCCGATATCGGTAAATTTTATGATGAAAAAATTTGCCGATCTTTTAAAGAAATTTTTTCCTTTTTTTCAAAAACTTATTAAATTTAATTCTTTTGACAATCATTAATAATTACTCCTTCAATCTCTATTTTCTTCCAAATGCTTCCTTATTTTTACTATTAATAATCGATATAAAAGAAAAAAATTTGTTTTATAAATATATCAAAAGCACAAGACATGATTTAATTTTTTTTTCAAATTATCTAAGTTATTATTTGAAGGAGTCTTTTACAGTAACAGAAATTTAATTAAAAATCCATTAAGCTAATCATTTTATAGAGCAAAAATATGATATATTTTCTTTTTATTAATTGAATTGAATCTTTTAATCAATTAACAATAACTTCTAATATAATTCTTTCCAGAAAGATTATTTTTCTTCATTCATGTGAAATTCTGTAAGTTCCCTATCACGAAATATCTTTTTTAAAGATGGCTTTCAATTAGATTTTTGTATTTCTTTCGGAAAGGCAATTTTCTGAATGATTTGTTCTTTATTGTTCTCATACAAATTTCTTTCAATGTAATTTTCAAAGAAATAAGTATCAAAATATTTTTATTAGTATCGTGAATTTTTTAACAAAATTTAAGCTTTTTCATTTTTTCTCTAAGTAATACTGTAAAATTTTCTCCCATATAGTGTAAATAATTTTAAGTATATTAATTTGGATTTTCATAATCTCCTAAAAATCAGTATCACAAATTTTTGTAAACTTATTTCTTAAATTTAAAATGTTTGTATAAATTGCAATATATATGCATTTTACAAGATTTGCAACTAAACCCTAATGGGAGCAATTATTTGAGTAGATAACAAAAATGGACTTATATCTTGATATTTTCCCAAAAGAATATTAAAATAAGCAATGAATTATTAACTATATTATAGCCTTTCCAATGGGCATTTCAAATTTTTTTTATTCTTCGTTGAATATGAGCAATTAAGAGTTCAAAGTCAATTTAAAAGAGCGGGAGGAATTTAGAACGTAAAACCTTTTAACTCAAAACATTCCCTTAAAAACTGAGCAATTTACAAGTTCCCTTAAAAATAATTTCCTTTCAAATATAGTAATTTTAAAAAAGTTCCTATAATTTTTAAAAGAAGAAGTGAATAAATTTGCACATATTGCACCATTAACTGTTTTTAAACTGATTTAGATTGCTTATTTAAATACATACCATCGCAAAAATATTTAAATTCCATTATTTTCAAAAAATTTTATATCTTAGCTTTTAAAAGAAGGTAGTATTTCGTGAGTGCAAAATACTCCATTTTCACGTGCACGTAACGTCCATGCAATAATACAAATGCATGTATTTTCACTGAAAAAAGAAATAAATTAACTGTTCATATTGATAAAAGAAATAGCTAATAAAAATCTTAGTTATTATCTTAGCTAATTTTCTGAGAATTACTTGAGAATTCGTACATGATCTCAAAATACATCATAAAGTAGAAATCACTTAGCTGTAAATGAGTATTCAATAAATTATACATTATATGCAGGCATAAAAATGTATATTCAGGTTTACTTAATACATTTCTGCTTGCATTTATTTCATTCATAAAATATTTAACTTACATTGCTCAAAATTTGCACGGATAAATTTTAAACATCAATTTAAACATTAATATTATTATTTATATTCTCTGAATATCCTTAATGCACTATTCATCTTTTTAGCTTAAACATAAAAACCTCACAATCATGAAAAAATAAGATGAAAAATATTCTCTTGGAAAAAACTAAAATATTTTTATGTTTGAAAATAATGACGTTAATAAATAATAGACAATTATCTTCCATATAAGTAAAAACATAGCTTTTTTTTCATTTGACGTTTTCAAACATTTAAATCTTGCGGATTTTGTTTTTGAGAAAATTTTTTAGAACAGAACAATATCTAGAAGAATTCTTTGAGAAAGCACTAAATTTTTAAAATTAGAGTGTAGCAACATTTAATCTGTAGAAAGAATATTGTTTTGATGTAAAAAGTGGCAAGCGGAATATATTTTAACTCCCTAAAAGCATGAATGCAGTTTTATGCATTGATGACTAGGCATAATAATAATTCATATTTATATGCGTGTTAGACACAACGTGTAACTATGAATTATATGTTTTTAAAAGTAATTTTAATTTTTTGATCAATTTTACTAAAACTCCCATTTTTGTTTCCCATATTTTTAAATAGGAATTATTAAATTTATATATAATCTTATCAAGTATATATTTTCAAGAAATTAGAGAATTTAGTAACAGATATTATGCATAACTAATACATTGTTGAATATTACCATGAATATATGTTAAATCATATATTCATGGTATACTTATATTTAAAATGTTATTCTTTAATTTTAATGATCTATTAAGCTTTAATTATTTAACTTTCAAACACATACTCTTTTTAAAATTTTTATCAAATATTTTGAATTTTATATATTATACATTCTAACAATATTGTTTCACTTAAAGACTATGAGTAAATTTTAAGGTTCTCTGAATTGAACTAATTATTTAAAAACATTTAAGCTTTAAAAGATATATATACATATATATAAAGTTAAATGAGAAAACATTATAAATTTAATGCATTTCTGAATTAGACTATATTTTAAATTTTAAAAAAAAACACTAGTTTTATTAAAAATTGGAAACCACGTCTAAACAATGTTCAAGAGCTTATAGTGATAATAATATCAACAAGTACTACAAAAATGATACCTGACATTAGATTTATAAATTTAAAGCAATTTATTTAACTTATTTAAAGTTAAATGAATAGAACTTAAAAAATAGTTATTGGATGAAAAATATAAAAGTAACTTTTAAACAAATTTTTTTTATACATTTCGAATAATGTTCAAATTGTACTTGTTAATATAAGTACTAATTTTATATAGATATAACTTTTGAAGCAATATAAACAAAAGCATACAACAGATGAACATTAAGTGTACCGAATTCAAACATTGAAATAATTTTTCCTTTTTAATTAAACATATGACATAGAATATCATTATTTTTACACGTTATAGAAGGCTATTTTTACATGTTATATATTATAATCTTTGTATTTAGTTTAAAATTACTCAGAATTACTTCTACGTCAACCGGATTTTTAATATAAATAAAATTGTTTATTTTAATAAAAAATACTTTTTGATTCAATTACATGATATTTCTGTCTTTCATTTGTTCAAACACCCAGAAATAAATTTAATACTGAGAGAATTGTCCTTCAAAAATTTTTTATGTAATTCACTCAAAAGTTCCTGTATTTTTTTTTTATAAAATCTTATAAAATTTAAATGCCTAATTTCAAAATAAGCATAGTTTTTAAAATCTGAACTAAGGAAATAGCAATAGTTTCAAATATGCATTTTGTTAATTATTTGATTTGTGTATTTGAAATTTTTAAATAGCACAAATTTTATTTCTAAATATAAACACAAAACATACTTTTATTTTTGAACATTAATCATCTAATAGTTCGAAATGTAATTTGATACAAAAAATCCTTGAATTTTATTTGAAATCATAAGAAAATGGATTGAATGCATTCGAGAGTCTTTTGTAAACTAATTATTTAGCAAGATAGCTTTCTGAAATCTTTCAAAAGGAATGTTTTGAAAATTTAACACAAAAATTTGCTTTTCATTTTAAATTTTTTAACTTCAGAATGGACTTAAATATGTCATTAAAATTGTAGTAATTTATACTTTTAAATTTTAAATTTGTCTCAAAGGAAAATGCAAACAATTTTCCCTCAAAAGAAAATTTAAGTAAACATTTGCAAGTAATGATTACGAAAATACAGCTACTATGCAGTACAATGGAGTAAATCTTTTGCGTAATATTCTTAATTATTTTCATGATTTTATTCAAAAGGAATTAATTTATCATAAGAAAATGATTGAGTAGATGTTTATATTCATGTAAGAAAAAAGAATTTACTATTTATATGTTATTTCTGTTATCGACTTTTTATCTTATCTTATATTGATATATTGACTTTTTAAATTTAACACATAATTTATATATATATATATATATATATATATATATATATATATATATATATATATATATATATATATATATATATGTATATATATATATATATATATATATATATATATATATATATATATATATATATATATATATATATAAGTTTAACACATAATTTGTGTGTGTGTGTGTGTGTGTGTGTGTGTGTGTGTGTGTGTGTGTGTGTGTGTGTGTGTGTGTGTGTGTGTGTGTGTGTGTGTGTGTGTGTGTGTGTGTGTGTGTGTGTGTGTGTGTGTGTGTGTGTGTGTGTGTGTGTGTGTGTGTGTGTGTGTGTGTGTGTGTGTGTGTGTGTGTGTGTGTGTGTGTGTGTGTGTGTGTGTGTGTGTGTGTGTGTGTGTGTGTGTGTGTGTGTGTGTGTGTGTGTGTGTGTGTGTGTGTGTGTGTGTAATTTTACATCAAAGCACATTTTAATTAATTCTAGTTTAAAGATAATTAAGAGATAATTTTAAAGTAAAATTGTAAATTATAAAGATCAATAAAATTCTCTTCAACAACAGCAAATAAGGCAAATGCTGATAAAACTTAGTGATTGATTAAATTTATTTAGTATTAGCTTGCTAAATAAAATTATCTAATAATAATTTTGTTAAATTTTTATTTTTTTAGATTAAATTTTTAGATTAAATATCTAATACTAATTTTGTTAAATTTTTAATTTTTTTAGCTTTTAATGATAAAAATCATTTTTAATTTGACATTACAATTAAATAAAGCTTCTTTTCTTACCAAATATATCTAAATATTATCTAAATATCTAGGAAATAATATCTAAATACCTAATTAACTGAAGTTTCTTCCATTAAATATCATTCAAAATTTCTTTATTTGGCCGTCAAAGTTTTCTAAATATATTTCTCGTGATTATATCAACTTCATTCAGGATTAAAATCAAAAACTTATTTTTATTTTTTATCATTAAGAAAATTATGTTTTTAAACATAAAAACAAAATATTGCCAAATAGATTTGCTAGAACTTTTAATAAAAAAAAAGCGGAGATAAAAATTGCATTAAAAGTTGAAAACATTTAGTAAAATGGAATTTTTGCACAACTCGATGAATAAATTTAATTCTCTACCGAACTTAATACAAATTTCAATCATGAAAATGTAATGTTGAATTAGATTTTATGTTTGGTTAAGAATAACAAATTAGTGGAATTTTGTCATTTCGCTTCCCAACTATAATATTAATTTAATGTTCATCAAAATCAAAAGATGAGCGTTAAAGTCGTGTTAAAATTATATTTATTTGTTTCATTCATTAAATTAAAATACATTATTAAAGCCAAAATATCACGCATATCCCTCGAAGAATCGTAATCTGTCAAAAAGTTGGGAAATATAACATTTGGTTGTGTTGCAAGTAATACTATGCTAAATCAAAATTGACTCGGTGAAAACTGATTTTCCATGTACATTTCATTTGATTATTATATTTTTTAAATTCCAAATATATTTTATTTGATTCAGTTCCATATTTTTTGTTTAGTTTTATATACATTTCTTTCTTTCTCTCTCTCTTTTACTCTCTCTTTTTCTATCTCTCTTCTCTCTCTCTATCTATCTATCCATCTATCTATCTATTTATCTATCATTTTCAAAACAATCATAATTTTCTTAGAACACAATGATCCCTTCAAAAATATTTTCTGATATTTTAAAAAATTATATAAAAATCAATAACTAATTTCTTCTACTTAATATTATGTCTTATATAACCTATTATCAAAAATAATTTATGCAAATCATTCGAAAGATGTGAAAATACAGATTTTTAAACGTCTCTTTGAGCATCATAACGTGAATCAAATGCTTTAAAGTAAACTTTGATTTGCTTTTAAAAATTTCGTCCTCAACACATTTACATATTCATTAATAAAGTTTATACAAATAATTATATGGTTTAAGTTTTTTTTATGTTTCAGAAATGTTTTTCATATTTATATTTTTAACTTTTTCTATTACCAATGAAAACATTTTTATATCTTGCTGCTAAATAATTAAAACTTGTAATCGTAGAATTATATACACAATTATTATGAATAAAACTAACATGTGGCTCTTTTATAAGAAATATTAATTTTTAGCCAAAAGTTAATAAATTTTGTATAAATAAATTTTAATTTAAATAAAACTCTAATCATACATTAGTCATAATTTCACGCGAAAAAATTATAAAATTGAATTTTCAATTTTATTAATTTACTTATAAAATTTCCTTAAAATAACATAAGCATTACTCGTAATTTCATGAAAAAATAGTTTTAAATATAATAATTTAAATGATACGATACAAAACAAGGATTTCTAAAAGGTTTCACTAAAATTTTAAATAGTTACGTTGGTATTAAATATGTAGTTTAAATAATTTTTAACTCATGTAGTTCTAATGATTTAAGCTGATCTTCAAGAAATTTTCTTAGAAGTTTGGTATTTAAAGTGTATTGCTATCCTATTATGAGATTTCATAATGGATTATCTAAAATATCCGCGGCAGAGAAAGTTTCAAGAAAACTTGTGTCAAGAGAATATCATCAAAATAACTATAACACTATATCATGAGAATCTTGATATACAATGTGTATGTACAGCGTACATCCAAAGAAAATTTTTTATTTAACATTCAATTTAACTTTTAACTCTACAAAATAATTAAATCCTTCGATACTGATTGACACATTTTACTAAAAATGTAATTTTTTCAGTGTATATGCTACAAAATTTATATATTCATTTCAAGAATGATTTATTATTATTTTTTCATTCAATTTTAGTAATTTTATAACCGAATTCTATCTTGAAAATTCTATTTAAACTATATTAATTCAAAATTAATATTTTACAATAATTTTAAAGTTATACCCTTATATTTTATTTGATTTAAACGAAAAAAAAACTCAATGTGTAAATAAAAAATTTATTCATCAGAAAATATATCGAAATTAATCGACGATAAAAACATTAATTTTTTTAAGGAATAATTTTTGCCATTATTTACTTCGGTTTTAACTCTTCATGAAAACATCATGCCAAAGGAAATTAAATGATAAGAAAATATTTTCAGATTAATATTATAGTAAGTTAAATAAACAATTTAATGAATAAAGAAAAAACCTTCAAAAATATCACTATGAAAACAATCCCATATATTCAGTAGCGGAAAACAATTTGTTATGTTTGCTATATATACTGCCTTATTATACAAAAAAAGAAAGATATTTTATTTTTTCAAGAATTCGTATATCTTTATGCGTTGCATAAGATATACTTTTCCTAGAAAAAATAGAATAAATTTATTCTGCAGTTTTCTTAAATTTAAAATCACATTATGCTTTTATTATTTTGCAATTTCTATGAAATAATTTGTTGTTTTATTTCTTTATAATGTCTTATTAACTTTTTACAAGTTTTTCGGAAACATTTAATGTTTTAACATATATTGTCCATCTTATTATAAATATTTGATTTCTTAATAGTTTAAAGATTTTATTAAAATACAGTTCTAAATTTCACAACACACCATTTTTTCGTGAAGATATAGTTTTCTAAGGATTTCATCTATTAATTAATGTGTTTTAATGCTTGCGTCTAAAAGTTTCGTGTATAATTTATCGAGAGTGATACCGTGTTATCTTAACAACATTTATTTTAGTACGCATTTGTGGTCTTGATAGCAAACAATAGATATTTCAGGAAGTATTAATATATTGGTCATAACTCCTTGTACTGATTTATTTGATTGTTGTAAGGAAAGTAAAAATATCTCATATGAAATATCGTATAAATAATTACATCTTCCCAGTCATTTAACTTATCTTGATTTCTTGGTCTAATTAATGGAATTTATTTGGGAAAAATAACATTCGTTATTTCTCCTCTTAAGTTCTGTGATCCTTAAATGCGTAGAATGTATCTAAATTTCTTGTTATAATGTTTTTAATTATTTCCTACTCTTTAAGGAAATATCCAAACTCTGACATGCTTACATTTGAGGTTTCAGATAGCTGTATAATTGACATTTATGTACTTCTTAAAGATTTGTATAAAAATCTTTATATCCTTCAATGACATCTTTCTCACTTCATTTTCAATTTTTTTAGCAAATGAATCTCAATCCTTTTAAAGACAGTCATTCTGCGTTAACACTTTCCTGCCTCCTATATAGCCGCTTATAAATGTTTAAATCCAATCTTAAAATGTTTCATAACATAAGGTAAATTTATCTCAATAAAAATTATCCTCCACTAAAATTTTTAATGTTTTTATTATTTGACTAATAAATGATAAATTTACATCACATCCAAATCTTAAAAATACAATAATAATTTTATAATAATATCAAGAGATTTATTATGATATATTGTGTATATGCCAAACAAATGCATTTTAAAAATGATGTAGTCTTGACTACATCAGAATTTTAATTAATTCCGGTCTCAATAAAGTGATTTAGATAGTTTTATTTTTCATTTTTATTACTTTTTACAGTCAATTTCCTTTATGAATATCTTCTTTAATAGATAAGCAATCAGCAACAGTCAATTTCCTTTATGAATATCTTCTTTAATAGATAAGCAAATATATTTGATTGCATTAAAATTTTAAATAAATAAAATGATAGATTAGCTATTGTATTTACTGAAGTATTCTTTAATAGATAGAGATCATACATGTAATATTCAGTTATGAGTTGGAACACATTTTAGCTCATTTTTATTCATAATCCATACTTAAAACTGATGTAATTAGATAATACATAAATTATTCGCAGTTAATTCACAAGATGTGCAGACCCTTCAAGATTTTTCATTTAAAATACTTTAGTTCGTCAAAACATTTTCTTCTCTTAGCAAACTTAATATAATAGGGCAAAGATTTTTAATTCAAATTAAACAGAAATAAAACACAAGCGTATTAATCATTTTCTAATCAAAATATAAATATCATTAACTTATATCATAGACTTATAAATATCATAGACTTATACTAAAACTCTTCTAGTTTTAAACCTTCTAATATTTTCACATTTTTAATAACTCATTTTTGTCACCTTATCCTATATTTTTCATCAAAAAACAGAGAGAAAAATCAACACAATTAAGGAAATGTGTGATTATTAGGAACTTCGACTAAATAATGCCCGCTTTTATTTTTTTAATTTTCCATGCAATATACCTGTAAGCATTCAAATGATATCTCATTAAGTCTAACTTTTATTTGATTATCATGCATCAGTTGGCTTAAAATAGCGTTTTTATTAATCAATATTCTAATATTAATCCAGAATTTGAACATTTGCTGTTATACTGAATTAATTAAATTAAAAAAGTTAATTAATATTTCTAATATTTTTATTTGGAATATATTTTTCTGCATTATTTTCTGTGGCTATGAAATTGCTTCTTAGTAAGTTTTTTAGTTTTAATGTTTTCATTTATTTAAGTTTGAATCGCAACTAAATAATATACTTTTCTGCTAATTTTATTTAAATTTTCCTCCGAAACTATCAGTTGATGAGGAAATAAAACATACTATAATTGAATTAAATCATTATGAGTCGATTTTTCATTACACATTTTTCTCTATCAAGCGTACTTTTTTATCTGTCTATCTATCTATCTATCTATGTATCTATCTATATATATATATATATATATATATATATATATATATATATATATATATATATATATATATATATATATATATATATATATATATATATATATATATATATATATATATATATATATATATATATATATATATATATATATATATATATATATATATATATATATATATATATATATATATATATATAGTTGTGTCTACTATATATATGTAGTTGTGATTAACGAAATTTATTCCAAAATCTCACATTTTTTACTTTACTCTCTCTAATTTATTATTTTCCTCTGGACTTGTGCAATATTATTTACATATTTAATGAAAAATTCCTTATGCTTAACAACATAAGGAAACATTAATTAGAAACAAGCATATCCTTTTGATGGAGTAAGTTTTAGTTAGAAACACAAAACTGTTTTAACATTTTATGTCTGACTATATACTAAGCATTTCCTTTGAAATTAAAAACTTTGTTTCATATGCGAAAATTTTTTATATTAATATATATTTTATTCACTTGCAAAATATCGAATCTTTGTACGATATCTTTGCCTCTTTATAAACCGCAACTAGCCACAGAATTGCGAGAGTTCATATTGTTTGCCCCGAAGTTTTGACATCATTGTCTACAATGTTAAAATCATTGATACATCATGTCTTGTAAATTTATGTGACTGATTTTTTTATCTAAAACTTGGAAAATCTTTTATGCTAGTATTTATTTTTACCGGACTCCAACTATTATTTTAAATGACCGAAGAAAAATTTCCAGTTAAAGCGTTTTATTTGTAACACAAATATCATGGCTGATACTTTTACACTTCAGTGGTTTCTGAAATCAGATATTTTCTTGATAGCGATTTATTATCTAGAAACGTTTGTCTGCGTAGACTATAAAAATTATCATTCTTTCTATGACTAAAAATCTATGACCCATATCTTCATCTTTTACAGGTAAGAATTTCTAAGATGATAAAAATATTTTATTTTTGAAGAGTGAATGTTTTATTGCAAAATTCACATCAATAGAAATTCAATTCTTTTAACATAGAAAATTAAGTTTTCCCTTCTTATTAATCTCTGTCCATGAATCGCATGTTACGCAATTTTTGTTTTAAAGTAGCTATAAACTCTTAGGATGACTCTTATATTTAGCTTTACAATTTAGTAAATGCTTACATAATATAATCAAAATACTTAAATTTTTGTTTAGTGTATATCAATTAATTAAACATTACTAATTCTTCATAGGGTACAGTATTTTTTTTTAAAGTTTTACACTTTTACAGTTTTAATATTTATTGCTTTCGAATATTGAGTTAAAATTATAAGACTTCGAAAAGTTTTATAAATCTTATTTGTTTCATCAACTATTTAACTTAAAATATAGTCACGTTAATAATCTCCATTGAAAAACATTTTAATCGATTTTTGTGCTGAGTACTTACAGTTGCTATACTATATTTGCTTAAATGCAAATTTTAACCAATAGATATTCTTTTTCAAATCTTCATTTTTTCTTTTTTGCTTATGACAATTTTACTGACTTCACTAATGTTTACATATAATTAATGACCAAATCTTCCTAATTTTTAAAGTTTCTACTTTATCATTCTTATTTTCCTCTGGACTTGTGCAATATTATTTACATATTTAATGAAAAATTCTGAATCATAAAATTATCTGTCTCATGTATTCATATTGGGGACTTGTCTTTGCAATACAATTGAATCTTCCATATTTAGTAGAATCTTATTACGGTTTACCATTATCAGATTTTTTATAAATAGTTGAACAGTTTCAGAATTCTTTTGTTCAAACTAAGCTATTAAAATATAGATAACTAAATAGTATCACATTAATAAATAGTGTCAAAAAATATCCCATACATATAATTTTACTTATAAATTTTTTATTTAAATACTTAAGAAATTATACGTATCTAATAAAGATACACATTATTAAATTTTATTTAATACTGTAAAAATTGAAAATAACTTATAATGACTTATAGTTCCAAATGAAATACATAACTACTGTTATTAAAATTTGAACTTTCTTAAATGTTTATAGATTATTTACACATGATACTATTCCTTCAATCGCATAGCAACCGCAAATTTAGCATCTATTTCTGAATTACTTTTGTTTTTTTTTATACTTTCTTACAAAATATTTTATTTAAAATAAAAATATCTTAAATTGATATATATATATATCTTAGAAATTGTTTCATTTTTAAACACATAAGCATATTTTTCATTGTTCATTTAAGATTACAAATTTTGCTTTAAAGCTTAGCAATCTGTTTAGGTTTTTACCATCATTCTCTTTCAAACTCATAATATTTCTGACGGCTTTAGAACTTAGAATACAAGACTGCAGCTGATTTTTATGAGACTCGTGTAGAGAGACACTAGTATTTTAATCAACAAAATCTTAAATTAGCATCTATCAGTACAGTACAAATTATACGAAAAATTTTCTCAGGTCTCTTTTCGTTCTAATGACTACATATAAGATATTATTCTTATTAACCAAATAAGTACGTGGTTGGTATGAAATCCCAAGAGCATTCTTGGATTTTTTGGAATAAATGAATTTTAACCGACACTTCTCAAAACTTCATTACTTAATTATTAAAAATACAGAAAGAATTTTGTCCTTTTTGAATTTTTTAATCTGTTAATACTATTACTCCAGCTTTACAGATTATTCTCATACCTCTCTGATAAAATGTTCTGATCTTACTGTCTTGAAAACTCCAAGTACTATGTGCAGTATACACCATTCACATAAAAAATTGTTATTCTTTCTATGCTAATTTATTTCTAAATTGTGAGCAAAGAAAAATGCTTATCTTTTGATTAGAATAACTTTCTAAATAATTCAAAATATTATTGATCAATTATGCATTTAAGGAATTTATTTTTTAGTAAGATGATTTATATACAATTATGAAAATAATTCCATTATGTTTTTTTTGCCAAAACAGTGTCTTTTTCAGCTGACAGAGATAATTAATTTAATGAAATTAGTTATTATTTATTCAAATAGGCAACTCACAGAAAAGATAACAAGCTACAAATTAATCAGGCTTAGAAAAATATTTATTTAATATTATTAGCTTACGTGATTAAAAATTAAATGCTCCCGACATGAAATTTATATCATCCACTTATATTTAACAATCTTAGTACAATGTTTCTAAAGAAAAAAGTGTATTAATAGTTTTATATGACTTAAAAAAGAAAAAATTTCTTTAGTTTTGAACGAAGTATATGCCTTAGAAATAAATAAATGAATACATAATAAAAAAGGTTAATAAGAGACATAGAGTAAAAGAAATAAAATGTTGCCACCTTATAACTTCTTTTTTCAGTTCATAAGAAAACAAATTTTTATTCATTAATCCTCTTTATACATTCACTCAAGAATAATATTTAATCTTGTTGAGAGGATGCAGAAAAATATATAAAAAACAATCATGATATTCGACCTTTTAATTGAGAGAACTTTATTACATCGGATTTCACATAGTGTATAATCGTAGAAGATACCTAAAAGAACTATATGAATCTTTATTTTTGTAGATATTTAAATAACATGGCTGCAACGGAATAAAATCGAACTTAAATTTAAGAGATTAGGGTGTTTAAAAATTGCTGTTTGAAAAACTTTAATATTTATTATAAACGCAAGTATTCCAAATATCTTATATTATATATTTGTTTTTTGACAAATATAAATCGTTTATATTGTAAATTTTAATTATTATCTTTATTTTAAGTTAATACATTTAGGACAATACACATTTAAGATTATTTTCCAATGCATTTCCTTACAAGTGCATTTTAAATCGATATACATGTATTTTGGATGAATGCCATTTGATTTTAATCGTAAATTGCAACCTTGCGCAATTAACTATTTGTGTTTTCAAAAGGCCGAAACAGATGAACTTTCTAATATTTTTATAATTTTCACCAGACTTTTTCTATAATATCAATGCTAAATTTATTCATAAAAGATTTTTTAGGTCAGAAACTTTCTACAATCTGAAATAAATCTAAAATTTCCCATTTCAACAAGTAATGGTTCGAATATATACAACCAGTATTATAAAACGAGCATTTATATGTTTTTTCAAAAACAAAAGTAATTTTCATAAAAACGCAATTGTTAAAATTTCTTATTTCATTTTGCTAAAAATAAAAATATTCAGGGATATTTAAAATGTTAAATTAAGTTTGATAGTAATTTCTTAGTTATGAACTTGTAGCTACATAATTTACATTTGTATGTTTTGAAGATAGACTATATGACAGACTCTAACCATTGTCTAATAGCAAATGTCTCGGAAAAATTTTAAAACCTTTACCTAGAAAATGTGTTACTACTGTCTTATATCTGAACTATGTAAAACCCGTGGCAGAAAACCTCGTCTGGAGTTTTCCATATCTCACGAATGCAATGTGAAGAACATCATGACCTTTGTGTGAAGAGCCATGAGTCTACTATTCAACTACGGAATATGAATTGACTTCAGCAACACAGTTGATTATGGTTAATTAAAAATTAAATCCGTATTTTTATTTCAAAAGCAGAATTTTTATCCCTCGAGTTGTTCTTTCAATTGCAACACATGTATTGCAGTATGGTTTCTGCCTTAATACGCTTACCAGTGGTCGCCAAAGTGATGGTCAAGGGACCATTAGTGGTCAACGAGAAAATTTCTCTGGTCCCAAGAAAAATGTGAAATTACTCATCACATTATGTTTCAAATAGTATTGAAACATAAATCAATTTATAAAATACGTGAAAGGTTGTAAAAAGGTTACTTCATAAAATAACGGCACTTCATAGAATAAGACCAAGATAAATAAGTCGTATAGCTGTAACTACAATGTTTTAGCTACATGTTTGGTTTCGTCTCGTTTCACAATCTTCTAACGTTTCACTCTCCTGTTTGTCGCATATGTATAGCAGTTCAAGCATTTAAAGATGGGCTGACCTTAAAATAGCCCACTTTTAAATACCTCAATACAACGTAATGAGTTAATAATAAAATATATTTAGTATATTAGTTGTTTTATCAATATATTCAAGTTTATTTTGTATATTGTTGTTTTTTAAGGCTGGTATGTAACTGGTTTTAAATTTTAACCAAGTGCATATTTTCTTTCGTTTGGTATTTATTGAGATAATATTTATAATTTTATTGGGATTTTATGGTATTTATTGTTATCTTATTTCAAATAAGCAAGAACATCCATCACACTAGGAATGTATAATGATAAATTTTTAATTATTTTATTTTCATAATTTTTGTTTATTTTCATATACTTTATTAATGTAGACATGATGATTTATTAATATATTTTATAATTCTGTTACAATTAATAGTTTCATTTTGTTAACTCAGTACATTTTATCTTTTCTTAGATGAAAATTTCTTATAAATACATTTAACACTTAAAAAATCCTATTAGTAATCCACGGGATTTAAAATAGGAATTTATTTGTCTGTGAGGTCAAAAAGTTTGGAGACTTCTGGGTTTACAACCTGTTAATTGATAATGATATTGATTCATCATTTTTATCAAGGCTAGAAGTTGTTTCTAGGTATTTTCTTACAATTTCCCATTATGCGATCTTTCTTCATTTCTATTGCGATTTTAATATCAAATTTAAATTTAACTACTGCAATTTATTTTTGATTAATTCAATTAAAATTTAATTATTCCAATATGTCGTAGTTCGAATATTGCAAGATAATATTTTCTAATATCTTAAATATTATCACAGATTGAAAACTGAAATGGTTTTCAAATTCTTCAGTTAATGTGTAATTTTGAAAATAATATATGCTTTCATGTCAAACTAAAAGTTTTCACATTTCAGAGTGAAGCGAATTAGTGAAATACAACAGAAATTTTATGCTTGAATAATTAAAAATGTATGAAAAATCTCGTGTGGTGGATATTATTGAATTATGGTAAAAAATTTTATATACTGCAGTGCTATACTTTCAAAATGAAAAAAATCATTTAAAATGTAATAATCGACAAAAATAGGAAAATAAAGAAGTCAGAAGCTTTTTCTTTCATTAGCTTACACTGTAAAGAAAATTCGCAACCTTTAATCAGAACAAAATTTTTAGAAGGTTGATTTTATTAAAAACATTTTATTAAAAATCGGTGTCAAAAGTTATTTGTGCGAAAATTGATTACACCTAACAGACTTTACATAAAAGTAGAAGTTTCTGTGTTAAAAATTGTTTTATTTTATACAAGCATAACATTTCTTATTTCTGAGTATTTTTTTGTATTTGTTTGTATTTGTTAAAAATATTTGATGTTGTCAACTACTCAATGAAAAAATTAATCATTTAATTTTGAAATACTTTACTAAATTAATATACTTTTATTCAGTAATTAATTATATTAGATTCTAGTGCAATTTCGGAATTATTAGTAAATTAGATTTATGTGTACATAACTTCATTAAAACTATAAATATTATTAAATTTAAATGTTTTCTTATAGAATAATTTGAAATTCATTTTTCAATCTGAATGCATTTTAATAAATAAAAACATAAGCAAAAATTACTTTGAACTAGTTGAGGAGAGAATGTTTATTATATGTGAATAATTTACTTTTTTAAAAATTCATTAGATAACGCGGTTATTTTCTTATTCATGTATCAAAACAATGAAGAATATGTTCAATGACAAGGGCGTAGTACTATATTTCATTTGCTTATCTATATATAAAAATACATAGTTTTTTAGCATTAAATTAATCTTGTGATAATTCTTCAACAATAAATAATACTTAAAACAACTAAATTATTCAAATATAATAAAAATTCACTCTTAAATTCTGAAAGTTTAAAAAAATGTCAATATGAATTATAAACATAAATAAAGTGTATTTCAGCTTATATTTTTCATTCTTATTTACATGAATTAAATGAATAATGATATGTGAATAACTTCTCATTTTCTTCATGAACTTCTAAATATTTTATGTTAATCAAAATAATTATCGAATTCGCGGGTGACACACTTTTTCTTTGAAAATAATTTGAAAGCATATTTTCACACACAAATTAATTATCTCTTCTCTTTCCTTATCTCCAACATTAAAAATTAACATAATTTATTAATATCCATTGGTATTGAAATTTATTGCCGCACTGGTAGCATGTACGATGAATGTAAAGATTTTTGAAAATCTGTATAACAGTATGTTTTATCAATAAAAACTTTGTTTTTATTTTCAAAATTTTCAAAATTAGCTAAATTTTAAACAAAACCAAGGAGTACCTGATTCTACACCGAACCCATTTTTTCAATTTTATAAATTTATGTTAATGGAAAAATAACAATAATGAGTGCGTGAAATTTGACAAATAATAAATTTTAATTACAAATAAAAATGTGTGAGAATAAATGGATTTTTCTTCATTTAAGTATTGATCTGAATAATTTTGTGGTTCAGCGGAGAATCAGCTACCATTTGAGTTGGCTTAAAATTTAGTTACATATCTTGGCGATAAATTTAAATTTCTGGTAACCCTGGTAATTCTATCTTTGTATAGCTTTCGTGTAACGGCCAATTTATTAGCCATATCTTGGCTCCTATCATGGAATCAAAAAGATGCCAAAGAATCAGTGGATACCCGGTTGTTAACTTTTATCGAAAAAATTATTATGATTGCATTATTATTAACAATAAAAAAATTTATAAAAATCTTTTTAACATATTTGTATTCCAAACTGTAAGCAATGTTGGGATGTTAAATTGGTGTTATTGATGATTAGTTTTTATAGAGTAATAGCTATTGTTACTTATGGTTTTGTCAATAATAAAATTTAACTTATGGTTTTATAAATATAATTAAAATTTGAAATATTTTTCGTAATTAGCTTATCCTATTATAAATCATAAATAATCAAAAAAATCGCCAAAGAATTAGGGGTGCCTAATTGTAAACTTTTACCAAATTTTGGAATTAAATTTCTTATCTCTTACTTCACCTATCACTTGAAAGATTTCCCAATTAAAAAAAATTTAATTTAAATAAATATTTCTACCTTAATACTTTTCAACTAACTTCTTTTCTTTGTGTAAAAAAATAGTCAATTTTTGATTTTTTCCTTCATACATATATTTAACATTTTCTATCATGGAAAGCTTGACAAATAACACTGATTAATTATCAACCATTCATGGATTAATTTAAAATAAGACATTTTTATTTTTCTATAAATTACTTTACTTGCAAGAAATAATATGTCATTTTATTTAACAAAAAGTTACTTTTGTAGATACTAGATGTCAGAAGTGGATACTTTATCTTAAATTTTTTTTTTTTTTTGTTATAAATATACACTACATTTTGATTCATTGGCTTTGTTATATTTCATAATCACTATTCAATAACACTATTACAGCTATTTCTTTTTTTGTTTCTTTTTTAGAGATTGTTTCTCATTATTTATCACTCTTTGATTCATTCAAAATTCTTTGTGATAAAATATCTATTATAAAAATTAAAAAATAACCTACAAAAATAAAAATTTTAATAAAATTTAGAAATTAAGTTTTTTGTGAGAATTTGTTTGCAGCAATTTCTTTTAATTAATAATTGAAAAATTCTATACTGTATTGTTTTTTCCTTTCAGTAATTTATTTTACTGAGAAAGACTTATAAATAATAGAAAATTTAATGATTTATTGCTATTCGAAAAATATATTTATTTCAATATGGTTGAGGAAAAGTACACCACTAAAATAATTAGTTTTATTTTATATCTAGTAAAGATGACATTTTCTTACGATTTTTTCTTAAGAAATTCTGAATAATCTTAGTCTATAATTTAGGATTTTTTAGAACTCTCTCTCTATAACATTTATGTATATATGTATATATATATATATATATATATATATATATATATATATATATATATATATATATATATATATATATATATATATATATATATATATATATATATAACCTAAGATTACTATTTCAATAACTACCAAAACTTTATCCTTATAAGTAATTGAACAAAAGCATTCTGCTTGCGTTGCGTCATTTAATTATCTTCAATGACCAACATATTGCTAGAAAAGAAGCACCATATTTTCCATTCACAATTTTTAAAATGATTCTGTTATTTTTACCAGTTTGTGTGGAATCAGTAACTAAAACAAATAGATAAGTTCCACAAAATTAATTGCTTAGTTTTAAAATATTAAGATTCAGAATTACAATCGAGAGCTAACTACTGTTTATTAGACAAAATTGAAAATGTCTGTAAATTACTTTTAAATATTTTAAGCTAATTTTTATTTGTTTATAAAATATTCTACAACTTTAAAATTTAAAATATTTTTAAAAAAATAAATTGAAATTATTAACTGTTTTTTATAATTTTTTTCTCTGGCCTAAAAATAAATATGACATAAAATGTGCTGCTGCGTTTTCATTTAATAAACACAGAATTTTATTTTACTAATTAAAATCATATGAATTCAATTATCACTGAAAGTTAAAGGTATCATTCATCCATTTTCTTTACAAAACTTTTCATGGGAAAAGATATTAGTTTAATTCAAAGGAATTAGAATCTAATATAGTTTACGTGAATTTGCTATTTTATATTTTTCTCAGCTATTAAATGATATTTTTATTAGAAGAAAGAATTTTCTTTTATCTATAAAGGTCAGTAATAAAATATAAATATCTAAGACAATTAATAAAAGTTTTGAGCACAAATAAAATCTTTGATAAACCGTTATATTTATTTATTAATTTATTTTTATTTTTCAATAAGAATAAAGAATATTGTTGTTCCGACCCTGTATACCCAATGTAAACTTTTAATTTCTTTGTGCACCAGATGGCGCTAACATAAAACATCGTGATTTGTCAGTCAAACAATAAAATTTGAAAACAACGGAAGTGTCGTTTCTGTGTACGAATATTTTGGTTCGTCTACTGCAGGAGCATGAAACTAGCTTAAAATGATTTTGGTGAATGCATAGAAGCGGCCAACGACTGTTGAATCATAAAACAACAACAAAACGATTGATTGAGAGAAAGTCACAAAACCAAAATGGATACCCTCCTTAAAACCAAAAAGATAATAAAATGTAAGCTAACTTGTTTAATTTCACAAGTCAATAGCTTATAAAATCAAACAAATTCTCTTTCTATTATTGAAGTGTATGAAAATAACGTAAATTCTTCAGACAATGAAATAAACAAACTAAAAAATGATATTCTTTATGCATGTTCTGAATTAGAATTCGATATATTTGAAAGCGAAATGCATGAACTGCTTTCTAAATTAAATAATCTAAAAATTATTCTTAAAGACGAATCAAGGAAAATTTCTAAAAATGATTGTAGTAAAGAATTAACTAAGTCAACAATGTTAAACTTCCTAGAATAGAATTACCAGTTTTCACTTCTAATTACATAGGTTGGATTTCTTTTCTTGATTTATTTTTATCGAGTGTTGGTAATAATGATAGTTTAAGTAATAGTCAAAAATTGAAATATATTAAACTTTTCATTAAGGGAGAAGCATATACATTATTACAGTCTATTCAAATTATAGATGAAAATTTCAAATTAGCTTGGGATATGCTTACTGAGCACTTTGAAAACGAAACAGAAATCATAAACGCAACATTAAATAAATAAATTTCTCAGCCTATTCTTTAACATGAATCAGCAGCAGGTTTGAGGAAATTAATACAACACAGCAATGTATTGATACATTAAAAATCCTGAAACAGCCTGTTGAGCATTGGGATACAATTATTATTTTTCTTTTAAAGAGTAGGCTTGATAATGAAACACTGAGAGTATGGGTGTTAGAACAATCGAAAAAAAAGTTTCTTCTTTCGCTGAATTCAAAACATTCATGTTGAATAGATCGTGTGCCCTTTCGTCTTTGGCCAAGTGCCAAAAAGATAAAGTAGATCAATTTGATGGGAAAACTATTGCAACTGAAAAACAAAATAAATATTCTTTTTCATCTCAGATCGTTTCTAATTTATGCATTTATTGTTGAAATGATTCTCATTCGCGATTATATTATTGTGATTGTTTTTTAGATCTTCCAGTAAAAGAAAAAGGGAATGTAATTAAAAAACATCATTTATGCGCTAATTGTTTAAAAGATAATAAAACTCATCCTATTTCTAAATGTCGCTCAAGCATGTGTAAATTATGTTCGAAACCTTATAATACATTATTGTGTTCAAAAAATACAGATGATACAAAAATTGACACACAAACAACAGATGAACTTTCTACTATTAATAGCAATAATGTAGTTGTACCTGTAACAAAAACAGTTTTATTGCCAACAGCAATTGTTAATGTTAAAGGCATTAATGGTACATTACATAAATGCAGAATTCTTATCGATTCAGCTAGCCAAGGCTCATTTATTAGGGAAAGTTGTGTAACTTTATTGCAACTTAAACGCAATACAGTTAACATAAATGTTGATGGACTTAGTTCTCGGAATGTAAGTAAGGTCTCAGGTTCGGTATCATTGCATATATCATCTCTATTTTATAAAAACACACATATCACTGTAGATGCATTAATTATACCCAAAATCACTTGTGATCTTTCTTAATTCAAAATTGATGCTTCAGCATTAACTTCATTCAAAGAAATACAATTGGCCGATGTTACTTGCTTGCAGCCTGGTCCTATAGACATTCTCCTAGGTGCAGATGTGTTTGAAGAAATCATGATCAATAGAAACATTACTATCCCTGGACATTCGTTAACTGCACAAGAAACAATTTTCGGATTGGTTGTTTTAGGCAAAACAAACAATATCTCAAAAACAATAATTACAAATCACGCTAGTTGTACCACAATCGAGTATCATCTTGATAAATTTTGGCAACTAGAAAAAGTTTCTGAAACAAAACCTTATTCAAAGAAGAAAATCGCATGTGAAAATTACTTCGAAAAAACCTTCTTTCGTGATTCTACAGGCAGATTCACTGTCAAATTTCCATTTAATGACTCAAACAATGAGCTTGAATCATCTAGAGACATTGTATTGCGCCGTCTTCAACAAATTGAACGTCGCTTTTCTAAAAATCAATCTCTACTTGAACAATATCATAAATTCATGGATTACTACATAAAACTGGGACACCTGGAATTAATTCCTGAAAGTGAACTTAATGTTCCAGCCAAATCTAGCTTTTATCTTCCACACCATCCTGTTCCCAACAAAAGTGGCGACAAGTTCCGGATAGTGTTTGATGGATCTGCTAAATTATCCAATGGTGTTTTCTCTTAATGATATACTCATGGTGGGACCGCTAATACAGACTGATTTAACACTACATTGGTAAGCTAACACATCAAAGTTTTACGAGACTATCGAAGCCAATTGATTATTTTGATTCTACAATTATGAAAAAAACATTCGGAGGAAACACATTTATACACAGAACAAAAAAATGATAAAAACTGGAATCCCCTTCCACTAGAATAACTACAGGTTTTTTTAGGAATATCAATTATGATGGGTATTAATAAATTCCCTACTTTAGAACTGTACTGGTTTTCTGAACTTTTCTTAATAACCACGAAATATCATCAATAATGCCGATAAAGAGATTAAAAACACAGTTATTCCAACCAAATATGCTTGCTAATGGTAATCAAAAGGCTTTTCCTAGAAATGATCCAGGATTTGACAAATTGTACAAAGTAAGTCTTTTAATAACGCAGTTTAAAAAAAAATTAAAGAAGAATAGTCAAACTCTTCAGTATGATCTATTGACGAAATCTTGGTAAAGTTTCAGAAAAAATCCTCTATGAAGCCATATATGCCAGGAAAATCTGTAAAAAGAGGAAATAAGATTTGAGCAGGATCAGATGCATCCAGTGGTATCTCTAATTTGAGGTTTATAGAAAGAAAATAGCCATTTTAATTTCCTTTAGGTGCTTGTTTAGTATATGCTTACATATTAAATGCGGATAGCCATAACATAGCTAGAAATTCTCATCTTTAAATTAAGTTAAGAATAGCTCTGGATTAATAGGAGGATTTTTCAATAAAAAGTGAAAGTTGCAGTTCCACTGGAAATCAGAACAATTAATGTTGGAACACACGTGTCAGAAAAAAGGAGGAACATACAGGAGATGTAAAAGTTGTAGCACTAAAACTTACCAGAAACGGATGAAAGTGCTATGTTTAACATCTAATATTTCGTGCTGTGCAGTCCCTTGCTTTATGTTGCTTCACCAAATTAGTTAGAAATAAAAATTTGGTAATTTTCATTGTATTTTTTAACTTTATAAATAAAATACATTTTTATTTTGAAATAAATAATAAAAAGTATTTTACAAATATGTATATTTATTTGTGAAATTATTTGTATTTCTTATTTTTTCTATTGACTTAGTCAGTAAAATGGCATTGCTTGTTTTGGGCGGCAGTACACATGTTACCACACCTGTTATTGAAAACAGCTACTACAACAAAATTTTAAGTATACTCTTTTTGGTCATAAAAGAACTTTTTTTCTCTTATTATAACATAAAATGTAAAATTTGAAAGAAAACGTCCAGTGGCCTTTAAAGGATATTAAACTGGTAGTTTTGAGAAAATGATTTGATAGCCATCAGGTTAGTTTTTAGATAAATCGATCTGCAAATGATAAGGTTATTTAATATTTTTAGCTAAGAGTGAAAGATTTATTGAATAACAGAAACTTCCTCTCAGCATTCTATATTGATTTTAAAAATCACGTGTGAATTAGTATGGGGTGAGGGACTGCATAAAAATTCTTATATTTTAGTACTGGTGATAGAATGCTGCATTGGTGTGAATTAGTATTGGTGTGAATTAGAATGTTGCATACGTGTGAATTAGCATGGGGTGAGGGACTGCATAAAAATTCCTAGATTTTAGTATTGGTGATAGAATGTTACATTGGTTGGAATCTTTCCTCGACCAATGACTTTGCTATATAAAATATGGCAACAAGAGTTCTCTAGATCATATAATCTCCAGACAAGGTTACCAAAGGAAGGAGTTAGTAGTTGTATTTTGTTCATTATCCAAATTAATGATTTGGTTTCCTGCTTGGAGTCATTTGATGGCCTTAGTGGCTTGCTTTCTGTAGATGACTTAATTATATGGACGCAAGCATAAAAGAAGATTGCAAAGTTCTATGAAAAACTGAGATAAGTTTTTCTGATTTTTTGCACCGAAAATAATATTATCGTTAACTTTGATAAATCCGAAATGCAGTCTTTTTCGTTAACCAACCAGACTTTTTAATCCAATTTAATTTATCATGACATCATATTTAAAACAACAGACGGATTTAAACACCTAAAGGGTTATTCTTGAAAATTAACTACATTGGAAATCTCACATTGAAGCATCGTCCGAGCGAGTAATCACCAGTGTTAACTTTCTGAAGAGCTTAGCAGGATCGATTTAGGGATGTACCAGCTAAATATAACATAATGAACTTTTATCTGCCCTTGATTATATATTGATGCGAACCACTTATATCATGCAGTGATAGATATCTAAAATAAGGCTCTGAGGGTTGCGGCTGGTGCTTTTAAGTCAACCCCAATCGAGGCTATGTTATTCTTAACAAAAAAAATAAACAGATGTTCAAAATATTGTTGAAAAACATGCTTTGATCCTCTATTTGAAAAACTTATATGAATGTTTAACCCCTTTTGGACAAATTATTGACCAAAACTTCACAACTTTAATTTTCCTCAAATAGTCTACTCTGTTAGAAAAAATTTTCAATGTTGCGATGCGGTCCCAAATTCTTTAAAACCCCAAAACCATATTATGTCAGGAGAAATTATAGCAAATCTACTTGTATTGCATTAATAATTTTATTGCATAAAATATTTAAGAAGCAATATATTTCTATGTGACTTTTGTCTGAATGTATCTGCACCACCATATAATACAAATTAGTTAGCCAGAAAAGAAACATTATACCCGGAACTAATTAACGCAAGTATAACTGCTATTTTTAATCTTTCATCATGAAGATCTTTGACTGGGTCTGGTGTTGAACTTACAACATCACAGGTATGAAAATGAACACTTTTTATCAAGAGATTACAGTGTAACAACCAATTGCCAGAGAAGCGAGTGACGTCACCCATGTGACTGCTTGCGTTATTGTGTAACCTAAAACCCTTTTTTTTTTTTCAGTATGCATCCGGCACTCGCCGAGCAATGTTTTGATTTAGTTAAGAAATAAATGCTTGAACTTCTGTTTTTCAAAGTCATTATTGATAATTTCTGTCTTCAATTTAAATGTCGCGTAGATATTTCGGCCCATAATTTTATTATGTTACGTTGATAAGAATTCCATTTTTATACATGATCGAGAAATCGAATTCGGAATTATTCAAATTAAAATGAAACATAACATACTGTGTTCCTAAAACATCAATATGGGAAAATAAAATATGTTAAGCCAGTATACTTCCCATTAAGATTTTTAAGCTCGATAAAATTCTGTGGTGAATTTCGAATGAAGCCAAGGAAATATTTTAATTCTTCACAAGTTTTACATATAAAAGCTCACGAAATCAATACTTTTGAAAAAGGTGAAAATGAAAAATTACGTAATTGAAAATGATAATCAAGAAAAGCATGAAAATAAACTTAAAGCATGATCACAATTTGATTGAACAATATCTAGAAATGTTTCCATCCAAGCCAGATAGAATAAATTTATTTGAAAGAATCGAGGGTAATTGATGTGAAATGAAGAGTTGAAGTGAATTGTTGTCATTTTCTTACCGACTGTTGATAAATATAAAACCTGGATTCAGTTTTTATAAGAAGGTATTAAGTAAATCTATGTATATGTTTTATTTAAAATAAATTTTCCAAAATTGATTTATAAATATATTGACCTTATTTTCAAATGACTGATTTTTTATTCTATTTATTATAGTTTTATATTAATTTAAAATAAATTTATAATTCTTATGCACATTTTCTGTCTAATGTTAAAGAAATTGTGAATTTAATTCGTGATAAAATTATCTAGAAGTTTCAGTATATTTTGCCTTAATTTTTGATGCAATCCTAATAAAGAACATAATGATCTAACTTGTTACAATATGTTGAAAAGTTTTGTATTTTAAAAGTTGAAAGTATGGTTGTATGTGTATCCTTGATAAATAAAGTAACTGAAAAATGTAATGTTAAATGATTACTGATTCACAAAATATGTTATTTCAGCCTTTTTAATGTAATCTTTTAATACATATTGACTGTAAAGGTATTTTTACTTGATTTTAAATAATATGGAAATTGTAAAGTGATCAATTGCATTGGAATTTGACAAAACGGCATCGAGTTCCATTTTTTTTCTTTTTCTTTGGACCCTGTTGTTCCAAAATTTTTTTTCAAATAAACATCCTTTAAATAAAAAAATATAAAAAATTATCTGAATATATGTGTATGGGTGCGATGGATTATTAATCTATTTATGAAAGCATATTTAATATATTATTTAATCTGACACATCAGAAACTTATGAATCATTAGTGAAAAATGTTGCTCTTAGGAATAAATAATTATTTAAATGAACTGAATCTATGATGTGATTAACATTTTCTTCAGCTAAAAATTCTCCTTTTAGTTCTAGAAAATGTAAATCACATTACATTATCTTTACTGGTCACCAAAAGCAAAAAGTAACGACTTATAAAAAAATGTGGCCGATTTTTCTGTTCTGATGAAGAAATTTACTGAAAGTAGTTAATTGTCAAGTATAAGTGGATCTTAGCAAGGAAACTTACTTATGGTTCATTATGAATAGTTTTTAATTAAAAAGATTTATTCAAATAATTTTCCTTAATGGAATAATAGAATTACATTTAATTCACCTCTTAAAGAAACTACTTAATAGTATCATTTGTTAGAAGATTAAAGTTAGTGATCCTCTTTTTTGTTATATTTTCTCGTAATTGACTCACTTCATTTGATGTCAAAGTCACATTTCAAGTAGGTTATTTTGCAAAAAAAAAAAAAAAAAAAAAAAAAGGCAGTTATCAATGATATAAACTATTTTATTATCATCTATCATTTCCTATAAAACATTTCTGATTACAAATTTCTTATGCCTTTATAAAGATTTCATTACTTATCTAAATATGTTTTTCATTCATTTGTGAAAAATATTCAACTTATTATGCGTAGAAGAATTTAAAAAATAAGTATTCAATGGTTTTTTTTATTTTTAAATATGTATGAAAATTAAAAAGTATTGCTACCAATTTGCTGGATAGAATTGTATATTTACAAAATTCAAATGCGAATATACATAATATAGTGTAAATCTACATTTGGAATTTGTCACTTGACATGTACCAATAGCAGAAGTGATGCCGGGTGATGAATTGACTCAATTCAGTGATTAAATGGTTTAAATTGTATTGTATATTTTATGGAAAATAATAAAATTTTATGTCAGAATTCTTATTTATTTTATTATTAAAAAAATGTTTTAAAATTTTACCCTAATATTATAGTTTTGCAAAATAAAGTGTTTTTTTATCCTATGACTTGATGCAATTTTCTCGTCAAGTACTATACAGTTTTTCTGTCAGCTTAAATTGTGCAATTTCTCACAATCTTTTGACTTTCAAAATTGTAATCTCACTTAATGTTCAACTTTTAATATTGCTTGCTTGTTCACTCTCAAACTTTAAATGTTATTTTACACAATTTTTATTTTTGAATATTTCATTTTATTTGCTTATATATGTATATTTTATTTGCTTTAAATATTTAATTTTATTGCATTACCAAAGAAATGCTTGGTACTTTTCCATTATACTGTTCGCAAAATAATCGCAGTAATGGGCAAGAAATAAAATTTTAAATTACTGTCGTAGATATTCTATTCACATCGTAAAACATTTAAACTTTTCTAAAATGGTTTATATTAGAAACTACTTAAAAATAATACAAATATTTTATTTACATTTTATAAATTGAATAATTATCACTTATTGACAAAACCTATTTAAATGCCAATGTTTTCTAGTGAAAAAGGGCTTAACAATAACATTGATGATTGATTGTGTACATATATACTACTTTGTTTTTCAATGAAACAAAAGTATATTTTGCTGTATTTAACTGTTTTCTACCCTTAGCAACTTATAACCATAATGCTCCTTTTAATGGACACAATTATCATTAAGGCATTTTCTGCATCAACTTACTTTACTTTAGTTTTGTTTATCACTCATGAGTTAGTTTTTGCGCAAAAAAGGAAAGAAAAAAAAAGAAATTCTATTGGAATAAGTTAAAATAAAACATTAAACCATTAAAATCATATCTGTGTTATATTATTTTTGCTACTCCTTTATAAACTTGGTATTTCTATCTTCTTCTTAAGGTTGGGTTTGTATGTCATTGGCACCTCTGCTTTAATTAGCATTTTGTACCATTAACTTCAAATCCAATGTTTCCTAGTTCCAGTTACTTGGGTCACCCACTTTATTAATAAAGTCATATAACCCTTTAATAGAGTTTAGGTGTAACTCTCTAGTATGGATAATGCCTAAAGCAGTTAATCTAGGGAGGGCAAGAGCCTCGCATTCGTAAATGATATGCTTGGCCATTTCCTCTTGCGTATGACATTTCCTACAGATAGTCTTGCTGAAACAGTCCCATTTTATGAAGGTGTTTTCTGAAGTAGTAGTGCCCAGTTATGAAGCCTACGATTAAATGTATCTTCTGCTTAGAGCATCTTAGAATTTCAGAGGCAATCCTCGCTGATGATCCACAGATCATACTTTTAGCGTGGGTTTGACCAGGAGTGTTGAGCCAAGCTTCATACATCTTCCGTTTTTCCCATCTAACAACATTGGTTTTTGCGGTCTTCAAATTGATCCCACAAAAAAGTTCTGCACCAATGGGAACAAAAGACGATCCTTGTTTAGCAAACTCATCAGCCCTTTCATTACCTTTGATACCTTTGTGCCCTGGCACCCATACAAGGATCACCTTGTTTCTAGTTGCCAGTTCTGTAAGAAGGTTTCTACACTCCAAAATCATTTTAGATTTGATTTCGAAAGAACTGAGCGCTTTTAAAGTGGCTTGACTGTCACTAAAAATGAGAATCCGCTTACCGTAGTAGCCCTTCCTCATATTTAGTCGAAGACACTGGATAATGGCTGAAACTTCTGCCTGGAAGACCGTAGTGTAGCACCCAAGGCTTACAGACAGGCTAGTTCTTTGTGACGTGCCACATACTCCCAGCCCTGAGAGGCTGTTTTTCAGTGCTGTTTTCAGATCTGTGCACCAGATTAGATTTCCTGTATTAGTTTCAAACATGTTGTTATCCCATTCGTCTCTAGTTGGAAAAACTATTTCAAATGTCTTATCAAACATGTATGATTTTTCCATGATGTCTGAGGGCATCAGGAAATTAGGATCTTGAATTTTCCTGGTAATGCCCCTGTGCCCTTTGGCAACATGCTGGTCATACCAGTGGTTTTGCAGCTTCATTCTGTATGCAGTCATTCTGGCAGTGTTGCAGATGAAGATGTCTAAGGGAGTCAGATCCAACATAGCCTCTAATGCTCTGGTTGGCACGGTGGACATAGCTCCTGTGATGCAGAGACAGGCCAATCTTTGTAGACCTCCTAGTCTGTCAATAACAGTCTTCTGTTCCACCTTATGCCACCAGATCACACTGGCATATGTGAGAATGGGCCTGACAATAGCTGTGTACATCCATAACATCAGTTTTGACTGTAAACCCCAGTTTTTAGCAAGCATTCACCTACAAATCGTAATGCTTTTCTTTGCTCGGTTAATTTTATCATCAATGTGCTTATTCCAGGTGAATTTCTGGTCTTAATAAATGTCCAGATACTTCACCTCTGAAGCCACATTGATTTCAACATCAAAAAGTCTGGGTATGAAAAAACCCTTCCGTTTCTTTTTGCGTGTAAAAGGTACAAAGTAGGTTTTCTGAGGATTAACCATCAGGTCCCTATCCATGCACCATTGACCTACATAACTTAGAGCATCCTGCATGAGATGACACGTTATGTCGAAATCTTTGCCAAGGATAAGGATGACAATGTCATCAGCATATCCTTGCGTCTAATAGCCCCTATCATTTAAATGTTTTATAAGGATATTTACAACTAGGTTCCAAAGTAATGGTGACAGAACACCTCCTTGAGGACAACCTCTAGTAGTCTTTTTTTCAAATGATTCACCGAAGATATTCATTTGTATACATCTATCCGAAATTAAGTCCTCAATCCAAGTACACAGGGTCTGATTAATCCCTGCCCCTCTAAGTGCATTGAGGATGGATGGGAAGTGTTATCAAAGGCACCCTTTATGTCGAGGAAAGTTGCCAAGGCAATTTCTTTTTGATCCAGAGTGGTTTCAATCTTGGAAACTAGCTGATGTAGAGCGGTTTCAGTAGATTTGCCGGTTGGATATGCAAATTGAAGAGCATGCAGGACTATTACTACCCAAGTAATCTCTAATATGCCGATCAATGATTTTCTCAATAATTTTAAGAAAGAATGTAGAAAGACTGATTGGTCTGTAAGACTTGGCCTGGTCATAGGTGTCCTTGCCAAGTTTAGGAATGAAAACAATTCTAGTCTTCTGCCATATCTTTGGTATGTAACCCAGCGCTAAGCTAGTTCTGTAAATTCTAGTTAGCACTGGTATGATAGCCTCCTCTGCCTTCTGGATCATGATGGGCATAATTCGATCAGGCCCTGGGTTTTTAGAGGGTTAAAGGCAAAGATTGCCCATTTATCAATGTTGTAGTTTACGATATTTTTAGCAATGGTCCATTGATCGCTATTGACTCTTTGCAAAGAGCCAATGCAGTGCTCCCCTTCGTTGCTATAAATATCTCTAGCTCCTGGAAAGTGGGTTTTGGTCATAATTTTTATAACCTCTTTCCCGGAAGTAGCAAAATTACCCTCCTCATCCTTTAAGGTGCCAACCAAAATAGGTTCATCCCTTTTGAGAAGTTTTTGGAGTCTAGCTCCTTCAGAAAAAGAATCTACCTCTTCACAGAACTTCCTCCAGGAGTTAGTTTTGCTTTGCCTAACAAGTTTGTTATAATTAGTGAGGGCAGTTTTATAGTTCTCCCATTCACCATTTTTCTTGTCTTTATTAAAAATTTTTCTAACATTTGCTCTTTTGGCTGCTAGAAAGTCATTCCACCAAGAACATTGGAGTTTATCATCGTGCGAATAGGGCAATTGTTGTGATAAGAATTTAGAATACTACTCTGCAGAAGGTCTGCTGTAACTTCTAGATCATAGTTGTATCTAATAGGTCTGTTCCCAAGCTCAACCAACCCAGTCAGTTCCTCCTGGAATTTCTTCCAGTCCGTCCTAACTGGGTTTCTGAATATGCGATCCAGACACACATTAGAGTGAATTTCAAAATGGATAGTTTGATGATCTGAGCCAGAAGGTTTGCCATCTACTTTCCAATTTTTGATATTTTTACTAATCAGCGTTGTTGCTATAGTAATGTCAATTACTTCAGATTGATTGGAAGTAATGAAAGTTGGTTCGCTGCCCTCATTTAGAATATCTAACCCGTAGTTTAGAATAAATTCTAAAAGGCACTCACCTCTTTTATTTGTGTCCATACTTCCCCAGACAACATGGTGAGCATTACAGTCTAGTCCTAGGACTACCTGTAAGTTGTTATCTCTGCAAAAGTTCATGAGCTTGTGCAGAGAATAGTCAGGTGGAGCTTTCTCTTCATAGGGCAGGTTTACGGAGCCAAAAAATTTCTCTGTCCCTACCCTCTATGTTGAGTCTGACTTTCACAGCTGTCAGGTCAGTAAGGATAAATTCAGAGAGGAGTAAAACCTCAATGATTTTATGTAACAGTATACAAGTTCTAACATTGCTTTTGGTACAATAGATAAGCTTACCTTTAGTTCCATTGAGGCCACTGATTCTCCCCTTAACCAGCCAGGGTTCCTGAATTAGGGCCAGGTGTATATCCCCAGCAAGAAACTTCTTACTGAGGTTAGTGGTACCACTTCTACTGTGGTGGAGGTTGGTTTGAACTACCTTCAACCCCATCAGCAGGAGCAGGTTTGTCAAGTACTTTAGCCTGCACTTGGTGAAGTCCAATATGGAACTTATGTCCCCTTATACCAAGTGTGGCAGCATCTAGTTCAGGCATACTGAGAATGATGGTCCGCCCAGATGGACAGTTCTTAATGTTAAGAACGTTCCACTCCATTGGAGTGACCCCACCGTTCTGTGCCTCGATTTTTCTTTGGATCTCTTTAGGCTCCAGTTTACTACAAATTTTCGGCAGTTTTGCAATTATCTTGGTGGTTCTGACAAGTTTCTTTGTCTCACCCACCAAAAGTTTTTGCTCCTGCCAGGGGCTTATGTCACTGACATTCTGTTCCAGTCACTTTGAGCTTTCAAGATCTGCACAGTTGACAATAAGTGCCTCATTCTCAAGTTTACAGGATAGGAAGGTTGAGGTAAAACCCTCCTCATTCCTATTTTCTTGGTTAACAAGAGTTCCAGGTCGAGGGCCTGTTTCTCTGTTAGCCATTTTTCCTGATGACTCTCTATTAGCACAGCCATCTTGATCGCTGTGAGAGCCGCCCTATAGGTAAATCCCCCAGGCCCTTCTCTCTTGGCAGCCTTTCCGGCCTTGTCCTGGTCCATTCGGTTGGCGGGACGCTTCTCGCCTTTGGTTGCCTTGGATTTTTCAAACCAAGTCCCCTCAGCGATTTTGCGTTCCTTCACCAGCTTCCTTTTCTAGGCACCAGAAAGTCTCTTTTTAAGCTTGATTCTGGTCGGAGAGTCAGTCATGCTAGTGATAGCTTCCTGTCTCTCACCAGAAGAAGATGGTTTGTAGGTCATTTCTACCTCCTGTGAAGGATTTATTGCTGCCCTATCACTAGATTGCCTCTGAGTTCCCATGTCTTTTTCAGCAACGTCTACTTCAGAAGTTTCACCTGTAAATGCAGAAAGGTTTGTTATTTTCATTGTCTTTTCAGCCGTAAAATAACAGTTAATAAGGTAATATGACAGTCCACCCAGCATTGCCCGAGTTACTGGACAAGGCAAATTACTCTAGAAGTTCGCCAGGCAACTAGAAGCTCCGTTAAGACACCATTACCGCTTTGCCAAATAACCCTACTCACAGGTCGCATAACACCAGGGTTTATGGGAGCTGGTTCACAGCCTCTGATTCTATATTCAAGGCTATCCTGTCATTTCTACAGGACATTCTGCTATCCACCACCTGCCGACACGCCTGGTAGCTGCTCAAGCCCCAGGTGCTATTTCTTTAGTATCATAGATGGGGGTGTAGTGAAAAAGTACCAAATGCTTCATAACTAAATACAAGAAACTTAGTTTTACACATTTTTTTAAAATACATATTAAAAACAATTTTAAAACAACCTGAAAATCAATATTACTATTCTTTCTTAATCAATAATATATGCATGATCAATTTTATCTATCTCTTTTTCATTAATTTCACATACACACAATATAAAAATATGCTATATATAAATCATTAATGTAAAAAACATTTTTATGTAAAGTCTTTTTGTAATTAACTGAGAAATGATACCTGCCTTAGAAATCCTATGCTGTGCATTTTAATAATTTGTAAAATATTTAAAAGACTGTCATTTCTTTATTGATGGTATTAAACAGAATATTAAAAATATTTAATTTGTGAAATCTTAGGTTTGTTATTTTATAATTAAGATTAGTTTTATTAAATAGAATCCTAATAAAGAAAAAATATTTAAAATATGAAGTATTTTATTTCATAATTTTGTTACAAAATTCTTAATATTTTTTGTGGTACATTTTCTTAAATTTGTATCTATCAGTATTTTTTAAAATTTTAATCTGTTCTAAATATAACTATTTTATTCTTATAAGTGGTTCAAGTTAAGTAGATTCTTCTATGTGCAAAAATTTTAAAAATAATATTATTTCTTTCATAACTGGTACTGTGTAGACATACACTCTTTAGGATAGCTGATCAAGTTATGGCAGCTTTGTAATCCTTAGCTTGACAGGAAAAGTTTGTCATAATGACAATAGTACTCTTTTACTTTTTCTTGTAAGTAAATGTAATAGAATATTTATGATATTAAGGTAGATTCCAGGTAATATTACTTACATAAAAAAAGAAGAAAATTAGAGATTTTTACTATCTTAATTTTTTTATCAATTGTATGCTTGTTTCACCCCTCTTCATGCATACTATTCCACTTATATCAGGAATTCATACATACACATACATATACATATGTATATTATAACACATCAAAATTTTATTTAATTATTGAGCATTTCATGAAAATTATTTAACAATGTTACTATTTTGTTAGCAATTTCTATTTTTATTGATTGCAAGGTTATATTTTTAAAGACATATAAATAAAAATTGCCTAATTTATTTGAACATATTATTAATTTTGTTCAATAATACTTTTAATAAATATTAATAAATGAATTGACATATCTAATTTTCTCATAAGATTTAATCATGGGAGTGCCTGCATTTTTTCGATGGCTTAGCAAGAAGTATCCTTCTATAGTAGTGCATTGTATTGAAGAAAAAGTAAGCTACTATTTTTGTCCAATTATTTTCATTATTTTTTTAACTCAAGAATATCGATCTTACTTTCTTATTTATTCTCTCTTTTATGTTAATAATTACTTGTTAGATCAGTTAAAACTGAGATTTAAATAATTTGTGTTTTCACTTAAACAAAATTCTTTATCTGTGAATGACATATATTTTAATTTAATAAAGAAGTTTCTTGTATGTGTACTTTTTTAATTTTACTAACCTGAAATACTAAAATAAGTTATGTAATTCCAATTATCATTTAAATACAATTGTTTCTAATATTAGGAATTTGTCTTAACGTAAAATTAGTCGATAATTTTTTTTTACATAGCATATATGTTCTTATACTTTATTTATTTTTTGCAGCCCAAAATTATTGATGGCCAAAAAATTCCAGTTGACACTTCACAAAAAAATCCAAATGATGTTGAATTTGATAATTTATATCTTGACATGAATGGCATCATTCATCCTTGTTGTCATCCTGAAAATAAGTATGCCAAGTCTAAAATTGATTATTTTTTTAATAAATTCTTAAAATGAAATTTTAGAAAAATATATGATGTTACTGCATCAAATTTCTCATGTAATATACTTAAAATGAAGTAAAATTGCTATTTTTCTTACAAAACAAATATTTCTTATAGACCTGCTCCTAAGGACGAAGAAGAAATGATGATAGCAATTTTTGAGTACATTGATCGTATATTTAGCATTGTGAGGCCTCGGCGTCTTCTTTATATGGCTATTGATGGTGTGGTAAGTTGTATTTTATTTAAAACAATATTTTATAATACAATATTCTTCTATCTTTTTACAAATATTAACTTTAAATTTTTCAGGCACCAAGAGCGAAAATGAATCAGCAGCGATCAAGAAGATTCCGTGCTTCTAAAGAAACTATAGAAAAGGTTGATTTAATATCTCGTTTACGTGAAGAATTAACTAGTAAAGGCATTTCTTTACCTCCTGAGAAGCCAAAAGAAGAACATTTTGACAGCAATTGCATCACTCCTGTAAGTAATTTTTGAATATCTAACATTTTTTTTTATTGTTCTACTAACTGAATGCAATTCCTTCACTAAACTCCATTTAAATCATTTTGTGTCTTATTTAATGAGAATTTACAGTTTACATTTGACCTACCATATGCTTAAATAGTTTAGACTTTATATGGGATAAAACATGTTCTTATATTTCAGGGATCCTTCCTAGTCATTTGGTAAAAAGTGATTATAATTGACTGCTATATTAATGCAATGGTTACTGAATGCATATCAAATATTTTTAGTGAATCAGACCGAAATAAACAAAAATTTAGAATTAATTTAAAAAAAAAAACTTCTGATTGAAGTTTTATTTTTAACATAAAAGGATAAAGTAAGTTTAGCAAAAAAAGTATGATGTAAAAGTAGAATATTTCAAAGTATATTTTAAGTTATAATTCCATATTTTAAATTCTAATCTAGTTATGAATTGAATAGGTAAACAGTAAATTAATGCAATGAAAGCAGAACTTAAATTAGATGTTTTTTTATGTACAATGTACGAAAATGTTCAAGAAACTCAAAAAATTTAGAAAATAACTTTTCACTGAAGTTTAAGTTTAAATATAAAACATTAAAGTTTTATTGCTTCACTCATGAAAATGTAATTAGTGCAAAGTAATTTATTTAACTTATTCTCAAAACAATGATTTATTTCAAAAATGAAGTCTTATGTACAGATTAGATTTAAAAAAAATAATAAAATGCGATATAAAATGCTTGAAATGTATGAAGTTATTAAATGTTGATATAGACTATTTTAATTGGTATTCCAATCAATTTTCAAACAATAAAAAAATTGCATTTGCTGGAAAAAGTAAATAGTTGAGAAAAAAATGCCTAAGAGTAGAGAACTGTACAGAAGGTAAAATGTGCAAAACGTGCGATAAGCGCACCAAACTGGCTTAACTGTTTGGAATGCATTTGCATGATGAGATTTTTGTTTTAAGTGATAAAACTAATGCTTGTACAGCAAGAAGAAATACCTTTTTTTAAATTTTGAAAAATAATATAAGTAGTTATTTTTCTGAATTTTCAGTTTTATAATCTTATATTGTTCTGTGTAAGCTATGTTTTATGTTTACCATAATGCATTAAGTAATGCTGCTTGAGTGCTTGTATTTATTTTAAACTAGGGCACACCTTTTATGGCACGGCTAGCAAAATGTCTCCATTATTATATTCATGATAGATTGAACAATGATCCTGGTTGGAGAGATATTGAAGTTATTTTGTCTGATGCAAATGTACCTGGTGAAGGGGAACATAAAATTATGGATTTTATTCGAAGACAACGTGGTAAGTACTGTTGATTTTAACATCTCATTTGCATTTATAGAAACATGTCATTTGTAACTATAGAAAATGCTTCCTCCATTAACATTTTTTATGTTCAAGAATTAATTTGTAATTTTTCAACTCATACATGAAGTTTAGTCCAAAAAGTATACATCCTCAACAATTAAATTACAAACTATTATTCTTTAATGCAAAAGTTTTTTTAGAAGCAACAAAATTTGTACTAAAATTTAAACAGATAATAAAATTTAAAGCTAAATCTTATGAATCAGTATGGCTACCAAAGGCACCAAACCGGTAGATAACTTTGCCAGAATATATTTGTTTTTAACTTCTAATGTTTGTGATTCATTTTGAGATTTAACTCTTGAAGCTTATGCTTTATAATATTTTTTCTAAATTTATGTTTGAAATGTAACATGTGAAAAGTTATTATAATTCTTACAATTTAAAAGTTAGATATTATAATTTTTTAAAATTGTTTAATTTGTTAATTATATTTTTGAAAGTTATAGGCAAAATTTAATATATTTTTGAAAATAATTTCATTTTAATTTGGAATGTGAGGGAGGTTAATAATTAGATGAGTGCTATATGTTATTTTATATTCTATATAATGAAATTTATTGGGCATAGGGTAGAAATATATTAGACAAATATAGTTTTCTTGTTGAATTGTGCTTCTCAATTAATTAAAACTAGAATAATGTTTGTGGTAATGCTTAGCTTATTAGAAAGTAAGTTTTCATTAATGTAAAAGTTATTTACATTATTGATTTAGTTTTATTTCAGCTCTTATGTTCTTGATTGCATTGCATCAGATGTTTTCCCAAAGTGGTCCTTAATCGAACCCTAAACTTTGTTTAACCTTAACCGAAATTTTCATAAAGATGAATTTCATTGAATTATTAATTTTGCTTTATTGTGTGTGTGCCTAGTAATTTTTGTGTTCTAGATTGCTTTGCATTAGTTGGTTTTTAAAGTTAATTAGAAATGTTAGTTCTTGTTAAAATTGATGATATCTACAATATTAATTAAGAGCTATAGCAGAGTTCTTAATGCTTGCTTGGTATTATTATATGCAGTGTATTTTCTGAAGTGCTTATATATTTTCAATTAATTAAAAGTAAATAATTAAAAAATTTATTCTGTATATTTAATTCATCAAATATAAATAGTATAGATTTTTACATTTATTTTATATCTTGTAATATGTAATTTTTATAAAATGTGAAAGTTTCTAGTAGTTCTGTTATAAATTCAATGAAATGTACAGAGTTTCCATATTTCAAATTGAAAATAGTGTAGGAATGTGATATTTAAAGTTTGAGACTGAATGCGATCAAGATTTTTAATACAGGATATTCTGCAAAACGATGTAATTTCGGTTAGTGGGATAATTGTGCAGTGCTGGGATATGTGAAATGTACAAAATTTCCATATTTCAAATTGAAAATAGCACAAGATTGTGATATTCAAAATTTGAGATTGAAGGCGATCAAGATTTTGAATATTGGATATTCTACAAAATGATGTAATTTTGGTTGGTGAGATATTTGTGCATTGGTGACTGCAAAAATTGGAAATTGTGCCAAACTCATATTTGCTTGTAGTATTTTATCAATTTAAAGTTATAATGGCAGAAAAAATAAATGTTGTTTAAAATATCTATATATGTCTTAATAAAAGTTTCTATGTTTATTTTGTCACTTCTTTATATTCTTTCACATATTCATATATGGATGGATGGAATCATAAAATTAGCCTGTAATATGTAAATGGCTATTGAACTTCATATATCTATAGTCTGACAAGTTTTGAGTATGACCATGAATTTCTGAAATTTATTTTAATGTTTTTAAAAATAAATAATTACAACTATTTTATATGAATTATGATTATATCCACTGAATTGGTTTACTATATATGCAAGTTAATATTTTCATTTCATTAAATCAATTAGTTCATGTATTCAATTTTTCATGTTTTTTCATATAACTAAGAGGTTAATGTAATGACAAAAAGTTTTTTTTTATAAAATTTCTATATTGCATTATGTTAATATTTTATTATGTTCATTTGTCACTAACAAATAAAAATGAAAATATTCAATTTACCATTTTGATAGATATGGTCAGATTTAAAATGAATGAAGTTGATTTACATATAATCATTTTTGTTGATTTTCATAATTTATTTTTGATTCTTTACTTTATGAAATTCTTTTTTTTTTTTTGTTAATGTTGAAAACTAGCAAATTAATGATATTGGAGATTTTCATTATTCACAGTAGCTCTGTATACTGACTTATTAAGTAGACTAAAATACAAACGCACAAACATGTTTTTATAGTTTAAAATTGATATTTATCATTTATGCTGTCTGAGTCATAAAATTTCCAGAAAAACAGGTGAGTAAATTTTGAGATTGAGATTGAGCAACATTAATTTCATTTAATTTTAATACACTAACAAAAATGACAAATTAATGTTTATAATATAATTATTTAACTCTAATTTTATGAAATATTTTCATAGATTATAATTAATATCCTGCATGAAATTTTCTTTTAGCAAACTTTTGTTTTACATAAGATATCTTTTATACCTTTCTTAAAATTGTGTTTAAAAATAAATTCTTAGTAAATAGTATTTCCATTAAGGATTAGGTGCAGCTTGTCCTTACTTGGACCTTGCGCCATTAAACCCAACCAACCAACCGTTAAGGATTATTTAGGAGTATTTCTTATAGTTTTATATAATTAGTTTTTATATGTTTCTTATAAAGATAATCATTTCATTTAAACTAAGAATTCATATTTAATTCTGAAGTGTACAATATTGTCTATCATTTTTTTAAATTTTCTTAAATTTAATACTAATTACTGTAAAAACCCAAGAGTTTATTCTAATATATGCATGCTCCATTTTTGTAAATCAGAAAGTAAACTAATAAGAAAGTAAACTGATTTATAAAACTTCATTCTATTTTAACCTAATTTTTTTAATAACAGTTGGTTTTACTTGTAAATATTCATTATTATTTAATTGCTGCAATGCTGGATTAGAATTATTATAGTTTTCCCTGCAAGACAAGTGTGAAAAATAATTTAAATAATGTCTTCTAATTCATAAGTGAATATCTATTTATGTCTGTAACAGGCTTAAAATCTTATTAGAAGTAAACTATGTTTTATTTTTTATTATTTTAAGACACACTTATCAATGAAAAGATTTCTGGTTTGTAATTTTTCATTTACATATAGATTTCTGTTAATTTGATGATGAAAAATAATTTTTTGCCATTGTCAAAGAAATTATTGATGTTAATAAAATATATGCATATTTTTATACTATATTACCTGTTTCATGTTCATTGCCATAGCTTTTTTGTATAATTTATTTTATTTGTGTATGATTTTATGTAATTATACTAAATATTGTAGAAAACGTATTACTTTAGAAAGTAAAAATAAACTTGAATAAACATTTTGGTTGAATATTAAAGAATTCATAGTAAAATTATCTTTACTTTGTAGCTAATCCTGATCATGATGCTAATACACGTCACTGTCTTTGTGGAGCAGATGGTATTAATTTATTTTGTTAACTGGAAAATTACTTTTATTTATTTATCTGAATAACTTAAAAAAAGTTATAGTTTTTAAATTTTATAATTATTCATATATGAAGAAATTTCTTTGAACATTTTTCTTTTATAAAATTTCATTTTTGTTTTGCATTGTTTTATAACTTATAATGTTATACTTGCCTAAATCTTCAAATTTTTTTTGATATTTGGAATTCCAAATTTTTTCCAGTAAATTATTTGAAATTTATATTGTCATTTTCTTTAAGAGAAAAGTGAACTAACAAAATAAAATAAACATTTTCAAGTGTTTTGTGAATATTTTTCAGATTTTTTCAAAGTCAAGTTTTTCTTATAGTTACAATATACTTCTTCATTCAGTGTTTATTTAAAATTTTATTTTAATAATAAATAAAAAAAATTCTATTGGTATTTTATTTTGTTTTATGATTTCTGATTTAATATTTTATTGGTAGTTTTTGAAATTACTTTTCCTGTTTTGTTGAGATCACTACTTAAATTTCCTAGAATAAATCTCCTTTAATTTTAGGAATTATTCTAATGTGAATATTATTGAAGGATTTAAATTAAAATTAAGAAATAAAAAATATGTGTGTATTGAAGCTATAAATCCAACCTATTTCAATACCTTAAAGGTATTAAAAATAATTTTTTATAGAACATATATTTTGTAAAAGAAAATTGAAAAATTCATACATAGTATTAAAATCTTAAATAATATCATATAACATTTGTGCTAACATTCTTTTTCATCTTGATTTTTATTAATAACAATATTACATATCTTTATGCATATTTATATCAATTTGCCTATCAGTTATTTCTTTTTCATATTTAGTTCATATTTTAGTTTTCTGCATGAAACACAAAAACACTTCTTTAAAACATAAATTTTTTAAGATATTCATTATGTTTATTAGAAATTTATGCTCTCTATATAAATTAATATCTTTATACATTTTTAAAACCTTCTTTTTTCTACAGTCCATTTAATATCATTGAAATTCATTGCTTACTTTAAAAAAATTTCATAACAATGATTTATTTTTTTTAATTAATGAATATTTTTTATATTAGTTTGTTTAGAGAATTACTAATGTTCTTTTTTTCATTGCAGCTGATTTGATCATGCTTGGTAAGTACTGATATATATATATATATATATATATATATATATATATATATATATATATATATATATATATATATATATATATATATATATATATATATATATAGTAAATAAATTGCTCTTCTAATACTGTTGAAGTATTGAATGAGATTTTTATCTTGATTTCAAAAATTAAACTTAAAATCAAAAGCAATAAAATTAAAGCTAATGAAATGTCTTGAATTATAATTTCCTTGTTAAGTTCTATATGAATTACTTATAATAGCTGTACTAGTTAATTAGAATTACATTATACAATGAAAAATTAAATTTGTTTTCAAATGAAAATTACAGTGACAATATAGACTTTTATTTAAATTGTTGATGTAACAATAATTTTTTTTTAAATTAAAGGGTTAGAAGGTTTAAAAAATTATAATTAGAAGGTGTTTTTTTTATAATAAAAATACAACGATATACAAAAATTACTAATATTTTCAACCAAAGTTTGCATTTAATAATAATTAACTAATTATTTACAATGAGTTTCCTGAAATATATTATTATACTCATATTTATATATTTATTTCATTTTTTGAAGTTGTAGTATGTCAAAATGATGTACCCCCAAAATAGAAATATTGGTGTTTAGTGAAATTAATATTTATTTTCCAATTTATATTGAGATTTTAAACTTTCAAAAAGCATTCCAGTAGGCAGATATTCTCTCATATAAGTTGTTGGATATGTTAGATTAATTTTTTAATTACTTAATAGATAAAGTAAAGAAAAATTGAATCAAGAAGTTCTTTAAATGAAATTGTAGAATATCAGTTTTAGTGCTTAAATAATTTTTTAAATAAGAGCTTCAAATTAAATAAATAATTCTTAATATTTAATTTTACAAATCAAATGGTATTAGAGTAGCAAAGAAAACATTTAAAAATATATGAAAGGCTGTTTTTAGATACTGACAAAAAAATGAAAGAGTTAATTTGTTAATTTGATTCCTAATTTTTCCTAGAAGATTATTCAGAGTCACCACAAACAAAGCTTTTGAATTATTTTATTATATTTTGTGAGAAGTGCAGTTAAAAAAATTTTTGCTTTTATTTGAATAAAATGCTTAAATTTATGACTAAAACTTAAAGCAAAAGATCTGTTGAATCTGTTGGTTATTAATTGTGTAATTATATTTTTGAATAAGAGTTTATAAATGAGTAATTAAGAGATAAACGTACATAAGCCTAACAAAGTATTTTAAAAGTATGAGAAGAGTTATTTATGGGAAAAAGAATATTAGAATACAATATTTTAAAAATAATAAAAAGCTAATTTTCCTGGCTTTTCTAGCTAAAACTTTTTAAAAGTTCTTTCTATATTCTATAGTAGTAATGAAATCTGCATATCTATTAAGATTTTCTATGGTAATAAATGTTTCACATATTTTTTTGAAACAATGTTGCTGAGCTGGTAGTTGAATGGTTAGCCTTTGATTCAACTGCTTGTGAGTTTGAATTCCACCTTGGGCTTGGATGTTTTAGTCATTCGGAATACACTTTAATCCTTATATTTGATCTAATCCCTCATGTGCAAAAAATCATTGCTGAGGGACAAACCAAACCAATCTAACAGAGAGTATTTGTTATCTTGAAAATCAAAATTCAACATTATCAGCCATAAATGCTAGTTAAGTATAAGATAACAATTTTATATCTTAAGAAAGGTAGAACTTCTTATTTGAGCTATATCTTATATTAAAAAATTCTTGAAATGAAATACATCTACCTTCTTAGTTGAACCTTTTTAATGGTAAAATACAGAAAAGGAATCATTAAAACAAAAATAATTTCATTTTTCCTTATTAACCTCAAAGGAATTGAGTTTTAAAATCTCATTTGATCCAGGTTTTAAATGTACTTGTTTTTTTAGATAACTATATTAGGATAAGGGATCTCATGAAATCTTAACTATGATCTATTGCATGTTTTAGTGTAATCCATCTCATTATTACCATGCTTAAAACTGCTGGTATCAATAAAAAAGCCTTTATAATACAAAAGTAATTACTTTTACTAGGGTTGAAAATTCGAAGTGCTTCACTTTTTATTAGTTATGATATTTTCTTTGTTATCAATACAAATTATGTGGATGAAAGCAATTTCATTTTATTAGATTAATAAATTTAATGAACTAAATCATATCTCTTTTCTCTATTTGTATATTGATTCATCAAACCAATTTATTCAATTGCTTAGGATAAGCAGAAAAATTAGACATTCTCTACATTACAAAAAATGCATATGATAGTATTATTTGGAGATATTGGGATCAAATGAAGTAATTATCCACTAGTTTTTCATTTCCCTGGACTTTGTGTTTGACTGACCACCTTACAGAGACATGCTTCATATCTCAGGGCATTTAGTCAAGGAAATATATATAGGATAATTGGGACTTAGGCCTTGTTGGGACTGTCATTCCAATAATTTTAGTTTAGTTTTCATTGCTCTCAATAGGTTATTATTGCATGTTTTGGAACATTCATTTAATTATTTTTTTGTAAATTAATTTTTGTTATAATTAATTTAATAATCATGTTAATCAAAAAATTATATTTTACTATGACAAAAATATTTGAGTGTTCTTCTTTTATAGGTCTAGCTACTCATGAACCTAATTTTACCATAATAAGAGAAGAATTTAAGCCAAATCAACCAAGACCATGTGAATTATGTGGTCAAATAGGTTAGTTGAACTTTTTTTTTTTTGATTTTAAAGTTTAAATGTGCTAAGGCAGATTGTTTCAAAATAGTTTTTATGTCAAAGTATTTTAAAAATGATATTTTCTTTAAACAATGTATATATATTATGTGTAAAATATTTTTATAATCTGTAAATCTGCATAGCAAGTTTAAAATGTCGAAATAAGTAGTTTATTAAAAAGTATTTTTGCTATAACTAATATATGAACGCTGAAAAATTATTTCTTACTAACATTAATAGAATTATTTTTCAAGAACTTTTGATGTTTATATTTAAAACTGGTCCACTTAAAAACTGAACATAGTTAATTGGAACTTTCTAAAACTTGTATTTAATTTTGTGAACAGTTGTAATTTTTCAGATTAATCCTGAGTGTATTTGAGAAATAGCTGTTCCATTGCTAATGCTGTTTATATTTGTAGAATTGTTAAAAATATGTATTTTAGAAAGAAAAAAAAAGATTATATATTACAATGTTCGGTTTGCAGATGTGAAGTGACTCATATATGTTTGGATACTAGTTTATTATTATTGTTAAAATTAATTTTGATTCAAAATCTTTTTAATCATCGTCTTAAACAGAACTTAGTAGAAATATTTTAAATTTATATATAATGTCTCAAAATGAAGTTGGAAAAACATTTTATTTTAAAAATAATTGTTTGTAAGTATTAATATATGTGGTCTTATATGTAATTTTTTTGACTTTTAAAAAAAATAGAGCAAAATAGTAGTGCTAATAATAACTAGAATAAATTTTCATTTATATTTAAAAAATTCCAAAAGTATAAAAAAAATAATTTTTATTATTATCAAATTTATAAAATTATTTATCTTATAGTAAAATCTCTCTAAATTTTTGAAAGAAAATTGCCAAAGAGAGGAACACTCCTAATCAAATAGTTATATGTAAAAGAAAATGACCTATAAGAACAATAGGAATGAACTGGTGAAAGACCATGGGAAGAATTGTCGAATCAGCCTTGATCTGTAATAAGCTATTGTACTAAATGAAGAACAAGTGCTTATAAATAATATTATACCCAATTCAATTTCTTTTTAAATGTAAATTTCATTTTTACTGAAAGAATAATGAACTTAAAATTTGCTATATCTGTAAAATAATTATAAACAGAAAACAAAAATTATTCTTCAATAAATTTAATTTTTTTTGCTCTTCTTAGCTGTAAATTGCAAGTTTCTAACATATATATTAATCTTATAGGTCATGAAATGAAAGAGTGTACTGGTAGTGCTAAAGAGAAGCAGGGTGAGGTAAGAACTCCTACCTAATTCTTATAATAAATTATAAACTTAATTAGGTAAGTTATCTCTTGTTTCTCAAATGATCATAATTTATGTAGGTCTACATTTGTAAGTGGTTTATTTTAGTTTGATGAACTGCAGAAACCTTTGGAAATGGATGTGGAGTTTATATTTATACGATTAAACGTATTAAGAGAATATCTTGCTAAGGAATTAACGATGGATAATCTCCCTTTTCAGTTTGATTTAGAGGTAAATTATTTGAAAATCTTACTGCACATTAATAAGTTGCCCAGTATGTTTATTTATTTATTATTATCAAACAAAAGTATTTAAAAAGTTTGTTTGACATATTTTTTAGAATTAATTTAAATCAATATTTTTTCAGCGAGTAATTGATGATTGGGTATTTATGTGTTTTTTTGTTGGTAATGATTTCTTACCTCATCTACCATCACTAGAAATAAGGTAATTATGCTTTTTTTTTAAATTTGCTTCTTATGGTATTTAATTTGCACAGTCAGTTTTTATGTATAATCCTTACAAATTATATAATGCCCTTTCAAAATCTATTCATATTTTTGCAATAATCTGCAAAGTTTTGTATTTAAGTATGGACTTTAATGAAAATTCTTTATAATGTTGATGGAAGTACCATTCTATTTATGATTTTTTATATTTATGTCAAATACTTATTTTTTAATCATTTATGTTTGTTAATGAAATAAAATGAAAGAAATTTTTAAATTAATTCCAATTAAACTATAAGCAAATTTTTTAAATATTTTAAAGGACTCAGTTGTAGAAATCTATATTTGTTACTTTGAGGATATTTTGTTTTATTAAAGTTTGACATTTTTTTTATCTCTATTAAAATTCTGCATTACAAAATTAGAGATTTTTCAAGGCATTTCACAAGCTCAACAAATTTACATAATTCTTATTTTTTAAAAAAAATATTTTAATCATATTTGTAACTTGATTTAGAATGTGTTGTGTAATTAGCTCTGTAAGTGAAATATAGCAAAAGATTGGAAAAGGTCAATGTGACTATATGAATGACATCTTTGTCCAAATATTTAATTTGATCACAAATATCACTTATTAAGTACTCATATTAATATATTCTCTTTACAAATGCTGAAAATATTTACAGGTATAATAGGAAAGTTGATTTATCTTTACATGCTAAAATAGCTACACTTTTCAGAAAGCAAGCAAGTATTTGTGGAGAATTCAGTATTTTGAAAAGTTAATTTGCCCCCAAAAAGCCATCATAATAGGAAAAAACATAAACATAAATTTAAGTCTGAATTTTGTGATGAATTAATTTTTGATTCCATAAAAATGTCAAGCAAAACAATTCTGATTTGATTTCTGTAGAACTTTATATTTAAAAAAACAGAGGCCTTGTGTTCTGTGCATATTGGGCAAAGCAATTTTTCTTTTAACTTGTGCAATGATGAATTGATATTTCTTGAAATATATGTTTGAAAACAAAGATAGTTACCAACCTGCAGTTGAAAGGGAAAATATGTATTTCCGTAATCACTCATGGCCTGCGTCTTCACTTTTAAAATGAGTTGAAAAAGATATAAAAACAATTAAATTTAATTATTCAAACTTAATTTCCACAAGTGTAAAAACAGATATACTTACCAGATAATTTTTTGGTTAGAATTTTTTTTATTGTGTTCTCTAACCATTATTTTTTTAGGGCAGGCTTCTGCTGATACTATTGTAAAACAATTAATAAATGTTTTAAATGAGTATAAAGTTTGTTTTATTAATGATAATTTTATTGATGGATGATCTATATGTTAACAAGAGTTTTATTAAAGAAAGTGAATGGTCTTGAGGAAATAGAAACTAGTCCACATGATTGATTGAGGATTTTGCAAATTACATAATGTGTATAATAGTTTTCAGAAATTATTAAAAAAAATTTCTTTTTTTTAATTTTTTATTATAATTTTATTTTATTTAGATTTAAATATAGATGAGCTAGCTAGAGATTTATTTGCCCTTATAAGAGATAGTCCAGCATGTAGAAAAGATTAAAAAAATATCTAATATTTCTGATATTTTAGGATAGTACATGATAAAACATATTTCCAATAAATGGGCAACCAAATGTATTATAGTAAAACACTTTAAATCTTTTGCCTGAGTAATATATAGTCTTTACTGATTGATATCAAAATAGTTGAAGTGTTTTGAAGAATAAAGCTACTCTTTGTTATTTAAATTTCATCATTTTTGTTTTTAATGTAATCAAGAAATATTTAACTCTATTTTAGGGTGAGTCTCCAATAATTCATAGACTTTTTCACTCCTTTTTATAGGAAAGCAGTGAATTTCAAACAGTTGTGTTTATATTTTGTAAATGGTAGTCTTATTTTAGATAGAGAGGGTGAGGAGTTCAAGATATCTCTGCAATGTATCAAATTAAAAATCTCTTCAAGGTTTAGAAATTGGCATGTCAACTTAAATATTAATTTTGGAAAATAACCTTGATCGGAATGAAAAAAAGTTGTTTCTTACAAGTGACATTAGTTGCTAATTGTGTGACAAAAAAAATTCGATACTGCGACGTTATATTGACAAATTTTAAAAACTTTTTGACAAAGATGTTAAGTATTTGATGCATTATTGCAATAATAATGGATTACATGCTATTACACGCTTTTGTCAGTGTTTACATTTCAGACAATGTAATTGATTTAGTTTAAGATGAATGGAAACTTGGAAAAAATGACTAAAGAGTTCTCGAATATAAATTATGATGTCATTTTTATCTTTATCACGTGTAAAGTCAGATCCTGAGCAGGGCTTTTCATTGAATAATACTATGGTGACAAAAGAAAAAACAAAGCTTAATTATTTTACAATAAAAGCAATAAGAATGATAACACCAGTCATTCATAATTTTGGTGGAAAAATATTGAATGTGCTTATTACTTAAGATCTGTTAGATGTGGTTGCTAATTCCGATAAAATATTTTAAGTAGAAATGGAAAAATTAAAGCCTGAAGAATTTAAAAAAACAGAAAAGAAACAAGATAAAAACAGAAAATTGAATCATATTTCTAAAGTATATATTTTGAAATTTAATTTAGATATTTCAGAATTAGAAAAAGAAACAGATTTCTTTGGCTATGATTCTTGAGAAAATGAAAGATTATATAAAGCAATAAAAATCTGTTCATAAAAATTTATTTTTTCATGAAGAAATAAATTAAATTTAAAAGTTAATTGTTCGCAATTATTTTCTTAAAATACTTTTATTATCAGGGATTTATATAATTTGAATGAATTTTTATTTCATGTTTTGATAAAAATTTTAGATTTCATATTTATTGTTCATGTTTATTTCATTTCAAATAATTTAATTTACATAATTTAATTTTAAATTTAATTTTAAATACTGAATATAATGTGTCTGGTGTTAAAGCTAAATACTTAAATAGTTTGATTTCTTTATTTGTATGTCTTTTATTTGCAAATTATTTGGAAACATGAAAGATTTAATATTTCAAAGTATAAGCTTTAATTATGAAAATATTTTCTAAATTTTGATTGTAACAATGTTAAGATTAATATTTTGAAAAATAATGAAATGATTTTGAATACCGTTGATTCTTTTAAACTTCTTGCGAGAGATTTTTTAAAAGGTTTTTCAATTCAACGTTTTAAACTATTTTTACTATACTAATATATTCAGCATTTATTGTATTTAAAATTTACAAATATTCATAATAATAAAAAATAAAATTTTAAAAATAGCATTTAGTTTTATACCTTGTAAATACAGTAAGACCCCGCTTAATGTGGGGGATACATTCCATCAAAGTAGAGCGTAATGCGAAACAGCGCTAAGCGAGGCTATCTTTACACGTAAATATTGGGGTTAGGGGAAGATGGCTAGGAAATTGGTTAGGTATTAAATTTAAAAAGTATGTTTTTTTTAATAAAAATAAAACCAAACATTTATTTCTTAAAGCCCAAATTAATACCACATTATTATTTCTTGCAAAAATAAAAACAAAATATAAATAACAAAACGAATATTCTTAAAAAAAAAACAAATAAAATTCTAAGTCAGTCATATTTAGTTAGCCTTCCGCGTTTTCAGTGTTTTGCCTTTTTGTGACAAAAGCATCTAATGTTGCTTGTCTTTTTCTTTTGCGCTGTTCTCTTAAAAGTTCTTCATAAACGGATAGAGCATCTCTAACACCACGCCTTACTTTTGAGCTCCTGTCAAAATTCGGATCATTTTCAATGAATTGATCCATTGTTTCAGTTATGGTAGACAAACTCCTTTTTACAAACACCATCGAAAGTTCTTTTTGCTCTTCTTCTTAATCACTGCTGTCAACATTTTTGTTTTCTTCTTGTTCAGTTAATTCCTTGAGCTCATCATTAGAAAAAAGACTAGCCGCTGCTTCTTGAATTATTTCTTCGACATCTTCCACATTTTACCCCTTCAAAACCGGTTTGCTTCGTAGATTTCACTATCTCTTCCACTATTTCATCCACATCGACAGAGTGTCCAACGTCATCGCTCTTACTTAAATCCAGCCAAATATTCTTCCATACTCCTTTCAAAGATCTTTCTGTTACCTCATTCCAAGAAAGACCTATAATTTCTACAGCATCCACGTTGTAGTTTTTCCAAAATTCTCTTATGGACTGGTTCTCTTTACCGTCTGTTTTTTCAAACATATCCTTAAAGGTTCGCCGCAAATAATAAGCCTTAAAATTTGATATAACAACTTGGCCCATTGGTTGAATTAAGGCATTTGTGTTAGGCGGCAAGAAAACCACTTCGACTGGAATGCATATTGTTAAGTCTGATAAATTTGTTGGGTGGCTTGGAGCATTATCAATTAACAGAAGTGCTTTTTGTTCAAGTTTTTTAATTTTGCAATAACGTTTAACAGACGGGCAGAAATGTTCAGTGAACCAATCCTGGAAAATTTTCACAGTTATCCATGATTTTTTATTAGACTCCCAAATTACAGGTAAAGTTGATTTAGATATGCCTTTCAATGCTCTTGGGTTTTTGGAATGGTAAATTAATAATGGTTTTAATTTAAAATCTCCGCTTGCGTTAACACCTAGTAGAAGGGTTAAGCGATCTTTTGCAGCTTTAAATCCTGGTGTCCGTTTCTCTTCACGGAATAGAAATGTCCGTTTCGGCATTCTTTTCCAAAACAATCCTGTTTCATCAACATTAAAAACCAATTCAGGAGAATAGTTTCCTTCTTCAATTATATTTTTTAATATCGCTGGAAATTCAGCCGCCGCTTTTTTATCACCACTTGCTGCTTTTCCTGTAATCTTTATGTTGTGAAGGTTATTTCGATGTTTAAATCTATTAAACCATCCTCGACTAGCAATGAAAGTTTCACTTGTGTCAATTGTCTCAGTCTGAATGTAATTAAAAATTCTTCTAGCTTTTTCCATTATAATAGATTGGCTTAATGGCATATTGCGGTCAATTTCGTCGTTAATCCATGTAGACAGTCGTTTCTCCATTTCCTCTATGATATTATTTCTAGAACGGGTAATTCTATTTGCAGAGCTTGACGTAGTTGTAGTTGCCGATGAAAGTATTTTTTCTTTATTCTTCATGATGGTCCTTATTGTTGAAGTTGGCAAATTCAATGAAGCACTAATTAGAGTTTGACGTTCACCAGAATCTAATCTTCTAATCACTTCCATTTTAGTTTTGAGTGAAATGCGTTTTCTGGTTGCTTTCTTTTCTTTTCTACCGATGAAGTTTTTACAATGATTATCACTCATTGTAAAAACTAAAAATCAAAATATTTGACACTGTAATATAGTATTAAATATGTAAATTAATACCTACTTAAAATAATGTCAACAAATGTTTCTAATAATAAAAATATGTCTACAATACTGCACCAAACAAAAAACATAAGTACACTCTTTCGGATATGTATTTGAAACCTATCGCTGCATAATATTTCGGGGAATCCCCGTATTCTGCGAGTGATTTCGTGGAATCCCCGGGTTGAAATAAAAAAGCGCTAAACCGAAACAGCGTTAAGCAAGATCTTACTGTAATACAATTTGACTCATAAGCAGTGTAAATATTCATTAGAACCTGTATATATAATATTAATTTCATTAAACTATTAATTAGGTTATGACATTAATGTAAATTTTAAAGAGATAACTGTTCCTTTTTTAAATATTAGCATATATAATTTATTTTGTTATTTCTAAAATTTTCCTATAATTTTTTGAAATTTCGTAATTTTCTTCCCAATATTTCATTTATGATTACTGCACACTGTGCATCTATTTTTTTTAATTATTATTATTTAAGTGATATTTAAAAATTTTTCCTTTCTTGACTCTTAGAGACGAACCTATTACTATATTTTCTAATATGCTGTTGATAGGAAATACTTAGAAACATTATTAGAAATAGTCTCAACTTTATTCTTTAATAACTTAGTAACAAAAGAGAATTTTAAGCATTTAACACCTCATTCAGTTTGCCTTTAGCTAAAACACTGCTGGACAATTGCTAAGGACAGATCACAAATTGCAATGTAGCATAACATTAAGCGAGATATGAGGCCTAGTAAGATAAATGTAGTTGCCACACTGTTCAGACATTAGAATAAAAAATATTTATTGTTCTGGGAAGTACAAAAGCCATGAAACATCTGAAAGAAAAAAATTTTTCATTGGATGCTGCATACGGAAAAATGGAACAATGCATCTAAAAGTCAGCAGGCACCTTGAAGAAAGGTATCAATATGAATGGGTCCACCGTGGAGCGTGATGCAACATTCCACACGTCGTATCATACTTAGCACAACATTATCCAGCAGCTGTTGAGGCAATTTATTCCATTCCTATGGGAGTGCACGGATGAGGGTGTTCTTGTTTGTCAGAGGAAAGTTTCGACCAGCAACATGCCTCCCATAAGCATCCCACACATTTTCAATGGGGTTTAGATATGGAGAACGTAATGGCCATATGAGGCGTTGAATACCCTTGCTGTCTAGACAATCCTGAACAGCGAGTGTTCGATGACATGTTGTGTTGTCGTCCATAAAATCAAATTTATCACCGACAGCGCCATGGAAAAGATGAACATGAGGAAGTAGAACTTCATTAATGTCTCGTTGGCCCGTCATAGTCCCATTCGCAACCACATGTAGGGGCGTGCGGCCATTGATCATGATGCCGGCTCACACCATGATACTGCATGTCGGATATCGGTCCCTTTCCTGGATATTTTCTGGACGATAAGCAGTACCACTCTCGTTCCAGATCAGTTGGCATCTACAATCCAATGACAGACTGAACGTACTCTTATCTGAGAATAGTACGCATGCCCAGTCCTGTTCAATCCAATTGCGATGCTCACGACACCATTGCAAACAGGCAGTACACACAACAACACAACAACTGGTCAATGGGACACACACAACAGCTTTGCGGGCATATAGTCCTCCTCCCCTCAAACGTCTGGCAACAGTTTTTCGGGAGATCTGCTTTCCTGAGGCAGCAAGAAACTGATTTGCCACCTGCTGAGCTGTGGTGCGCCTGTTCCTTTTTGCTGATAGGACAATATATCTGTCTTCTGCAGGCGTTGTACTTCTAACACAACCTCCCCTGTGCCGCCTACTACACATTCCAGTAGTTTTAAATGACTTCCACAGCCGTGAAACAACGCTGTGAGTGATGTCGAACTCCCTGGCAACATCTGTTATTTTTTGCCCTTCTTTGATCTTTCTGATAATTTGGCCACACATAAAATCATCTAAGTGATGTTGGGAAGACATGCCAAAAATTTCAAGTTTGTCTATAAAATCTTTCCTGTAAAACTTTGATTTGAAACAACAACTGACCACACGCGTCAAAATCTTTAGAGCTCTTATGAATGCTATCACGTGATGAACAGACATGGAAAAAAACTTGCATACACATACTTCTTCTTACTATATCCCGCACTTATTCTAATTTTTCACATTTTGCTTCCTTTCATTTTGTTGTTGCTATGAATGATAGTGTTATCCGTCCTTAGCAATTGTCCAGCAGTGTATATACATAAGATCTTATTTTTGTAGAACAAAACTGCATTTTCGGAAAAGTTAATAGTAAATACCTTTATTTTTCCAATTTTTTTTCCTAAATTTTTGTATGCATTGTACATATTTTGCACCAGAATTTGTGCTTGCAAGTCAGGTGCATTCCAACCTTTGTGAAAAAGGTTGGAATGCACCTGGTTTCTAATAATTGTCCTTAGATTTAGATTTAAAGTTAGGGTGGTCCAAAAGAACCTAGCACCGCGACCATAGGTCTATTGTACTATACCCCTCAGAAAGCCCTATTTGAAGAGACCAGTGGCTGAAGCAAAGTTCAGCAGACATTTTACAGGAATTTCCTGTAACATCTTAGGTTCAATCAAGTGCTGACCCAGGTGTTCAAATCTATGTGCAGAAAAGGTTTCACATTCACATAAGATGTGCATTGAAGTTTCTTCCATATAATGACAACCTCTACAAGTGGGATCATCTGAAACTCCCATTATCGTGAGATGTCTTTTAAGGTGGCAGTGTCCTGTAAGTAGTCCCACTGCTTTCCTTAGACTGTCTCTATTGAGCTTTAATAATTCTTGTTGCCTTTTGCTAGGGCACGTGCTATTTAATAGCCTTGCTTGTCTTTGATCATTGGCATTGTGCCAATTCATAAACTGTTGTTTTCTGAAGAGATCAAAGACATTCTTTCTGATCAATTCTTTTGAAATACCTAGCACTGGTTCAGGACCAAAAAAGTCAGTTGTTGATCCAGTCCTTGCTAGCTCATCAGCTAATTCATTGCCAGGAACACCAGAGTGCCCAGGCACCCACATTAAAGTGGTGGGGTTATTATTAGCTAATTTACACAGGGTGATATAACATTCCCAGACAAGAACAGAAGTTATAGTAGACTTCTGTAGAGCTAGTAATGCAGCTTGACTGTCAGAGCAGATGATTATTCTTTTACGAGAATAGTTTCTGTCCAAGCATATTCTACTGCACATAAGAATGGCAAAGACTTCTGCTTGAAATACAGTTGTATATTTACCCAAAGGGAATGATAACTTAGTACCATCAGCTGGACAACAAATACCAGCCCCAGTATTGGAATTCATTTTTGAGCCATCAGTATACCAGTAAATACAGCTTTCACTGATAGCAACATTATTCCAGTCTTCTCTCAAGGGAAATTTGATTGTATAAGGCTTATCAAAAGCATACTTAACAATTGTGTAATCAGTAGGCATACTTATAAAAGGATGACTAGTTACGTCAGCATTGAGGTTTCTCCAGGATAGAAATCTAGAGTATTCCTTCCACTGACCTGTATTTTTAAGCCTCTTCATGCTAAGTACTGCTTCTGCTTCAATATGCATATAAAGAGGATGCATACCAAGCAGAAGCTCCAGTGTAGATGTGGGAGTTGTACGAATACACCCAGAGATAGCTACACAAAGCATCCTTTGAAATTTTGTTAATTCTGCTTTGGCAGTTTCGTTTCTGATTTTAAACCACCAGACCACTGAACCATAGGTAATGATGGGACAAATAATCATAGTGTAAATCCAATGAATAACTTTGGGATTTAGGCCCCAAGTTTTTCCAAATGCATTTCTACAAGACCAGAAAGCTTTTTTTGCTCTTTCAATACAAAAGTTGAAGTGCTTGTTCCAACTTAAGTTCATGTCAAAAAATACTCCTAAGAATTTAACTTCTTTGGAGCAAGTTAATTCTTGACCAAAAAAAGTGATCTTTTTCAGATTAAGATTCTTTTTCTTTGTGAAGGCTACCATAGTGGTTTTTTGAGGATTTACAGAAAGGCCTTCTTTTTTACACCAAGTCTCAACTTGTTTGAGGGTGCTGGACATGATGCTGGAGATTGTTTCACCAAACTTACCCCTGACGATTATAACTAAATCATCTGCATATCCAATGGTGGTTATGCCTGGTTTTTTTAACACCTCTAGAAGGGAGTCTACAACATAACACCATAAGATGGGTGAAAGAACCCCTCCCTGTGGACAACCAGCTTTGGCTTGGATCATCATGTTTTCACCTAAAAATGAGGCAGTGACAAATCTGTTATTGAGCAGATTTTCTATCCAAGAACAGATTGTGTCATTAACTCCCTTTCTAGCAAGAGATTGTAAAATGGTTTCAATGGGTACCTTATCAAAGGCACCTTCTATATCTAAGAAAACAGCTAAAGCAAGTTCCTTAGCCTTAAAGTTCTTTTCCAAAATGAAGGATAGGTTGTAGATCGCACTATCAGTGGATCTACCAGGTTGATATGCATATTGAGAGTCAGAAAGTGGTTTTTCCACTAAGTAAACTTCTCTAATATATCTGTCTATCAGCTTTTCAATTGCCTTTAGAAGAAAGGATGTTAAGCTGATAGGTCTAAAAGATTTAGCATCATAGTAATTATCTTTCCCTATTTTAGGAATAAAAATAACTTTTGTATGCCTCCAGGCAATAGGTATATGCCCGAAGGCTATACTTGCCCTAAAGATTCTACACAGAATTGGAGCAATGCACTGGACTCCCTCAATAAGCAGAGCCGGTACAATCCCATCCATTCCTGGTGATTTATAAGGTTTAAAGGACATTATTGCCCATCTTGTTCGATCATAAGTTATGATTCTTTTGGCAACATCCCATTTACTTCTACCACAATTTGAAGTAGGGAGTGTAAAATTAGGAGTACCCTTTATTTCGTTAGAACCTGGAAAGTGAACTCTGAACAGTTCAGACAGAGTCTCTCTCCCAGATTCTGAAAACTTACCATTTGGCAATTTAAGAGTATTTAGACAGCAGTTCCTGTCTTTAGACATTATTTTAACGAGTCTTGCAGTAGCAGACACAGTTTTAATGTCAGTGCAATAATTTCGCCAAGAATTCTTTTTAGAATTCCTGATAGCTTTATTATACGTGGTAAGTGCCAGTTTATATTTCTGCCACTCACCATTCTTTTTGGCTCTATTAAAGAGCTTTCTACATTGTCTTCGCAATTTACTTAACTCTTTAGACCACCAAGGAACTAACCTTGGAGAGCAAGTATTGCTGACATCACAATTTTGATAGTAAGCTTGGAGAATGGCATGTTGCATTTGATCAACGGCCAACTCCAAATCTGCTACCGAAGATAACTTACCGAAGTCGCCTTCCTTGATAAGATCTTCTAGATCTTTTTGTAGGAACCCCAATTGGTATTTTTTGGGTTCCTACCTACCACCTCTAGTCTGTTTGCCCCTAAAACAGAAAAGCTAATGTATTGGTGGTCAGATAAGCTTATTTCATCAGACACTTTCCAATCTTTAATAAAGTCAGCACACTTACTATTACATAAAGTGATGTCAATGACTTCTCTTCTATTTATAGTAATAAAGGTGGGTTCATTACCTCTATTAAGAATAAATAGATTATAATACAAAATGTATTCTAAAAGATCCTCACCACGTTTGTTGCAATCACTACTTCCCCACATAGTGTGGTGAGCATTAGCATCACATCCTATGATGAGTTTCTTACTCAAATTGTTATAATCTAAAAGATTAACAATTTGCTCATTGAATGTGTCTTTATCTTCAAAGGGAAGATATGAAGACATAAAGATAATTTCATCTTTGATTCCTTGCAGTAAACAGGATACTTTTACAGCAACATTATCCCCATTTAGGTAATTGACCAGAATGAGGGCATTTAATTTGTTGCTAATAGCAATACATGCTCTTGGTCTCAAACAACATTTATCATAAAATATGTTAAAACCCTGAACATGTAGGCCCAACACAGAACCATTGGAAGTCCATGGCTCTTGAATTAAAACAATATCAACCTCCCCCTAGTCATCTTCTTGCTAAGAATAGCTGAAGCTGATCGACTATGATGAAGGTTGATCTGTGCTACTTTGATGATACTTACCATTGTGGCACCCAAAGAAGCTAGGAAGAAGCACTGCCTCCCAAGTCTCCATAAGTAGGGGACTTACTTACTTGAGTTTCCTGCAAAACCTTTTCAATCTCACTCTCAGATAGAGGAGAGCTGGGTTGCAGGGTTATATCAGAACCAGAATCTAAATCTAGTTCTTCAAGGTTGGGTAATTCACTTTCCTTACTAGAAGTAGGAGAGGATTTACTTACTTGAGAGGAAGTTGCACCTTCTTGTTCAACTTCCATCTCTTCAATGCTCTGTACATCTTTCTGGTTTGGGTTCCGGAGAATTTTGAAAGTTCCCCAATCCAAACCAGTATAGGCACCATAATTTGCCTTTTTGATGGCTTCTGAGGCTTCCTTATCAACCTCGAAGATCCATCTAATAGAATGTGTCTCTACAGATTTCTGCAGAGTACGCCATTCTAAAGACTTCAACTCCGGGTTGAGTCTATTTAGCCGTTTCAGAAATATGGCAGGATCTTTGGTATGTGTGTCCCTTGTCTTAAAGGCCACCTTTACCGGTTTAGGTAGATCACTGGGATCCAGAACACTGAGCCCCTCACCACCAAACAGACTCTTGTTACCATGGAAGGATTTTTTAATCCATTCCACAGTTTCAAGGTCATCACATTGGAGAATTAGTGCCCCAGATACTAAGCTTAAGCCTCGAATCCTAGGCAGATGATTTCCTATGGGGACCTCATCTGTCCTGGTGAGAATCTCCAGCTGTATAGGGTCAATATCCTCCTTGTTAAGTTTGATGGTTGGGAAACCATCCTTCACAATAGCTGCTTTATGGCTTTTAACAGCCTGAGCAAAAGTCCCAGGTTGATGATCATCCCTGGGCTTTTTGGAGGCAGTGTTGATGGGAGAAGGGGTTGAAACCTCGGACCTAAGTCTTTTGGTGCCACCCACCTTCTGAACAGTCTCCACCTGCTCCTTTGCTTTATTACGACGCCTTAGATTGCGTCTTTGTGATTTTGTGAGACCTCCTGGTTCTCCAACTGTGGTGCCAGTGTGCTGCCTTGCGGCAACTCCACTTCCTCCAGCAGCCAGATTGCCAGTGTTCTCCTTTTTGCCGGGATTCTGTTCCTTAGGAACCGTTTCGCCGGCTGATTGGATAACACCAGAAGATGTATCCAATCCTTTTTATCATTTTCACTTTTTGTTTTTTTTTATATTTTTTCATCCATAACAGATCAAGGAACTGGGAGGAAAATATACGGTCACCACCTGCATGGCCTCCCTGTACAGGTGGAAGGCAAACATACAACGAGGTTTTGCCTGGTTCCTCGAGGGGCCCGTTAGCGACACCATAACCCTGGTGCCATTCATCCATCAGCACGGAGCCTAACACCTTGGATTGGGTTACCTTTCTGTATTAGCCAGGTGTATTAGCACAGCCTTCTCGCCATGGGTGACCTTACCAGGAACCCAAACTGAGTTTAGGTTCCAGATGTACATCACCTGTGCTACCTGTTTACACCCTCACACCACTTTGAGGTTACAGAATAGGATTTGGGAGGGAATAATTGTCCTTAAGCATGGTCGCTATATTTTTATTTATTTTTGAAGTACTCTAAAATATTTTTATATCTTATGTATTATTTAAATGAAATTTATAAAAGTATTTTATTCAGGGTTGTTGGATAAAAATTCATTGATATCAATAAATTTATAGCATTTCTTTTATTGAAAATCAATTATATCTTAAATTTTTTTTACATGTTTAAAAAAAACAGCAAAATAATTATATTTAAGTGATCTTTTTATTTTATCATCAAAATATTTTGAAACTTTAAAACAAATTCATAATTCTGGTATGTTCTTGAATTGGATTCCTCTAATTCTTTGAAACAAGTGGAAGTATTTTCTAATTAAAAAATACATTTCCACTTGTTTCAAAGAGTAACAAATAATTTTTTTTTTTTTTCTAATTTGAGCTCTAGGTTAAAATATAAGTGACTCAAAATGACAGTAATATATTGTATATGCGATAAAATTAATACTGTGTAACAAAGTTATATATTATGTGATCTTATTTTGTTGATCCAAAATAATTATCACACTTCAATTTTTTTCCTCTTCACATTAAATAAGAAATGTTAAAATAGTAATTGAAACAAGCATGTTTTTCTTACTTGTTAATTTTCAGAATTATTTTTTGTATCACTTTAGTTTGCTTTGTTTCTTATATATTTAATATTGACTAATTGCTATTATTTGAGATTTTTATATTTTTCTTAAGAATACATTTTATTTTTTCCTAATTATGTACAATGCCATTTTCTATTCTTAAAGGAAATTTCCATGTTTTGAGAATTTTAAAAGGAAATTTTTGAAAATCAGAAATCTGTGTTCGGAATGGAAAAGTGGCACTAATGTACAATCGTAGTTATAAATTTTTCAATCTAATATTTTTTATGAAAACTGTAATTCTTAAAATTCAACAATTATATTTTGGAACAAAATTTTTGGGTATTTCAGTGATTATCACAAGCAATAATATGAAATTTATAATTCAAGCATCTGCTTGACAATGTTGGACCAATTTAAACTGTCCAGTCTTTATTCATCCTCTCAACTAAGAATTACGAAGAATTATCAGTGAACTCAACCTTTAAAATTTGCAAGCTTTTTACTATCTTTGAATTACTAATTCCTAAAGAAATTGATTAAAATTAAGATTGATAACAATTATCTTTTTTTTGCTATTTTATTAATAGTTTGATTTTAAATTAGTGTAAAATGTATGGAGAATCTGTCAATTTTAGGAGTTAATTGAAAATATTACTCTTTTGTTTGAAATTGCTACAAAAATAAAGATGATTTTGGAAATAACTAGTAAAAATTAGAAATAACTAAGTTATGGCCTCTGCAACAAGACCTCCATGTATCTTAACAGCTGGAGTAATTATCAAAGATTAAAGAAGGATAGCCCTTTCAATCTGGCCGTCTCTCTTCAACTACCTAATAGTAATGTTGAACCCAACTCAATACAGTGCTGCTTGAATCCTGCAGAAGGACTCCCCAGGGTTTACTTTTACTTTAACTTAAGTACTCATGTTAATAAGAAAGACTACATCCCAGAACATCTTAAGGCCTTGGAAAACCTAAGCCACATTCCTAACAATGCCATCAAAATCTTCACTGACAGTAGTAAAATTGATATTCTAGCAGGTAGTGGCATATATATTGAAACCCCTCACACCAATTTGAGTCTTTCTCATCGTAATCCCAATCACTGCTCTGTCTTCAGAAGTGAATTGATTGCAATAGACCTGGGACTAGAAGCTATTCTTTCTGAAGAGGATTATGGTGACCTATGGATCTTGTCTGACAGCCGTAGTTCTCTCCACCATCTTAGTAATTGGCTTCTTGTAGGCGACAAGATCAGCAACTCTATCCTGCTTAAATTAAAACTCATTTCACTTAATCATGATGTTCACTTGCAATGGATACCTTCACATGTGAATCTCCACGGGAATGAAATGGCCGATAATCTTGCTAAGGAGGGTTGCAGGATTTCAAATACTCCCTCTTCCACACTTACTTTTCTGGAGTTATACTCCTGGGAAAAATCAAAAATCTCGGAGGAGTGGAAAACACCCCCACCCATAATTGGTACAAGGGATCAAAACCGGGTTTGTCCCTTGACCTCCCGTGTGACAGACGTACCCGGACTGTTCTCTCAAGACTTGCTAGCAGTCATATTAGGTGCCTCACTTTCAACGAGGGCAGGAAAACTTTCGTCACCTGCACCAAGTGCCAAAATCATCAGGCTTTTCCTGAGCATCTTTTGGATTGCATGGGTCTCTCTAGGGAGGATCTCTTTAGCAATCCTCTTTTAGTCTTCGACTTCCTTACAGTCAACGAACTCGTGGATCTAGTCTGACTCTGTCAGACATGGAGGATAAGCAACAACAACAGAAACAACTAAAAGAAAAATAAATGGAATGTTGCCCACATTTAATATTGCAATCAAAAATTCAAATTTTGAACTTCTTTTATTATCTAGAAAATCAAAAGTGTAAAAAATCATTTCAATGCTTTTTATTTTTTAATGATATTTTTAATAATAACAAATTTTCATGTTCAAATGAATGATGTCTGTATCACAGAAAGTCTCTCTGAAATAATTGTGTTTCCAAAGTTTTTAAACATTTAACAAATAAATTAATAAAAAAATTATGTTAATAAATTTGTCTCAAAATGAAAAAAACTGAGTTTAAAGTGAATTGATTAGCTAAATTACATTTTTGTAACTTAGTTAATTTATGTATCTGCCTGTCATAATGGTTAAGGTACATTAACATTTGTATATGTGCTGTTAGTTTAATTATTTTATGCATGTAAATTGCTTTAATTTAAAAAACCTCTGATATTAATAAGATTTTTAATGATAATTTTGCACATTAAATAGACTATTTATCAAACTTAAAATTGATATATGTACTTTTTAGAGAAGGAGCCATTGACAGACTTGTTGACTTGTATAAGAAGGCTGTGTACAGAACTGGTGTATGTATAAATATTTCTGTTATTGTTATATAAATTAAATTATCAATGGATTTTTTAAATAATTGTGTACTATAAAACCAATTACAAATACTCCATGCTATTTTAATTTATTGAATATTATCATTTACGGAGCACTTATACTCTACAATTTTTCATAAATCTCTTTATTTTATGACTAAGTCTTCAATCTTTTGTAATATTATTAAAAAATGTAACAATTTAAAGAGTATAGAAATTGTTATCATTTAATGTCGAAATTATTAAAATCAAATTTTTCAAATAACCTGAAACATACTAAATTGTATCAATTATACTGGACATATATGTGATAAGAAAATTTTTTTATTTAATATTTTAATAGTGATATATATAAAACTAAAGAATTACAGAAAGCATTAATGTATGATAAAGTAACTTTGTTGTCAGATATTGAATTAATTTTTTAAAAACTTCATATTATTTATATCCAAAAATCTAAATACAACTCAAAGAAGCAATTATAATTAGACATAATGAGCTTGCTAATCTTCATAATTAAACAAATATTTTAGCTTTATTAGATGCTTATAAGCTATTATAATGCAACCCATAAAACATATGTCATTAAGGTACAATAATTATTATAAGAAAAGAAATATTTTTAATTCATCTCTTTCTTAAAAAATCATTTTTGCATTACTTAAACATATTAGTATTTAGTGATGACAGTTCTTGTTTGTACATCTTAGTTACAAAAATCTGTTGAAGCAATGACTATAAAATCAGCAAACTAATTAAAATCCAAATAATTTGTGCTTTGGTGTTATGTGTTCAGCTTTTATCTTTGACATGGAGATTTATTATGATTTACAATACTTCTTTATTTAAAATTCATAGTCAAATTAGTTTTTGTGTGCAAAAATGAGTAGAGTGACAAACTAAACTATAATATTAGTGCCAATTATGATGAGCTTCTTTGGAAATACTTTATATAGACTCAAAGTATATGATTGTATCAAGAGCTTCTTGACAGCTGTGTTTTTTGTTTGCACTGTTACTGTATTTAACTGAGAATGTTCTTTAAAATAATTTTTTCTGTGCTGTGACTACATTATTTTCAAAAGATCATGAGTTCATTTGCATAAGCTAATGTTATTAATTATATCACAATCAAATAATTTGTAATCTCATTGTAAGATATCTGACCTAAGTTGCTAATCTACAACATCTTCTTTGAATGTTGAAATACATTTTTATGATTTTATAACATTGTGCTCTCAAACATTCATAATGCCCTGTCAAATTTATGACTTGACAAATAATTGCTTTCATAAAATGAAAAGTTATGTTTTCTTATTCATTAATGAAAAATAAATGAATAAAAATAAAATTTTATATTTTATTTATTTACTTTTCAACAATATACATACTGTTTTTTTGCATTATTTTTATTTCATACTTGTTAAATATATATACATTACATTAACATTAGGCACACATTAAAGTTTACAGTGTTAAGTATTAGTTATGTATTATAAAGTTCTGTTTAGTCAATTATTTATATTTAAGCTTATGATAATCATAGAATTCACAGGAAAGTATTTCTGTCAATAAGAAACTTATTTGCTACCCCATGATGGACATATCACTTGAAAACATTAAAAATGTTGGAGAAAAAGTTCACTTTCAAGATTTTTCAAATATTTTCCTTTAAATTAAATTTGTATTTAAGAACATTTAAAGTTTATGTAAAAATTTGATTAATGTTCTCTGAAAAAATTATGATTTTCTTTAAGGTCATTGAAAGAAATTTATGAAATGTATTTTTTTATAAAAAATACAGACTTTATGTTTCCGCTTCCAAATTTGCAAAAACTCTACTCTACTTACATGCAGTTATTGAAAGAGATCTTTACTTGAAGTTGTTTTCAAGAGTTTGAAACCTTTTTATTACTAAAAAATTACATGAAATTATTCCATATAATTTTTCTAAGTTTCAGGAATTTAACAAATATGAAATGAACTTGCATTACTTTTATATTATTATCATTATGTTGCAGTTTATGAATAGTTTATTAAAACCATGAATGTTAAATAGTATATGTAAAAGCAAGCAATATAATAACAAATTTTAGTATTTTTTGTTATGAACAATCATGAAGGATTTTTTATTATTTTTCAAAACTTAATTACGGCAATATACAAATTTAAAGAATGTGATTCAAATGTTTTTAAAAATATTTACTTATCAAAATTTCATTCATAACTATCAGTTATTGAGTTGATATTCAATATGTTAAAGCACATTCTAGAATAGATAGTTTTTATTTTTCTGTTTAGATCTTCAAAGACTAACTAAATTAATTTAAATAATAAACTTTTTTCTGTAGGTAAGATCATTATCAGGATTTAAATATTTTGCCCTATATTTTAGATAAATTTCCAGTAAATTGTGTTGAAAAATTGGAAAGAAAAAATTCAGCATTAGAAACAAATTTTTCTTGTAATACATTTGACATTTGTATGCATAGTATTTACAGTAGAGTTTGCGAGAATCAAGATTTAATCATTTTTGTGTTCAACAGGGCTTTGTTACTAAAAGTGGACTTGTGGAACTAAGTAGAGTTCAACTTATCATGACAGGTAAGTTATTTAATTGAATATAAGAATTTCTTAAAATTTTATTTTACTATACTCATCTTGCAAAAATTTTTGTAAAATTTGTTTCTAATAAAACAAATGTTATAAATATATAAAAATATAAATACCAACTTCTAAGTACTTCTAAATACTAAATCATTAGTAATAATTTAAATAAAAGAAACTTAAGTTCAAAAAATAAGAAAATTTTTTAATTGAGGTTTAAAATTTATTTGAGTGATGATTATTAATCTCTAATGTGAATTGCACAGTCTGAAAAATTTATTTATTAATGTGTCTTATTGTGAAAAAATATAGAACACATGCTTTTATAAGCTGAGTAAGAGCCAGTATATATATATATATATATATATATATATATATATATATATATATATATATATAAAACTCACCTGGAATAAGCACATTGATGATAAAATTAACCGAGCAAAGAAGAGCATTATGATTTGCTGGCAAATGCTTGGTAAAAACTGGGGTCTACATCCAAAACATAGTTTTGGATGTACATAGCTATTGTCAGGCCCATTATCACATATGCCAGTGTGATCTGGTGGCGTAAGATGGAACAGAAGACTGTTATTGACAGACTAGGGGGTCTACAAAGACTGGCCTGTCTCTGCATCACAGGAGCAATGTCCACCGTGCCAACCAGAGCATTGGAGGCTATGTTGGATCTGACTCCCTTAAACATCTTCATCTGCAACACTGCCAGAATGACTGCATACAGAATGAAGCTGCAAAACCACTGGTATGACCAGCATGTTGCCAAAGGGCACAGGGGCATTACCAGGAAAATTCAAGATCCTAATTTCCTGATGCCCTCAGACATCATGGAAAAATCATACATGTTTGATAAGACATTTGAAATAGTTTTTCCAACTAGAGACGAATGGGATAACAACATGTTTGAAACTAATACAGGAAATCTAATCTGGTGCACAGATGGATCACTGAAAAACAGCCTCTCAGGGCTGGGAGTATGTGGCATGTCACAAAGAACCAGCCTGTCTGTAAGCCTTGGGCAATACACTACGGTCTTCCAGGCAGAAGTTTTCGGCCTTTATCCAGTGTCTGCGACTAAATATGAGGAAGGGCTACTACGGTAAGCGGATTCTAATTTTTAGTGACAGTCAAGCCACTTTAAAAGCGCTTAATTCTTTCAAAATCAAATCTAAAATGATTTTTCATATTACCTGAGCTTATTAATTGTTATCTTGTGACTGAAAAGACACAAGAAATAACAAACCTCTCTGCATTTGCAGGTGAAGCCTCTGAAGTAGACCTTGCTGAGAAAGACAAGGGAACTCAGAGGCAATCTAGTGAAGGGGCAGCAATGAATCCTTCATAGAAGTGACCTCCAAACCGTATTCTTCTGGTGAAAGTCAGGAAGCTATCGCTAGCATGACTGACTCTCTGACCAGAATCATTTGTGGATCAACAGTGAGGGTTGCCTCTGAAATTCTAAGAAGCTCTAGGCAGAAGATACGTTTAGTCGTAGGCTTCATAACTGGGCACTACTATTTCAGAAAACACCTCCATAAAATAGGACTGTTTCAGCAAACCCCTATCTGCAGGAAATGTTATACGCAAGAGGAAACGGCCAAGCATATCATTTACGAATGCGAGGCTCTTGCCCTCCCCAGATTAACTGCTTTAGGCATTATCCATACTAGAGAATTACACCTAAACTCCATTAAAGGGTTATAGGATTTTATTAATAAAGTGGGTGATCCAAGTAACTGAAACTAGGAAACATTGGATTTGGAGTTAATAGTACAAAATGCTGATTAAAGCAGAGGTTCCCAATGACATATAAACCCAACTCTAAGAAAAAGAAGGAGAAGAAGAGCCAATATAGAAAATAGTATAGATATATATGTGTATAAAATTAAAAAATTTTCTAGCTTGTGTGGGAGTTAATCTGTCTAATAGCAATTTTGAGTGAGCTTGGAGTCTTAATTATGCTATTTGTCATTGATTTGTATAAACTATTCTTGTAATTTATCCTTAAATTTCCCATTGATCAAGATTAGAAGATTTATCTGCCTATTTCAAATTTTGACTTGGAATTATTTTTTATGCTATTACTTAAATTTACATTATGGTTTTTCCAATTTTCTTTGCAAGAAATTCAGGGCTTAGTAAAAAGTGATTTATTAAGATTAGAGTTTGTACAACTCCTTAAAACTCTTTAAAATTGATTATTTTTTACTTATCCTAATAAATTTTTTGGTTAAATATTTTCCTGTAGTTGTAAGTTAGCAAACTCTTCTTTCTTTTTACTTGTGTTCAAAATTTTCCCTTGACTTCCATTTTAGTGAAATTCTCATTCAATATTAAAAAATTGTTAATTAGAATCTTTGATCTCTATTTTTATCGCAATAGTATAGTTATCTTTCTTGTTGGGGGAAAATTTCAATATGCTCTCTTTACAAAAATTCACCAAAAACAAACAAAAAAAATTGTAAAGATGTTTTATTACATACCCAGTTTGCATAAGTATACTGTACGACTCACACATAGCCGACATTTGCTCCTTGGTGATGAGCTCCTGGCAAATGCATTCAAATTGTTGTAATATTCAAGCTTATGTGCACATTTCCTTTAAAAAGATTCTTGCTGACTTTCAAATTTATCTCAGGCTGAAATACTAAATATGAGGTACTCCATTTTTGTGATAATTTTATATTAAAATATCTTTGTTGTATTACATCCTAGTACTAAACTTTATTAATTTAATATTTATAATTCCTTTTAATTTTTCATTTATTATTATTATTTTTTTGTACTTTTTGAAAAAAAAAATTTCCGATTTTTATATTTTTGTTCAGATTGTATATAAAATGCTAGGAAACAAGTTTATGTTCTATGCAAGGAATTTCAACATTCAATCCAATCATCTCAGATTTTGAAAACATTTTTGAGAGATCATTCTTTCTTTTTAAAAACTGATTTGATGTATGAAAAGTAAGATCTTGCTTATGACACCTGTTTATGATTTGTAATAGTTTTTAATTCACATTAAAAATGTAGGTTCAATTTAAGTTAGGCCTTGTGTTCAAAAATTTACCGTAGACTGACAAATCAACCAATCAAGCCTTATGAAGAAAAAACATTACCACATTTTCCTATACATTATGTGCGACTGGGGAATTGTCAAAAATACACACTGCTAATAATGTGTCATGTAAAATAAAAAATTCACAATATGACTAAAAATATTATAAACTGTGCAGAAAAACCTTGTTTGGATTAACCTCATTGCAAAGTGCAATAAACTGAAATGAAATAATCAATATCAAGACATATAATTCTGCAAAGACTCTTGTAAAAATTAAGGACTTTTAATCTTTAATAACTTTTAAAACAAATATTTTAAAAATAAAATATATTTGTTTAATTAACTGGAAGGAATGGATTATTTTCGAACTGTGCGTTGGATAAATTTTTTTCTTTTATATTGCAAATGCTTTGTTTTTCCCTTACATTAACACATCTGTTACCATTATTTATTTGCCTTCTCAACTGCTTTTAGTTTAAAATCTATTGTGTAAGTTATGTGTTTTTGCATCCACATGACAATTTATAAACTTGAATATTTTAGAACAAAACAGCTTGTGTCAAGACAAAATGCAAAATGACAATAGGCATTAGGCAATAGCAACTGTAATCTCTCAAAGGAAACAACTTTGTTCTTGATGATAATTGGCAAAACTGATCATAGCTGAACTAAATCAGCTGAGTTGTTAGGCCATCTGTAATTTTTTTTATGAAACATTAACAGCATATTTTTAAGAACTTTATTATAAGATTTTCTGATGGAGAGTGTTTTTATCAGATTATCCATGGTAATCTATAATATGCACAGTAAAATTCGAAACTTTTTAGCACATAAGCCATGGATTATTTACAAGAAAATATGGCATATTTTTTAAATCCTTAAATTATATAATTTTAAAAATTTGGAAAATTCATAAATTTGGCAATCATGAAATTTTTATCATGGATAACCATAATTATAAATAAATCATTTCATATTTCTATGGTTTAATATTACTATTGCAATTTATTAATTCATTAAGATACTGTCTAATATATTTATCACTGCAGAAAATTCTTCAGTATCTGAAACTGATTGATTTTGCTGTATTTTGTAAAGCTTTTGGGGTAAAAAAAGAAAAATGAATGAAGTATAAAATGAAAATATATTTTAAAATCAGATTTTATGTGAATAACATTTAAACAATTTTGTTTATAAAGAATAAAAATCATCAAATCAAATCATTAAAAAATCCCAATTTAAATAAATGTAGTATAAATCAAGCAATACTACGGCAATGTGATAAAATAGTATTCCGATAAAAATTATAACTGAATATTTTAATCTCCTTTTGTGCCTATGAGACTAAATAGTTACAATTGTAGAATAATAACATTTTTATCATTGAAACAATAAAAATGCTATTAGACATCATTCTGGAATATGTTTCAAAGAATTTTTTTCCCAATCTATATGAAGAGTTAACTTTTACCATACTTTCATGCATCCTATCAAAAAATATTTATTTCCCTTTGAATGTTTTTAATTTATTCCGTACCTTCATTTGAGAAATGTCATTTTAAAAATATGAAGGTTTTTTCTTCTATTTAACTTTTTATGATCTAAAATGTTTCTTGTTATTATTATTCTAGCAATATATATTAGTCTCTAAAAACATCAATTTAATTTATTTATAATTAGTTCAATATTTACGAAATAATTAATAGGAAGTATAGGAAATTTATAGATACAATATCTTTGGAAGTAAATTTGTAAATTTGGAAGTAAGTTTTGGAAGTAAATTTTGGAATAACTTGTAAAGATATGTGTTTATGTTTAAGCTTGTGTTGTTACAAAAATGTTCAAATAATAAAGATAATTTTAAACTTGATTCTTTATTCTTTTGCAAAATTAAAGTTGGCTTTTACATTTAAAGTATCTACTGTAATATGTTGGATCTTTGTTGTGTAGAATATATACTGTGCAGATTATTTTTTTGCTGGTGGCTTATGTGCTATTGAAATGGTAATTGGATAACTTGTAAATTGTATTTTGTCTAATTACAGATTCTGTTGTTATTTTTCAAATTTTTACAGATTTTCTTCTATTTCAAGATACTGGCTGGGTAAAATTTATTTGCAAAAATTATAAATCATAAATTATTTCTCAATTATTAATTTATATAAAATTAAGTTTTTTAGTGAAATTGTAAAGTATTGAAATTGTACAAAATCTCAATTGCTGTCATCATGAATCTGATTTTCATTATTTATAATGATTAGTTAAATTTTAGTTAATAAGTGATTGTGTGTGCTCTGTTGTAGAGACATTTCTAATGAAATTCTTGTTAAATTAAATTTTTTTATCTGAAAATCAAAATACTTGTTACTTTTTAATTTGAAGTTCACCAATGTTAAATATTTAAAATTTTTGCATTCTTTTAATTTTATTCAGACGGCGAAAATTTTAACTTAAAGTAATTACAGCTTAAGTGCATATTTTATGCAATTTATGGCAATAATTCAAATGCAATTTATGGCAAAAATTACATATTGAAATGTATTTATTAGTCTAATAATGTATAGCAAATAAAATAACCAACCATTCTAATAATTTAAGTAATTTATCTATATTCTGCTTCATTTGGAGTGATTGATTATATTAATAAAAGCTAAATAAAAAAAATCATAATACTTTCCATAAAATCATGAAAAAGGAAAAATTTTTCATTTAAAAAAATTATTTTGTAGAATTAGGAGAAGTAGAAGATGAAATTTTCAAGAGAAGACAAGAGAATGAAGTAAGTTTATTAGCAATGATAAGAATTTTAATTTTGGTGTTAATATGTATCTTCATATATTAAATTTATCCTGTTTTTTTACTTGTATGTTCTTGAAACTGTGCATTTCTATCTGAATATTCTCTTAGATATAATAGAAATTTAAAAAACTAAAACTTGTATTAAATTAAAAAATTATTTTACCCCAAATTAAATTATATATTGATAAATCATCTGAAAATGAAGTTGTATCTTTTCATGAAATAAATTCATGATTGAAAATTTTTAAATAACACTTGCTTAGCATGTAAAATTGCACAGAAAATGCACAAAACCTAAATTTAAGCGTTTAATAAAATAAATAAATCAAATTCATGTGCTCATGCACACGAACTTGATGCACTATCATTAATTCACTATGTTATAAATCTATTTCTCTAGAACAAATATTTTGTATTAAACATTATAGCAGTTGGAAAAATAGTAAAGTTGTGTACAATTTTATTTTCCTGTTATGTTGTTGAATTTGGAGGCAAACTGTCTATCATAATCTTGGTAATTTTGTAATATTAAAAAGCTCAAATCACTCATAATATTCTGCACTTAATGTAGAATTGGTTATTGTAACAATATTTTTAGTAAATCACTCATGTTTTAAAGTATATTTTTGAGATGAAAGGCAAAAGTAAAAAACTTTATAATTCAACATGATTTTTAAATGCAAACTCATCTTATTCTGTATTATATTGTGTACTTATAACACAGACTATTTAATTAGAATAGCAAAAATATATTGCTATTTTAATTCTTTTATCTTTTTAAAATTAGTATTTGCTGTTTAATCAAAAATTTTTTTTCTATTTAGATATTAAAGTGAATATAAAAACAAATGTCTAATTTTCCAAAATTTTTCATTTTCATTTGATCTTATTTATCTATAGTCAGCAATTTTAACATAACAAAACATTTCAAAATCTTAGTTTCAAATGTTTTGAATTGAGATCCTTTCAATATATTGTTTATATTATTATTATATATTTTACCTATATGTATTTGTTTTCTTTCAGCTTTCTTTCAAAGCCAGACAAAAGGAACGTAAAAAGCGAATGAAGGTTTGTTATATGCTTGTTAAACTATTGTTTTATGTACCTATTATTTTACATAAATTTGATGAATCCTATGAATTTCTTTATAATATTTCAAGACTTATCTGTGAAATATTTGAATTTTTCATGTTACATAACTTATTCTTTTACAACTAAACTACATTTGAATTAAAAAATATTTTAGATTTTTGTTTACAGATTTGGCAAAAAAAATTCCATTTGTTGACAAGGACATGATATTTAATTGTGAATATTTTCAATAAAAATGGTTAAATTTATTTAATGTGTTTTAGAATGTATAAAGTAGAGTACTCAATGTTTTCATACTTGATTTCAAGAAATCTCACTTTTACTTATCATTAATTATATTGCTGGTATACAACACCCTGAAAAAAGCACCTGATCAAATAATTTGTATTGCAGCCTTTACACATTGATGATAATTTTAGTGCCACCTGCAAGCACTCTATACTTATAAAAAGAGGAGACTGGTGATTTGAAGTACAACATTTATTTTTCCTTGCAGTTTTTGCATGAGTTGTTTAATGTCTTATAGGAGACTTTGATTATCTTCCAAATATGTTTCTGAGTTTGACTGAGAAATAATAGTAACTTGTAGGAATTGATTATCCTTTCTAGGCTGGATAAGCTCCAATATTATCATATGTGAGCTATAACTTTAATTGATTATTATGCACAAGCTTTTATGCTAAGTTTTTTCCTATGAGCTAACAGTTCTCTATTTATATCTCTATTTACCTTTTGCCATAATTTTCATATTTTAATAAATTGATTTTTCAATTTTTCTTATATTTAATAAATTTCTAAAATTTGCATTATTGTCAATAACTTCAATGTTTTTTTCTTTCATCGTATTTATAACATGAATCAATTCTATTTTATTTAAAAAGGATGCCATTATTTTAATTATTAACTATTTCGCTTACATTAATTTCTGTAGTAAAAATAAAGGTAAGAAAGTTTTCCATGGAATAAATGGAAGGAAGCTTATTGCTTTTTTTAAACACTATCTATTGTATTTGCGCGCACACACAATGCTGGCTACTTAAAATGCCATGCTCTGAAGAAAACGTACACATTATGTGAAATATACATACAGTTGTGGTGATGAGATATGGAAATTATAAGCATTGCAGTGCATATATACATCATTGGTGACTGTAGTAGAATATAGCATGCACTGTGTAAAACGCAATAAAATAGCCAAATAAAAAATTTTATTTTTTGTCTCGGCTATTTAACAATGTTTTGTAGGAGACATCAACCATCTTTTGAGCAAATTTCTGGGTTCAACCGATGAAGAATAATAGCTTCTAGGTACTGTGGATTATCCTTAAAAGAAATCATTTTAAATAAAACCAAGCAACTGTAATTTAGATCTCTAATTCCTGGATGGTACAGCTTATCAGCAGGATTGATTACAAACACCTTTCACTGCTGTCTGTGATGACGGACATTCTTACATTCTTCTAGTATACATTGCTGTACTAGAGGAATGCAAAGACCTCTTGTACACTGAATAGCCAGCGCTATATCTCTGAAATATTGGCAATAATAATTCTTCCAAGTCTTCAGTGTTTGCTATCAGCCATATTCCAACAGAATCATGTATGACGATACATGAATGCAAAGTTCAAGAATATATTTTAATCTGTTAGTAAAATTGCTTTTGTACCTTGTTTGTTTTCTCGAACTTTCACCTATCAGAAACATGTATTTCATGTTTGTACACAAATTAGCCCAGAATACACTTCCTACTTCTATACGAAATTGATGACTTGGGCAATATGTTGAAGCTGCATGGGCTGCTAAACAACAAGGATACACCCAAAATCTTTGATTATATACAACATCATATGATTGAAATTATAACTAACAATAGCAGCTACTCTAACTAATGATTTTGTAATCAACACTTCAAAAGAGGCTGAAATTGCAATCATTTAATCTTCATGCAATTTACCTATTAAATAAATTTTTTATGATATTTTTTCTTTCTTTGTATTGCATTTTGGATGGTTAGCATTGTATTTTACTATTAACTACATATTTTCAGGAGTTCTTTTATGATAATTATAGTGGCATTAAACTATTTGCAGTAATGCAAATTGAAAGTATTTTAAGTAATATATGCTTATATTGTTTTAGATGAATAAGGATGATAGGCCAGCTTGGACACCTGGTGGACAATTTAGTCCAATTGTAAGTTTTATTTGAAAATTTTTAGCTTTTCATTAAAAGTAACAAAATTAATTTTTTTATATTAAATTTGTTAGTAAATAAATGAAACTAGTTATGAAAAATTATTTAAAATGTTAATTTTTTTCACCTCCCATATTCTTTTTCTGAAACTGGAAATATATATTGCCTACTCATTTTGTTTTGTTATAGTAAGTTAATATATTAAATTCTTATAATAAAAATGCATTCATTTAAAAATCAATTGTTAAATACATTCAGCTTTTTAAAAATTGAAGCTATCAATTATGTATTAATTTTTATGTGATGTAATGTTGAACAAATTTTGATTGTTAATTAAATTTTTGTAGGATTGTAAGTCAGAATTAATTTTAAATAATCAAAATATTTTTATTTTACAATACATAAATAGTTATGAATACAATCATTTATTAATAAATTGTTTCAGCTGTAAGAAATAGAATTGCTTATACTTTTAATATGGCTTTGAAATCTCTGTTGAATATGTCTTGTTAATTCTATTCCTAAAGCATTCTGGTCATTTTTTAGTTTATTAATTACTAATTTTTTACTGGTAAATATTAGAGAAATAAATTTAAATTCTTTATATTTATTATCATGTTTGACTAAATTTATTTTTCATAAAACTTTAAAAAAATTCTTCATAAATTTCTGTAAAGGTTTTCTAACATATTAAAAAAAGTATATCTTGGTGTAAAATGTTTTATTAAAGGTTCCATAAACCTGGATTTAACTAAGTTTCATAAAGAAACATTGATTATAATTTCTATTTTCTGTTAAACGTAAAAACTACAGCAACATTTTTTTATAATATATTATTCTAAAGTACTACATGTTAGAAAATTACTTAAGGAATTTGAAAAGAAGATAAGTAAAATTCTGTTATTTGATTTGAGAATTCTTTCATTTATCTTCCAAAACTAAGTAAATAATTTTTGCTTGCTGAATTAAATTATTCTATTGCAAATTAGATTATAGAATGGTTTATATCAAGCAGTTAATTTTTGAAAAAATTAAATGAAGTAGTTAATTTTTGTAAATTTATGTTTCAAACCTTAAATTATAAATCAGGAAGATTTATTTTTATTTTTTAAAACTATAGAATAATTTTAATTATTACTAGTAGAATTTTTAAAGTTATCTATATATAACAATAGGAAGATTTATATATATAAAAAAATGTCTATCTTTGCGTGTGTGTGTCTGAATGAGTAAAGTTTTCTTAAACATTTAACAGATGTGGCTGCAGAGAGAATTAATATATTATTTTATAAGTATAAAAGGAAATTTTTTTAAAATTAATTAATATTATTTCATTTATTTTTGTGCTTGATTTTTGTTTTCTTTTAGTCACCATCTCAATCACCCTCACCTGTGCAGAATGTTCGACAAGAAGCATATCAAATGAGAATGGCAAGTGATCAAAATAATAAGCAAAGGCTTGAATCAATGATGAGACATGTAAGTAGAAATAATTCTTATATTATTAAAAAAAATTAAATGAACATATTGCAAATAATAAATAAAAAATTTATAAACAACTCAACACTAAACTTGCAATTCTAAGAAAGAATTAAAATTTCTGGTGTAAAAAAAAAAGAATTTCAGAAAAATTCCAAAATGAAATAGGGATTTTATAATTATATATAAATAATATTTTCCACAAAGTTTTTTGTATACATTAACAATAGTTGATGGGCAATGACAATCTCCACCAATTTCTGTGTTGAGAAATACTTTTACTTTGATTCACATTACATTTGATTGTCAACTGAGCCACTGTTTGCCACTAATTTTATCTTACTAAATAGGGCTACTTCTGACTTCTTATATCATTAATATTATGTAAACACTTTTTACTTTGGTGTCAGCTATTCATTTCACCATCATTCATTCACTTGACATATGTAATCACAAAGACAGCATGTAATCATGAACCTTTCAGTTACAGAGAAACTCATTTTGAGTATTTAAGCCATCACAATTTGTTTTCTGTCTTAAGTCGCTTTGATCAGCCTTTTCCTGGAAACATATGATTACAGGAATGATTGCTTCACACTCATGGGAATAAATTATATATCATTCCGCCTGCATTATATGCTCCCACATCATCTAAGTGGGTTCAATGTCAAACTGAAGATTGTATTAATGTTTTCTCTTATGGTATTTCAATTTCAAAACTATATAAATCAGTTTACCTTAATTAACTACTCACATCTGGATGCTTAGCATTGAAATTATTTATAAATATTAAATAGTCATTGTTATGATTATAACAATGACTAATGAAAATAATATTTATAAAGTCATATACATTTTTAGTCCATTTTAGCATAAGTAGTGTTAATCAACATCATTAATTTTGATTTTTTCGTAGTTTTAAAAATTTGTTTTTAAAACTGCAAATTTTGCTTGAAGGTATTTTGGACCAAGTTTACATAAACTAGAAAACATTTTAAATTTTTCTAATTTTTTTCATTATTTTTCCTATAAATTTTTATATGAAGTTTTCAAATTAAAAATATGCATAATTTTGAGATTAATTTATTTACAATGTATATTTTTGAAATAGTAAAGACTGTGTAGCAAATTTTGATATAATAAATATTTCAAGTTCATAAAAAGTTAAAATAGAAAGTTTCAGAAACACTAAAATTGTAACTAATTTCTCTTTAAAAATTTTATCTAAAACAATTTTTTTAAAAAATAATTTTTATTTTTTGCTATGATGTTTCAAAATATAAATATTTTACAAAATATTAAAGTATTTCAATTAAAGTCTTAAAAACAATTAGTTAAGGGAAAAGAATGTTAATCATTTATATTTAACTTTGCTGTTACCTGTTTTTATTTTTTTAATGCAATTTAACGTACATGATTCAATATTTTCATTTTAACTACAACATTTCAATAAATAATTTATATATCCTGTCCAAAATAGAAATTTTCAATGATGACTATTTTGTTATGAAAATATTTATCATGCAGCCAATTATGTACTTGCAATTATTTGATGGTTTTATTAGAGGTGCCTGAATTACAAATTAATTCTTAAAGTCAAAAACTTTTAGCAGTTTATGTTTTTTATTTTTATTTATTTATTTTAGAAAAGTAAATATATTATGAAATAGTTTTAGAATGTTATAAAATCATTTATTGCAAAAATAATCTCTCACTTGGTCTTAATTACAAGATCTAAAAATAAATTTTTTCAACAATGTTTTCTCATTAACTCTTTTCAAAGCAATATATTTTTACTTGATAATTGCAAATTTCAATTGTTCTTTTCAAATGTAAATTTATTACATATTAGATTCATTGTTTTATAATATAAATTTTATTGATGTTGATATGATAAATTGGGTTATTTTATATTACAAATTGATATTGTATATCAATTTGTAAGTTTATTAATATCCATAATTCTTAAATGTTTTTTATTGATAATCAGTGTTATTTCTTATTAATTTCAAACTAACTAAATGAAATTTCGATGCATCAAAATATGATTATGAAAAAAGTTTGAATACAATTGAAAAGAAAATTAATTAATAATAGCTGTACTCTAATAAAACATTGATTAAAAGAAATAAGAAAATTATTTAAATAAACTTATTATTTCATTTTAAGAAACAATTGCAAAAACAAAGCTGTGTTAAAATGAGTTAAGTGTTATATATATGTATATATAATTTTTCTATTAGAACTTATTTTATTTATTAGTTTTGTACATTACTGAATTTTTAAATAAAATATTTTAACCAAATATACTTATCAATTAAGCATCCAAAATTTCTGAAATTTTAATTTTGATAGAGACAATTTTCTTTTTATCTTGGAAAACAGATTTAATTAACCCTTTACTTGCTGAGGGAAAGTTGAGATATTTGCTCACCTGTGCCAATATTTCCCACACGACCATGTTAGTTATGCTGTGTATCGAGAGAAAAGAACATCTTTCTAATTCCTCTGTCATCGCATTATTAAAATAAGTAAAACTTTCACAAATACTGTGAATATGATTTTATTGAAGTCAAATTTGTGGAACAGTTTTACTTATAACAGTGCAATGAAAAGGATCATTTTTCAGAAAGGTGTATATATATATATATATATATATATATATATATATATATATATATATATATATATATATATAACGCTTACATTCAACTGAAAAATAAATCAGCATTTTATTCAAATTTTACTAATGAAAGCATTTATATATTTTTGTTGTATTTGGCTACAAATGCTTATGCTTAGAATAGAAGAATCTTTTCCTGAACATATATAATTTAGTTGAAAAAAACAGAAGGTCATTTGCTTTATGAATATATTCTTACCATGATTATTGAATAAAAATTTTGTACATTTTATGGTGATATTCTTTAAAACTTTTCATGTACTTAACTGTAAACAAAATATGTTTTAATTTAACTTGCAGTGATCATTAGCATAGCTGCCAACTTATTAATGATTTTATAGAAAAAATTGGGATTTTTCATCATTTCTCCCAATTTCCTGAGAATATATGAAAATCTACAGATATTTTGTAATTTCAGTGAAAAACTTAAAAACAGTTGAAATTTCACTGGAAAAAGAGCCTATTGAGTTGTTTTAGTAGCTTAAACAGTTTAGAAAATTTAACTATAGCTAAATATTCTCAAAATTAGAAAAAATGTTTTTAAAAGCAGTTCACCAATTCATTTATAAAAAATGTGACTACTTCATTTTTAAGAAATAATTAAAAAATAATTTGCTAGGAGTTATTCGAATTTGAAATGTATTCTGTTTTTATGGACAAAGTATTTGATAATTTCTATATTCTTGTAGAAGTATTTGTCATTGCATTAAATTTATTTAGTAATGTATTTTACATTTTTATGTAATTTTATAAATTTAATACTTATAAATTGCACTAGTGTAGTAAAAGTTGCCCTATAAAATAAATATTGGGACATAAACATTGGTGTTTATTTTTTTTTTACTTGTGTGTGATCTTTTACTTTTCATAGTTCCTTTATGAGGTTGATGGGTATTTTATAAAATATTATGGTTTACACCAAATATAACATAAAACATTCTCAAAATGTATAATCTAAAGAGTAAAATTGCCTTTTTAAGGTACTACTACTGTTTTAAACATTCTTTTTCAAGCAAAAGTGTTGCTAATAATGCCTCCTTATTTTTCTCTCAAAATCAGTAGAATCTACTGATTTTTTTCTCTGGCACATATGCATTAGGTACACTGGCAGCTGAATGATTAGTGATCAGGCACAACAGTTTTTATATTCAAATCCCATGTTGCCATGTTTAATTGCTGGACTTTAGAATCAAATTTAAATTATATGTCTCTTTAAAGTTTTCCTATGCAAAAAAAGATTATACTACAACAAGTTGAAATTTTAATTAATTATATAATATTTAAATTAAATTATTATCTTTATGTTTTAGTTCTAGTTTATAAGATGATAAAAAATGATGATAAAATTCATTAAGAAAAAAAGTAATAATAAAAATTTTATTAAAGGACATTTTCTCTTTTACAAAGTTACTGGAATAAAATTTTTAGTTGGTATATATTATTTTAAAGTAATTTTAGTAGAAAATTTAAGCAACATGCAATTTTTAAGTAGTATTTATCACTCAATAATTTAACTATATAAAGAAAAATAACTATTTAAAATTAATTAAAAACTCACATGTCTCTTTTTCTAAACTGGATCATTATTTTTGAAAACTATATTTTTTATTTTTTAAAACTTTATATTAATCAAATATTTTCTGTATCATTTTATTCTAAAAATAAGTAATTTAATAGTTTTGAAGAAATCTAAAACCAAATTTAGATTCAATAAAAAGAAAATAGAATTTAATCTATTTTTACATTTTTATTGTAATTTTACATTTTGTGTTTAGATTTTTTTTCCTTTTATGTATTTATATTTATAACTAAGCTTGTTTCTTAAATTTATTCAAAATTTGCTTAAAAATAGATATTTTCTTTAAGGAGGAAAGTCCATCTAAGGATTCTGCTGATCAACAAAGTAGCTTAAAAAGAAAAAGAGAAGAAGAATCTGATTCTGAATCTGAACCTGAGCCCGAAGATGATGTTAAGTAAGAATTGTTTTATCTTTGATTATACAGTTAAAAAATTTATTTATTTTCTTTATTAATTTTATTTTTATAAAAATTAATTATAGATTTAATTTTAATATATTTATCCTGTGGAATTATTTCTCTTACCTGTTAAAACTTGTTAAGACTCTCAATCAGGAAAACAGGCCTTGGCCTCTATGAGCTGCCATGCCACACAAATTAAAAAATTTTTTTAGTTGTTATTTAGTTAAAACATATTTTTAACATAAAATATTGAAATTGGTGGGAAAAGGCTACTGTATTGTTGAGCTCAATTATCCATGTCATATTTCTGCATTTAAAATAGTGAAATAGGCTAAATCAGAGAGAATAAGGTAATTTATTATTAATTTCAGGCTTTATGAAGAAGGATGGAAAGAAAGATACTATGAAGTAAAATTCAAAGTCGATAAAGATGACATTGAATTCAGACACAAAGTGGTATGTTTAAAATAGTATATGTAACATATTGTTTGAGTATTTTAGTTAATTTTTTCAAAAGTATTTTTCTTGTGTCTGACATTTTTATATTTTAATTATTTTTATTAAAAATAAATTGGTATTTCTTCTCAGGCTGCTGCATATGTTGAAGGATTATGTTGGGTCCTCAGATATTATTATCAGGTATGTTTTAAACTATTTTACTAATATAATCTTTGATTTTTTTTCAATAATTTTGAGTTTTAGATTTAATTTTTACCAGTATATATTTGTTTGTCTTATAAGAATATGAAAAAAAATTTCTCTAATATTTACTTAAATTTAATTACTGAAGAAATTTTATGTACTGTTTAAACATCTGCCATATGTCTTGTTTATATATTTTTTCTTTTTGTGATTTTTTAAATAATATTTTTCCTAAATGTATGTCCTTAAGTACACTGAATGTGTATCTTTAAAGGAAATTTATCTGAATTACTTCAAATAAAAGATGTGTAATCACAAAATTTGAGCAGCTTTAGTTATTATGAACTTAATATAACAACTTGAATTTAAAACAAAAGCTTCAGTTTGAATTTAAAAATAAGATTTTTGTGTTATTATTTTGAGAAATATTTTTTATAAATTTGAAAGTTTAATTGGGCATTTTGTAAAACTTCCAGTTTAATACATTTAGAGTAGTAGCCTATATAGTAATAACGAATATTCTAATTTTCAATAAAAATTTGAGAATTACAATGATGTTAATAGTTTACAAATTGCATGCATATATATATATATATATATATATATATATATATATATATATATATATATATATATATATATATATATATATATATATAAGACTTCTAAAGAATTATTGTGTTACAGAAAAATTATACATAATCGTAGGTGAGTTTATTTTATATCAAGCATATTGTTTAAATGAATTAGTGTTCTGAAATGACATATTATCTGTTCATTTGGTTAATCTGACAATTTTATGGTTATTCAATTCAACTTGTATTTATAAATCTAACTGTGTGCATATACCTTGTAATATTTTGGAATTTATTGCAAATTGTAGTTCCTATTCAAATTAGTTTTCTCATACCAAAAAAAAAATGACGATGAAACCAAACCAGATAATTTGTTACAGAACTTCTTTTAAAATTCTGCTTGTGATTGTCTGTATTTAATTTTGATAAGATATTATGTGATCAGAATACCCTAGCATGATGAATATTCATGTTTTGATTAGGCTATTGCTGTTAAGCCACCAGTAAAGTTTAACCTTATTTTGATTAGTCATCAATAGTTTACCTTAGTTAGTATAATATATTTGATTAGGCTATTGCTGTTTTGCTTCCAATAATAGAAGTATGAAAGAAAAAATAGGGGAGGGGGAATTCCATTCTTTATCTCTCTGATTGTCCTAGAAGAAAGTTGTTTTTGCTTCTTATTTTATGGCTGAGCATGTTCATCTCTTCAAAATTCATATAGTTATAGCCCTGCCTAACCCCCCTGCTGTGGCCATAAATGCTGAACATCTTCCGGTATGTTTTTCCCTTATGAAGAACTGCTTCTTTTCCTGATACTAGAAATCCAAAAAGTCTTTAAACTATCTATCTTCTTAATTTTATGTATTTTTTATGCCTTAAGTTCCTGTTATACTTAATATTTAGTATATTTTGATCTCTGTATTATGTAAGAATAATGTCTGTATTCGCTTGCTACTGCATTGAAAATAAAAAGTTTTGATTTATATACATGATATTATATTTATAAATTTAATTGTTATTTAATGTGAAATATGTCATAGGGCTGTGCTTCCTGGAATTGGTATTTTCCATATCATTATGCACCTTTTGCTTCTGATTTTGTTAATATTGGAGATTTGGACATAAAGTGGGATAAAGGAACACCAGTAAGTTATTATATTACATACATATGTAATCCTTTTTTTAATTTTAAAATTACTGATATTTATGGTAAAAATGATAAAAATTGAGTGTTACATTTTTATAATAAGAAAAATATAAAAAGAAATAGAACAAAAATAATAGAATCTAATTTTCTCAATGTAAACATTCTTATCTTGTTTAACAATTTAAGATCTTATGAGAAATTTACTTATAAGTAGAAAATGTAACTATGCAAAAGTTTGTTTATTTAAATGCATTTATGATTATAAATTATTATACTGTTTAATAGCTGTTTTGGATACATTTGCTCTTATGATTACTACTTTATATTTAATTATAATAATATAAAAATGATGAGAATGATGTTTAATAAATTTTACATTTTCAGTAAAGGGTAAAACAATATTTTAACATTAACTATTAAATCTTTATAAAGGGCAATAATTAGTATTAATTTACAAAACATACAGGAATGTATATTATTTAGTCAGTAAATATGTTTAATAAATATTATAATATACATCATTATGCTAATTGGGAAATATCATTGGCAAACTTTGTTTCACAGTTGTTAGAGAATTAGAATTTAAGTTTCAACTAAATGACTGTCAACTAATGACTAATGAATGAAATTTATTATTCAAAGAATTGATTTGATATTGTGATTGTAGTAAAAGGTATTGGTTCATTAATGGAGGACTGAATTATTAACTGATTCATTAATCTTCTAATTTTCAATTCAATAGTCCCTTGTTTCATTGTTCACTTCCAGCATGGATATTTATTGTGGTTTGAAAATCACAATAAATATGAAAAATAAATTGTAAAATCTGATCGAATTAGATCTCGTTTACAAAAAATAAATGTAAAGAGACTAATAAACCAAACAGCAATTATTAAAAATTCTAAAAGTATTTGCTTATGGATACATGATATTAGTTCTCACTCATTATGACAATTACAAGAATTTCATCTTTTGAAGAATGTGATATGAAAAATGTGAAATGGCAAAGTTCATAAAATCTTCAATAATTATAAGAAATATGTCTTTCAAATATCTAAGATTGGTTCTATTAAAAAATGAGTATATACTTTTTTCTTTTCACTACCAAACTTCTAGAATGTAATGCAATGTTTATTATAGTGCATTTTAAGTTTCATTTCTCACTTTCGATTTTGATGCATGGTCTCAATTACATAATTAATTTAATTTTTTGTTTGTATTTGAAACTTTCAATTGGGATTGACTTCCTATTTGAACTATGAGAGAACTTTTATGAATTTCATTGTAGTGAAATTCACCTTCACTTATCTCATTCATATTTGATTACTGATTTTAGTTACTTAATTCATCATCACCAATGAGCCATTGATAATTGTTTATACTAGTATATGTACTACTATAAGTACAAGTACTGATTTTCTTTTTTGTTTTTTACTAACCACAATTTTTTATCACGTATAAAGTTACTTGTCCTTGACTCTTTTACTGCTATAATAATGTAATTGCATTGTAGTAAAGCAAACATTTATTTAAAAATATAAATTTTATAGAATTTATTTTAATTACTTGTAAAAAGTTATAACTTACAATTTAATATGTTATTACATTTTTTTAATTACAAATAATACTTTTAAATTGTAAATTTTATAATTTCTTTAATATTATTTACAAAACTAATCAGTTTATTACATTAAGTGTTATAGATTAAGAACAAACAATCATATTTGCAACTGTTTATTTGTATTGTTTCATTAATACAAAAAATTTAATTAATACAAAGAACATGATGTACAACCATTTATTACTAATCATTCATAAATTATTTAAAGGTTTTTCTTTTACAAATGTGTGTGAGTGAGTGAGAGAGAGAGAGAGAGAGAGAGAGCGATATTATAAAGAAAATTAAATATTGAAAAAACTGATAGTTTTATAAAAGGAATATTGAATCTTGACTGAATATTTGGAGCTTTGTCTTTAAGTTAAGAAAAGACGAGTTTGCAAATTAAATGAAACTAGGGGAAGGTATTCAACTTGAAAGTTTATTCTAATGACATACTTAAATGTTTCTTTAAAAAAAAACAATATATAATATAATTAGAAAGTTGGAATTATATTTTTAGAATAAAACTGGTTAAGCATTCATTTCAGCAGAAGCACAAAATTCTATTGTTAGCAATTCATACTCCAACAAATAGGTCATTATTTAGGAAAGCTAATGGATAGTAATTTTTTATGATAAAAGAGAGAATTAAGATGGAGAAGATAGCTTGAAATATTATTGACATTATTTATGTAAAAGAAAAGAAATATTCAATAAAATCTAATTAGAGGTTGATTCTGTGATCATATAAAGACACTTTGTTTAAAATAATATGAGTTCAGCTGCATTCATTTCTCATGCAATGAATTTACTATCATCCCAAAGTGTTGTAACACGTCATATTTTACAAATACTAAATTTTCTTCTGAAGAAAATTGAGCATATGCTCAAGAAAATGAACCTATCCATTTTCAACACTCTTGACCTGGAAAGTATTATAAAAATTACTTTCCAGGTCAAATGTATTGAAAATTTGATGAAATGGCTTTGCTAAATTTGCATATCTCAATGCATGACATGATTTACAAGAATAATTTACTCAAATAGATGAGATTTTATATTGTCAATGAATCTTAATTATTATCGAGGACAAATATTATGAAACATATCTGTAACTTAGCCAAAAAAAAAATTCATTTATGAAATCAAGTATATTTGAAGTATTTCAGACAAATATTAAATAATACCTTTCATTTTTAATTGAATGTTCATATTTTCTAAGTATATGTAAAACAGTATGTTTGAAATATATTTCTTTTTAGTTTAAGCCTCTTGAACAGCTTATGGCAGTATTTCCTGCTGCAAGTAGACAACATGTACCTGAACCTTGGGGAGAACTTATGTATGATCCTGTGAGTTAAATATTTGATTCCTGTAAAAAAATGTAAAATTTTATGTTTAGAGAATTAATTTTGATTTTTTATTTGATTTTAGGAATCTCCAATAATTGACTTTTACCCTACTGACTTCAAAATTGACTTAAATGGCAAGAAATATGCTTGGCAAGGTATAAGTTTTTGTATTTTCTTACCAAATTTCAATTTAATTTAAAAATTTTTAATTTATAAAATTTTTAGAAGAATGCAATACTTTAGTTAAGATTTGCAAATTAAAAATAAGTAAAATCCTTTTAAAATCAATCTAGATAAACCTCTTTACTAACAGGCATATATATTTTTCTATAATTGCTCTTTTTTAAGGTAAAATTTTGAGGTGTTTCATATACTTCCAAAATTTAGGAAAGTCTTGCACATTCACTCCCATTATCACTGTCTTAATCACATTGATAGTATTCAATTAATCAAACTTACTTAAGTTGCATATTTAGATATTTAAAAATTATTTTAGGAGTTGCACTTTTACCATTTGTTGATGAGAAAAGGCTACTTAAGGCTTTAGAAGCAGTTTATCCTAAGTTGACAGAAGATGAAAGTAAGTTACTTTTTTTAGTATTATATCCTATTTTGAAATGTGTTTCTGATTTAAATATGTTTTCAGAATAGAAAGTGCTTAAATGTCTGTAAGGATACTAATTTACTAACTACAGTAAGTGGTTTATTAAATTGAAGTTTTTGTGCTAACAGGATGTCATAAATGTAGCTTACGCTCATATTATTGAATTGTGTTGTTTTTCAGATTTACACTTGAACTGATTCTCTAATTTTGGATATTTTTCTATAATTTAAAACGAGTTTTGATTTTATTTTTCACTTTTTTACTGTTATATCACGTCATAGATTTATCATTTCTGTATTGTTTTTTTAGTCAAACGAAATGTGCGAGGTACAGATAGACTTTATATCAGAAAAGGTCATAAAGGTTATGATTTCTTGACTGGTCTTTATGAAACTGGTTCGAATTGGAAATTGGTAATTTATAATTTTTTTCTAGTGTTATTATGTTTTTGTTTTATTTCCAAATGAATGACTAAGTTTTTCAATATTTTTTTTTATTTAATAGGAAATTAATATCAATCCTAAGCTCTTTTCTGGTATGGGTGGAACTGTAATTTTATCAGAAGATGTTATAAATCCCAAAGAGTAAGTCTTGTTTTATATTAAATATTATATTGATGCTGTGCTTATACTATTCTTATTTTTTAGCAAATGATTTTTGCAGCTATTTCCCAGTTTATACTAATTTAAACCTCCTATTTGGTCTGCAAGCACGTAAACTTTCTAACCTGGAAATGTTCGAAAGAAATTTTTTCTTTTTTATTTATTGATTTCATTATTATTGTTATCTTGGAACTTGCTTATGGATTGCTGAAATTAATTAACTAACCATTTGAATCAAACATATTTTTTGTTTAGCACGTTTATCATAACTGTGTTGAATGTTTGAAAAGATTTTAAATAATTGAAGAAAGTAATTTGTTAATATACGAGTTATCCCATGAGAGAAATATTTAAATAAAACATTTTAAATTAATATTTTCCTATTTTTAAATATAAGTCTAAAAATTTCCTTTTTTACATAAGTATTTTGCCAATGTTATACATTGTTTAATCAATTAAATATATTTATATATAGAAAAAATATGTTTATAATATGTACAATTAAAATTTTTTGTAATCTTGTATAGAAAATAAATATTCTTCTACTTTATGATTTGATAAAAAATTAGCCAGCATTCTGTGACTAAATATTGTCGTTAAAAAAAAAATTAAAGATTCTCAGATATTAAATAAAAGAAGGAAAATTTTACTGAGACTTTTAATGAGACTTTAATGATTGCATATTTTTACATCAAATGTATAAACCCTTATTTTTTTCATTAAATAATTTAACTTCGTCTGACTTCCATGATATAGAAAAATTATTCAATTTCTAGTTTTTGTCTCATTTTGATATTATTTCTTTTTAAAAATTAAAAACCAAAAAGTTCTAGATTAATATTGGAAATTAGAATAATTGAAAGTATATTACATAATTAAATATTCTATTTTAATGCTTTGCATACAGCATTAAAACATTTAATTTTAAATAATTAGTGCATTTATGCTGCATATTGCTTTCAAAAAGTAATATGAATACATAATTTTAACTAATATATGTTTTTATATAGTAAATTGTATCTAGAATCACAATAGAAAAAAGTAAAAAAGTGGATTTTTATCATTGACTAATGCTTAGGCAGAAATCTACCACTTGTGTTATATTGCGCCGACCGATTGGCTGAGTGGTTAGCGTTCTTGACTCCTGAGCTGTTGGTCGCGGTTCAGGCATGGATGTTTCTTTCCTTCTCTGTTTACTCTGTCCTTTCTTCTGTGATGTTGTATGAATGTGGCCTGCCTATAAATGGGTTTGTGGTGGTATGGCATGGGTAACGCTACTCGCCTCCGTGACTTGGTTCACAGGTGCTCGCTGGGTAAAGATAAATGAGTAGCAATTTCTGGCCTTGTTGTGGCATAGGGTTCAGTCACCCTTGTGTGCCCACCAATGGATAAAAAAAATGTTATATTGCTAATCTTTCTTTATGAACTATGAAGTCATGTTTAGCTGTATGTTATATAAATTAATTTTTAATGACTAGCCTGTAGTAGTTTCTCTGCATTAATAAAACTTGAAAAATATTTGAATCTCTTGATTGTCTTTAACTAGTATAATAGTAATAATTTTCGAATTATTTTATATGATGTAGAAAATTTAATATGGTATTTTGAATTTTTTAACAACCAAAAAACAAAATTTTGCTGAGAAAGCAGTTTAAATCACTTATCATTCATTGCACTATAATAAGAATAATTGCTTATATACATCAATAATTCTGTTTTCCAATAACTTTTCACTCTGTTTCAATCCCTATTTAATAATTCTAGTCCATTGCTTTCAGTCTGTTACTGTTAATATCATTTCATTTCTATATTTATTTTGTATCATTTTCCCAATCATTTTTATTTTCTGATCCTGATCTTTTACATGTCTAAGCTTTAAGAAAACGTTTTGTACATCAAATTTAAATATAATTCATTAATCCAAAATATTCTTTTAAAGTTAAATGTTTAATTAAAGTGTATTTGTAATTTGGTATTTTTAACTTGCTTAGCTAAACACTCATGTAATGCTGTAATATTGTAAAACATGTTATATTTAATGAATTGTGATCACTACTTATTGATGATGAAATAATTGTTAATATTCTTAAATATTTTACATTTGTGTGGATTTAGCTTCAAAATTAATTCATCAATTTTAATATATATTAATAAAAATATAAATGAGGAAATGTGAGTTATTTTAATTCATTTTTTTTTGTTTTGTTTTAGGAATCTTTTTTAATTGAGAAGTCTTCATCTTAATTTATTTATTCTACATTAAATATTATCTAATTAAAGAATTATGTTTTAATCCTGATGCACACAATATGCATTGTTCATATATGTTTGATTATTGTCATTACCTTTGTTTTTAAGAGTAAAATAATTATATTTTCTTATTTTTTAAATTGCTATTTTATGAGGTGAATTAAAAAAAATAATTTAGCATTGCATTCCATGTAGTGATCTATTTTTACTTTTCAGAACACTTAAAATTAGTCATCGTTTTATTTTAATAGTAATAAAATCATTATGAATTTTTAATTTAGCACTGTCAAGAGTCCTATAAATGCTTTACCTGATATTCCTGGAAATGCCACAGTTTGGTAAGATTTTAAATCTATTTTAAAAGTTAAAACTACATTTGCTTACATTGCAATTAATTTTTTATTGTAGTCTGTTAGAAATTTATTTTTAACCAAAAGATGTCATTTTATAAGTTATTTTCTTTATACTTAAAACATATAGACATGGTATCTTTGATTGAAAAATATCCAGATTTGATAAAAAGTTAGGTCTGAATTTAATTGAGACAATTATTTAGATTTTTAAAACACGATTTTATTCTCTTTTAGTTTTTCTGTTTCTATTATGTAAAGAGTAATACAAATGTTATAAGTGTACAGATTATTATAAATTATAGAACAATTTAAATTATTCTATGCTTAAGTTTACATTATTCTTAGCAGAAAATTCTGTAATTTTCAGGTCAACTAAATTTTTTTAAAGTTACTTTTAGATGCATTATTAACCAGTATTTTTGAATAATAAGAAAACCTAATGATTTCGAGTTGTATTGATTGTTGTAATCTCAAAAACTGATTTTTTAAACCCTGCTGATTACTAAAATATTTCTGCTTTTATGATCATTTTAATTAGTGTCTATGAATAGTGTTGGGAAATATAAATCAAATTATAATTTTCTTTTTAAAAATTTATGAAATTGAATCATGAAACTGAATTCTTTGATTTACAAGTTGTTCTGATAGAATATGTTTTGTTATCTAATCTTTGTGTCATTAATTTTTTATAATTATTTAGATAATTTGTATTATTTTTGTAGGGATTTTTAGTTTACAATTAATAACTTAAAATCACCAAGAATTACAAACATCTTAAGGGTTTTATTTTAAATATTTTGAAACTGTTAACAATGACTTTTTTATAGTTTTTTGTGTTAATAATGTAAACAACAAATACATTGATGGAAGGAAAAAAATGGAGTATTTTGAACTTTTATTAAATAATAATCAGTATCAAATTTTAATTATAATTTAAAAAATCTGTGCTGGAAAATAATACATATTAAATTTTTGCATGAGAGTAATATCATTATTGTTGGTTTGAAGTAAAAAAATATGTATATAAATAACAATAATTTCTAAAGTTTTATTATTTTCAATGATCTGCAGTAAAGAAACCATTTATAAACATATATGGGTGGAAAGTCAATAAAATATAAGAAATTTATTGCATTATTTAATAAAGTATATAGTAGCATAGCAACAATTTCTGCTAATTTAAAAAATATTTTCAATATTTAGACTAATACACTCTAAATTGATAAAATAGATGAAGAGTGTAAAAAACTTAAAAATTTGTTTGATTTTTTATATCATACAATAATTGATAAATCAAAATTCAAGTCTTTAATGTGAGAATTAATAGAAAGCACATGTTATTTTCGGCACATGAAATACTTTTAATGTAAAGAATAGGATATGCCACCATTATTAGTTCTCTCCCTCCAAGATGAAAAATGTACTTTGTTGCTATGTCTTTCATATTTTAATTTTGTTTAAGGGTCATAGTGGCTTCGTTGGGGAAAGCGTTCTTATTACCAAACTTACAAAAAATCCATCTTGTTTCCTGATGGTAAATGGGTCACATGAAATAGGTAAGGAATTCAGTGTCTTCCAAGTAAAACAATATCTTTCTGTATGGCAATCCATGTCGGAGGTCCTTCCCTTTAGTCCCTGCTTTTATTTACAAAGACTCAGCTTTGAGTCTTTGTAAATAATGTAAAATAATAGTCTGTGCTATGGCATGCCCTACTAAACAAGATGACACTTTTATTGCTAATTCTTCTTCCTTCACTTCTCCATTTATTGTCAAGAGGAAATATTTGTGGTATCTGGTTATAAAAAAACTTGTGAATTTTGTTAAGTACTTTATCTCTTTTGAAATTATTATAAAATTATTAATTAGAAAAGAACACGTGAAAGAATATACTGAATCACTTTTTACACTAAACCTATAGTTGAACAATTAATGATGTAATCAATTTTGAATTTAATCACATACTATTTTTATTCACTAAAGAAACTTTATAAAATACTGCTTTATACACTTTTATATGTTACTGATTATAATAATGTTTAATCTTTCTAGCATTAGTTTTGTTGACCCACAATATCCTGAAAACTTCGTATTTCCTGCAGAGAGACTGAAATCTGCTGTGTATGTATTTTTCAATTAACATTATTTCTACCACTTACTAAGTTAAACAGTTTAATTTCTAATTTTTGTATCCATAATGATGTTACAAAACTTTTATAAACAAATAATAATATCTTTGAATTTAAGGAAATTTCTTTATTTAATATTGTGTTATCTGTGGCATGTGTATGTAACATTTACAAAAAATTTGTTAAGGCTGTGGGTAGTGAATTAAAAATTATTTGCTTACCTAAATTATATCTATATTAGAAAGCTAAAACAAGTTAAAATATTTTAAATAGTATTATAAATATTTCATTCAATAGCAATTTTTCTTTTAAAATGATTTTTATAAATAATGATATCTATGTTCATTATAAATTTAAATAGAATATTTGAAAATCAAATTATATTTTTTTCAGATTTTAACTTTCATGCTCAACAAATAGTGTTAAATCTAGCTTACCCTGTTATACCATTGTTACAGTGTTACCTTATTAAATCACAATTACTTTTTATCACTCAGCTATTTTACTATTATTCTAAAATATTTTACACCCATATTGATAATATTATTTCAAAAAGACTGCATGTTTCCATTATACTGAATTATAGAAATATTCTATTAGTTAATAGAATATTTCTGTAATTAAGTACAATGGAACATGTTCGTGGTGATGTGTTAATTATGTATATTGATTTTATAAAATCACATTAATTAGCATAATAAAGTTACATAAATTTAACGACTTAATTTTATTTTTAACAATTAAAGACGTTCTTGATAATTGTTCATAGCAGCATTCTTACATATTTAAATTTCTCTTAAATGCTGATGAAATGTTTTGGCAAACTATTTATAGACAGTTTTAATTCTTAATTTTCACTGTTTTTGCTCATTAAAAGATATCAAAATTAATATTTCCACTTTACTTTTAATATATCTTAGAAAGCTCAAGTAGAAATAATTTTAAAAAGTTTCTTAGTAGTAGATAGATAATTTCTATATTCTATAATTATTAGAGACTAGAAAACATAATGTGATAAAAAATAAAAAGTTAAAAATGCTCCTCTCTCATTAATTCTTGCAATTTTCATGTTCTTCAGTACACATTTTATTTGATTCAAATTTAAAGCTAAATTTAAATTTGGAACTGTATCTTCAAGATATAAGAATAATTTCAATATCATAATTCTTAAAATTTATGAAGTTGAAATTCAAAGCTTATAAGTTTTCATGGTAAACAATATGTTTTTTTGAATAACTGAAATCTCTGTATTATTTTAAAATTAATTAATTTGAAAGAAAGCTATAGTTTGTAACATTGAAGTATGTAATGAAATATAAATATATTTTTTGATTTGACAGTTAACTTCAGTTTATATTAGATTAGTGAAGTAGTTTTCTTAAACTCAATAAACATTTATTATAAGGATTTTTAGTTTATTAATTCTCTGATATATGTGCTTGAACAGAAAATTTTAGATAGAAAAAGGATGAAAACTGTAAATAATATAAGCTTTATTTTTTTATGCTTTTTAATTCTTCTAATAAAATTGTGTATATCTGTGTTCTATTTAAATATCCAATATCTATTTCATCATATTCATTTGACATATTTAAAGATAATAATTATCACATACACTTGCCTGAAAAAGTCTGTGTACAAACGCAAACTAAACATTTTACAGAGAATAAATGTATATTATATTGTCAATATTAATTCTATTTATATATAAAGCTTTTTTCAGCAATTTCTTAAATATCAGTAATAATTTCAGAAAGATAACACACATTGTTTAAAAGTAATAATAATAATTATAAATTACCCATAAAATTATCAGAAAAAGTTTGCATACAGGTACAAATTACAAAGATATTTGCAAATTAATCTTACTTTTTTTAGCTTCTGTAAACTTCTATGAAATGAAATATTGTCTGAATTTATTTTTTACTACTTATTAATTTTAAATCTGGTGGCACTACAACAAATAGAGAAAAAAAAAACATTATTTTGTTGATATAATACATTAGTATTTGCTAACAAGTAAACTTAAAGTAAATTCTAAAGGAAATGAGAATGTTCCAGATGAAAAGAAAATCATCTTAAGGCAAAGGAATGGAGATAAAACTCTTTAAGCAATTGGATTAATAGTTGGTTATAGATTATCACTTATGATAACATTTAATTATTTATGCTAACATGAAATCTGCTATCATTTATTTGTATGACTGTCATTAGCAATAAAATAGAATCAGGAAACCAGATACAAGCTCCATAACAATAAAATAGTTACCTCACCATAGAAGGCAAGACTTAGCTCACATTGTGATGGATGATCTATTAACCAGACTTGGGATTGAAAATACATGTCTGACTCATAAATATTTGCTCTTTATGGAATCCCCCTAAGAATGTAGCCATTGGGGTGAGAAATGAATTGTGAAACTTATTTTGATTTACTATTTTTTAATGGATAATCTTTTAATAGTTTTACTCAAGCAACTTTATTGGGCAGTATTTCCTATTCAAATTTTATATATTTAAAAGACATAGGTGCTTGTGATAATATATAGCCTTATCCTCCTGTTATTTGTATATAAATATGCTGTTATATTATCTTTATTCTTTTGGGTCATTTATCTTATTTTTACTAAAATTTTATTTTAGGATTTATTGAAGCACTCTGTTTCATCAAGAATTTCTTAGTTTGGAGCATAGCTTATCTAACCTGATCATTTTGCACCAATAAAATCAAATAAATAATTCCCTTTAAAATTCATTTGAGAATGACATAAAAAAGATATTTACTGTTGGAATCAAATTTTATTTTAATTACTTATTTCATTGGAAATTCCTGTTAATTTTTCTGTGTGCTTAACTAAGGAGTAACTATATATCTGTGTACATAGGTTTTGCTTTTTTCATAATTTTTTAATGTATTCTAGGGATCCGCCTACAGTTTTAAGACCAGGTCAAATGCCAGTACAAGACTATAGGAGTATTTATAGAAATAGGAACAATTTTAGGAGACCACAAGTTGGTATGGCTCCATATAATAAACGAATTTCCCTTGATGCTGGTGGCCGTCGAATGCTTAAGTAAGCAGTTTATATTTTTATAGATGTTAAATATTTTATATTAAAATCTCAATTGCTAATTTAAATCATTTGATTTTGTGTTTTCATGTTTATTGTGAAAAGTAATATTAAAATGTGAAAAGCAAAAAGTTCTTTAACTTAAGCAAATGTTGATAAATATATGGAGAAAAATTTTGATAATTTCAAATTCAGATGTTGTTTAAAAAATTTAATTCTTTCTTGAAAGAAAAATCTAGTTCTCTTCTTGAAAAATTTAGACAGTGTCAGTATCCTTGATCAGGAGCTAAAGACAACTCACTTCACTTTTTCCTGATCTCTTCGACTTGTCCACTCTGGGACACTCTCAAGGAAACCACAATAGTTTGAACTACCTTCAACCTCACAAAGGCCTGTTATTTATATCCAGTCTCTCCCCCAACATCTGAGACTAGTGATCTTTAGATACTTCTTCTGAGGTCAATCTTTGACTCCAAATTTCCAGTCAATCCACTGACTCAAATCGGAAATGGGGAATAGACAATAATTTCTCATAAGGGCCCTTTACGAATTCTGTTTGAAGTTTCCACATCATTTCCCAGTTACAACTAATTGATTGTCTTTGGTACTGCATAGTTCCTATGGTTCAAACTGAGAAAAATCATTCTCTTCAGCAGTTGCAAAAAGTATTAAATTCCATCGATTTTCTGAAATTATCTTGGGATTTTGCTAGCAATAACGTTATATTATGTTCAAACATTAGGTATTCCATGTTGAATAATGTCCAGGGCAAACGTTTTTACTGTGATTAAATATGCATTGCAACTAACAATCAGTTTGAGCTCTGTTACTGACAGTGTGCAGTTGCGTCACTTAAGCTGCATTTCTTATGTCTTAATTCTGTTATCTTCCTTTACTGTTCCCATATATATCATTATAAATTTTCTTTATAATATAAACTGAAACAAGTTATATAGTAAATCATGGGTTGTATAGTGACTCACTTGTGACCAAAAAGCTGAGGCTGCTCTTTCCAGATTTGCCAGTGGCCACTTGAGAATCTTTGTTTTATAGGGGTCGGAAGATTTTTTTAACATGCAACTAGTGCGATTCAGAAAATGCTTCCCCAGAGCACATTTTGGACTATCTTCAACTCTCCCACATTGACTTAATTAGAAATCCTTTAATGTTTTTGGACTTTTTGAGAATTAATAACCTCATTTAGCAGTCACTAGACATGGAGGATATGAAACAACAACAAAAAATTATGTTTTTATCATTAAAAGATATTTTAACTTTGTCAGTTTAAAACAGTTGAAAAAGTATTGCTGATCTGGTTCATATTTTGATGAATTCCTCAACTGAAATTTTTCTTAAATTACTAAAAAAATTCTGAATTTCGAAATGAAATGGATTTTGTCTTACAGTGAAAAATATTTAAGACTAATGAATCTTAAATTTTTAAAATATCCAAAAATGATTCTTTATTTCATATTAAATGTTTTTGCCTTAAAAGTATATATTTTGAACTAATAATTTTAACATTTAACTTGTAATTTTTACATTCATAAAGTCTCCTATTTTCAAAACTTATTAACATTACTAAAAGTGCTTATAGTTCTGATTTATTTAAAACACTCTCTACTTTAATAATTATTTGAAAAATATTTATTTTAAGCTTTTCTATTTAGTTCTCTTGAAAATATTTTCTGTTTGAAAAATTATTTTTCATTTAATTTTTGCTTATAAAAAGTCCTTGTAAAATATGTTTGAAATTTCTGTATCAGTTATGTTTATTTTGATTTATTATGTTTTACAGCCATAGCTTAGGACAATCTAATTATGGAAATGTTCCTCCACCAAACTTTTATCAAGGAAGACCAGATAGATATACCTCAAGGCAGTCTTCATATAATGCACCTTCATCACATCGTTCAAGTAAGTTAAATTAGAATTTTTATTTATTAGATGAGAGTTAAAAAAGTCCTGTTTATTATTTAAATCAAATTTTTTTAAACTGAATTAATAACTTTGGCCTTCATATTAGAAAATTCAATATTTGATTATCATTTTAAGTGTGTACGAATTTAATAGCTTGAAATTCACTTTAAACTTACATCCTAATCAAAGTTAAACTTTATCTTATGATTTATATTTTATATTAATTTCTTTTTTTTATGTATTTATGTAAGAAAGATTTATCATTTTCATTCATAGTGTATATTTAACTCCCAATAGTCCACGAGCAGAAAACTTTGTTTCCGTGAACAAAAATGTTTTATGGTTTGTCTACAATATTTTAATTTTAAAATGAAAACTCTTCAATATCCAATAAAAAGTGCTTTAATACAAAAGAAAAAACCTTTGGCTAATTATGAACAATATAAGTAGATTATGATCAAATGTGTAAATAAATTAATTTTATTACTCTAATTATAAGTTATTGTATTAGCTTTATAGTATGTAAATTATGCAATTTACATTTTTTTGAAGATTTTCTTTCCATAATTTAGTGTTTTATCTGCAATAACTGGGACATTGAATCTGATGCATGCAAGATATAGTTAATTTTGTAACCTTATTTATGAAAGCCTTTTCTAAATTATTGAGACACTTATTACCATATTTTAAAAAAATAAAGTTTAAAGAATTAGGTCAACTGAATCAATTGAAAAAAACTGAAATATTTTTTTTCTTTTTTTGGAAAAGACCTCAGTTAATATATTTACAAACTTTTTCATACTTGAATATTAGAATGATGGCATTGATATAAAAATAAAAAAAACTGAATATGTGTTATTAGAATTTTCATATTAATATGATAACAAGTTTTAAATGATATATGTATATTTATGTACATTAAAAAGAAATAATTTATAGCAAAATTTATTTTTAATATAGTATCTGAAAAAGAAAGTACCCCAATGCTGGGACTCACTGGTTGCAAATTGTCCTTTATGAATTGAAATAGCAAAGTCAGAAAATTATCATATTATATTTTTTTCTACAATAAAAAAACTCAAGAAATTTTAAATATATTTTTAAATAAGAAAACAATAATAATTATTATTTATTTATTTGTTATTTGAAAGTATATTTGGAAATTCCTTATTTTGATTGTAGAGAAGAATACAATATGGTAAATTTCTATGCAAATGACTCACTTAATAGTTATTTAAGTACTAATTTAGAATAGAAACTAGGCTCTTGAATTCAAAGACAAACTTTCAGCTGAATAGTTAGTTCAGCAGTTATCAGTTTCAATTCCAACCTTGGGTGTAGATGTGTTAGTTGAGTAAACAAGAAAATAGAAATAAAAAAGAAATTAAGTCAAATTCTAATTGATCAAAAAAGAATGCTATATGTTGAAGTTCATTTTTGTGATGTCATACAACTGTAATTTGACATAATGTTTGTTATATCAGAACTTTCAATTTAATTGTGTTGGTGCATTGCAAATTTTCCTGGAAAATAATTGCCATATGCACTGGCTACCTCTCACATTTTCTCACAAATATTATGTGTAATGTTATTTCATGCTGTCCAAAAGCTTGAATCTCACATATCTTTAGTTATGGGCTCATTTGATTAAAACTCAAAAATAGAATGCATCATAAAATGATTGTGTGGAACTTGATCATATTTTATTTATTAAATAGTTTTTTGATTCACTTTTATGAAATAATTACTGACCTCTATTCAACTTTAAATTTACACTTTTTTGAAGCGAAATGTTGAGACTTATATTTCATCAATCATTAAACACTTGATTATGATACATTTGACAAATTATAGACTGACCTATTTCTGTTGAAGGATTACAGCTGCTAACCGATGCTTATTCAGCTTTAAAAAATACCTAAAATCTACTTTAGTCAGTCGAAAAACAAAAATTTTGATATACAAATGCTTGATTCGGCCTATTCTCACTTATTCATCTGAAACGTGGACATTGACTGAGAAGGACAAATCATTTCCATTTTTGAAAGGAAAACTTTAAGAAGCATATTTTGTGGAATAAAGTGTGAGAACACATGGTGAAGAAGAACTAATTCTGAACTCTATAAACTATATAAAGAACCAAATATTGTTAAATTTATTTCAATGCAGAGATTAAAATGAGCAGGACATTTGAGCCGGATGAATGACAATTGGATGACAAAAAAAATTTTCTTGGCTCACCCCATTGGCACCAGAAAAAGAGGACGACCAAAACTCCGATGGCGTGACTGCCTTGAAAACGACCTGAAAACACTAAAAGTGACAAACTGGATGACCTTGTCCAAAAATAGGGGGTCCTGTTATGCACTTCTGAGGAAGGCAAAGGCCCACCCTGGGCTGTCAGGCAAATGAAGAAGAAGAAGAAGAATTTCCGTTGAATGTGTTTCTGACTACATTTTCTTGACACTTGTAAACTTATTACAAATTAACAATATTTTAAAAGTCAATCCATCTTTTTCCCTGATGCTTTCTGACTTTCAGTTCAGTGATTTGTAGTTTTGATTCTCACTTTGAGAAAGAGTGCTCCTGGTGGTTTTGAATTTGAAACTTTACTTCACATTAAAATAAGTTCTTGCGTGCAAAAAGTGTCTGTAGAGTAATAAACAATTCAATATACTGCATTGATAGCTTTTATGCTTCAACCAGCTGAATTTTGAAATAATCTTTTACAAAGTTAAACAATTCCATTACGTTTTCCTAAACTAATAAGTATTTAAATGACTCAAAATTGTAGGCCAAAATTTCCTAATTTATTTGCAAAATATTAAAATAAAAGAATTATTTGCTTGATAAATGTGCTAAAAAGTTTATTATCTAAAAATATGTGTCTTGTAATCATTGATTAATTCTCCTTTATTTCGTTTCAAACATTATATAATTTTGGTTTTCTGTTCTGACACTGTGTTTTCAGAACTTCGTTAAATAGCATAGTACATTAAAAAGCACTTAATGATTTACAGCAAATATATGTAAAGCAAAAAATTCACTGAAAACACATTAATATTTATATAATGAGGCTTGAAGAAATAAAAAATTTCAGAAGTTGTTTTCATAACCATAATTAATATGATAGAAATTATAATGCTTTTAACTGTATATTTATTTGCAATTTTCTTAATGGTCTCTTTTGCTCACAAAGTGTTGAAATTTGTTAAACGAATAAGAGTCCATGAATCGCAAAAAGAATATTTAATGAAGCAAGTTACAAAGAAAGAAATTATACATATACTAAACTAATGGAACAGAACATGGTGTATTTATATATTTTGGACGGCTTGAACACAACCACCAATCAGAAGGCAGCGCAGCAGACGATTGCGGACGTCTTAGAAGACTACAGTTTTACAGACGATAATAGACTTACTTTTTGTTTCTTTGCGATTACTTGCATTATATTATTTACAACACTCGCCCTTAATCACAAAGAAACATGCACAATGAAATCATATAAATCAATAAAAAAAATATACATTAAGAAATTGGAAACGTTCAAGCCATCCACACAATATTTACATTAACATGATATAATCTAATACAATTTTAATCCACATAATGGTAAAAGTTCCTTTAATTTAAACTTAGATAAAGATTTTGTAAACATATCAGCAATTTGTTGGTTAGATGAAATATAGTAAACTTTTATATCATGACAATTCAAGATATGTTGAATAAATTTTAATTTAATGTCTATATGTTTTAATCGACCTTTGTTGTTTTCATTTGTTACACACTTAATACAAGATTGATTATCTTCAAAAATCATGATTTCTTTAATATCAGTTAATTCCAAAATAATGTTTTTCAACCACAATGCATCTTGAATGGCTTTACCTTAGGGCAATAATTTCTGCTTCTGTACAAGATAAACCAATACAATTTTGTTTTCGACAAGACCAAGATATTGGACAATTATTAAACATAATTATGTTACCAGAAATGGATTTTCTGTCATTTGGGTTTGCACCCCAGTTAGCATCTGCATAGATATTTAAGCATGAATTTTTATCCACACACTTTTTATAATCCAGTTTTAAAGTTGAAGTACCTTTCAGATATCTCAAGATTCTTTTCAATGCACTCCAAGCACTATCAGTAGGGTGTTCTTGAAGTTGACTCAAACAGTTTACAGCATAAAGGATATCTGGACGAGATGTATATGCTAAATAAATCAAAGATCCTATTAGTTCTCGGTAGGGTCCACAAAAAGCACTTCCTTTCTCAAAATCAGCTGCTGTTGCTCCTACTTCCATGGGAGTAGAGACTATTTTAGCATCAAACATTTTAAATTTGTTTAATAAATTCAAAATATATGTTTCTTGATCTAGATGCAGTCCATCAGGTGTAAATGTAATTTTAATTTCTAAAAATTCAGAAACTGTTCCAGATTTAGACATTTCAAATTCTTTTGATAATAATCCAATTATAATTTTGATTTCACTATCATCAGTACCCGCAATTAATAAATCGTCCACATAAAGTGCCATTAGAATTCTTTCATTTTTTGACTGACGAATAAAAAGGCATTGTTCACTATTTAATGGCTTAAAGTTTAATTTGAAAATGAAATTTAAAAATTTTACATACCATTGACGAGGTGACTGCGTAAGTCCGTATAAGCTTTTCTTTAACCGGCACTTCCTGCCACTATTATCATCATATCCTTCTGGTTGATCCATGTAAATATTTTTTTTTAATTCACCATTGAGAAATGCAGTTTTAACATCCAGTGAATAAACTTTTAAATTTTCTTGAAGAATAATAGTAAACACTATACGTAATGCAGGAATACTGATAACTGGTGAAAATGTTTTATCATAATCCACTCCTTCTCTTTGCATAAAACCACGAGCAACAAGTCGAGCCTTATATTTTCCATTTTTTTTTCATGTAGATCCCATTTGCATGAAATTGCACGTTTCCCATGTGGTAATTCTTCAAGACACCAAACTTCGTTCTTTTCCATGGACTGCATTTCTTCATCCATTGCTTTCTTCCAAAGATTCTGTTCTTCCTCTGGCAGTGCAGATAAATCTTTAAACGACAACGAATCTTCAAAAATTACCATTGCTTCATAAACTTCTGGTTCAGGATATTTAACTGGTGGTTTCTTGCCTTTGTGGTCTTTCCAAAATTTCTTCTGTAGTAATTGTTTCAGTAATATTTTCTTCAACATCATCTTCATTTTCCGAAATAATGGAATCCACATTCAGAATATTTTTATCTTCTAAATCCATTTTTCTTTCTTCGTTAAATACAATGTTCCTTGATATCACTATTCTCTTTGAATCTGGATCCATTAAACGATATCCCATACTCGAATATCCCACAAATATCATTCTGTTTGACTTCTTATCTAACTTCTTCCTTGAAGAAGGAGGAACCAACACGTATGCATCGCATCCAAATACTCGAATGTTTTGAAGATCAGAATCTTTACCATATTTTAATTTATAAGGAGTACAGTTTTCTATGGATCTACTAGGAATTCTGTTTCTTAGGTATGCAGCAGTTAAAATTGCAAATCCCCAAAATTTCTTGCTAAGTTTTGCTTCAAATATTAAAGCTCGCCCTTTTTCTAACAATATACGATTGGCATGCTCAGCAACTCCATTTAAAGGTGCTGTGTACGGAGGAACTGGATCTATTGTAACACCAAATTTAGTAGCACATTTGATGAGTTCACCACAAACATATTCTTTTGCATTGTCGCCCCTAATTTTCCGTACTGAAGGATTTGCTTTTAAAAAGCATCTTAACTCATTCACAACATCACTTTTTCTTTTCAGCCAACAAACTTCCATAAAACGTGAATAATCATCAATTAATGTCATAAAATAACTCTCACTTGTAGCCATAGGCGGATCAATAGGGCCACAAACATCTGTGTGAATCAGTGTCATAGTTTCGGATGCCCTTCGTCTGGGACCTTTTCCTATAGGAGAAGCACTTTGTTTGGAAAAAGTACACACTTCACAAAATTTATCAAAGGTAGGCAATCCAAGTTCTTTTAAGGCTCTATTAGAGGAATGTCCGAGTCTTCTGTGCCATAAATCCAAGTCATTTTCTTTCGCAGTAAGAGAAATTTCACAATTTGGAACAAAATCACAAATATATTGTCCACTATCATCACGATAACCCAAACAAATGTTTTCTTTCTCATTTTCGATGAACACTTTTTATTTCTAAAGATAACACTATATCCACCTAATTCAATATTACTTACAGAAATTAATTCTCCATTGAGTTCAGGAACAAAAAGGACATTTTCTAAAGTTATATCAATTCTATTAGATGTTTTGCCTTTTACACTTCCAATACCTTTCACTTCCAGTGCAGTGGTGCGGTATGCACATCGAATAGTTCCTGATGACGGTTTAATGAATGAAAACCAGTCTTTCTGAGAGCACATATGGGATGTTGCCCCGGAATCAATAATGAACTTTTTCGGACTTCCGAAAGTCAAATTACCAGCAGCAAAAGATAGAGCAGAAGAATATTTTTCATCAGTCTTAGATTCAGATTTGAATTCACATTCCTTTTTAAAATGACCAACACAACCACAATTATAGCACGCTTTCTTTTTACAAAATTTAGAAGTATGTCCTTTCTTTTTACAATGAAAACATGTGAGTTCTTTTCTCGTAGAAAAAGCCGCACTATCCACAGTTTGTTTCATAAAACGAATACTTGTTTTATTTCTCGAATCATTCAAAAGAGCTTCAGAGTCTATCAAACGCTGCTGAGTTACAAAATCTAACGATAAATTCTCACTCGGTTGATTCTCTAATGCAACCTTAACATTTTCGAATTCTGGAGGGAGAGACATCAAAATATAGACGACAGTATCAATATCACTAACCTCCGCTCCAGACATTCGTAAATCGGCGACAAGTTTTGAAACTTCCTCTATGTACTGGCGCATTGGAACATCTCTGTTTTTCTTCAGTGTAGCAAGACGTTTTCTAGTTAGTATTTGGTTTACCGTTCCTTTGCTTTCATAAACAGCATGAAGTTTCTCCCATAATTCTTTCGCCGTATTTTCACCACTCATTGATACGAGCACTTGATCACTTAAGAGTGACATGAGTAATGCGTAGGCTTTCTTTCCTTTAACGACTTCTGCTTCCTTATTCACATCGGGCTCCTTAACTAAGTATGTTTCCAGTTCTTTCGCAGACAAAACAGCTTCCACTCATCGCCGCCAAACAGGAAAGTTCTTCCCATCAAATGGATTTACTCCATACAAATCATGCGACGAAGCCATTGCTTATTGATAAATTTATTCTATCAAGCAATAAATTAAAACTAGAAGCTGCTTTCAATTTATGACAGTGAAAACCACGCTCTGCTGTTGAAATTCGTTAAACGAATAAGAGTCCATGAATCGCAAAAAGAATATTTAATGAAGCAAGTTACAAAGAAAGAAATTATACATATACTAAACTAATAGAACAGAACATGGTGTATTTATATATTTTGGACGGCTTGAACACAACCACCAATCAGAAGGCAGCGCAGCAGACGATTGCGGACGTCTTAGAAGACTACAGTTTTACAGACAATAATAGGCTTACTTTTTGTTTCTTTGCGATTACTTGCATTATATTATTTACAACACAAAGGTAATAACTCAGCCGCAGAAATATGGTGGGTTCCTAACTATTGCAAAAATTCATGCCAAAGGTAGAAATTGAACCTAAGAATGCTAACTGCTCAACTATCAGCTCTATTTTTTTGTTTGTGAAATTGTCTCAGTTTTCCTCAATTGTCTCCTTAATTTTGATAATTTTTTCACTTACATATGAGAGTGAGCTGTATTATCTTTTGTTCAATGCTAGCCATTAATCTTATTCCTAATTCTTGATTCCTAAAATTTCTTCTAATATGATTTTGTAGAATTCCATGGAAGACATTTTTAGAAATTTAAAAGCCAAATCAGGAGCGTCAAACTTTTATCAAATGATAACAGATTATATTGAGAAAATATCTCCAAATATTGGAGTCAATTTGGAATGATTGAAATGAACAAAGTTAAAACTGCTGTAAACAAATGCATAGGTGAAACAAAATTCAAAATATTCTGTTCCAATATTTTTTTTCATATAATGTCAATTTGAATCAAGAGTAAAACCTCATATTCTTTTTAAATGCTGTTTTATTCATATAACAAGGAATTTTAAATTAAAAAAAGGAATAACAAGTTATGCCAAATATTTCAGATACCAAAATTTTCATGGCAAATCAATAAAATTATCATCTGTACCATTTTATTATTTCTAGACTTTGTTAATATTTTAAATATTGTTAATAAGTTATTTTTGAAAATTTGATTGATTAATTTGAAGAATGCTCTACTTGCTCTCTAAAAATAAATTATAATGAAGTTTTGGGCAGTTTTTGAGATTTGCATATGCAAGTAGTATAAAAAATTAATATAGTAGATTCTTTGATAAAATAAAGAAATTTTAGGGTACTAAAGGAATATAAAGCAATATATCAGAAGATAAAATTCAGTAAAAATTTTTTATTTGTCTGTATTCTTATACCAAATTTAATAAACAAAGTGCAGTAATTTTCCAATAATATAATTATAAATAATATAATAGCCTTTAGTAATTTACAATAAGGCAATGATTTAAAATTTTCACAAAAAAGAGAGGAGAGTCAGTCTTTATGTCAATTTTAATTAGGTAATGGAAATTATATATCTATTGCAGTATTGTGGCCTGATAAAAAGAAAAGTACTTACAATTCTTTCAAGTTTGGCATTAAGTTGTCTTTTCATAATATTTCTGTTGTGGTAAATATGTTTAGCCTTATGTTAACAAAATATTTTTTCTGAATTCCATGAGCACATATCATGTATAACCCATACATAAAATTTCTCCCCATTCTATTCACCCCTTTCTACAATAGCATGCTGTGTATAGGTGAAGTTTACTTAAAATAACCTGCAATACACAATATCACAATAGAGCCCTAAAAATATTGTATTGTAGTGTTATACAAAAATGACTTGAAAAAATTTATAATTGCAAAATGTGATTGATTATATGAATCAAGGTGTTATTTTAAAAATTCTGAAAACTTCCCTTTGTTTATAGCTTGCACATTAGTTTTAAGCTAAATTAACTTGTAACTTAACCTATGAAAATTGACTAGTAATGTCTAAATGTTATGGAAATTAAAAAAAAAAATTGAATGTGTTAAATATTTGATAATTGTATGAAGCATTTTATGATGCATTCATGAATGATAAAATTAGTTATATATCTGTAATGTAACATACACAAAAATTTAATTAATCAACCATATAGTTACAAATATTGTTGACAAAAATATCAACATAAGATTGGTTAAGGAACACCATGTTCAAGATTTTTATTACTATGAAATTTTCTTATGATTTAATTTTAGCCTCAGGTATTTTTTTCCCAAGAAAAGTACTATTGATATTTCTGTTTATCTGGAAGTATTTAATACAGAAATAGAGTATTATTTTTGCCTCTTTTTGTAAAATACACTGGATAGTTTTGATTGGTTACTTATCAAAGACATTATAAATATTGAGACTTGTTATAACTGAGTGGTTAACAATTTAATATTCACTCAAGCAGTTCATATCCAATATTGAACATAAATATTTTCTAAAGCTCAGAGTTGTAATGTTTACAAGGTAAAATAAATTCTTTGATTAAGATTCTGTTTGTACTGAAGGTATTTTATTCAATATTTGTTCTACTTGTATAATACTTTTATATATATCTAAAGTTACTATGTATATATGTAAAATTAATAACAAACAATCTGCAGTATTAACAAATTTGTTAATTTATTTGGATTTAAAGTTGTTTTCTAGAACAAATTTGATACTGCAATAGCAATGGACTTATATAGTTTATAAACATACTGAGATAGTTAGAAAATACCATATTCAGTAAACCTCTATTATATCTGTCTCATCAAGTTTTTCAATTAACTTCATGAATAAAAACTTTTGACTAATAATTCAAAATGATTAAGCAATAAAATCCTTTTAGATTTTTAGAAACTAAAAATTACTTATATATGGAAGGGCTTGGTTATGCCTCCAAGTGACAAGTTTATTTTCAGGAGCAATGTATATGGTTTAAAAACATTGCATCAGATGAGAAAATGTTGTATTCCATTTAATATTTTCATTGAAAAACTAGAGCAGTGCCTTCTATTTGATGGTGTGAAAAGTTTTAATAAGCCTTTTCTATTGTTATTTTTTATAACTGTCTTATTAACTGTTCCTATAATTAGATGTTAAAAGTTTGACTATCAGGCTTTCAACTGTCTCAGGATTCTGGAAAGGGAATTTAATCAATCAGGATTAATACCAGCATATTAATTTCTTCAGAGATATTTCTAAAAATTTCTAATAGTTCTGTTATAAATACTTTATACCATGGAAAAGTCTGCATTTGTTGCATCAAAATCTGTCTGTTTCTGAATCAGTAGATGATTACAAATCACCAAATGATAAAAGAAATTTATTTAATATGATACTTTCTGCATTTTAATGAATTTACTATTGCACACATTTTTTTGGTCTTCCCTTTTGTTAATTGTAATAAAAAAATGTTCCTTATCTTTATTAAGAGAATAAACAAGAAAAAAATCTAAAGCGAGACAAATTTTTCATCATTATTTTCATGTGTACTCATTGTTAATAATCATGCCGTATTAATGTACTTATATGTTTTCAATGATAAACAGAGCATATTTTCAATGCAATTTATTAATAGGGTATTACCTAATTAACAATGTATTTTACTTTAAAATTGATGATAAAATCTAGTTTACAAAAAAATAAAATGAAATAAAAAATATATTTCTATATTTATTGGAGATATTTTGCTTGGCAGTTGATATTTTCGCCTAATAATCTGATTTGATACCATATCAATTACATAATCGTTTTATGTTAAAAATATTAAGGTTGTTAGAAGTAACCAAAATACATTGCAGCAAGTATAAGAAAATATTTTAGCTTGTTATACTCAGATATTTATTAATTATTTTTAATGTGCACTTTTCATAACTTATTTAATAAGCACAAATCATTAAATGGTAAAAGTTATTCTCTTAGAAGCAAATAAATAGATTGCTTATCACTTATGGGAAAATTAAGGTAGTTATTAAATAACTAAAATGATCTGTCTTTTCTTACTTTTAATTTTTTAATAAACTCACCTAAATACTATTCTAAAATTTTTTTGTGAGAAAGTTTTTGATGGATTGATTCCTGGCTTTGTGATCTTTTTTGACATGTAGTATAATGTGAATGAGACCAGTCTAAAGTTGGTTTGATATCAATACTAACATACTGAGGTTGTGATGATCAAACCCACAAACTGTTAAATCAAAGATCTATCCATTCGTCTGGCAATTAAGTGAGCAAGTTTTACAAAGAAATCAGTTCGTTTAAGTCTGATTTTTTTTTCTTTTCTAATTTAACCCTGGAAGAGCTCTACATAACTCCCATTTTAACATAAATCATAAACATTTAAAATTACTTTTTTGAAAAATAGTAGTGAACTCTCTTAAAATTTTGTTAGAAAATATCTTATGTTTTAAGTTAGATACAGTAGATGTTTGTTTTGGGGAATCACTAATTTATGAACACACCATTTAACAAACTAATGACTGGTCTCAGACATTACCTTATAGAGGTAATGATAATTTTAATTCACATTTACTAGCTAAAATTTAAAAAAAAAAGAAAAAAAAACCTTTTAGTTGGACTTTTTTATTTTAGGACTGAGAAATTTCTATCAATGATTTTAAATTAATTAAATAAAATTTAATTATGAAAAGCTAATCTGCTCACAATGAAGCATTGGATATTTTGAAGTAACTCAGTAAAGTTTCTTTCGTCTAATCTTTTTTCATCTTACTGCTTATTGATCAAACATTATTTAACAGCGCAAATATCACAGAATATTTTTGTTAAGAGCTGTTATGGGAGATAAAATTAGTTGACCTTAGGACATACTTATCAATTTATCCTTAGAATAATTAAAAGAAAAGTGGTATCTAAAGCATTTCGGTATGAAGGCCTTATTAAAGGTACCTACCACCTTAATTGTAAAAAACAAAAAACATTTACCTTACGACTTAAGTGAAGATGAGCTATTCATACATAAACTGTGACAAAAAAATTGGTGATAAAGAAATGAAATTTCATTCCAAGGTTCTTTGAATGTGTACGCAGAAATAGTTTGTGTAAAAGAAATATAGAATAATGAAATTATTGTGAGAACATTTATATAAATATAATTAAATCAGAATGAAAAAGAAGTTTCACATATCTAAGAAGAAAATGAAGTAATGCCATGACTATCTGCAAATTATATAAATAGCTAAATGACTAAAATGTAATTTAAAGAAAACGCATAAAATTTGTTTTCTTTCATCCAAAAATTGATAAATATGCTTTTAAAAAGTAATTTTCATAAAAAAGCAAGTTATTAAATTTTAATTTTTATTAAAAAATTTTTATTATTAAAGCATATATTTCATATTATATGTATTTTTATAAAGTGCATAACAAATATTTTTTCTAATTCCACTTTGCATTTTTTTAAAGGCAGTTTGAGATTCTATATCAATGTTTTTTATATTTGTATTTTTATGGTTTTTTAAGTTTTGTTTCTAATAGTTTTGTAATAGTAATTTTAAAGTTTTATATGTTTTATTTCTAACGTTTGATAACATATAACTTATAAGTTCTATATTTCATCTAACATTAATTTATAGAATATTCCTAATATAAAAGTAATTGTGTTAGTAAGATTTTTGTTACAAGGTAAAAAACGAAGCAAACAATTTGCAATAGTATAATTTATTGCTCTTCTGAAATCATTTCTTTAAGTATGATTTTAGTTGCCGCCGACCCTGTCTAGTGGTTAGCATGCCTGATTGTGGATGGGGAGGTCCTGGGTTCAAATCCCTGTCCAGGCTTGGATATACTTTCTCTTTTCTGTCTTTGTCCTTTTCTTATATGAATAGGTTGTGAATGGTTGCCTACCCTATAAACAGATAGCTTTGGCATATGTATACTGAGGAAGTCGGATTCCACGCCAAATTATGGTTCAGTTAGAAAAGTGGAGCAATGCACCCCATAATGCCAGCCTAATTGCCACAAGACAACAACAACAGGATTTTTGTCAAATATTGTCCCAAATTGAGGAAATTTAATTATTATAGTTTTTATTATGCATTTTAATAATTACTTTTTAACTTTTGTATAATTTTGAACGGTGTCTTCAAATAATATCATTATTGATTTCTTGAAAAATTCCAAATTTGTAGGATTTCATGAACTTACATTGAATTTTTAAAAATAAAAATTTAATATTTCTGTAGATCTCATGAATGTAAAATTTAATTAATCACATTAGCATTTTGATCCTTTTCATAATATCTTTTTAATAGTGTTTCATTTTGACATTAAATAAATAAAAAAAATTAATTGTTTTTGTAGGCTTTAGTTCTTGTACGAAAAAGTAAATATTAAGTGATAAAATACCCATCTTCTATTTTTTACTTTTAAAAAAATAAACGCTTCTTTAATCAACAGTACATTTCGTTTGAATTATTATCATTCTATTTGTTAACACAATGTTTAATACAACCGGTTTTAAATTATTTGAATTGTAATGTGAGTAGGATATCCTTTGAAGCTACTAATGACAGCGCAATGACATCATGTTACACTTATTTTAAGAGATTTCTCTTTACTATCTTAATTTTCTTTAACTTGACCTTCACTTTGACGAATAAATTTTATCTTTAAGGAAGATTATAATGGGTCAAACTGTTACTGAATGATCATCGCTCTAGTATTCAATTCAATAGTTTGTAAATTCGACTTCTATTTCAATATGTGAATGTTTCAGTTTAAACTGTACGCTTCAGTGTAATTATCCTTCTTGTAAAAATAATGGTTATAAATTATTGACCAATCCAAAATTATAAATAATCTTTAAATAAAAAAGAAAGATAAATCGTGTAAAAGTGAATTATTTTACGAATTCGTCATTTGTGTGTCTATGCTATGTTAAGCTTGAAATTCCCAAATAAAGTGCTCTTAATCACTTGGCGTCAAAAGGTTTCATGCAAAATGAATATTTTCTCAATGGAATTTTAGTCAATGACTTCAAGGAAAGGAAAAAAGAAGTCAGAAAAAGTCAACAATTTAAGAACATTAAGTTAACTTTTTTAAACTTGTTTTTTAAATTTGTAAGATTTATTGATATGGATTAAAAGATATTAGTATTACTTTGAAATGTTAATTATTTGTAAAATAAATTGTTTCCTATTTCTGATAAATCAGTGTTCTTTTTACTTAATGAACTCTTGTTCAAAATGCTGCTTATTTCATTAAAAAATATATTTAAATCCAATAACTCTTATCATTATATAAATTTATAGGGAAAAGAATTTTATAAAAGCGAAGAAAATAATCTCAAAGAAATGAATAAGCATTTTTTAAAAATTAAATCAACTAAATTGGAAATTCGAAAAACAAACTGTTGTGTCTTAAACATCCATCAGAACACAAAGCGGTCTTATTTAGGAGATACTTAATTCTCAGAATAATTTAACTCTTGAATTGTCTGTTAGATTCAAGATGATTTGTTGATTAAGCCTTTCAATATCATCATTGATTTCACTTTCAGGAACGATTGTAGTACCAGAGTTATTTTTAGTTGGTTGGTATATAACAAAAGGTATCCCAATATTTTTAAAAGCTTATTTGCATTTTTTTTATTCTTCGATCTTTTAACTAATACTATTTTTACTCTTAAATGCAGATTTATTGATGAGTTTGAAAATTTAAATGTGTTTAAAATGTACTTGCGATTGAAAGTTTATGTACAATGACATGTTTATGTACAATAATGGAACATTTTTTTATGAAATTGGAAATTTTATACAATTAGCAAGCATTGTTGAATTGTTTAAATATAATAGAAAAAATTTATAAATCATTAATGATAAATCTCTGCATAAAATTTGAAAACGAAACTATTGATTCGAAATAAATGTCAACATCACCTAGTCTAAGTTGGTGTATGCTAAATATATCGTTTGTAAAGATTAACCATGTTCTAGTTAGAATAAAATTATAGATAGAGTTAAATAAAAAAAAATTTTCATTGTACATTAGGTTAATAAACTATTCTAATTCTGAAATAGTATTTTTTTTTAACAGAGTACTTGGGTGTTATGCTTTCGCCTTCAAATATGTGATCTTTTACGTTCAATACGTTGACAGTTCCAAGTGGGCAAAAAAAAAAAAATGTTCTAACCAACCATAACAAAGCGTGTAAGTTTATTAGCGGCTTTTCCCGATCGTGTCTTCCCGTCTCTTTTTCTCCCTTCCCCGACTCCTAAACGTGGTCAGCGCTGCAGCACACACGCCAGCCAGATTTGAAGGCTTTCTATGTGGAGAGATGCATATCGTGGACTACTGGGTAATTATTAATTAACCGGGGAGGCTGCGTCCGTACACATCCAGAGCCACTTGAGAACCGGGATGGATGGCTAGGAAGATAAGGGAAGGGGGGAGCCCAAGAGAAGGAAGGGAGGTCCGCTTTTCCAAGGTGACTCACGGGCGGGACGGGGCGCATGATGTTGCTAGCTGCAAGGCTGAATGGGCCGCCTCCGTCTCTGGTTAGCAACGGCATGTTCCGCAGCTTAGGGCGCCCATCTCGAGAGCCCTTCTCCCTCCGAGACGCACGCCTCTGCCGCCCGATCGATCCCGCCGCGCCCCTGGCGGTGTGCGCCTCCCGATCATATGCTCTTTCTCTCTTCGTTCGAATGTGTTGATTTGTTTGTTAGATTTTAGTCTCTCCTTTTATTTGTTTGTTTTTATTTTTTCCGGGAAGCTTATTTTCTATCCTCGGTGAAAGGGGCATTTGTATTAAATTGGCTACATAAAGGGCAATTAAATGAGTCCCCTAACTGAATTTTCTCTCGCGTTCTCCTCTCGGTGTAAGGAATTTTTTCTTCTTCCTGAAGTTTTAATCTTTTATTCTTATTGTTGTTAACGTCTATGTATATGGGCAAGTTTATTTTGCTTTAGGACACGTGATTGGTTTTGTGTGTTATTTGTGAAGTTTGCCTGTAAAATAAAAGAAGGAGAAAAAGGGATTGAATGATTTTTTTTTATTCGAAATTTTGATTTAAGTGATTCTCGATGTTAAATACATCTTTTTTCATTTATTTCTTACAATTTATTTTTTACCATCTCGTTTTGCTGAAAATTAATAAATTTTTTTTTAAATATCTTTCATTTAAATGGTAAAATCCCCAATATCGAATTAAACTCGCATTAAATTCAATAACTGTGGCTAGTACATAGAAGTTCATAAAAAGTGTAAATTTCTTACTCAATTAAATGTATGGTTTTGTATCTTGCTCAAATTTGCTTTTAATTATTTTGCAATATAATTCCTGAAAAAATGTTTTAATTTTTGTTTGTTTAAAAGTTTTTCCTCTGTAGCACATTCTTTGTGGGTATTGTTGCTAGTTTGTCTGAGGTTAAAAAATATTTTCTCTTTATAATATATTTGCTAAATGTTGTATGTATATTAATTCCATCTTAATTATTTTTGTGACTGGTTATATAGTTTTAAATTGTTTTGAAACTGCTACATTTCGCATCCATAAGAAAAACTTTAAATATAGGCCATCTATTTAAGCAATATAACTTTTTATTTTATATTCCATAATTTTTATATAGTCGACGAGTTACAGGTCATGATACTATTAAGAAAATGGTCATCTTAATGTTACAATTAGTTTTAATGTTTAAAATTATGATGTCGATTATATTTTTCCATTCTTAATAAATTGCATCAAAATGCAAAAATATTATTCAATTTAATTCCTGGTTATCCTGTTCATGGTCGTCATCAATAAGCAAATAACTGGAATTCCAACTACTCAGTTACTTTAATTTTTGTATATTTTATATTGCTGTTTTCCTTCATAAAAGAGAGTGTGCTCTTCATTTCCCTCAATTCGTAAATTTCAAGTCTGCAAATATAATTGTCAAGTGTTGATGATTTAACATATTTGTTTTTCGGTAAATTATGAAACATTTTGTTACAGATATTTGTTTCGTCGGCGTTTAGATAGTTCATCATAAAAAGAAAATTTTTTGTTCTTCTGATTTCATTTTTACTTTTTAACGTGTTTTACAATATTCAAAGTTTTTAGATTAATCACAAACGTTTAAATCTGTTAAAAGTTTTTATTTTGTTCTAAATTTACGCTCTAATCATGATTTTTCCCCCTTCTTTTTCCGTGGTAGTAAAGTGTCTTCAATTATGCATAATTTAACTTATAAAACAGAATTTTGATGCCATTGACATAAATGATTACCTAAAAAGGAAATTTAAAACAAATTGTTGAATGAATTTTTGACTACTTTACCCAATTTCCTCAACGAAATCATTTAAATTAATTATAATTATTCGCATTGTGTTTCGTACTTATTTTCATTTTTTTAATCATATCGTCAAATTATATTTAGGATTAAAGATGAAGATTTATTTCTATGTTAAGATTCACTGTTTTCAAAGCATTATCTTTCAACAGTTATTCATATCCTATGATTTTTACACGACTAATTTGCGAAAGCATTGAAATCCAGTCTGCATACTTACTTTTGTTAAAACTATAAAAAATGTAACAAACATTGCTCATCTACGTACGTACTCTTCGTAATATATATGTTGTCGGCATCTAAAAAAACTCGTCATCGATTTCCATTGAAACAACAGCTTTTGTTCTCTTTATTTTCAAATTGCTTATTTTTCTTTTCTGTCTCCACGATCCAGTTACTGCAATCTCATTTCTTGTGACTTATTCCCATCTTTCTCTACCAATTTACTTTTAATAAATAAAATCATTCGTTACAAAGGAAAAAAATATATTACGCCCAGAAGTACCCGCGCCCGAATTATGATTTTATTTTTTGAGCATTTTTTGCAGCTTGATTTAATTTAGTCAGCTAACTTGTTATCTCTTTCCTTGATCGCAGTAAAGCAGAAAATAGCATGCATGATCAATATGAAAATGTTACTTGCAAATTTTGTAAATATTTAAAAATTGATTGAAATTGAAGTAAAAAACATTGTTTGAATGTTCACTTCACATAGTATCTTTTCCCATGTAATTTATCTGTATTTTTTAATACTTGTTTAACTTTACCTATGCCGTTAACAAACAATAAATAATTCTAATCATAAACAATAATTAATTCTATGGCAGTCTAACCGTATTTAACCAGTTGTTTCTAAACTCATATTTATAAAGTAAAAAATGTTTATTAAAGAATAATAGAATAAGTAAATATTTCTCTTAATTTTTGTAAAACAATATTTAGGAAAACGTAATCGAATTCGTATTCCTTATTTTCTTATTTGAAAGTAAAATTGGTGCAGCAAATGAAAAAAGATATATGGATTTTTTAAAAGAAAAAGAAAATGCTACAATAAAATATCAATATTGGAATTGGATGCAGTTCACTTAATAACATGCAAAATGACAAAATTATATAGTTCAAAGAAGAAAACAATGAAAGATGTCACAAAGCAAATTCCTTTTGCAAATCACCAGTTCATGCGAAACGAACAAAAATCTATCTGGAGTCAAATAAAATTTATAGCACATCTTAAAACATTTTCGTTAAACTTAGGTTTTTTGTTTGTTTTAAGTTATTTCAAAGATTATCATTCCCAAAATGTATACTGATAATTTATATTTTGACTCTATTCGAAACTTTACTGATTTCGCTTAAGCTCACAAATGTTTTTTTGTTGCCATCAAATTCTCATTCACTTTGTTGATGTTGTCTGTTAATTTTTCACGAATGTCATTCGAAATAGATACTAATTAGTCTGAAATATTTTTCCTCCGAACCCTGCTAAAAGGTTTCTCATTAATATCAACATAACTATTAACAATCAGTTTCATAATCTCTTCAGAATTGAAGCTTTTAAAAGTTTAACAAATTTTAAATTTTGACCTTCCTACTAATCTTTATCTCTAAGGAGAAAATTTTTGCGATATAATTTCAGCAAATTTAATACTTTTTTCTTTGTAAAGATATAATTTCTAGTTCACAGTACTTGTTGATAATCTGAGAATTCAATAGTAGAAGTATCTCTATATATTTTGATGTTGATATCCTATTGTAATTGTCCAAAGTATTTCCAATTTGTAATTTGTTACATAAATATTTAAATTCTTGTTTTTGATTAAGATTTATAATCGTAGCGTTTGATGTATTATGAATTGATATTTTAAAATTTAATATGAATTTCTGTATTTGAGAACATTATCAGATATTATTTTATTCTGTTTCCAATGGGAAGCTTTTTTAAAACTGAATTAAAAATCAAATATATGCTAAAAATGTTTTTAGTTTATATGCCTTGGCTAATGACAAATACCCATAGAAGATTAATTTTATTCAGTAAAATGAAATAAAATTGTCAACGTACGTAGAGACAACTTAAAAATTGATTTTTTATCACATTTAAATTTTTATAATTTTTTGTTATATGAAGCTTAGTAAAGTTGAAGTATTTATATCAACTTAGTTTTTATGTTTCGTTTCTTAAAATTCAATCCATGACTCTTAATATCTTAATAAGTAAATAAAGAAAATTTATTTTTCATAAAATAAATACCATATTTCACTTTTTTATTTTTAAAAAAAATTCTTTCTAATTATTTGGTTGAATTTAAGCTTTCAATTCTTTAATGTTTTAATTTCTTTCAAGAATTTTCTTTTTAGAAAACTAGTTAAATAGTTTTTGCAAAATGAGCAATTTTTCTTTATTCAGTTCGTTACCATCCTCCTAAATTTTTCACTTTTCTTCCCTTTTTCTTTTGTTATTAAATCTTTTTACAATGTTTTAACTTTTGAATAATTAAATAAAATTTTGGGTTTTTCCCATACATGTGTTAGAAATGACGTTTATTTTCTGGAAAGTGTTGAGTTGTTTTTCTGCAAAACTTAATATTTCTATCAAATTTATTGTTATTGCTGGTAGCTATATAAATAAAAAGACATAATTACGTACACAATTTGTTAAAGTTTCAAAAACTTCTTTTTAAGTATTATTTTCTGTAGCATATTATTCGTTTATCTCTATTTTAATTTTTTCCCCTATTTGAAAGAATTAAAATTTCAAAATGTATCATTACAATGTTCACTCTTTTGAAATGGTCATTTTTAAGGTTTGATTTAAGATTAAAATCTTTAAAATAACTTATAAAAACATATATCTAAATAATCGATTAGGTTTTTAACTATTATATCATATTGGATTTGATAACATTTGAGTCGGAAAGATACATCTGGATCAGTGTGGTATATTCCAATTTCATCAGTGTCCTAGTATAAAAAGGCGCCGCGTTGGCGAAAAAAATATATAAAAGATCAAGTCACGGTTATTGGATCTCTCAGAAGCCACTTGAAATCTCTACTTCAGCTCTGTAATGAACTAGGATTCCAATATTATTAAATGTGGGATGGTGCAGGAAGGAAAAGCTCCAGATTCTTCCTGAAAGAAGAAAAATTGTTTTACAAGAATACATCAAAAGCTCAAGGGATATTGTTATTTCTTTCCGTTAATATTAGATTTACTATTTCTTACTTTTGAAGATATTTGTCTTTTGCCAAAGGTCGCTAGCTAATTTGTCATGACTAAAACTTCAATAGTATCTAAGAAAATCGTATTTCCTAGTTCCAACTGGAGTTTTTCCTAATACTTTTCCGTTTTTAAGAAAAACTACCTGGTTCATGATTTCAGAAAAACTATGTAATTGTATTTTGACTTTTAATTTGGAGTTCCCCAGAAATATTTTTCCAAATTTAATCAAGAAAAATCGCGAAATATAAGCATTTTACATGTTTAAATGTATATTACATTATGTAAAAAATTATCTTCTAATAAAAATTTTTTTTTTGCAGTAAAGTTCTAAAATTTTAGTTAAAAAGTTCTAAAACATTTTATCTTAGTTTACTTAGTTAATTTTATCTTAGTTAACATTTTATCTTAGTTTCCATTACACCGTATACCTTCGGGTGAGTCGGTGCATCTTAAATGTTATCTTAGTTTCCAAATCTTAATTTAATAAATTAGTATAAGAGAAAATTTTGAATTTTAAAGCAAATTACAAATTTAATATTAGATTTTTTAATTATTTTAAAAATAATATATTTTTAAACTGCAGGAAAACTACTTTTTTAGATTTGGACATCTTAAAAGATTAAAAATATTCTAAGCTTACAATCTATTACAGTAATCTGTGTTTTTCTGAAAAAGAATCTCTTTAATTTCAAGTACATTATATAAAATGAAATTTTAGAAATAATTAAGTAAAATTTTCTATATTGAAGAATTTGTTTATATAGAAAATTGGGAAATATATTACTATGATTCATTTATGGAAATAGCTGATATTTTAAATCATACAAGTAAAATATTTTATCATTAAGTTTGTATCAATTAACAATGAAGGACAGATAATTTAGGTTAAATTATAATAAAGTTAAGAAAAGAATAAAGACTTCTAATAAGAGTCAAATTAGTTACATTATATATTTTTTTGACTTGTAAAAAGAGCCGAAACGCAAGATTATACTTTTTAGTAATGGTCGAAATCGAATTAAGTATTTTTTATTGGAAGAATCATACCTTTGGAACAAGAGTTACATTTAAATCATTAATATGGAGGCGTAGGTTTTCGTTCTTTAGATCAATATTTAAAAGATTTTCTTGATCATTGATTGATTTGATTCTTGATCACTTAAGGTTTTAGTAACCAATAATCATATTTTCTTGAAAATTCATAAAATGTATGGTAAACTTGTATCGATAAACTTGATATCAATAATGGAAAGAAATCAAGAATATAAGAATTAAGTCATGTGCATTCAGTTTTGTCCAGAATAAAATTTGCATTCAATGGAAATACTTTAATTTTATTTAACTTAATAATTCTGTGTTTATGATTATGTTTTAAATAAGATTTTAAAATATATTTTGTGTTTTAAGAGTTTCAAGTATTTAATTTGCCTTAATAATTGTTAATTTTACAATTTAAAATTGGTATTTTTCTTCGATTGCTATGTGAAGGATTCAATGAGTGGAAAATCGTTAACAGTAAATACTCCAAATGATGTCATTTTTTTTTTTATCTCGGTAGTCTTAAACAAGTCTAGTTTTTATATCGCAGGTACGTGATATCGTCATATGGTGGTGGGCTCCATGCGGGTTAAAATCCCTTTCAGTTCCTATCAACATCATGTGATAAAAGCTACGCGGGAACATTGTAAACTAATACGACTCTTGTTTCTTTCATATGTTGGGTCTGATATGACACGTGACAAAAAATCTCGTTGAAAGCTTAAAATTGATGAGTTGATCAAATTTAGTGGAACTGGTTACTTTTTCCACAAAGATGAATTTTACAAGTATTAATTCTGTACTTTTTAGAATTGATTTTGCATTTTTTTTTTATCATTATGAACTATTTACCTGCATCTTGAAATGTTCTTTGATTAATTGTTTAAGTTTATTTAGATTTTATCTCGAATCAGAAACGACAGAGAAATATTTCTTAGCAATAATCCTTTGATTTATCAACTGAGTTATAGTTTGAAAATTAAATTTATAAACTTAATAATATGACAGTTAATTTCAATTTTCTTCTTTTTTCTGGCTGATACTTAATAATCAAATGTTGAACCAGAATATTTAAAATGTTAAATCAAGAATTACTTGCTAAAAACAGGTTTTTTAATTTTCTATCAAATTTATAAATAAATGTTTTTATGTATTTAAAATATTGAATATCTGGTTTTGTAATACCTTTATTTACACAGTTTTTGCACAGAAAAATAGTATAGTTTTTTTGTATTAATATTGAAATTAATTAAATACAAAGTTTATATTTTTTAGTTGAAAAACATCGTATGTAATTTAAAAATTACATAGTATTAATATAAAATCCTAAGATGTTCTGAAAGTAATAAAAAATATGCATACATAAGGGTAAATCGAAAACATAATTAAGCGTTAACAATCTGCTATTTTATTCAAAAATGTCTCATATTCATTCTTGAATTCGCTAACTTCGAAATATATTCTCTCGAACTGCAAAATGACTTGGAAAAAGTTTTTAAAAAGTCTTCTAAATTTAAAACTTTTCATGTATAGTTGTGTTCTACGAAGTAACAAAACTTTAATCAGGCATCAAAGAAAATAATCCACAAGGTTATTTTCAACCTCGTAAACTGCTTTCTTATAATAAAAATCATTTTAACAATTAAAATGTATGCAATTAGCAAAAAGTACGATTTTTTTCCTTCCTTTCTACACATACTCTTATAATACCGAAAGTGGTTAAGAAGTTCTGTTATACCTTTTCTTTATATTCTCAACAAGTATCCACTTTAAGTATGCCAGCCGCCTTTTTAGTCGCAAAAGCTGCTTAGCAGTCTTTGCAAATGAAGACATTCAGTTTCTTTCCATGCCAAACAATACATCGTGGGAGGGAGAGGTAGTTGGCTCCTATCTAATTGGCCACTTCAAGTTCTTGGACAGGGATGATATGGATCGCCGGGACGAAGAGGGAGAGCGAACAAGGGCCTTTATCCGGTTTTCAAGACGGGAGAGTTGCTCTGGGTTCGGCTGACAGCGTTAAATCGCATCGAGAGTTATGCAGTAATTAGTGCTCTCACCGTAATGATCGTAATTACGTGACTTTGTATTCCCGTCCCTGTGTGTCTCACTGGTCCGCGCACTTCATCGAATTATTAGGAATAGTTAAAAGTGGAAGAACCTTATTGGTCCGTTTTATAGATGAGCGAATAAAAATTAACGGGATAGACATATCAACGACGTAATCATAACAACAAGGGGGTCAGAACATGAAACTGAGTAAATAGGTATTTGATTGGTCGGTAGCTTGTTAGAAGGATGCTTCATACGTTTTGCATACAGCTTTTCATTGTCTTTATTATTAATGTCATTTTTATGAACTAATTTTCTACATAATTATACACATTTAGTGATTGAAATTTTTTATCTTGTACTTTATAAACGTTTTGCTTTATAAAAAAATCTGTTGCAGCCTAATTAGTGCTATATTTAAAATGTTATTTAAATTATCCATTAAGTTAAAATATTCACCTTTATTAGGTTAATTATTTCTATTCTTTTAAAAAAGTAAGCTAAATATTTGTAATTCCAGTATTATTGAATGAAGGAAATATCTTAGGAAATATACAAGTTGTACTTTTAAATTACTTTACTTGCGATTTTTGTAGTTTTACTAGAGGAATGCTATTATAAAGTATTTTCACGATTTTCTTTTCAAAATCTCATCGATTTGATGTAAATTAACTTGCTAAATTCAAGTGATTTCAAAATTTTTGTTAAAAGTTTATCTCAGCATCATGTTTTGTATTGATATGTTTCCCCAATCTGAGCACATTTGCCTATCCTGAACTAAAATATATTTTTAAAAAAATTAAAGAAAGAGAAATAGCTTTTTTGTATTTTTTATGCAATTTCATTTACACTAATATTTTCTCCCTTCATAATGCAATTGTGACTTGAAGCAAAATATTGATTTCAATAATCTCATGCGAAATACGATATATATATAATCATTTATAATTACTTACATCTAAAATTATTTCTACTTAATGTCTTAAGATTGTTCCGAACTCCTTCCTGAAAAATGTTATTTTTTCTGATCTGTATGTAGGATATATATATATATATATGTGTGTGTGTGTGTGTGTACGTACTCGAATTATAATCGTATTTCTTACTATATGCAAGCTGTATTAATGTAACATCTGAAATCCACTGCAAATGACGTTTAAGTATGACAGATACTCCGAGGGTGGTGTAAAAATATTCCCCTTTCTCTCCAAAAATAAAGAGCGCACTGAAGTCAACCCCTTGACCACTGGGCTTGTCAGAGATGAATGGTTGTTGAAAGACATGCTAATGTATTAAGCTTTTGGTTTATATCTTCTACTATACTAAATATATATATATATATATATATATATATATATATATATATATATATATATATATAGATGAGAAAAATGAGAAAATAATTATAAATGAGGAAAAAAAATTCATTCATATTATAATATAAATTTCTTTCTATGAAAGTTTTTATTAAAATATATTTTATTTCTGGGATTAATTAGTTAATTTATTTTTTGCGTGTTTTTAAGCATTTTTACTGCGCCATAAAGCTATTATCCGGTAATTATTTTAAAAAATGCATTGTAATAGCTAAAACATTTAATCAACAAAATATATATTAGATGACGATCGATTTTTCTCATTCCATATATTTAGTAACGTGTGTCTCACATACTTGATAAATTAGCCTAAAGGTAATATGTTCTTTAATTTAAATTGCAAAAAATTTTAGAGCAACGCTTATAATTGTTTTAACGAATCATTCAGTATAACGATGTATAAGAGACGAAAATAACCGTTTGATTAATAGAAGAAGCATAGTAAAAGCATTTATCCTTGTAAATTAAAATTGAAAAAAAGTTAGTTCTTGTGCTCGGAACTATTTCTAACGATTCTACAATAATAATTAATGTGAAGTTGATTTTTCTTTTTTTTAAGAGTTATTTTGTAGAATTTCGTTAATACTTGTAATTTTAATTACTTATTATAAATGCTTGTTACATTAACCTAATTTGAATTTTTAAATAACAATCAACTGAATTGTTGAATCAGTGATTCGTATTTAAATTTTAACTTCTGTATCTGGGTATGATGATCATGTTTTAAAACGAATTTTTTTAGTTAAATTTTTTAAAAAAATTTCAAGCATTTTTATTATATATATGCTCAAGTATTTTTTAATATAGTTTTTATTTATTTAAAATTCTTTATAAATTTCTATCTCTAATATTTTCATCAACAGCTTTTAGGCATTTTGAAAGTGAAATATAAGTTGAGCTCCAATCAAATTACACTATCATATTTCATTATTATCTACGTATTTTTAAATACTGTCTCATTGTGAATATTTTTTCGCTAAAGGTATATGAAATAAATTGTTTAATAAATGTCTATAACTGCTGGAATTTAATATATTTTCAATGTTTTTTTAATTGTATATTAATATATAAGGAAATGAGTTACATCACATTAATTTGGAAATAAAATGTTAATCTAACTAATAAATAATTTCAAGATATGTTTTTCATAGATTTGATTTCTTATCTCCTTTTTTCTCAGTAATTATGTTTTGTTATCTCTGAGAACCAGCCTCTGTTTAAATATTTACTCACAAAACCATTTCCTCCAGAGTAATTTAAAAAACACATTTTTGAGAAATTAACAGATACTTTAAATTTGACCAGGCGGCAAAATCAACAGGCTAACCCTGAGCTAACCTTCAAGACATTTGGAAAAAGTTTAGCCGAAAATCCCGTAAAAAGGTGGTGCCAAATTTCAGACGACAAGCAAGCCACGATTGTTTGGCACAACATCTAAATGAAATAGTTATCCTTTTATCTAGTGTATGCCAACTTTGTAAATCAGGCACTATGAACGTAGAACATCTTCTTGTATGCCCAAAATTAAATAGAGATTCTCAAAAACGGAATAAGATAAGCAAATTGTACTGGAACGACAGAAATTTCTCATGGGCTCTTTTTAAAAAACTACTTGTTGTTTTCTTTTCCTTGTTGAATTTTACTTTTTATACTTCTTTTCTTATGTTATTTCGTCTAGTCATTACTTTAAATGTTTGTTCTTTTGTGTTGCTTGAGCTGCTTTGTAGTTTGGATAGATTTTTCCAATAAATCCATACGTAACAACATATTTACTCACAAAAGTTCTGATTATGGTCGTTCAAGTGCATAATAAAAGCTTCAATTCATGCATTCTTGCATTAGATACCATTGATAAATTCTTGCCATCACTGCAATTAAAAAATTTTGAGCGAAACTTAAAATCTATAACATTTTTGAAATTATATACTGTTATCTTTTTCAGTATTTGAGTGATTTAGTTTTCTTTATTTGAGATATATTAAACGCAGTGTATCACAATTTCAACAAAAAAGAACTGTTCAAAATAAGAAATTATCTTGTAACGTGGCATCATCACTTTTTTTCTTAGTCTTTTTCGTAAGCCAATTCCCTACCAATTGGCAATAAATTTCCCTTGCAGGCGAAAGACCTCCTTTGTGGTTGGTATAATCCTGATGTTAAACACGCCACCAATACCTCATTTCCTTTATTTTATTCTTGCTTTAAATCCGATAACAAGGAATTTTTATGGTAGCCCCTGGAGGCGTACTACCTCCTACCCCTACCTGAGATGAATTCTGAAAGAAGGCGTGATGACATAACGGGATGTAGATTTGTTGGATGGGGAGTTGTAGATCAGTCTTTTCATCTGGGGGCGGTCTGCGGTTGTTTCGAGAGGCCCCTGCTGATGGCATTCAGCGATGACTCCATTAAAATCTCATCCATCCCGCTCCTTCTCTCTCGACGACATGCTCCCGATCTGGACTGAAGCAAAGGGGGAGATCGTAAAAGATTTTGGAAGGCCGTTTCTAGTTCCCTCTGCTGTATTTGTTAACATCATTCGTCACCATTTGTAGCTGAAAAGAAATTTGATCCAGTCAGAATAAACTGCCAAATTATCTTATCGTATAGCTTATATTGGCTGTATAAAATGAGTTTATTTCCCCCATATCAAATTTGATGAATATTTTAAATAAAAAAAATTTTTTTCGCTAATTTATTAAACTTGAAGAACCGACTGGAAAAAAGAAATAAGAGTAAGCCTCCTTATTTTATAACTTTGAAATATTAAATTAGTCATTTACGAGTATTGCTTATAATCTGAAATATTAAAGTTCTTAGAAATTCAACGTTTTACTTAAAAAATTACATTTTTAGTTTCGTTAGCATAAAATATGTTTTTGATTATAACACAGATATGTGATTGCAAACTTTCTGATTTGGAAAATCAAAATTTTTCTATTTTCTCCCCGTCTAATATTTTTGCTGTGATATTCTTGAGAATGAATTGCTAAACTTGTGTTCTGTTTAAAAGCAATAATAAAGCACATATCTACTTACTATGATTAGATGGTCTTTTCCCTCTCACTCTTTCAAAATGAGTATAATTTTTATTTATCATTAAAATTTGGATCCTTGTATTTGTACTTTAACTTAACGTAAAAATAAGTATCACTTTTACTGTAATAATGTATCTGTTCATTCGACTTAAATAAATATTTCTTTTCACGACAGCTTTCTCTTATCACATTATCTGATTTAAAATTCCCGTTTGTAGATATATTTTTATTATGATCTGTCATTATGCTGTCTGTTTCTAATTTTATTTAGCTTTAAATAAAAACATGCTTCTCATATCTCCTTAAACCCCATGAATGGCAGATTGGAACTGGTCCCTTTCACACCACCGAGTTCGATTCATTTCATCTTTTAGGTTTGGGTGCACGTGGGATCTCCTTCCGTTGTGGAGATTTTATCATGACAAAAGACAATTCCTAAGTATTGCTGTGGGAGATATTTCTTGCTTCATTGATCTTAATACTCTGTGGAAAGCTTAACCTTCTCGACCTTTATAATTTAAGAGTGGAAATGGATTGATTAGTTTTGAAAACCGTAGGATGGGTTTGGGTCATTGGGCTCTCATTCAAGTATGTTTGATCAACAGCGTGAAAGTGAATTTAGGCTTTAAGAAATTATTATATAAATTTTTAAAATCATGAATAGTAAATATTTTATATGTATTAATATTTTAAAGGGATTTTTTCTGTGACTTTATCATATACCAAAAAATAAATTTTTCATTGCATTTGTATAACATTTTAATGAAAATATCCAAATATTCATTAATTATGCAGTAATTTTCGTTCAAGTTGATTCCTGTATAAAAAAATGTATGGTCAAATAAAAAAATACTCTGATTCTTATGTTCTGTTAACTTAATGTAACTATTCACATGTAGCCATATAGCAATGCAACAATGTATAAAATTTATAAAATATTATAAAAATCGTATAATATTGTGATGGAAATAGTTGTTCATTTTACAAAAATATTAAATCAAGAGCTTCATAAATCTCGGAAATATTGGTAAAACATTACATTGATTATCTTGGTAAGAAAAATAACTTTTAATATACCTTCAAAAAAGCAAATGATTTATTTTCTTAATTTTTAATTTTATTTTGACATTATTGTGCATTTTATTATAATTAATATCAGATATTATTCTTCATAAATTATTCACGAAGCCTCCATGAAATTTAACCTTATTTAGAAATATATATATATATATATATATATATATATATATATATATATATATATATATATATATATATATATATATATATATATATATATATATATATATTACAGACTTTTGTAATAAAAATATACATATCACACACACACACAAGCACCAAAATTTCTTAACTTCAAGTTTGTAGATATTTTATTTCAAACCTTTTTTAACTTTTGAAAGAAATTTTACAAGTTTATTTTTTCGTACACAAAATATAAATTCCGTGTGCCTTTTATATACAAATATCCAATATTTAAAATTTTACCGGGTGAGTTTACATTGAATAAATATTAGATATTTCTAAAATACTTTTAAATGTTAAAACTTACATCTATTTTCAAATTAAATATCTTAGAGGTAAATGTTAATTTCATTGCAATCGTTTTTAATTTAGTATTTTTAACCATAAAACTACTTTGATGAATATCATGTCTTTCACATTCATTCTTCTTTGGTGATAGACATGATATTCATCAAAGAATATCATTCTTTGTTGATTATCATGTCTATCACATAAGTTACCGGATGGTAATAAACGGAAATAATAACAGAAATAAAGAAAAAAATATTAAAATGTCGAAAATGGAATAAAAATTAAATAAGAAAACTCAAACTTCAAAGTAACAAATCCAGTTGTAAAAATTGGTAATTTTTTAAAATTAATTCTTTTAAAACTCTTTTAAACGCGCAACAAACGCTTAAAAAATTCTGAAGACTATATTTATCAAAAATTGGAGCAAACAATGAATGACGATATAAGAAATGTTTTTTATTTTCATATATTTGTTTAGTCCAATTTCGAATATGAATAGTTTATAATAGTTTAAATGTAATCTGCACATATTTTGCACATTTTATTTTGCCTTGCTGAAAATATGTTGTTCATTGGAATTTGAATGCAACTAATGTTTTGCTCTATCCTCAGAAGTGAAATGAAAATATTTCTATAAAGACACTAATGTCGCTGGCTTTCAAAGAATCCCTTACGCTTCGTACCTTAAAAGTAAACTTTATGACTGATAACACAAGAGCTGTCACTCAAAAACGAAGGATTATTTAGAACTTGGCAAGAATATCAATTGAATGAACCACTTTCACCTCCGATTAACTTGTTTGTATGCTTTTCCTCGGCCCCCGTTTTTTCCGTATCCCTTCATGACGCACATGTGGTCACTCTGTTTGCGGGATACACAGGTGCATAAAGCACACCTTTCACGCTTCTGTCAGCGTTCCTTCTATGGTTCATTGCTGCGAATTCTGTGTGGTAAAGAACCCAGCTGGGCCTTAATATCTGTATCAACCAACTTCTTCCCTTATATACCCTTGGGGTGCCTGTGGTAGTCGGGTATCCCGTGTATTTGCTTGACAGTCATTCCAAGACCGTGAAAATTTCCATTCAGCTCCTATTTTTTAGTGGGCGTCACCGATTATAGTGATATTTTCATTATAAAAGGCATTGTTGTGGGGATACATTTACTTCATTTGTTTGATATTTTGTGGGGGTCACATTTCACAATGTCACATTTGCTGTGGCTTGTGCAGGAATTCCTGTTGTAAATACCACAGAGTTATTTGTAGTACATGAAATAGTTCACGGAAAAATAGTTAAATTTTATATTTGTTACCTGTAATGTTTCACTTTAAAAATTAGGGTTTTTGAATTGTTGACTTATCAAATTTTTGATTCAATTGGCAATTAAAAGCTGCAAGTAGGACTTGGTAAATATGTTTTAGCTTTATATGTAAGTTCTTATTATTTAGCATGTTGGTTAAATAATTTTTTACTGTTTTCATAAACAGCTAAAAGTAATCCAACGAACATGCTGATAGGTTTCTTAACTAAAAAGGCATGAATGATATTTGCGAGCTGATTTTATATAAATTATTTTTGTGCACATTTGATTTTAAAATCAAAAATAACACAATAGATTTTATTAAATAGCAACAGTTATCTCAATAATAAATGCAACAATAGATGATGGTGATTCATATCAATCAAATGAAAGTCTTGTTATGTAGTATATGAGAAAGAGAGAGAGCGAAAGATACAAAATAAAATTTATGCTTAAAAATAATTCTTACTTTCAATTTATTGATGAAAAATTAGGTAAATTAGTTTTATTTTTTGTTTCAAAAATACATTTTTCAAATGTAATATAGCATATCATTGTTTTTCTTAAATAAATTCTACCTTTTAGGTATTTGTCTGCTTGTTTTGCTGACATTACATCTTTTCTTCTTGATTGATATTCTGAATTTATTATATTCTGAATCATTTAATCCATCAATACTTCTTACGTGCAAATTACATCTGAATCCATATTCAAGAATTCTGAACAGCAGTTGTAGTCTTGGCTTTCTCCCGTTATGGTGGCTTCTTTAATAAAGTCTGTATATCAAAATGAGCTATATATTATTTTTCCTACAATATTCTATACAAATTGCTTAGGGCATTCTAATGTCATTAGAAAGTCACTTTCATTAGGCGATTCTAAATCATGATCACTTCTTGCAAAATTATTTTATAATGTTTGCACTTGACAGTATTGATTGTGCTGTTGTGTATAGGCTGTAAGATGAGAACTAGATTAGACATGTGAACTATTACATGTGAATTGCCTAAAAAAATCCAAGATTTCAACATCTGTCATGCAATTAGTTGTCCGTAATGCGAAAATTTTACTATATAAAAATTTCCCTGTAAGTTACCTTAACAGAAAATTAAAGGTAATAAAAAATATAGAAAAAAATTCAAATGATAAAAAATTAACGCAAATGAAAAATTACAGGAAAATGAAAAGTTGAATTCGCAAAAAAGAGATTTTTCAAGATTTTAGTTCATAAATGAAAATGAAAATTTTTATTGTATCTGGGAATCCTATTTTGTGAAATTGTGAGTGTTCGCAAATTAGAAGGTAGTAAAAACGAGCTTCTACTGTTTTGTGTTACACCATGTACATTCACGAAATTATTTTAAAATTACGTTTTTTTATGTATCCCTACTGCACCAAATGTATCTAGCTCTGTTTCAGTTTCCTTAAAATTTTATTTAAATCATTTACCTTTCATAAAATTTTATTTAAGCTTTAAAACCGTTAAAAATATAGCGTGAGTTACCCTAGTACGAATAAACATGTGGTACCATATGGATAACGGAATCAATGTATGGAGGGTATATGTTCTGGAGTGTGTTGATATAGCTTGCCAATACTAGGCGCAGATTAGTCGGAGGGAATGTGGAATTTCATGGAGAAGGAAAGGAGAGAATGTTAGACTCCCGATATTTGTCCAGGGGCGGCCGCAGGAGGGGGTGGAGGCGGTCCGCCTCACAATGGAATTAGGTAGGATTAAGAGAAAGGATTTGGGCGCCTTTGTCGCTCTCAAGTGGTGCGTCGGTTGAGGCCGATTATGCACAAAAAGAGTATTATAGATTTTAGATTTCTTTCTTTTCTCTCTTCCTAACTGCTGATGTGGCTGTTGTGACTGGGATGTGTCAGCGTTATCCGTGTGTGGACACTGGCTATATGAAATAAGAAAGAGTTTCACACGCTGGACATTTCTTCTGGACATTTTTTTTTTGATCCCTTATATTCGAAAGCAGATCATGAGGTTTGACAGATTTTCTTTGTTCCGGTTTTTGAATTTCAGGAAAAGAAGTTATGTATATTTCGTAGGAGTCAACACCAGGGATTGTTGGATTTTTTCCTACTCGCGGAAGCCGAGGAGAAGGATTGTAATACCATTTTTAGTGGTAGAGATATTTACTATTTTGAGTACGATGTATTAATATTTTTTATTTAGAAAAGTATAAAAATTTAATTGTCAATTAGTTGATCATTTTTACTAATTTATATTTACTTTTAGATTTTATCACATGGATTTTTTTATCATTTGTTTTCTGGCTTCAAAAGAACTAAGAAATTACTTTCGTATGTGAAGTATTCTTTTATTTTGTTTCATGTCATATATTTTCGAAATGAGCTAATTTAAAATGTCAATATCTTTAGAGTTTTCTAAGTATTAATTGCGTGTGTAGCACAATGATTTCAATTATAAACAAGCGCGTACCTGCTGGTTTGTGTTAAAAAAATTTTCAAAATGAATTAAAAAATTTTATGTATGTTTGTTTAAATATGACTTGAAAACTCTTATTATTATTTGCCTCATAATAATTTTAAAAAATCTGAGATACGCAATTTTTATCTTTATAATTAATTTAGAATTTTAATTTAAAAATGGAATGAATTTTTTTCAAGATAAGAGCTTCAGTTTTTTTCTAAGAGTAAAAAATGTTTGTTTTTTTTTATCAGTATGTAAAAGGAATCTTAACGATCTATATTATTATAAATAATAAATTTTTTATCTGTTGGGTAATCTTTAGCAAAATTTTCTTACATAATTGGTGAAAGAACATGTTGTATTAAGCTCCGAAATGATTTAAAATTCCAAACCCATTTTTAATTTTTCCTTTATGTTAAAAATATATTTGATATTGTTAAGTATTATTTCGTATGTTTGACAGTTTATATTCGAGACTTAACAAAGTTATCTTTCGTATTGTGATTTTATTTTACTTCTCATTAATATGATTTTAATTTGTATAAAAATTTAGATTTATGGGATGCGTTTTACTTTGATATTCTGTTTCACTTTAGCCGAGCTGGCAACCGAATGGTTAGCGCTCTTGCCTTCGGTTCAACAGTTCGTGGGTTCAAATCCCACCTTGGGCATGGATGTTTGTAGTGGTTCGAAATCCACTTTAAGCCGTAAGTCCCGGTCTAATTAGCCCTCGTGTGCAAAAAATGACCGTTGAGCGACAAACAAACCATCTGTTTCACTTTAAATTAATATGAAAAATTATTTCTAATCAAAAAAAAATTACAAAATCATTAAATATGTTCTTAAATATTTTAAGTCATTTCTTGCTTATAAAACTAGAAATGACTTAAAATATTAAAACATGAAAAGTTAAAAAATAATAATAATTTTGTATAAGAAGAAAGATTGGTTATATTGATATTTCTTCATTTATTTGGAGGTTAATCAAACGAATTAAAGTGTTCAAAAGTCAAATGCGACATTTTTCCTCCCATGGACTTTTTTCTGAATTTCTAATATCAGTTTGAACAGATGTTCAGAGGATGTTTTCGATGCCGAGAACCTATCAGGGGTCCCAGTGACCATCTCCTATCCCAGTGTGCGACCCAGGCTTCATCTAAAATGGACCTTTGAAACTCTATGGAACAGTTGGGTTGTTGCGGCCCTGCCATTTCGAGGGTCCTCGAAGCGGTCCCTACCCCATTCACGTACATGATTCAGTCGTTTGGGGGCCCACACTTGAGTTGCAAGCTGCGAGTCCTCAAGTGGATATTACCATGGAAACGGGACGCCATTGTTGTTTGCCGCTGCCTTACGTATGATCTATCGCGAGAGAATTTTCTTATATATTTGGACTCTTTTGTCGTTTGAGGTTTTTTATACTCTCTCTTTTTATATATATACATATGGATGCTTTTTCTACTTTTAAATCTCACCCTCCCCTTGTCATTCTGCTCTTTTCTATCCTTTGTCTTGTTTTGTTTAACCCTATTTGCGTTTGGGCCACTGCTGTTGGATCCAACGCATAGTTTCGGAGCCACTTCAACTTCCATGCGTTTTCAGATCCCTGATCTTCATTGAATCAAACCGTATATCTCAAGTTTTTTTATTATTATTATTCATTTTGTGTTATTCAACGCGTTTATTATTCTATTTTTCCCTCCTTATTTTGAATACTCTTTTTTTTTTTCCTTTTGATTACTATTTCGTTTTTGTTCTCAATCGTGCATGCTTCAACGAAGTGCAACTCCAAGTGCGTACCTAAAGGTCGATTCGCTTGTGATGAAAGTTGAGAACATAAACAAGTTGTTGAATTTGTGTAATTATGAACTCCAGGTTTAGCCAGTGCACAACCGCTGAAGGTGCTGCACAAAAGTGCTTTCCGGAAAAACCATAAGAGCTTCTTGAAAATCTTGAAAATCCCAACTTGTTGAAAAAAATACTTTTCACTTGATTTTAGAGCAACACAAACGGAGATTTATTTGTTAAAACGTGAAAGACTTTTGTTCACTTGCGTTTCTTCAAAAAACTATTGATAAAAGCTTTGATATGTTTTGAATAGCTTACAATTTTATATTTGAATGTCATGCCCTTAACCGCTTAAAAAATAAGACAACTGTATTTCGCACTCTTTAACGATAAATCTTGTATTAAAACATGAACTATTAATCTTTAAATTTTACATTCATGGTACACTATAAGATTTAAATAATGAAAATTTAAAGGTAAGACGATGAAAATATATTTTGGATCTCAAAATTATTGAATGAACAAATGTTTGGAATGCAGTGATCAAAAAATTATTTTATTATGATTAAAAATGGTTTTCAGGAATACCCAATCTAGGAACATATAATTTTATAAACAATACATGTCCGCATAAAACACTACTATTTTTAGAAGTTCTAAAAGTATTCAAAAATCTAGCAAATTTTTCTATATTTTTCAATATCTTTATTTGAAAAATTGTTTTGCATTCAGTATGCAAATTATTTATTCATATGTGATATTACATTACATTTCGTGTAGTGGAAAATATTAGCATATTTTTAACATAATTATATATCATTTGAATAAACTCGTAAATGTTTGATTGCAACCTATAATATTATTATATTCTAAAAGCTTTGAATGCTTAAACATTAAATTTAAATAGTTTATTTGTTGCGTCTTCAAAATTTTCTACGTAATTTTTTCATTGTGTTAAATTTTGAGTATTAAATTGAAAAAACTTCGTTATTGCACATTCTAGTTGTGCCTTGTTCTATCCTTTTAAAAACATACATCTCTTCTGTGTTCCTTAGAAATTTAATATTTCAAAGTATATATGTTTGATTTTGATTTCTAATTTAAAGTATTTTTTGCAAAATGTTAACACTAGTCTTTTTAGAGGAACATCTTTTATTTTAATACGTGTACCTAGTTTATCAACTGAAAATACATTGAGTTATATAAATTACTACATTTATCTTTTTGCATACGTAAACTTATAATTGTAAAATTTCTCAGTTGCTCCCATGTAATATGTTGACTTCCCCGCCCCTCATAAATACAAAAGACTTATTTTATTGCAACATTGATGGAAATTTTCAATGTGTTTTGAATATAGTTGCGTCAAGAAAAGGTCTACAAATATAGATCATTATATCAGTACAGCGTTTGTAAATTATTTCTTGCTATATACTTATTTCAAGCTTGTATTCTTCGTGTTTTAATACTATTATTTCAAGTCGTAATAAAATAAAAATTTAAAATGGGACATAAGTTACTGTTGGCTTTTAATATTTGCAATATGAGATATAATTTAACTCTCTTTCTTTGATTAAGTATTCCCATTGCTCCGTACAAAGTTCTTTTTAGTCATTACACATACGTAAACGATATATTAAAATCTCTCATATTGCGAGGGAATAAAGGGATGATCTTTCTTTTTTGTCGCAACGACTTTGCTTGGAACGAACGAATGACAAGTTCTATTACTTAAAATGCATAAAATAACTCTCTCCTTCACAAAAAGAGTAGGCTTCAGATTATGGATCCTTGAAAACCGTCCTCTAGTTTTTTCTCAACTCCCACCCTCGTTTTCAGATGTCTCAAAAGAAATGTGCTTAAATTTAAAGCAACTCTTTCTAACGACGTCTCAATTTTATCGATAAGGGAAGAGATATATAAATATAAAAAGGAGTGCAAAAAATAAAGATAAATGGGAGAAGAAATCCGCTTTTAAAAGATTATTTGTTCCAAAAAAGATCCCCATCCTTTTCCTGATATTGCTTTTGCGGCGAATCCCATTTTGTCATGCGTTCGCTTTTGTTGCTCGCGCACGCTGCCGCGACAAAAGCAAGAGCCTTTATATTCCCGTCTTTATTTTTTCCTCCGCTTCTTGTGTTTGGAAAGTTCCAACATTTATTATTAGTATTATTATTTCACTTTTTATTTATTTATTTAACGGCATACTTTTACCTTCTCACTTCGCTTGTGGTGGCGCAACAGTCGTTTCGATATCGATTTCGGAAACATTCGTTCTGCTATTGAAGTTGGAGGAAGAGAGACGTTGAGAGAGAATAATATCCTTTTCTGTAACCATCGGATTTAGAGAAATTTTTGGGAGACTCTTGCCGTCTTTTCCTATTGTGTGCAACAGGAAATGAGATATGGCAAGTAGGTTGGGAAGGGAACGTTTAATGGAGAGAAGGGAAATATTTATTACCCCTTACTTAAGCATCGCCAATGATCATCTCTCTTTATGAGACAAAGGCACGAATTCCATCTCTCCGCATTGTTTGCAACTTGAATATTGAACTCAATATTTCAGTTCCATTTTGATATTTGTAACAATTTTTGGATCTTTGAAGTATTTGTGTCTTCCTTTTTGGGGATTTGATGGTTTCAACAAGAGCCACAAAAGTCCCAGCCAACAGAGAAATTTATTTTGATTAATAGTATTAATCACGTTTTATTACCAATGATTTTCTATTTTTGAATATTTTGACTTGAAGTTTTTTGTGTTAATAAAAATAATAAATTTATTTAAGAAATTTTAATATATAAAAAGGATTAAAATGGGACTCTAATGAGTTCAAAGTTAAATTAATCTCTCTTTTTGATTTTTTTAATATTTAGTATTCAGAATCGGTTTCTTTCCCAAAATATTGCAGGCAATAATTTGTACTATTTTTTTCATGTTCGCATAAACAGATAAATGTCATTTAAGTATATATACATAATCAAGAGAGTTATTTTTATGCTCCAGATTGAACAATTAAATATTAAAAAAAAAGTTGAGAATTTAATTCTCAGAATTACAAATTTGTTTCTCTTGCTAAAATAAGATGCAATTTTAATGACATATTAAAAAATACATCTTTGTCACTGTTCATGTTTACCAATATAGAAAATTGCCTATTATATTAAAACCTAAAAGTAAAAGATATTTTTATATGTAAAAAATACTTATTCCATAGTTAAAAATTATAATACGTTTTCCCTAAAATATTCATTTTGTATTTACAAAGACAATTCTAAATTAAGAAGGGAAATTTTTTCACTTGTAAATCAATTTTGATTGATGATAATTGACTTTATTTCTTTGATTAAATAATTATTCTTCATTATACATCATTAATCTTTCAAATTTTAATATTTAGCATATATATCTGCTTGTGTGATTTAACAAAATACTTTTTGTAAAGCTAATTTATGGGCTGCAACAACAATATAGATACTGTATTTATTAAATTAGAAGTTGTATTATGATATTTATATAATTAATTATTTTATACATTAAGAGTTCTGTGTTAACGCATTTACAAATTTCCTCACTGTGGTGTACCTGAATTAATTATTTGTAATTTTTAAGATTCTGTTATGAAGAAAATATTCATTTCCATTTCATTGTGCTAAAAATGGAAACTTGTAAATTGACTTCCATTGAAATGAGAAAGGAATTTCAAAAATAGAGCGTTCTCTACGATATAAACTATTTTACCAAGACTCTGGTAATAGGCTTTTATTCGTAGATGTTGGCGAAATCGATTTTAAACATCAACAAGTCAGTGCACTTCAACTTCCAGCAACCGCAGAGCTCCAAATCACTACTCCCATCTTCAAATAACAAAAAGTACCACAAAAAATACCAGGGAGAGAGAATATGGGAAGGAGAGAGAGGGAAAAAAAGCAGTTTTCCCTTAGAAGAAGATTAAAAACCTCCCGATAGTAATACAGCGGCAGTGCCCCGATCGAAGCCCTAGCCCTCCCAGCTCCGCCCCGGTGTTTATGGGGCTGCCTTGTACCGGACGCTGTGCGGCCGCCTGAGTTGTTTACCTAGCACTCGAAGATGCGGGCTTTCCTGCCATGGCCCACGCTGAATATCAAGTTAGCTCTTCTCTCTCTCTTCATCCGTCTCGCCCATCGCTTCTTTTGGGATAGGATTTCTTTTTTGTTATTGTGTCACATTCAGCGTTATTTTATTTTGAGATGCCTCCTCGGGGATGGTATTTTATCGCATCTTTCCTCTATCAAGAACTACGATTTAGCCAAGTATTTCTAGGTTATCCATCGCAAAGCTTAATGATGTACGAGTGAATCTTCTGAAGAAATCTAATAACCATTTCATACCTTCTAGAACTCAAAAAGAAAAATTTGTTATTTTCTGACTGATTAAAAAAATTAACCACATGTTTATGTATTTGAAATATCAAATTTTTCTATTTAATTCTGTATCTCATTCATTTTCCTGCGAATAAAAAATACAAGTGTGTACAAAACATAATTTGTCTTGCAATTAAAAGCTAACTTCATTGATTATTTTATATCATTAAGAAAGTAAAGGAAACTAATTAAAAAGAAAAAATGATTGCTGTTTGATTCAATGATTAATTGGAATATCAATACATTAATATCCTTTATTCCATATTAGCTGATATTATTGGTTTTCTAAATTTATTTCTAAGCACTTCCTCAGTAAAGAACTTTTTTTATAGTTAATAACCCAAAGAAAATTCGAGAAGGAATCAAAAAGGTCCCCTGAAAAAATTATTATACACAGATTCATGATATATGAAAGCAATATCTCATGTTTACATTTTATTTGTGCTTCTCCGTATATTATGTATTTGATCTGAGCAAAAAGAAATAGTTTGATCTTCCTTCTCATGCTTATTATTTCAACATTTTTGCACGGCGCCAAATGGCCCATCGGCCACGGGCGGGCGTTGGATGAAGAAGATTTCAACATTTTTTTATTGTTATCTGATGGATTTTAAAACCTGCAATAATAAATTTAACATTTTTTTTAAATTTATAAAGTTTCTATGTAAAATTTTGCTGAATATCATTAATGAATTTACATACAAGTTTTTACACATGTATGTACTGACATAACATTTACTACAGGAGTTTTCCAAAATATCATTGATATCTCTTATTCTACATTGTTTGTTCATTTAGTATATTAGATAAGTTAATGTAGCTTTTATTGTATGTTTATAACATTGGCTAATTATTTTGACCATAGTTAAATGTTACTACGACATATTACATTCGATTCGATTTCATAGGGATTTTCCAGATTCTGCACTTGTTTTTTTATTTAATTAAATTTCTTAAAGCACAACGGACTTTTAATTTTGGAATCAATGGTTTTAATAAAAACAAAAATGAAATGTATTTATTTCCTAATTAATATTACAGTTCACTTATGTATTCATTTTCTAATTAACTTAAAATTCAACTCTAATTTTTCTCTTTGAAAATAGTTTTCCATTTAATATTTGATAAACCAACAAATCCAAACTGGCTTCATACAATATTTTTTTGCTTTTTATTTACCTAGATGGGTCAACCATGGTTGATTTTCGAAAAACATCAGCAATCTGTTCATCTCCGCTTGTTGACCTTTCCTCTCTTGTCATCTTTTTTAAATATATCTGCCGTTTCCGAGCTATTTGTGTCATTGTGTCCGACACAGCTTTTGTTCCCCACCGCTGTTTACAGGATGTTAGAAAATGAATTCTAATAACTTGTATGTGTGTGTGTATTTCATCAATTGCACATCTGTCATCATAGACTGCTATTAATTTGTTATTTGACTCCGTTTTTCGTCGTTCAAATATTTTTTGATGGAATAGTTTATAAAATTATATTAATATTCATTTGATGAATTATGTGAAAATAATATAGGAAAGATTATAATTTAACTTTAATATACTAACTCATTTTTTTTCCTTATTATTTTTATATTATGATATATCTCATTTGTATTCTTTTTTTATTATTTTATTAATAGACTAAAATTAATTTTATTTTTGTCATTTGTAAAAATGAAAATGATTTTTTATTAATCATATTCATTTTCATTAAAACAATTATACTTTAAGTTAAATTAAATTTTATTCTAGGCTCATATGGAAGACAAGGTAACCAATGGGAATCTTCTAACAGGTCTTCGAGCCAGCCATCTTATCAAGGTAACCAATGGGAATCTTCTAATAGATCTTCAAGCCAGCCATCTTATCAAGGCAATCAACGAGAATATTCTAATAGGAATTCAAGTCAACCATCCTATGGGTAATTTAACAATTTATGTATATTTAATTTTTTATTAAAGGGCAGTTAAAATTTTTCATACATTTCTTGTTTTTTTATTAAGATATTTTTTCTTTTCTATATTTTCGTTAAACTAGCTTTTATTAGAATTCTAAGCCAAGAAGTAATTTTTTTTCATTATTATCGCTATATCTGACAGATAATACAAAGCTGCATTATTCAAGCTGCAAAGTTCATTTGATTTGGCTTTCATATCAAGTTATTAATCAAAAATTTTAAACGTTAGTAAAATTATGAAAATATTTGACATTTTTCTGAGTAAAGAGTTAGAAAATAACAGAATATGTCACTTGATAAACAATTCTATATCACACTGAGTAAAAAATTTTGTTGACAAAAAAGTTCTGAAAAATCAATACATTTTTTCTTTTTCAATAATTTTTTTTTCAAAGTTAGATTCACTAGACATTTCTTTAAAAAAATTAAATAAGAGAGTTTTTGCAACTCTTAATCTTCAGAATTTGATTTTATTGATTTAAGCTTCTGATGTCTTACCAGAATTTTGATTATTATGTTAATTCAATTTTTAGTGGAGAAGACAGAAGCTGGTCAGTGGCTACTATGCGAACTTTTACAACGTTCAATCATGCTTTGCCTGCAGATTACAATACTCCAAGACAAAGACCACTAATTTCTCGTACTGATCTAGCAGCTATTCTTGCTCGTCCAATAAACCTTACACCACCTAGCTACTCTGATGGAAATCAACCTAGAGGCAGAAGGGTCAGTATAATTTAACATTTTAATTTTTTTTTAAAAAATTATTAATTAATGTTAAAAAATTTTATATATATACATATATATATTATATTCTGCTGATTACTTATAAATTATATATTATAAAATTTCTCATCTAAATTTCATAGGAGGTAATATTACATTTTATAATCATGTCATTAATTTTTATTCCCTTTTTACACTTATAAATTTAAAAAAATCTATTTTTTTTTAATTTTTAATTGAATATTTTTATATTTATACTTTTTGACTATTTTATTTAATAATAAATATAATATAAATATGAAATTCCTTAGAGATTAATGATAAATATAATTCATGACAATAAAATATTATGTGTATGTGTGAACGTATTTTTTTTTATTTAGTGTTAGAAATTTTAATATCAAAATTATTTATTTTTTATTTTATTTCAGAGCTATCCACAATCAAGAGGTAGTTCATACTCAACATATGGACGATATTGAGAGTTATCATTCTAATAAAGTGTGTTGGTCTCATCAAATTTTAATATTGAGGTCATATTATTCACAATGGATTATTCATGCATAAAATATATTCTGTTTCTTGTATTATTGTTATTTTCTAATATGTGTGAACAGAATATCATTTATTCTCAAATATTTATTAACCCAGTTTTGTTAAATATCTTATTTTTTGTGTTAAAGCTCATGATTTCATAAATTTCTCTACCATGTTTGACCATCAGTTTAAAAATTAAAAAAACTGATCCAGGTTTTTAAAATATGTGAAAATAAAATTTTGTAAAACTTTGCTTGCTTGTTTTTTTTTCCTTCTTATTTATTTATTTCACAGAAGTTTCTCACATATTTCGTTATTTTTGTTTATATAAAAAATGATGTCTATATATGTATGTGTGGGAGTAAGAGAGACTTGAGTGCTTCCTAAGTTTTAAAACGCTTAATATTTTACCAAAAATTTTCAGGTTCATTGCCCTTATATGAAATTTTTTAGCGAAATTTCTCATACATTATCTATACAAATATTTAACAAGTCCTTTGCATAAATAAAAATTACATGGGTATTAATTTTTCACTTCAATAATTTTATTTTATGAATTTTAAAAATTTTGAAAACATTTTTATATAGATTGATGATTGCACAATTTACAACAGACGGGATTACAACAGACTATTTGAATTTTATTTAGTTTTGCATAATTTTATTTCAAATGTTTATGTGTGTGTAAAAATTTAGAATATTAAAAGTTTACTATGAGATTAAATCAAAAATTTCTTAGCCAATACAGTATGATACTAAGCAAATTCTATAATCAAATGATATAAATTGAATTTGCGATAAAAAAATTTTTTTATATTTTTCCATTTTTTTTTCAATATTTTTTTATGATTAATCAGTTAAAACTGTTTAGTGTTGCAGGTTTATTTTAAGCAAATTTTTAAATCATGTTAAATTTGTAACGATTCTTTTTTATGGAGATTAGTTTTTAATGTTTCTTAATTTTAAAAACACTATTAAAATTTTAATTTAAAATTATTGTATTTCTTATTATTATATGTTTCTTATATTAAAAACGAATATTGAATATGCCTAATTTTTCAGTTTCAAAAACTGAAATTCTAATTTCACTATAAAAAATAATTTCTTTAGAAATGTCTTAGATAGTTGAAACTGAGTAATTTTCTATTTTTCTTTTGTTTTTTACTTTATTATTAAATCTTTGAATGTAAGCATGAGATTATAAAACACAGGTTTGACAAATTGTACTAAACTGTTAATTTCAGTTATTAAAATTATTTTAACTAAGAGAGTGAGAAAAAAATTTTCTGAAAAATGTTTCATTTTATTCTCAATTTTTTTAAATACTAATAACGTAGGCTTAAGTAACAAAAGGCAACTGTGTGAAAAAAATTTACATTAACAATTTATAAAAAAATTGATGTTTGCATGAAACCCAAAAGTTGAAATTAATCATCGCCTACACTGAATTAAATATTTTTATTCTTTAAAAAAGAAAAGATTTTTAATTTTAATAGTTTTTTTCTATTTTGCTTTTTGCAGTGTATGACTGAACAGAATCTACTTTAACCCAAATTCATTGATCAATACTATTCTTTGATTCCTTATATTTTACAAGTTTTTCCATGCTGTAGGTTTGAGCTTTAAGGAGTTAAAATTAACAAATATTAAATTATATACTTAGAAAATAATAAAGTTAGTATCATGTAGTTAATGTCTTCATTTTGGCCAAAAAGAAAGAAGCTTTTCTTTTTAAGGGAAAAAAATGGGTTGAAAATTTGCTATTTAGCTTATAAAAATTATTCTTTCAGTTAAACCACTTTGTGTTAACATACGTCGTAAATTATCGTCGTCGTTAACTAATATTCACAATAATTCAAATTTCAATATTTTCTTAAAATTTATATCGATTTTATCTGTAGAAATTTTGATAACACATGAGACATTTCCCGGAGTGGTATTGGTATAGTTCCATTGAAATGAAACACATCTATTATGCCGTTCAATGGAAACTATAGTAAGGGATACTTGAATTATATTAAGATGCATGATTTTTAAATAGGCTTCTAAAAAATTCAGAAAAAATTGATATCGCATGATCCAAGAATGAAAGATCAAATTTTTAAGAAGACTGTTAGAATCAAAACTCAGAAAATCATTAAATAACTATTTGTTAAACTTTTTTATTTATTCGTTGTCGAATACGTGTGGTTTAATAAATTATTTTTTCCTTGAATCGATTCACTATTTGTGCTACTTGTAAAACACGTGAAAATTCAATATCCCGTCTGTTGTACAGCAACTTACTAATTAGTTGTGTTATTTATAAGGACAAAAATTTTTTTCAAAGCTGCATATTGTAAACAATGTTTATTTAAAAGGTTTTATTTGATTAGCTGCAAAAATTTGACATCGTTTAAAATTTTGTAAAAAAATATAAAAAATTCAAATACAGCTATTATACACTACTGGCCATTAAAATTGCTACACGAAGAAGGAATGCAAATAACAGAATGATATTTATTGGATATTTACATTATAGTGGAAAGAACAAGTGATTAGATTTACAGGAAATTAATGTGTATAGATCTTGAGAAATCACTACACAGAGCAGCCACCTCTGACTGCAATAATAGCATTTATCCACCTAGGCATGGAGTCAAACAGAGATTATATGGCATGTACGGGGATCTCAGTCCATGCAGCTTCAACACTATGCCATAGTTCATCGACAGTAGTGAATGGTGAGTGATGGCGTGCCAATCGCTCGGCAACC